>CM010616.1:29409695-30609695 GCA_003430845.1 Xanthoceras sorbifolium
CATTATGGGGATGTGCTTCTCTTCGACCAGTTCATGAGGGATGCAGTTGCATGGGAAATTTTGCCCCTAATGTGATTAGAAATTTGTTGCTGGATTTTTTGATCTATTGCAGGTCTATTTCTTGTTCTAACATGTAACTGCTAGCCGCCATCCTTTGGAGGGTGTGGCATCATCGTAATTGTTTTCAGCACCAGAAACCTTGCCTTGCTGTTGATGAAATCGTCCCCTGGTGCAAGTCTTACTTGCATGATTTTGTTGCTGCTTGTGAAGTCAGGTGACTTGCTAGGGTGGAAAGATTTTTTAGATGGATTCTACCTATCTCTGGTGAGCTGAAGTTGAATACAAATGTGGCCTAGGATCCTTTGCAATGCAAAACAGCTTAGGTGCTGTATTACGAAACCATTCTGAGATGTTTTGCTTTCGGGGTTGGTTTCATTTGATGAAAATCTACAGCCTAATGTAACCGAAACCAAGGCTATCCTATTCGAGGTGTCTATAGCTTTGGAGGGTGGTTTCTCGTCATTCTCCATAGAGTATAATACGATGACGGTTATTAATTGTTTAAATGGTACCAACTTACCTTTATCTGAAATTGGTGTTGTGCTAGTTTTGGTCCAGACTTTTGGTGTTGTGGTTTTTTATTTTCATGTTCGTAGAAGTGCTAATAAGGTTGCACATGCTTTAACTAAACTTTCTTTTAATTTTAATAGTTGGATGATTTAGGTTGATGATTATCCAAATATCATTGCTAATATTTTGGCTTTGTCTTTGTAATTTGTTTTCCTTCCGGAATGAATATGAGCTTTTCTTAATCATGTAAAAAAAAAATTCAACATTTTTTTTATTATTACTATTGTAACAATAACCTTATACTAAATGAAGAGATAGGTTGAGAACAATGATATTGTTGTCTAATGGCATTTTTTTATATACATAAAAAGCCTTCAACTTGTGATTAGAAGAAGTCTTCTGGTCATTATAGATGATCATTATGTTATGAGTTTTATGGTTGAATTCCAATACACAATTGCTTTTTTTTTATTAAAAAAAGAAGTATAAGTAGAAAAAATCTATGATAGTGACATAATACATATGGGCACTATTGAAAAAATCATTTGCAAGATAAGCCAACACCTAATAAACTGTCTATTTCAAATCTATAGTATTTTTGTCGAGGAAATTATCTAAAAGGCATTTAAACCGGACGGTTAAAATGAAAAATGCGATTAAAACCTTTTACGATTCATAATCTCACTTAACCGAAAAAGTGCATTTCTCGAATTAATTACCTAATATTTATAACTTTTATATATTTATTATAAAGTTTCAATTTTATCAAAATTTGCAATATATTGGTGGCAGTCCTAGGTATTTATATGGACAGACTAAGTTTGATTTTTTTCTTTTAAAAATTTTAAAAGAAAAGATGGCATGAATTAATGTCTCTACAAGGAGAACACCTTTTATGATTTGAAATTATAATAAATTATCAGTTGCTACCCAAAAACATAGACAAAGGACAAAAACCCTCGAGACTTTTTCCACTCCCATAATATATAATCTTTGTATTTTACATGTTTTGAGGTGGGTCCCTTTTTCCAATTAAATAATATATATATATATATTCAATATATTATAAAAAATATATATATTCTCATCAACTTTTAATTGATCTTAGAGTTTTGATATGCAACTATGCAAGTGTCCCAATTAGGACAACGTTGCCGTTGTTTTTGCTGCTGCGTGTAAAACGTGTGGGTCCCACCAACCGTCCACGAGGAGGATTAAATGGCGAGCGCTTATTGGTGGATGGCGGACAGCCCCGCGGATCACGCGTTCGGCTACAAAGATGGCGGGTGATATACGGAAACGTGGACGGTGGACCGCGACTCACTGGATTTTTTTTTCTAGGTTTACGAATCGACACGTGTCATTAACTAACCATTCGCTCACTGCTTTTATCTGCGTGAATCCTGCCCCCACCCCCTCTACTTGCTGCGAGACGCGTGGAACACACTCTAGGTTTCTTGTCCTTTGTTAATCTCCCGTTTATTCGTCGAGAATTCTAATAAGAGAAATAATGCTGAAAGGGGTGTATTTTAATCTAAAATTCGTACAAGTTTTTTTAAAATTTTATAAGTGGTAGATTTCGTTGTACGGATTTTATAAATTTCAAAGAGATTTTGTCATAATTCTGTACAGAATTTGTTGAACTTTTTTATATAAATTTCTAATAATTTGTTTTAAAAGAAAATAATATTTGATTATCCCTTATATAAATGTCTAAAGTTGATCAAATTTTATAGGGTTAGGACAAAATTTGTAACACATCTTTATATTTATTTCTCCAATTTTAAAATTTATCTAATTTTATTATTATTTTAATAATTTATATAAGTTAATGACTTTTAAATACGTTTAAATTTATTTAGATTTTTTAAAATTTAAATTGAATAAAATATAATTTTTAAAAGTATGAATTAGATATATTTAGATTTTTATAGACTCTTCGGACTTTCTAAATATTTTAAATTTTAATTAATTATAAATTGAATATACCCAGTAATATAATTAATAAAATTGTTGGAAATTAAGTTACATGAACGAACCACGTATATAAATGAAACAATTGCGTTCCTACGACTCTTTAGCTAAAGAATTATGTTTTCTTTTATAATTCTATACCCAACTAAACTTGATTTATTTTATTTTCATTGTCGATCAGTAAATTTACCCACAATCTTATCGATTCTTATAAGTGATTAAAACTAAAACAGTATTTATCAACAAACCTATCATGCGAATACAACTTAATTATTGTAATTTACCTTAATTATTGTTTTTAAAATATAATTTAAAAACTAAAAAAAATTATTCAAATTAGAGACGGAACAATAAAATAAAATTTGGCGGGTCAAATCTATGTATATTTAATTTGATTTTGTTATAAAGAATCTAGGCATGTTTAAACCTTCAATTACCATCGTTTTCTTCTCAAAAAATCTGAATAAGACTATGAGAATACTACTTAATTGTTGTAATTTATCTTCTTCTTTTTTTATCATTATCTAAAAATCTAATCCAAAAACTTGAAAAAGATTGTTCGATAATGAAACATAAGAATATGGTGACTCTTGTAATGTATGGAATAAAATAAAATAAAGAGATAAAATATCAATGTCACTTCATGTCAAAGGATTTTTTTTTAGCGAAAAGGTCCTCTTAATATGTTTCTAAAGAACATAAGTAATGAGATTTTTTTCAACAATTATTAAAAAAAAAAAAGAACAAGAACAAATTTACTCTTTGTTTGATGATTAACTTATAATTATTATTGTCTTCTATTTTTTTAAATGGTATAATTATTTGATTAATTACAAATTTGTTAGAAATTGTCAAGATAAATTACTAAACCGTCGATTTTATATTTACTTCCATAATGAAAGATATTTTAATATATTAATTTTTTTTAATGGTACAATTATTAAATTAATTATAAGTCTGTCGGAACCTATTAAAATAAATTATTAAAACTCTATGATTACGTGCAGTCGTTTTCTCTATTTGGTAATAAAATGGAACAAAATAACCTTCAATAATGATGTATCTTGTAAAACCATATAAAAAACAAATGTTATCGTTAAGAGTAAATAACACCTATCTACTTTGAGAATTATTTAATTACAAGCGGAGTCAACTTTTGTATTTATTAATAAAGATCTTCCCTCCTGATAATAAATTTTTAAATTTTTTAATAAAAATTTATATTAATTAATTATTATATTTAATTAAATTTTATTAAAAATATAAAATATATTTATTAATAAATAATAAAATTAACTCCGTACTAATTAGTTGAATTGATGATCCCATTTCGAAAAAAGAAAAGGAGAGAGCGAAAGATCCGAGAAGGTTCAGGTACTTTGGATGGTGGTTAAGGATTCAAGGGAGTGGTTTCTATGATTTTGTTTTGATCCCTAATGGTAAAATTGCATGGCATCTCGCCAGCTTTTTCCGTACATAATTGGCTAGTAGTGGGCACATCTTGTCTTCTTCATGCACCACGTGATTGTCTTCTATTATATTTCTCTCTCTCTTCTTCTTCCTCTGCTTCTGTTTTAAAAAAAAAAACAAATCTTCAATAGTTAAATTTATTTCTTTTTTTAAAAAAGAAAAAAGAAAACACACACACAAACACAAAAAGGCATGGAAATTGAGAAAATTAAACACGCATTGCGAGAGAAACAGTAAGTTGACAAAACTGATGACAAGAAGAGAAGAGACGTTTAACTTCCAATCCCAATAAATCGAAAAGAAAAAAAAAAAAGAGAGAAGAAAGTCCAGCTCACAGTGTTTAATTTCTTCAGGATTGGAGCCATGGAGGGGACCATTTTTGTCATCATCGTCAATCTCAGGTTTAGGTTTCATGAGAAAAAAGTTCCAATTTACTGTCTCTCTCTCTCTCTATATATATATATATATTATTTTAGAGGTTCATAAAACTTTTCTGATTGATTGGGAATGCAACACCTATGAATTTCATTTCATTATTTTTTTTTCTCATACATCGTTTTGAGTCCGTTGTAATTATAATAATAAAGTTATATGCATTTAATAAAAATCTAGAAATTAAGAGAATATTAGAACACATTTTTAAAACAATTTTTATAAAAATACAAACGTATTTAATAGTATTTATTAAAAATAGTGTTAAGAGTTCTAAAAATGATGTGTATATATTTAATATTATATTTTTAAAAATAATTTTTTTAAGGAATATAATTACAATATTAATAACTGTCGAGACCTGCCAAAATTAAATACTAAATGCGCGGTTCGGATATCTACTCTCATAACGGGAGACATCTACTTCCACAATAAGAAGGAAATTAAAGGAGGTACAATAACCACTTTACTATAAGTGGATGTATAATTTTAAAATAGTTAAAATGGTTTATTTTAAGAGGAAAAATTATAGTTTGTTTTGAATGTATGTTTTGAGGAGGGTAAAATTTATTTTAGTCCTTATTTTTTTATAATTATCACTTTTTCACTAATATTTTTATTTTTGACTCGCGTGGTTCTTAACTTTTTAAAAATTCCTCATTTTAGTCTTGTTGGCACATTGACAATTTTATCTTTAACTTTAAATAATTATGTTAAAAATACGATTTTATCCTTTATTTTTTAAAATTTAACAAATTTACCTTAACTTTTTACATCCAAAAACAGTTTAACACGTGTAAAAAAAATATTAAAATTACAAATACACCAAATTTATAAGAAAAAACCCTTAAATATTAAAAAAAAATTAAAAATAAATTAACACTAAAATTAACATCAAAACTTAAAACCTTTAAAAAAAATAAAAAAATTATTACAATAAATAACTAATTTATAAAAATTTAATAATTTAAAATAATATTCAAATTAATATTAAAATATAAAAAATAAATTTTATATATTAAAATAAATTACAACAAATTAAAAATTAGAAACAATATAAATTATTATAGTAATTAAAATAATTTTTAAAAATATCGGGAGGAAGTATTATTAATTTTAAGATTATCAATTTTAATAATTATTTTTAAATATAAAATTTATGTCTCTATCCAATCAAAGACGTCCATAGCAGCTCCGCTTTCTTTTCGCAGGTTTGGAACGCATAAAGAGACGTTAGTTAACATTTTTTCTATCTTGGAAACGCGCTTCATGTTGGTAGAGAGGGGCGCTTTGATCTCACTTGGAATGCATGATTTTCGAAACAGTACGATAGACTGAACACCAACTAAACCGCAAGCACATTCGGTCTCTTGACTGACTTGGCTCCCAGTCGTTGAACACCAGCTATCGAGCTGAACAACCCCCTGTTGTAGTACAATATCGTTACACTTATCATACTAGCATTTTGCCCAATTACCGATATCATGCTCCAGTAGTTTCTCCACATTGCTTACAATACTAGTCGATGGTCCAACACCATATCGTCTATGCAAATGAAAGAACCCACGCATTAGGCCTGACAAGTTTATGCGCATACTTTGCCCAAACTAGTCACCCATAACACGGCTCTCCCATTTGAGTTACCTTAACCCTGAGCCATGCTATTCAATGATATTGGAAAAATGGTAGCATAACGTAACAATTAGTATTGAAAGCTGGTCGCCTTTTGAGGGGCCCTTCAATAGGAGCCCTACTTCCCTCTTTGCGACCTCATCACTTCAATTGAAGCGCAAAACAATTTCTTTCTTAGGCACCAGGCGGAGTGCACTTTTGGTACTTCAGTAGGGTGAACTGTTTGATATTGACTTCTTTCATTTGGTAGGGCGACGGAAGGCTACTTCAATCCAGGAAATAGTCGGAAACTCGACAGGGTCACCTTTGGAATTAATTATAAAAAGTAATTTTTAAAAAATATTTTTTTTTCTATTTTTTATTGTTTAGTTGTTATTATTTTATTTTTAGAATTAAATTTTTATTTAATAATTTTTTATTTATTTTTAACTAATTTTATATTTTTAAGTAAAGACTGAAATATTCCTGACACCATTAAATTTGATTAACTGTTGACTAATAGAAAGACTAAATTGATGGACTTTTAAAAAGGTAGAGACCACGCAAACTAAAAAAGAAAATATTAATAAAAAAATAATAATTTAAAAAAAATATAGGGATCAAAATAATTTTTACCCTTTCCAAAACTATGAATTATTATTTTTAACTTTTTAATTTTAAATTTAAAAACACAACTTTTTTTTTATAAAAAAAATCCATAAACAAATAACTTTATATCCATTTAAAAAAATAAAAATAAAAAACAGGTTTTTAAATTGAATCCAAACAGAAACTGAGCAGACTGAATTGGTAAAAGCCTGTTGTTACATGGTATGTGGATGAAGAAAATTATACGTGTAATACCAATAGAAACTGTGTTTGGTAAAGAAACAAAACTCATGTGGTCTATAATCTATATATATATATATATATAATGATGGTGGTTAAGTTTTTGATAATGACAAGTGGTTGGATAAATTTTGGAGAGTTTACATATATATATATATATATATAATTTTTAATAATTTTCAAACTGTCATTTTCTAAACGTTAGACCAATATTACTTGGAAATTGGAATATACCTACTAATTATAAACTAATTTCTATTTGGTGTAAAATTCACAATAATGTGAATTATTATTTTCTCTGCTCCAGTCTAGGCAGCTTGAAGCTTCTTGGAACCCAATTTGACATATGGAAGCTAGCTAGAAGACAAATTAATGCAAATGAAGTGTTTTTTTATTTACTTTTATCCTATTGCATGCTCGGTGCCTTTTAATTTAATGATTGGTTAAAAGTGTCAAAATTCTAAGGCAGTTACTGCTGCTATTATTGCAACTAGAGCTAAAAAAAATTAAATTACAAACAAACACCTTTGAGCAATAACTAGTCGATATTTTGTATAAGTTAAAATTTTTTAACGGAATACCTTTAAACTGCGTGTTATGAAAGGGAAGGTGACATCATATTTATATGATACACAAATAATTTTATCTTAAAAATGTGAGATAATTCACAATCTTATAATGACAATATATATTAATATGTAAATTTAAATTTAAAATTTATTGTCACAGATAAAATGATAGATTTATCCAAATAATACGGTACTCATTTTATTAAAGATTTTTTTATTCCTTTCTCCCATAATCCTCTATCTAATTTATTTCCAATAAAAATAAAGATAATGACAATTAGTACCACAAGAAAATAATTTGTGCACCAAGCAAGCTACTTATAAATCCTGAGAAGGACAGAGAATCAGACATTTTTACTAAGAAAATTACGTAAGACCCCGTTTTCTTACATGTTTCTGCCGTTTGCCTGACGGCAGGTCCCGTTTAAAAAAAACTAATAAAATAAAAGAAGAAAAAGGAGAGAGAGAGCAAGTAGGTAGGGGACCATCGGCTCTACAGTTATATAGGTGGACAGTTTGCCATAAACACCACCAAACAGTGCTCTCCCTCCAACTGGGCCCCTACCAATTTTTTTCCATTTCCTCACAGATGGGCCCCATCTAATTTTTTTTTTCCATTTCCTCTCAGATGGGCCCCAACTTTTCTAGGGGACCAGCTACAGTTTTGCATTGATTAAGCCGGCGGCTGTCAGAGAAGTCAAAATTCTCAGTGGGTCCCCACGCCCTCCCCCTCAACTCTCATCGTTCCACGTGTACGTCCCTGATTCTTCTGCCCACGGGCGCGTGCATCCCTTCTCGCGGGGTCCACCTCTGTGTTGGTTTCAACGCGTGTATAGAGGGTCGCTGTCCCCGCGAGTGTCGGAGAGAGAAGCAACGTAATTTATGGTCCCCTACGCTTTTTTTTTTTTTTTTTTCCCTCTTCTTATCATAGTGAGAGATCGATCGAGATTTTCATTAAAACGCTACAAATTGTTACGCTATGTTTAGTGATGTGGAAAGCACGCTCCAGGTTTTGAGGAGTCGAATAACTACGCCAAGGTGTATATTAATATAAGCTATATACAGATATTATGTACTTTAGTTGATGAAAGTAATTACATGTATAGTAGTACGAGTTTTATAAAGTGGATGCTTGTCACTCGTGTTAACAACACGTGTAAACTAACTTCTACATTTTTTTATAAAAAAAAAACATTTTTACTATCCAACCAACTCACAGTTCGTGGATAAAAAATGGTGATGTAAAAGTAATATCCAAGACTGTTTGTCAAACACAAAACAGCTTGAGATAACTGTAGGCAGCATCAGTTGTAACTTGTACGGCAACCTGGACAATGTTACCTACCTTACATATACGCTTGGTCCGATTTACAAACCACACGCGCGCTTGGCGTCCCAACTAAATTACCTTACCTTAAAACCAAATAAGTCTTTGCCACGTTAACAGATCCTGAACCGTTCGATCAACACCCAAATCAACCGATATAATGATATGACCCATCCTCAAAGGTCCACGCAAAATAAACAAATCTTTTTCACCTTCTTTTTCTTTTCTTCGTCTTATTATTATTATTTTTAAAAGAAAAATGCAACACCAAAGCCTTATAAAAAATATTAATTATTGATAGTAATTTAATGTTTTGATCCTCAAGCTTCCCTGTAATGGTAGGTAGTTTTCTTCAACCTGAAACCACATATCACCGTCTCTCTCTCTCCAGTTTCTCTCTCTAAAGCTCTTTCTCTTTCTTAATTCTTTTACGTTTATAGTAAGTTAGTAACCTCATATCATCTCTCTGACTCTCTCTCTCTCTTGAACATCTCTGAGCGCAGACAATCTTTTCACTCACTCTCTCCACAAAGCCACAATTTTTTTTTTCTTTTTCTCTTTATCTATCAATTGTAAAACAATCAGCTCTCTCTCTATCTCTGTCTGTGTTTCTGTCTCGTTTATTTCAATGAACTCGTAATCATTTTTCTTCTCTTTCTATTTTCTTTTTCTCTGCTCAGAAGACAATAGATAGACTGGCAGATAGATAGACAGATAGATACGTAGATAGATACATAGAGATTATACGTACTCACATGGCGTTTCACCACAACCACCTGTCGCAAGACCTTCCTCTACACCACTTTACCGACCAACAACCGCCGTCACAACAGCAGCAACAAGGGAACATCTCCGAAGCTGCGGCGCCGAACTGGTTGAACTCGGCGCTTCTCAGGCCGCAGCAACCGCCGCAGCAGCAACAGCCGACGCACTTCACCGACACGAACTTCCTCAACCTCCGTACGACTACGAACCACAACAACAACGCGGCCGCCTCCGATTCCGACGCTTCACATACACCGAACCAATGGCTCTCCCGCACGTCGTCGTCTCTGCTCCACCGGAACCACAGTGACGTCATCGACGACGTCAATCCGGCCAACGACACCATAATTGCCGTCGTGGAATCAGCCGATTTGAAGAACAGCAACAGCGAGAACATGAACAACCATAACAACAAGAGCGAGGGAGTGGTGGTCGAGAGCGGCGTCGGCGACGGAGTCGTGAATTGGCAGAATGCGAGGTACAAGGCGGAGATACTGACGCATCCGTTGTACGAGCAGCTGCTGTCGGCTCACGTGGCTTGCTTGAGGATCGCGACGCCGGTGGATCAGCTGCCAAGGATCGATGCGCAGCTGGCTCAGTCGCAGCACGTCGTCGCAAAGTACTCGGCCTTGGGCGCCGGTCAGGGCTTGGTTGATGATGGCAAAGAGCTCGATCAGTTCATGGTATGTTAACATCAATAATTGTTTGCTACTACTACTACTAAATTTGTAATTCTTCTTCTTCTTCTTCTTTTTTGTCTGCTTGCTTGTCTCTTCGTTTGTCTCATTAAAAATTTGAATTTTAAATTGGTGATCGTGGGACTGCACAAGAATTTATTGTGTCTGTGATTGTTTGTTGTAATTAAAACTGTTCTCATACAACAGTTTTTAACTTTTTTTTTCTCTGTCTGTGTTTTTGGTTTAAATTTCTAAGTTTAGATTGTATGAAGTTCAAGTTCCTCGAAATCAATCTCATTTGGCAGTGAAGTTGATTTCATGATCTTTAACAATTGGACGGTTGAGATTTACCAACAGATGATTTTATTTATTTTTGGGTTCTAACAGTCATGAAGTCTTCAGCTTTGGTGATGAAATAAAATAGAACCAAATTGGGTTGTCTTTTTTTGGCCTAAAGGACAATTTTTGAAATGGACGGTGAGATTCTTCTGTTGGAGGAGGGCAGCTGAGACGTGAGAACTTGTAATTGTAGTACTAATGGTAATATATATATATATATATATATATATATATAGTAATTTTGGAAATTCTACAAGTCAGAGAACATTTCCTCTTAGTGCAAAATGAAAAAGATATTGATTGAAAGTTGATTCAAAGAATGGAAGCATGCCTGCCTGCCTGCCTGCCTCTGATGTTGGCTTTGAGACTTCCTAAGTGTTGATGCCAACTTGCAAGCAAGAAATTAAACGGAGGAAGCTATGTATATGTATGGTGATCATACATACTTACATGGTTTGCAAAGAAAACGATTTTATGTTTTCGGTGTAAAGGCGAGGTTGCTGTTTTTTCGTACAAACACGAAGAAATGGAAAATTGTACATTATCAACCATGGAAGAATTGGGAATGAGAAGTGAACCATTTGTCTTTCTTTGTATAAAGGTCAAAGATAGATTCCATATTTTCCTATAGCTTTATATCAATCCGGGATTCTGTGATCACCAACATATGGTTCATTGTTGGAGTTGCTTGTAAAATGGAAATTAGGTGAATGGTTCATCTTTTCGTTGTCCTTCAAACGACAAAGAATATTCGGGTGACTTTTTAAGTTGGAAATTCAATAAATCAGGGGGCAGGAGATGGAGATGGAGATTGATAATGGACCTCATAATAGAAACCACTGTCAATGGATCGGTACAAGATCGAAAGGTGAGAAGAGAGGTCTATCCTTAAAGTTCCTTGATAGTGAATGGTAATGGCAGCATAGTGAGAAATACTTGTGATAGGCTATGCAAAAAGGGCACAATTGGATCAAGATTGGCCCATTTTTTAAGTGTATGTAGAAGTAGGTAAAAAATTTCTGGCATTGGTGATAGTAATATTAGCTCCTGCCGATTTTCCCTGCTCTTTCTTTTTATTGCTTGCTTAATTGACTTATTATGATGGAATCATAACATGTTTTGATACAAGTTCTCATCAATTGCTAGCTTTAAATGGCCGTATAATATGACATATAAGCCTGAAAAAGGTATGCAAAAAATTGCTTGTTGGTGCATATATGATGATATTGGTCATAACATGGCGTTGCTTGAAATATCAAATAAAGATTATAATATATCATTTTCTTGACATTGTAGACACATTATGTTCTTCTGCTTTGTTCGTTTAAAGAACAACTACAACAACATGTTCGGGTCCATGCAATGGAAGCAGTGATGGCTTGCTGGGAGATTGAGCAATCCCTACAAAGCTTAACAGGTATATTTTTAAGATAATTATTTTTATCTGAATATTTTTACTTTCTGGTCAATGTTGATGCTATCAGTCTGAAAGAGAATTTGTTTTAAGGATATGAAAGATCTTCGATACAAATAGTTTGATATATTAAGATGGGTGACTCTTGAAAAGATTGCAGCCTTGTCCCGACTACTAGTTTTTGTTTTCCATGAGTAGCTAGAAGTAGAAGGGACGTCTTTTGTATTCTTGAGCTGTAAAATATGGCAGAGGATATAATCAATCGTGCATACTGAAACTATAATACCCCTGCATTGTGCATGAACAGGAGTTTCTCCGGGAGAAGGTACAGGCGCGACAATGTCTGATGATGATGAAGATCAAGTCGATAGTGATGCCAACTTGTTTGATGGAAGCTTGGATGGTACGGACAGCATGGGATTTGGTCCTCTCATCCCAACAGAGAGTGAGAGGTCCCTGATGGAACGCGTGAGGCAAGAGTTGAAACATGAACTGAAACAGGTAATGTGTGGAAATACCATAGTGGAAGTTTCTATCATATTATTTCCAATGTCACTAAACTTTTTCATCGTCTTGATCACAGGGTTACAAGGAGAAAATTGTAGACATAAGGGAGGAAATTTTGCGCAAGAGAAGAGCAGGAAAGCTTCCCGGTGACACCACTTCCGTTCTAAAATCTTGGTGGCAATCACATTCTAAGTGGCCGTATCCGACAGTAAGTACAAGAATGCCAAGCACTTGTGTGCTTTTACAAGAATTGCTTACTAGTTATGGTATTCACTTAACGAATCTCTTTTTCGTATGATTTTTTTAGGAGGAAGATAAGGCAAAGCTGGTGCAGGAAACAGGTTTGCAATTAAAACAGATAAATAATTGGTTCATCAATCAAAGGAAGAGGAACTGGCACAGTAATCCTTCAACTTCTACCGTCCTGAAGAGCAAACGCAAAAGGTATTACATCAAAACGCGTTTTGTTTTCCCTTCTTGTTTATTCCAAAATTCTCTAGAGCCTTGCACCAACCTTAATTTAAAAAAGAAGCAATGCAGGTGATAACAACGGTGATCGTTTCATGTAAAAATGGAAGAAGACTATCCAAGCAAGAACCAACTACACCAGTGATAAAATTCAACACACTCCTACTACATAGAAACTTGTAACAGAAACAGGATGGCTTTTGGGTACACGGGAAAGAGTCATATTTTGCTCCTTTTCGAAAGAAAGAACGGAAAAAAAATGGCTGGCTAGCAAGGAGGAGGAGGGCGAGGCTGCGATGAATCAACATGATTCGTAGTAGTGCCATTTTGGCAGGTATGCTTCGAAGGCATATATGCAAATGGTGCTATTGTTTATGTTATGGTATATTATTAGATAGATCAACATCTAGGATTTCGAATTCACACATGTTTGTGGATTTATGATTTTTGTTTTTAGTTCGATCATATAATATATATATCTGTGAATAAGAATTTATTAGTGAGGGGTTGTGGGGGAGTACAGTGTAATAATCTTGCTTTAATTTCCTTACAATTATACTAGTGAGTATAGCTTTTTTTGCACTGTAATATAGCTTACATTTGCATAAGAAAATATTAATGCTATTTAAAGTTGTTTAAATTTGGTAGTTTCTTTTCGATGAAGCTACTTAAATTCCGTGATCCATTGTAATTTTTTTTCAATATTAATCGGTGCTGATGATGGTTGGTGTAAGACCGTCGAAGATGTAGATGGGTGTAGATTTTTAAGTTTTATTAATAAAAACAAAAATGAACAACAGTAAAAGAGCTTTGCGTACGATTTATCTTTTGTGGGTCGAAATTTCTCAGAATTTGTTCTGATTCATTTGGAAATAAATTGAAAGTGAAAAAAAAAAAAAAAAAACTAAATTTATTACAATTAGATAGATTTCAAAGCTTGACAAAAACTACAACTAAGCAAAAGCCTGACTAAATATATTGAAACGAAATTGACGTTTGCTGTCAAGAAAATTAGCACTAACAAATGCAAGACGAAAACGAAAATAATTCTCCAATAAGATCAGCTTTTTTTTTTTTATATATATTTTTTATTTTTAAGAACAAAACCCCTACATATGGGGAAGATACTACTAAGGCACACATTTTGCCAACAAATTTCCTTAAGGGAGGATAAAGCCTAGGTTATGCGCTACACCATTACTCTTCCCCACCATTTCTTATCTGAAGTGGAATTCAAAACACTTTCCCTCGTAGCTATAGCTTGTAATCACTCTTTACTTCATACCTCCCCCTTTTATCAAAATGCCAAAGCAACGAATCAGACCTCCCTTACACCCCCAAAGGAATGGATAGAATTGTCTCTATCAATCTCTAAAAACTTCTCATTCAGCTTCCTTAAGTCTCATTCATGTCTATCCTTATTCAGAAGATTAGCTACTTTTAAGTCCCTACCCCCACTAAAAGTAATAGGCTTAAAGAAGGATGGTCTTGGCACCAAAGGATCCACAGAAACCCGGATATTCTCCCAATTTTCCACCCTTCACCTCATCCCTTTTGCAATCAGCTCTCTTTCCCATCATAAACTCCTCTATAAATGAGAGGCCCCCGGCCTAATTCTAGCCTCAAGAAAGTTCTCATGCTTATTATATTTTACTTTTAAGATTCTAAAGCCAAAGATTTCGACCCCAAGGCCAACTTCCATGCTTGTGTAGTAAGAAGAGCCTGGTTAAAAGCTGAAACATCTTTAAACCCCATGCCCCCATAAATCTTAGGCCAATAGGTCTTTTCCCAAGCCACCTAGCTTATCTTCCTTTTCCCCTCACAAGCACCCCACCAAAACCTTGCAGCCATAGATCCCAATTATTTACAAAGTGTTTAAGGTAATTGAAAAATACTTATAGTATAGATGGGGATTGCCTGAACAATAGCCTTACTGAGAACTTCCTGACCCCCCGTAGAAAATAGGTTTCCCTTCCAACTTCTCATTTTCTTCCACACATTCTCTTTAATCTCATTGAAAACCCCCATCTTATTCCTCCCCACCAAAGTCGGTAAGCTTAAGTATTTATCATGTGACTGGACATCTTTTAGCTCAAGTAAATTATGCACATGCCTTCTAATCTCTCTATCCAAATTAGGACTAAAAGTGATGCTAGATTTTTGAAAATTCACCACCTACCCTGATCCCTCACCATAAACCACCAAAATCCTCCTGATTTCCAAGGAACTTTCCACTGAAGCCCTACTAAATAAGATATAATCATTTGCAAAGAATATATGGCTAATCAACGGACTACATCTATAATCTAGTCTTAATCACCCTTTCATCCTTCTCCGAACCTAAAAATAACCTAGATAGTGCCTCCACACAAAGAATAAAAAAGATACGGTGATGAAGGATACCCTTGACGCAACCCCCTAGAAGGCAAAACCTTACCTGCTACCTTCCTATTAACCACAAAACCCAAGCTAGAAGTGGAAATACACCCCAAAATTAACTCAATCCATTTAAAAGGAAACCTCAATTTACTCATTACCCTCTTCAAAAACTCTCACCCCACCCTGTTGTAGGCCTTACTAATGTCTAGTTTCATAGCCAATGGAATGCACAATCTCAAAGGAAACAAGAACATTGTCAAAATAAGTCTACCTGGAATAAAGACTGATTGACTATGGGAGATAATGTCATTTAAAATCATTTTCAGCCTATTCACAATAGATTTGTAACTGCCTTGTAAATCATACTACACAAGCTCAGAGGCCTAAAATCCTTCATAAAAATCGAATCTTTTTTCTTAGGGATAGGAACCACATTAGTCTCACTAAACTCCTTAATCGAACACTCCTCATTTAACACTTTCAGACAGATCCCCGAAATTTCACCCCCACAACCTCCTAAAATTTTTGAAAAAAAATCGCATGAAACCCGTTCGGACCCAGAGCCTTTGTTGGCCCTATGACAAAAATAGTAGTATTAAAAAGACTCTCCAACAACTCACACATATTACCATCAACTCTTCTAGAAATTTCCTCAGTTGCAAAAAATAAGTCTTTTTCAAAAGGTTTAGAGGAGGAAAACAAATAAGAAAAATACCTTTGAATAGTGCGAACAATACCATCCTTCTTGTTGTGTCTCATGCCCGCCTCATCTGTCAAGCCCGTAATTCAGTTTTTCTTCTTCCTTGCTGTAGCACGAGTATGAAAAAATTTTGAGTTTCGGTCCCCAGTAACCAGCCACTCCACTCTTGACCGTTGCTTCTAGTACAACTCATCCTTAGCCCACAGACTTTCAATTTCACTCCCTAAAATTCTAATCCTGTCACCCAGACCCGGATTTCTATCCTGCCCCAAAAGCTTTTCTAGCTTTTCTTACTTCACCGCAATCATATTCTTTAAAGACCCAAACCTCGCCTTACTCCCCAAATTTAGTTTCCCAGCACATCAATCTAATTTCTCTTTCAACCCTCCAACATACCTTGCCCACCTTTTTTCCACTAATGCAACCCTAACAATATCCCACAATCACCCTCTTTTAACTAAAAAGGCTCAATACGAAAATCAATATCCCTCCCCTTAACCATTTCCACTCGACCCAAGTCCAACCTCAACAAAATAGGGCGATGATTAAACGAATTATAACCCAAATGACTCATTCTAGACCCCCCCCCCCCCCATCAACGAAAAACCTGTCTAGGTGTTCTTGAACATTAGCCTCACCCCCTCTCTTATTATTCCAAACAACATAGGACCAACAAACCCCAAGTCCTTAAGCTCACAATCATCAATAACTTTCCTAAACTCCAACATTCCTCTAAACGACCTCTCAGCCCTTTTAACTTTTTCATCCCTTCTTAATAGCTCATTAAACCCCCTCCACCAATAACCTCCGAACCGAAAACCAATATATATATATAAATTTTAATTTTCTTCTTCAGCCCCAAACGGCCGCAAACCTAATTTTTTAGTTACTTCACGCCTTCACCGCAGACCACCCACTCACTTACGACCACGACCACTTCTTCTTCAGACCACCATCGCCTACACCGTTATCAGACTTTACTCAGCTTCCGCTCTACCTCTAAGGCCCTTTGCAGAGTCCGCAATGAGCCGTCGCTCAAAGTCTCCGACCTTCGCGCTTGGAATCAGACTGCTCGGAGCTGTCCGATCAAGACAAACAAAACCGCCTCTGGAATCAGATTCCGACAACGACCTCGACGAATATGATCAGTTCTCTCTCTATTCAAACTTCAACTCTTATGCTTTATATTGATTTTATTACTATATTACCCTACTAGTCTAATTCCATCGAGCTATGTATATGAAGATATGATTGTGTTTTCTGATTGTAACTATATATGTTTTTAAGTACACACAAGATTGCTTTGCTTTTTTGGATCAGTGGCTGAGATGATTAAACATTGCTCATTCTGTGCTTGTTTATTTGTGTTCTCCATTTAATATGATTAAATGATTTATTTGTTTTACTTTGTTGTGAGGACTTACTGTGGTTGTACTCCTTGAAGTATGTGATTCAGGTACCTCTTCTATTACTCTTATTTTTCTTTTTCTGATTTCGTTATTTCTCTATTTCACTTCCATCTAAACTACTTTATTCAGGGGGACAACATATCTATTTATAAGGCAAATCTCTCAAAGCCATGTTGCTGGAGTACAACCTTCAAGAAAAATGAAAGAGAATGTTGCTAGTTGTACTCTATCGAAGTGACTTGATTGAGATAAGGTAAAGTTTCACTCCGTCACTCTTTTTGCTTGCTTTGATGCTGCAACACTGTAGGTTTTAAGGACCCATATCCCATGTTGTTTATTGAAAATTGGAGTAGATATTCAAATACCAATTGTTTTTTCTCTTTTATAAAACTTAGTTTGAGCTATTCAAGTATTTGGAAGTAACTTATTCTTATAAAGGGTTATTTCATCTTTGAATAGGTCGTTGCCAAATCTTGAAGTTGTAGGAGAAACTACTATAATATCAATTCTAAGTCAAGACTAATATGGAAACGACAATCTCTTCTTCTAATTGTGGGCAAATTGTACTGGTTGGTTCTTTTTGTTTATTTTATATAACAATTGTTCTTGAGTTTTGAAATGAACCAGGTGATAATCTTCACTTTGTCACGCATGTTCACTAGCATTGGAAAGTGCTACAATTTTTCAGAACATCTTGCCAAATTTTGCTATAATTTTTGGACTGTTAACAAATTTTGTAAATGTATAAGTTAAAATTGACCATATTTTAATGTAAAAAAATTGAAAGCCCATTATAATTTATATAGCCCAATAGGCTCACAAATCAACCAAATCAAATCGGTCCAATTCGATTTGGTTTTGTTCAGTTCACTTTATTCTCAGTTTTCGATTTGGTTCACTTTTTTAAAAATCGATCAATTATCAATTATTATCGGTTTTACCCACAACCAAACCAAACTGAACCACGCCTACCCTTACCCATACCTGGTAGCTGTCCCATTTAATGCTTCATTCTTAGCATTTTCATCATTGCAATCCCGCAACGCATGACTAAGCAAACCACACGCAAAGTAGAATTTCGTCAGTGTTCATATTTAATAGGAGCAGCCACCAACAGATCCCTCAATCTAACCTTCAATCCATGCCTCAAAGGCTTCGTAACATCAATACCCACCCTCACTCATAGAAATCTCCTTCTGCAATCCTTCGATTTCGTTGGAATCTCTACAACAGTTCCAATCTTCTCTGGGGTCTGGCAATATTGGGACAAAAAAGTGCCGGTATCATACCAGCATTTTTTTGTCCACACATAACCGTTGGATAAGTTTTTTTCTCATCTAACGGTTAAGAAAAAACAGTAAATAAAAAAAAACAGGCAACCGAATACACCGATTACTTGACCAAGCCAAATAAACCAGTGAAAAAAAATTTCTCTCATTTTCTCTTCTCAAACTCTCAACGAACTCACCTCCTCTCTTTACCGAAACACCGACCGTATCGCTTTTCACCGACAACATCCACCGACCAACAGTGTCGGTCTACCGCTCCTTTGCTAGCGACACCTACCAGCGTTAGATCTGACACCGACCAAGTCAAAGAGAACAATGAAGAAGATTTTGACGATATTTTCGGCCGATTCGAATTAGTTTGGAAGGTGGGCTTTGATTTTCTTTAGTTTTGATTTATTTATTTTGAATGAGTTTTGTTTGATTTGTATGAGTTTTAAATAAAAGTTGTTTGATTTGTTTGTTTGGTGAGAAAATGAGTTTTGTAGTGAATTTATTTTTTATTGAGTTTGATTTTTTTAAGTGGCCACAACTAGGTGCACTAGATCTAACTTAGCTCATTAATCACACGAAGGACACTCGTATAAAGACTTGTTCTTGTATTTCTTTTTGCTTATAACATTGCTCCATTCTTTTTGCAACACCGTATCTAATGTGGGTTTTGATTTCTTTTATTTTTTTATTTTTTTTATTTGGTTGGATTTGTTGTTGGCTATTGGAATAGTTTCTGATTTTTTTTTATTTGTAGGATTTCTTCTTGTTTCAGATTGTGAAGGAAGAGAGGAAAAATATTGTAAACTTGAAGAGAATGGGATTAGTGCATGAGTTTCGCGAATCAATCTGTTTAGCAAACTCTACGTAGACTTTTGTTTTTGTTTTTTTTTTTAATTATCACGAATTCATATAGAAGCGCAAACAAATTGAAATGAAGTCGCGATATGTTTTTAATTAAAAATGTTTGCGAAGTTATTAAATAATTCGTTTGTAAAAAATAATAAAATGTATTCCTATTTAAAAAAATTACACTTATATTTATTAAATAAACAAGATTTGTTGTTATTTTTATTGTTTTCTTTATTTACTAAAATTTTTTGTGTTTCAGTAATTTCATTATTTATTAACTTTTTAGGTATTATTAGCTATTTTCCTTATTTATTTAATTTTTAAAGATTGTAAACTTGAAGAGAATGGGATCAGTTAATGAGTTTAGCGAATCCATCTGTTCAGCGAACTCTACATAGACTCTTGTCTGTTTTTTTTTTTCCTTCTTCTCTTCCTTTTTGATGTTTGACTCTTCGCAAATCCGTCAAAAGCCACAAACACCACACAAAGCTCAAAATATCACCAGTACATCAAACTGATTATTATTGGAATCAAGATCCAAGAATCTCTAACCAATAATATTTTATGTTCTAAGTCTTGTGAATTTATTTATCTATGCATTCATGACCATGAGAGAGAGAGAGAGATGAATATGATTTTTTTACTTCTAAAGGCATAATATTTCTGACATTTATATGTAACGTTTGAATTTTTAATTAATAAGCTATTAATAATATTATATCAAATAAGTTATTTTTTTATAATAAAAGACTAAATTAACATAAGTATTTGATATTCACAGCTCATGAAATCAAATATAATTATCTATCGAAAAAAAAAATTAAAACGGAAGGGATTTGGTTAAAATAAGCAATATATAATAAATGCTATATTATACGAGAGACCACTTCTCGCTAATTGATTAGTTTGTGGGAGGCCACCTCTCGCTAACTGATTAGTTCGTGGGAGAACAACTACTGATTAGTTCGTGGGAGAATAACTAGCGCGAACTGATGAGTTTGTAGAAGGCGGACAGATTAGTTCGTGGGAGGATAACTACTGATTAGTTCATGAAAGAACAACTAGCGCGAACTGAAGAGTTTGTGGGAGGCCACCTCTCGCAAACTGATTTGTTTGCGGGAGAACAACTAGCGCGAACTGATTAGTTACGGAGAGCACTTACTGTGACAACTCATGCACAGACAAAAAATCATATAATATTTTATTATATAATTACAATTTATTTTAAAAGAATTAAAAAAAATTATTATTAAACATATTTATTTTATTTATATCATAAATTGAAAACAATAATGTTATTATTGTTTTTATATTTATAATAAAATTTTCAAGAGATATAGCTAGATTATATAGTATTATCAAATTTAAGGTTTATTTTTTTCATTGCAGTTTCATTTTTTAAAAAATATCTTTGTAAAATAATATTGAACATATTATAATTAATTATAATAAGACCAAAACATATGGATTTGGATTTCACATTAATCTCACTTTTTTACATTTTTAAATGTTTATATTTTATTAGACTAAAATCGTGTTTTCTCATATTTTTAAATATTCTTACTTTATTAGCATTTTTAGACCTTATTTTTGTTATATCAAATAAGTATTTTTTTTTCTAATAAAGAACTAAATTAACATAATATTTAAAGTTTGGGGAGGAACTTTAACGTTTATGCCAAGCGTCAAAATTCTTTGCCAAGTCAAACTTCCTTCAAAGAGAAACGTCAATTTCAATACGAAGGAATACCAACGTTGGTGGGGAACGTTGAAGTTCCCCCGCCAACGTCAAAGTTCCTTAAGAAACTTTAACATTTTCTCCTATCGTCCAAGTTCTTTGTCAAGTCAAACTTCCTCCAAAAGGAAACGTCAACTTCAACCCGAAGGAACTTTAACGTTTACACCAAACGTCAAAGTTCTTCGCCAAGTCGAACTTCCTTCAAAGGGAAACGTCAACTTCAACGCGAAGGAATACCAACGTTGGTGGGGAACGTTGAAGTTCCACCACCAACGCTAAAGTTCCTTAAGGAACTTTAACGTTTACGCCAAACGTCAAAATTCTTCACCAAGTCAAACTTCCTCCAGAGGGAAACATTAACTTCAACGCGAAGGAACACCAACGTTGATCCCCACCAACGTCAAAGTTCCTTGAGGAACTTTAATGTTTTCTCCCAACATCCAAGTTCCTTGTTAAGTCAAATTTCCTCCAAAAGGAAACATCAACTTTAACCCGAAAGAATTTTGACGTCAAAGTTCCTTAAGGAACTTTAATGTTTTCTCCCAACGTCCAAGTTCCTTGCCAAGTCAAACTTCCTCAAACGGTTTCGAAATTTATTATTATGAACTCATATAAAGGCGCGAACAAATTGAAATAAAGTTGCGATATGTTTTTAAAATTGTTCGCGAACTTATTAAATAATTCTTTTGCAAAAAATAATAAAAATGTATTTTTATTTAAAAAAATTACACTTATATTTATTAAATAAATAAAATTTGTTGTTATTTTTTTTATTTACTAAAAGTTTTTGTGTTTTAGTAATTTTATTATTTATTAACTTTTAGGTATTAGCTATTTTTCTTATTTATTTAATTTTTATATATTTTAGTATTTTTATTTTTGTCATTTATTATTATATTAATAAATAAATTAAAAAACTTTAGAGCAAGCGAGGATATTGATTACTGGAGGCTGCTGTGGATAAAAAAGTACGACACCAACACTTTTTTATCCTTGTATTGTAGCCAGACCCTC
The DNA here is from genome assembly GCA_003430845.1 of Xanthoceras sorbifolium. NCBI lineage: Eukaryota > Viridiplantae > Streptophyta > Magnoliopsida > Sapindales > Sapindaceae > Xanthoceras > Xanthoceras sorbifolium. The sequence goes on from CM010616.1 coordinate 29,432,037, forward strand.
TTCTCTGTCGTTATCTTTGCAAATCTCCTGTTCATACATATAATTGGCATATTATAAATGTGAACCCAGAAGTCTACTACCTTAAAATTGATTCTCAATAGATCCCCCAAACCCGTTAACTTCTCCAGAACAATCAAAGATCCATCAAAGTACCATGGTCCCCTGACCCATACCATAGATCTCTCCTCCACTCGTCTAAAATGGAAGACAAACAAATTCTCTCCCACAGCTTCCACCTCCACTCTTCCAATTGAACTCCAAAGTTGTTCAATCACTGTTCTGAACGCATCCCTATTTACCCACTTTTTTTATAAAACTTTCCCCACCAAGCAGTAATTCACATCCCGTATCCCCTCTATATAATCTTCCCCTTCGACTTCAACAATCGGACCATCAATATCCGTTGAGAGGAGAGATTCGCACAACCTATCAATCTCCTCCGCATCCATCCCAAAACCACCTCAGAAAAATCACAAAACCCAACTCAAAAGGATTTTTTTTTTTTTTTTTGCATAATTTGAAGCAGAAAGAACTCTATAAAGTTTATTCTAATGATGTCGAACCAAAACTCCTTCCCTCTTTCAAAATTATTGAAAATCCAAGGAAAAAAAATTAAAAATCATTGGATTCTGTTTAATAGTATACGAATATTCGAGTTCGAATCTCCTCCCCTCATATCAAAAGAAAAACAAAAGTATACGAATGTGATCGTTTTGATTACATTTTAGCAAAGGTAAATTGGCTACAACATAGTGTTATTGTTAGTATATAACTTTAGTTTAGTATTAGCCCATTGGGCTTAGTCCTGTATTAGCCCATTGGGCTTAGTCCATTTCCTATACATCGCCTATATATGGTCACCTCTATTGTACATTGTTCACACAATCAATATACAGAATTTACATTCTTAACATGGTATCAGAGCTTTGTTTTTGATTTTCTGGTTATTGTGGATTTCCGGCGAATATTCCGCTGCCCTCGTCTTCGTCCAGTACTCACTGTCAGAAGAGAGTGAACGCCGTCACCCACAGACCTTCGTCTACGCGGATCCACCAGCACCGCTGCTTGCTCGATCCACCAGCACAGCCGATCGCTGCCCAGATCCGCTCGCTGTAAGAATCAACCAGCACAGCAGAATCAACCATCGTCGTCTTCGTCGGGTTCGAGCAGCAACACCTCCTCGCTTCCTGCGACGCCGTTTTCGCCATTCGCGACCTTTCTCGCCAACCTGCTGCTGCTGCTTCGATCTTCGCCGCGTCTTCGACGCTGCTTCGATCTTCCACGGCGTCATCGACGCTGCTGCTGCTGCTTCGAGTTCGCCGCTGCTGCTGCACACCTGCGCAACACCTCCTCGCTTCCTGCGACGCCGTTTTCGCCATTCGCGACCTTTCTCGCCAACCTGCTGCTGCTGCTTCGATCTTCGCTGCGTCTTCGACGCTGCTTCGATCTTTCACGGCGTCATCGACGCTGCTGCTACTGCTTCGAGTTCGCCGTTGCTGCTCTTTCTTCGTTCACCGGTTCCGCTGCTTCCTTCGCCGCTGCTGCACCTGGTTCTGCTGCTTTCTTCGTTCCACGGCGTCGACTCTGCCTTGCACACCGTAAACGACGCCGTCGGAGCTGCGCCGCACGCCAACACCGCTCCGCTGCAGCTGCTGCTCCCTTTCGCGGCTCCTCATCGCCGTTTGGAGCCACACAGCCGCGTCACCCATTGCTCATCGTCGAAGTTGTGCCGCTGCCACCTTCAAACCAGAGCTTGGACCTTTGAAACAGAGGTAAAATGGTGCGGCTGCCAATTTCAACAATTTCATTTGAAATTGGTTTAGTTTGGTAAATTACCATTTTACCCCTAAGATTGGTAAAATTATTATTTTTACCCTGCCACGTCAGCCCTATTGCCACATCAGCGCCACTGCCACGTCAGCCCTACTGCCACGTCAGCGCCACTGCCTCGTCAGCAAAAAAAAAAAAAAAAAAAAAAAACTATCTTGCTCAGTTTTTCGCATAGATTCTCATTTTGAGCGCCGTTTCTCCAGTTGAGGTTGCCATTCTTCATTATGGTGCAACAAAACGAACGAGATATCATTCGTCCTATCAACATTCGCCAAGAGACAGTCAAGGAGTTCATTTCTGAGGAGAACCGTCGACCTACTCATCACATGTCATCTTCTGATCATGTATTGGCTACACCATCTCCACAGCCTCCTATTGCCACATTCACTGCTCCTTCGCAAATAAACTCTGGGCGACTCACCTCTCAGTCTTCCAAAGGTACTCGCTGCAAGTTTTGCCGTGCTAAAGGCCATGACATCTCAGTTTGTCGCAAACTATAGAAATTTTTGCAAGAGCGGAATATACCTTCTTTTCCTCAGGCAGCTGCTGTATGTCCTCCAGCTCCATTGGCTCTTACAGGTCCATCTTTGGCTTCCTCACTTACTACGGCAGATATTGAGGCAGTACTTCAACAGGTTTTATCTCGAACTTCCACTGCCCTTTCTGTCACCTCAGGTAAACAACCTTGGTTTTTTGATACTGCATGTTGTAACCATATGACTCCTGATGAATCCCAATTTTCTGATAAGGCGTCTTTAGAACATCCTATCACTATTTACACTGCTGATGGAACTCCTATGCCTGTTAGTCATAAAGGAAAAATTTCCTCTTCTGGTTTATCTCTTAGTGACACTTATCATATCCCAAAGTTGTCTCTCAATTTGCTTTCTGTTGGTCAACTTTGTGAATTAGGCATAGATCTTCTCTTTACTAATCATGGTGTGTATGTGCAGGATCCCCGGACGGGTCAAGTGCTTGGGACAGGCCGTAAGGTTGGTCGTATGTTTGAGGTTCATGACTTGAAGATCCCTTCACAAGTTGCTTCGGCCGCTGCTACCATTGCCACCCCATCACCTGATCTATGGCATGCTCGTCTTGGTCATCCATCCTTATCTCGTCTTCAGTTTTTAGCTTCTTAAGGTCATTTAGGTTCAATTCAGTTTCAAAAATTTGATTGCCCTTCCTGTCATTTTGGTAAGCAAACAAAATTGCCCTTTAGTAATAGTGTCTCATTTTCTTCGGCACCTTTTGATCTTATACATTCTGATATATGGGGTCCTGCCCCTGTTCCTACTGAGGGGGGGGTCTAGATATTTTGTCATATTTGTGGATGATTTTTCTCGATATACTTGGATTTATCTGCTTCATCATAGGTCTGAACTTGTGTCCATTTACCAAACATTTCATAAAATGATTCAAACACAGTTCAATCGCACCGTCAAAGTCTTTCGATCAGATAATGCTCAAGAATATAATGATAAATCTTTCCTATCCTTTTTAGACAGTCATGAGACCCTTACTCAGCGATCCTGTCCTTACACATCTCAACAAAATGGTCGTGCAGAACGAAAACATCGTCACATTCTTGATGTTGTCCGCACCCTTCTCATTTCTGCCTCTCTTCCTGAGCGCTTTTGGGGTGAAGCCGCACTCACTGCTGTGTACACAATTAATCGTATTCCTTCACCAACCATACATAACAAATCACCATTTGAGCTTCTCTATGGTCAATCTCCTGACTACTCCTCTCTTCGGGTTTTTGGTTGTGTTTGCTTTGTCTCTCTTCCTCCTCATGAACGCACAAAACTCCAGCCTCGTGCTCGTCTCTGTTGTTTTCTTGGTTATGGTGTATCTCAAAAGGGGTTTCGCTGCTATGATCCTATTTCTCATCGTCTTCGTGTCTCTCGTCATGTTGAGTTTTGGGAACATCGTACTTTCACGAGTCTTCAACAGCTTCCTACGTCCTCTTCCTCCGAGTCTCCCATTTTTACTGATCTTTTTATCCCTCTCTATCCTGAACTTGTGAAGGATTCTTCGTCATCGGCTGCCTCTCCAGACGACTCATCTCCGGCTCTCTCCCCGGCATCTGACCTGCCTGTCTTGGATCCTGTGGCACCACCCTCTCCTGAGTCTCCTGAGTCTCTTGTTGATCCTGAACTCCGTCGTTCCACTCGGGTAAGCATTCCTCCCCCCCATCTCTCTGATTATCACTGCTCTTTTGCTCTTGCCACCCTCTATGAACCTCACACATATCGTGAGGCTTATACTGACCCTCTTTGGCAGCAAGCTATGCATGAAGAACTAGATGCCCTTCAAAAGAATCACACTTGGGATATGGTTGACTTGCCTCCTGGTCAGTCTGTAGTAGGTTGTCGATGGATTTACAAGATCAAGACCAAGGCCGATGGATCTGTTGAACGATACAAGGCTCGCCTAGTTGCCAGAGGCTTTACTCAGGAATATGGCATTGACTATGAGGAAACTTTTGCTCCTGTTGCTCGCCTTACATCTGTCAGATGTCTTATTGCTGTGGCTGCTGTTCGCCGTTGGCCTCTTTATCAAATGGATGTGAAGAATGCTTTTCTAAATGGAGATCTTCAAGAAGAAGTGTACATGCAACCACCCCCTGGCTATCCACACTCCGGCAGACAAGTTTGTCGTCTTCGTCGTGCTCTTTATGGCCTCAAGCAGGCTCCTCGAGCTTGGTTTGAAAAATTTAGCTCAGTTGTTGCTCAGCAGGGTTTCACTTCGAGTCCTCATGACACTGCTCTCTTCATCCGACGATCTTCTGCTGGTATCACTCTTATTCTTCTTTATGTTGATGATATGATTATTACTGGAGATGATTCTGCAGGTATCCGCTCTCTTCAGCGCTTCCTTAGTCAGCATTTTGAGATGAAAGATCTGGGCACTCTCAGTTATTTTCTTGGGCTTGAAGTTACCTCATCCTCCGATGGATACTATCTTTCTCAAGCTAAATATGCTTCTGATCTTCTCACTAAGGCCGGTATCACCGACAATAAGACTGTTTCCACTCCCTTGGAATACAATGCTAAGCTCACTCCCTTGGATGGTGAACCTATATCTGATGCTACTCGCTATCGTCAGTTGGTTGGTAGTCTGATCTATCTCACTGTTACGCGTCCAGATATTTCGCATGCTGTAGGTATGGTTAGTAAGTTCATGGATGCCCCTCGTTCTGTCCATTATGCTGCCGTTATTCGGATTCTTCGATATGTCAAGGGCACTCTTTATCATGGTCTACACTACTCCTCTCGGTCTTCTCTCGAGCTCCATGCTTATTCAGATGCGGATTGGGCAGGTGATCCGACTGATCGATGTTCTATCACAGGTTTTTGTTTCATGTTGGGTACTTCTCTTGTCTCATGGCGTAGTAAAAAGCAAGATGTTGTTTCCCGTTCTAGTACCGAGGCTGAGTATCGTGCCCTTGCTGGCACCACCTGCGAACTTATCTAGCTTCGTTGGCTCTTGGCTGACATGGATGCTCCACAGCCCACTGCTACTCCTATTTATTGTGACAATCGTAGTGCTATCTACATTGCTCATAATGATGTCTTCCATGAACGCACCAAACACATTGAGATCGACTGCCACATCACTCGTCAGCATCTCAAGAAAGGCATTCTAAAGTTGTTCTCCATCTCCTCTGCTGACCAGCCTGCTGATACTTTCACCAAGTCTCACCCGCCTGGTCGTCTTCGAGATCTTATATCTAAACTCCAGTTGGCTTCCTCATTGCCACCTCGAGTTTGAGGGGGGATGTTAGTATATAACTTTAGTTTAGTATTAGCCCATTGGGCTTAGTCCTGTATTAGCCCATTGGGCTTAGTCCATTTCCTGTACATCGTCTATATATGGTCACCTCTATTGTACATTGTTCACACAATCAATATACAGAATTTACATTCTTAACGGTTATAATAAGAGTTAAGTTTTCTGACTATAAATGATCCATATAAATATATATGAAAAAATCCTCATTTAAAATTCACTATCATAATATCATCACTAAAAATAACATTAAAGTTTAATGCACGATATACAAAGTACATATATATATATAGAGAGAGAGAGAGAGTGAGAGTTCAATGAAGGTATCACAACAACAACAATCAAAAATCAATAAACCAATAAATCAATGAATAATCAATCACAACAACTCGCCTCTGTTCAACCCAAGAACCGGACAAGCAAATCTCGCCGAGAAATCGACGTGTTTATTATTTTCTTGATCTTCCCTGCAAATCCCATCGTCGAAATTCAGCTTATAACTCTGAGCGTCGTACTGAAACTGCATTCTTCTTCTCTTGTTTTTGTTGTTGTTGTTGTTGTTATTATTACTATTAATATTCACGCTAAATCTTCTTATAAATGTCTTCCACTTGGGTCCTGCCACCAATTCTGATATTTCTCTGATCCTCTTCGCTTGTCTCACGAGCCAACTCTCTCTGATTTCTTGCTCTTGTACTTGTTGTTGTTGCTGATGCTGTTGATGATGGAGTAAATACGTGTTTCCTCCGCCGCCATTGTTGTTTCTTCTCTTCCACCGAAAACAGAGCCCCTGAAAACACCCACAACCGTTGGATCTCAACCCCTCTTCGTACTCTTCAAAACCGTCGTCTTCTTCTCGCAAAGGCGACGTCTCGCTGATGTTTAATGGTTTCTCTTGTGGGGTTGCCATTGAAGAAAGAAAACAAGAGACTCTGTGATTGTCGCTGAAAAATAAAACTCAGAGAAATAGAAATGGTTGATACAGAGTCTTATATGGAGAAGAAACTTTTTTTTCTCCTTTTATTCTAGTAGAAGTGTAATACTGATCATTGATCAAATTTACGGGAGACTCAAGGAGTAATCAAAATAGGACACGTATGCGATGACTAATATTTTGGATTACATGTTTGAGCGTTTGATTGTTTTAATTGGACTGTTGTTGATGAATTCTGACAGTGGGGTGAGATGAGGATTATTAGTTAGTTGTTTACATGTTAAGAATTGTTGAGTGCATTTGCCGGCCAATGGAGTGCAGCTGTTAATTACGTGGCGCCTGTTCATTGACAGTTAAAGAACCGAACACAGCTGTTTAGGATTTTGTCTTTTAGCTTTTGGATAAAAGTTAGTTATTATGCGTAGTCTTGTAGTATTTGGTCTTTGCATAGTAAACGTGATTTCCTTCTCGAATATATATATATATATATATATATATATTAAGTTGCGGATTTAAACTTGGATCTCGACTTAGTTGAGAAGTGCATTTACTATTGAATTATGATTAAAAATGCTCTCATATAATATTTTTTAGACAATCAAACTTTTCATAATTTAGATTTTACTATAATTTTATGAAAATATTCTTAAGCATGAATTATTTCAACCTTATATTAAGAAACCACACCAAACTCAATCACTATTTTTCCCCTATCGAAACAGCTATTTGGGTGACCGAGTTTAGGTTGCGCCGTCTATCATTTTAATCTAAACAGATCACTCAATTCTTTATTCTAGTGGTTGTTGCATCTTCCTTTAATATTAATGATAAAATTTGCATCCACTTTACTTCTTTATTATTTTATTAATGTACTATTTTTACGATGTTTAATATTAACAGGTATTTGATCCAAGTTCAATATATATATATATATATAATAATTTATGAATTGGTCACAACCAAGTGTGTAGTTGTTAATGATTTTTTTTTTTTTAAAGAGAATAATCTTTCATTTAAATAGTGAAGCAAACTTGTAAAGAGTATATTTTGTTGTTTTTATTTCTTTTCAATTTTTTTCAAAGGCTTATTCAAATTATGTAGCAGACGCAGGCGTCGCTTTCATTTCTATACCATATGCATAACAAAGAAAGAATCTTCGACGTGGAGACAACTAATTATTGCTAATCTCACCAGATTAATAAAGCTTAACCTACACTAATGATTTTCTCTTAATGCCCTCTTTTTATTTAATTATTTTTAATTAACCGAAATTAAAGGAAATTAATAAAGCTTTTTAAATCTTAACGACAGCAACCACTTGTCGTGTCCTCTATCCAACCAACCTTATAATTATTGACTTCAATTTTACAGGTTACCAACCTCGTCTGTTTAATTTAACCAATTAATTAATTAATTAATTAATTAATCTAATCGAAATATGGTTTAAGCAATCAACTTTCTGCTTCGATATATTATCAATATGATTAGATATTGTTTGGACGGAGAAGAAGATGACAAAATGACATCGATGAATCTAATTCTTAATTTTCAAGTAAAGTTGGTTTGCTTAATGAGTGATTTCTTTACTAAGAATGATAAAAAAAAAAAAAAAAAAAAAGGAAGAAACTTATTTTTTGTGGCGTAATTTTGAAACAATAAAATTAATATAAAATTAACTTAAGGCTGAATTAAAAATAAAGTAATTTTGACATTGAAAAATTTATTATTATTATTATTATTTTAACATACCACCCGCAATATAACCACACAAATTTATTATTATTAGAGAAGCGTTAGAGATGATTATATCTTTAATAATATATATCTGCATTTTGGATCAGTCTTTTATAGAATATGTTAATTTTATTTTGTCTTTGTTATGCGTAAAATTACACTAGGTCCAAATAGGCCCAAAAATACTGAAAAATTCAAAGGGCCCAACAGACGAAAGAGGCCAATGGATTGCTGCATAACAAATAGGCCCCGATCCAACAAACCCGAAGGAGAAAACCCTATATAAGTGACCAGCATGGGGACACTCGAAGGGATCAAGTACCACCTCTCGCAAATGAGCTGGTCGCAAATTAAACAACATTCAGCCCGCAGACCATGCAGCTCAAAGTCCCTAATCAAGGGAAGAATCCCGAGAATAAAGGGATTGCATTCGGTCAACTAGTAGACTCCCAATCAATCTCAAACTCTGTGATTCCAGCAATCGTATTCAAGATAAATCACGATTCTTAGGGGATATAATTTAGTCCTTAATTTCTATAATTAGATTCCATGTAAAATAGGGTGACTTCAATCCCTTCAAACTATAAAATGGACGGATCATCACTGTTAGAGAGGTTACAATTTTTTCAGAAAAAACACACATAAGCAAGCTTCGCGTATACTCTCAGCGAGCTCGACTTGAATACTAAGAACAGTGGATGTAGGCATTTCTATAAGCCGAACTACTTTAAAAATTACTATATCAACCTGTTTTATCTATTTTCCATCCTTCAAATTACTGTTATTCACTATTAATTTAGTTGACAAGATTTACACGTCAACAGTCTGTATTTATATATATATATATATATATATAGAGAGAGAGAGAGAGAGAGAGAGAGAGAGAGAGAGAGCTTTTCTCTAGCTATGTATGAAGAGAGAGCTTTTCTCTAGCTATGTATGAAGTATCTTATTAGAGAGAGCTTTTCTCTAGCTATGTATGAAGTATCTTATTAGAGAGCTTGAGAGTTGAGGTGACAAGTTTATATTCTATAGTGTATTTTATGAAGAAAAAAAAAGAGACATCAAATTCATGCTTACCAACAATTTTATAATTTTCTTATAGTCCCAAAAACCACCTTCATGAATGGTAGGGAACTAAATCAAGACTAGTTTCAGTAGAATTATTATTTGTAATATTTATCAATTTAGATTTCTTAGTCTAAATTTGAATAGGTTATCCGAATCCTAATGGCATTTAGAATATCAATTAGTCCCTTATAAATAGGCTTGTCAAGTTGAACAAATTCAACAATTAGAATAAATTAAGAAAGATTGAGATATTCAACATAATATCAATCAATAAAATTCAACTAGGACAAAGAGTCTAATTAAAAATATTTTAAGAAAAATATTATTTTTCCTACATTTGATATCAGAGCTAGAGTTAAAGGTCCAAGAAGATCCAGAAGATTAAGGAGAGATCTAAAACAAAGTAAGAGTCATTTTGGAGCAATGCAGCAATCGTCGCCAGAGCCACGCACCGTCGCACTCACTACCAATGTGCTGCCGATAGTTACCGCGAGTAAATTGACACCGCTACCACCAGAGTGAGTGGAATCCTCCAATTTTCAAACTTCTCCAAAGGGCCGCCGCCAAAAAAGCAGTGGAAACCCATTAAAATTACCAACAAAGACGAACCGTCGCCCCTTCTTGTCAACTATTCAAACACCGGTGAGTTGACCGACACCGTCGCCGTGAAAATAATTCTCAGGCATCGTTGAGTGAAACCTAAGTGCCCTAGCCCAGTTTCAAGCTGTGTAGAGACAGAAACAAAGAAAAAATCGTTCTGCCAACGCAATTTTTGCTGTCAGATCTCTGCCGATCCACCTTAAATCTGACAAAACCGAGACCAGCGGAGAACTCAGCATCCTCTGCTCTTCCAGATTCGACTGTCGCTAGAGGCAACCATTGCCGTTAAAGTAGCGCGTGCAACCATCGCGAATGAGCCTCACGCATCGACGCTGTTTCAGAACATTTTTTCGGACAGTGAGCAGATATGGCTATGAACAATAATAACATATTTCAGTCCCAGATTTTAAAATTTGAGGAAAAATTGAATTTTGAGTATTAAATAGCTCAAATGCAGTTGCTATTTGAGAATCAAGAACTTTGGGGTGTCATAGAACAAGGATATATGCAGCTAGCAAATTCAGCAACACTAAAGAAAGACTTGGAGGCACGATTCTTTATCAACCAGTCAATTGACTCACAAATCTTTAAAAAAAATTGCATATGCAACAACTGCAAAATAAGCATGGGATATTTTGATGAACACTTATAAAGGAGTTGAAAGGGTGAAAAAGGTGCATGTAGCACCCCCCGACCCGATCCGGGCGGACCGATCCGGGGCGCGCCACTCGGACTTTCACATCTTTTCAAAACTTCATTTTTACATTTTAACATCCTTGTGAGCCCATAAAACAATAAATAAACTTTTTACAAAAATCCGGCAGAGTGCCATTTGTTTTTCGGACTTCCCAAAAACCTGCTTTTACACAAATCAATTCAAAATTCACATTTTTCACACAAACACTTCTATCAATTTCAATCAGTTGCGCACTCTGCCGTTTAGTGCGACTTTCACAATTAGTTTATAAAATAACAACAAATCAGACTTAAACATTTACAATCATTTTGATAATAGAATCCAGAAATCATAAACTAGTTAATTACAAAACATTTTACAAAACATATTTACAATCCCCCTGTATATGCATGCTTTCAGAATGTATATATATATATAACAAAAGTATAGCTACCCAACTGTACAATCCTGTGACTCGGTCTGCAATTCCTCCAGTTCTTCAGTCTTTCGCCTCGTCCGGATTCCTGGTACCTACGCGTTAGACACAAACTAACGCGCTAAGCATAAAGCTTAGTGGGTGTACTAAAAACTCAATTAAATAAACTACAATATAATTAGTCTTTAAAAAGCAATAGACCACAAGATAAACATTTTCATCACTAATCGATTTCAAAACCATTGAATTTCCAAAATTAAATCATTAAACAATTTCAATTTCTCGAAGTACAATAATGAAATCATCATAAGAATTCGATCAATAAAATCATTCAATTCACTTTCAATTCTATCAATTTTGGCCCACTAGAATACTAAACATATACGGACTGGAATATGGGTCAAGCTCCCAACCCCCAGAACGAATTCTGAGGAGGTACGTGTCTCCCAACTCTAGGACCGTGGGTACGGAACCTAGAGAGGTACATAGCTCCCTGTCCCAGGAACGAATCCTTGGGAAGGTACATTAACTCCCAACCCCCGGGACGAATCCCGAGGAGGTACATATCTCCCAGCCTCTGGACGAATCCAAGAGGAGGTACATCAATATCATCAATATCAATCAATCAATATCGGCGCAGTACTGCTCAATAAAAACCCAGCTGGTATACCAACCTCCTATATCCACTTCTATGTCTACGTATCCTAGGGCCCTTTTCGATAAACCAAATTCACAATCAATTTCGCAATGATTACTCAATAATCGATAATCATTCAAGTCACTAAATCAAGTATTTTTCACAATTTATAACAATCAAAATATTCGAAACCACGATCCAAATGCTGTCTATCGTAAACGAATTACAAGTCAACAATAGCTATGCAAATCATCAATTTTTCTTCATATAATATAAACCATTTTCATACGAAAATCGAAAACGAAGAATCGAAAACGAAGACGAAAACAAAACGAAACGAAATCGAAAACGAAAACACAAAACGAAAACGGAAATGAAAACGATAACTAAATACTTTCATACAATTGCGAATACGATTGCGAAAACAAACGTACACCTACCTCGAATCCGTATTTTTCGTTCGACAATCGCGGTTCCACGATTTCGTTTTCCCTTCCCTTTCCTTTCTCCTTCTTCCTCTTCTTCCTCTTTTTCTTTTCTTTTCTTTCTTCTTCTTCTCTCTTCTTCTTCTTCTTTTTCTTCCCTCTTTTCTCTCCTTTTCTCTCTTTTTCTCGGTTCCTTCTCTCTCTGTTTTGGCTTCTCGCTTTTGCGAGAAGCTTCTTTTTTTTTTTATATTTTTTTCGCCATCGCGACCGCCGTCGCGACCTGTGGTCGCGGCACCAGGTCGCGGCACTCACTGGAGTGCGCGCACCGCCTTCGTCGCGAGCGCGTCCTGGTCGCGCGACTGGTCGCGTTGCTCTCTGCCCGTTTTTGACAATTTCATCGCGAGCAGTCCATCGCGACCTGTGGTCGCGATGGCTGGTCGCGTTGCTCACTGCCAGGTTTTGCCATTTTCATCGCGAGCAAGCCAGCGCGACCTGTGGTCGCGGTGACTGGTCGCGGTACTCACTGCCAGATTTTTGCGTTTTTCACCGCGAGCGATCTGTCGCGACCTGTGGTCGCGGTGACCAGGTCGCGATGCTCTCTGGTCCAGTTTTCCAATTTTTCATTTTTCATTCATTTTTCACTATTCAATTCGGTCCACTGGAAATCATAAAATAACCATACATTTAATTACATTTACACCCCCTCAAATAGTAAAAATTTATTTTTCACATATTTCACATATATATAAAATTCATTACCCGAAATCCGGGATGTTACAATTCTCCCCCACTTAAGCAATTTCGTCCTCGAAATTTACCTCAATGAAACAGTTGGGGATATTGCTGTCGCATCGTTTCTTCACTCTCCCAGGTAGCCTCTTCCACTTTATGGTTCCTCCAGAGAACTTTCACTAATGGCACTCTTTTATTTCTTAATTCCTTGATCTCCCGATCAAGAATCTGTACTGGTTTCTCCTCATATGTCAGGTCTGGGCGGATTTCAATGCTTTCGGCCTGAACTCTGTGGGAAGGATCAGATCTGTATCTCCTCAGCATCGATACATGGAACACATTATGGATCTTTTCCAATTCTGGAGGTAAAGCTAGTCTGTAGGCTACTGGTCCCACACGTTCAATGATTTCGTATGGCCCAATAAACCTAGGACTCAACTTACCTTTTCTGCCAAATCGAAGCACTTTCTTCCACGGAGATACTTTCAAAAACACTTTCTCACCGACGTCATATTCTATCTCTTTTCTTTTCAAATCCGCATAGGATTTCTGTCGGTCAGAAGCAACTTTCAATCTGTCTCTGATAATCTTCACCTTCTCCTCAGTCTGTCGAATCAAGTCTGGACCTACTAACCTGTCCTCTCCTAACTCTGTCCAGCACAATGGAGTCCTGCATTTCCTTCCGTACAATGCCTCATACGGTGCCATAGCTATGCTCGACTGGTAACTGTTGTTGTAGGCGAATTCAATCAATGGAAGATGATCCGCCCAACTGCCTTCAAACTCAATTACACAACTTCTGAGCATATCTTCAAGCACCTGAATCACCCTTTCGGATTGTCCGTCTGTCTGCGGATGGAAGGCTGTACTAAAGCTCAGTCGAGTACCCAAGGCTTCTTGAAACTTCTTCCAGAATCTAGATGTAAACCTCGGATCTCTATCTGATATGATGGATACAGGCACTCCATGCAATCTGACTATCTCTCTGATATACAATTCGGCTAGTCGATCCAGAGAGTAGTCAGTTCTGACAGGTAGAAAATGTGCTGACTTCGTCAACCTGTCCACTATAACCCATACTGCATCGTGCTTACTCCGGGTGAGTGGCAATCCAGTGACAAAGTCCATAGTGATGCGATCCCATTTCCATTCAGGTATTGCTATTGGTTGTAACAATCCTGATGGAACCTGGTGTTCAGCTTTCACCTGCTGACAAGTCAAGCATCTATTCACAAATTCTGTCACATCCTTTTTCATACCAGACCACCAGTACTGCATTTTCAAGTCTCTGTACATTTTCGTGCTACCTGGGTGCATTGCATATGAACTACTGTGTGCCTCTGTCAGGATCATTTTTCTCAATTCTTCATTTTCTGGAATGCAAATCCTGTCTCTGAAACACACAATACCATCAGTTCTGATTGAGAAGTCTGGATGCTTCCCCTCTGGAATCTGTTCACATATCATCAGAATTCTAGCATCCTGCTTCTGTTTCTCTGCAATCTGCTGAATCAGACTAGGCCTGCAAATCAATTCGGTTACCAATGCACTATCTGGATTCATCTGCAAATGCACATTCATGGCTTTCAGAGCAAACAATGCTTTTCTGCTCAATGCATCAGCGACTACATTCGCCTTTCCTGGATGGTAGTCAATTATACAGTCATAGTCTTTAATCAACTCCATCCATCGCCTCTGTCTCAGATTGAGCTCTCTCTGGGTAGGCAGATATTTCAGACTCTTGTGATCCGTGTAGATATAACATTTCTCGCCATATAAGTAATGCCTCCATATTTTCAGTGCGAAGACTATGGCTGCAAGTTCCAGATCATGAATCGGATAGTTAAGCTCATGACTTTTCAACTGTCTGGACGCATATGCAACCACCTTGCCTTCCTGCATCAATACACATCCCAAACCATGGTGTGAGGCATCACTATAAATCACATAGTCTTTACCTGAAACAGGCTGAATCAGGATTGGAGCCTCTACAAGCATTGCCTTCAATCGGTCAAAAGCTGCCTGGCATCTGTCAGTCCACTCAAATCTGACATTCTTATGCAGTAGCTTGGTCAACGGATTTGCTATGGAGGAAAACCCCTTCACAAACCGTCGATAATAACCTGCCAAGCCTAGAAAGCTTCTGACTTCTGTAACATTTCTGGGAGGCTTCCATTCCACTATCGCTTCAATCTTTTTCGGATCTGCCTTAATACCCTCTGCTGACACAATGTGACCCAAGAATGCAATCTCAGGCAACCAGAACTCACACTTGCTCAGTTTGCCATACAGTTGCTTCTCCCTCAGAATCTGCAGTACTACTCTGAGGTGTCTGTCATGGTCCTCAGCTGTCTGTGAGTACACCAGGATATCATCGATGAACACGACTACAAACTGATCCAAGTATGGCCGGAATATTCTGTTCATCAGATCCATAAAGGCTGCAGGTGCATTAGTCAGCCCAAATGGCATCACTACAAATTCATAATGCCCATACCTGGTTCTGAATGCAGTTTTCGGAATGTCTGATTCTTTTATTCTCAACTGGTGATATCCCGATCTCAGATCGATCTTTGAGAAGACACAGGCTCCTCTCAGTTGGTCAAACAAATCATCGATTCTTGGCAACGGATACTTGTTCTTCACAGTCAGTTTATTCAGCTGCCTGTAATCGATGCATAGTCTCAGGGACCCATCCTTCTTCTTCACAAACAGGACTGGGGCTCCCCAAGGGGATACACTGGGCCTAATGAAACCCTTATCCAGCAATTCCTGTAACTGTATTTTCAATTCTTTCAGTTCTGCTGGCGCCATTCTATAGGGTGCTATTGATACTGGAGACGTACCTGGTACCACATCAATCACAAACTCCACTTCTCTCTGAGGTGGCAAACCAGGAAGCTCCTCTGGAAACACATCTGCGAATTCACATACAGTGGGTATATTCTGAATTTCTGCATTCACTTTTCTAGAATCAACCACCTGTGCCAGATATGCTTCACATCCCTTTCTTATCAGTTTACATGCTGTGGTGGCTGAAATGATATTGGAGAGAAAATCCCTCCTTTCACCCACCATTGTGATCTCTGCACCATCTACGGTTCTGAGCGTCACTCGCTTCAGTTCACAATCGATCACTACTCTATGCCGAGTTAACCAATCCATGCCTAATATCACATCAAACTCATGGAATGGCAACTCCATTAGATCTCCAGGAAAATCACACTCCTGTATCCGAATCGGACAATTTCTGTATATACGATTCACTACCACACTCTGACCTATCGGATTACTGACTAATACATCAAATTCAGTAGGTTCAGTTTGCAAACTTCTTTGTTTCAACAATGCATCACAGATATATGAGTGTGTGGAACCTGGATCTATCAATGCAATAGCTGAAGTATCAAAAATAGAAATAATACCAGCTATTACATCAGGAGCATCTTTATCTTCTTGAGCTCGAACACCATAAACACGTGCAGGAGCTCTACTATCAGGTCTCACCACTGACTCTGACACTCCTCTGTGGCTACCACCTTCAGGTACTGCCTGACCAGGCCTCCTACCTCTGGAAGTAGTAGGGGCTGATCTCTCTGGCTGCTGGGGTCCCAGCTGTGGGCAATCCCTCACGAAATGATCATGGGAGCCACATTTCAGGCAGGCTCCTGTAAGTTTCCAGCATTCCCCATGATGTCTTCTACCACAGTGATCACATACTGGAGGGGCTGGTCCCCTACCTGCACTTCTAGGAGTACTGGCTACAGAAGTCGCAGACTGACCAGGCCTAGCTGTAGGTACTGGCCTCTGTGACTGCACTGGACCACTCGGTTGCGGTCCCTTCAATTTCTTACTCGGGGACTGATATGAGCTGGATGGCCCTGCCCCTCTTCTTTGCTGCCCTCTGTCTCTTCTGGCCTGCTCTTCTTTCTTAATCCTCTCTACATTCAGAGCTGCCGAGACGAGACGGGTAAAATCCTCGAATTCAAATGCAGCAACCTGTAGGCGGATGTAATCATTCAGTCCATCTTCAAATCGTCTACACTTATCCACCTCGGTTGTCACCATCTCTTTGGCATACTTACTCAACCTGACAAACTCCCTCTCATATTCAGTCACAGTCATCTGCCTCTGTTTCAGGTTGGTAAACTCCCTCTTCAGATTATCCAGATAGATACGACCAATATATTTTCTCCGGAACTCCGTCTGAAAGAAGTCCCACGTTCTGTCCTCTGGTCGCACTGTCTGTATAATGGAGGTCCACCACTGGTAGGCATCCTCCTGCAGTAAGGATACTGCACACTCCAATCTCTCCTCAGGTGTGCAGTGCATCTGCTCCAATATTCTGTTCGTCCGTTCAAACCAGTGTTCTGCGGCAGATGCATCCTCATCCTTCCTACCATGGAAATCAGTAGGTCTGTGTTTAGCCAGTCGCTCTATGGCTGATCTCCGTGGCGCGGCTCTGGCCACATTCTGGAAGAACTCAGCCATTTGCTGCATAAACGCTGGCTGTACAGGGTCCGGTACTCTCGGACTCACTGATTCCCTCGATGCTCCCCCAGCCACGCTGGCGGGACTCTCGGGTCTATCACCACTTCCTTCCATTCTTTATCCTATATCAGACAGAAGAGAGTTCTGCAGATTAGAGTCACACATTCCTATGGGTAGCTTTATACAATGCATGCATATACAGACTCTTTGGTCCAGAAACGCCTAAACCGCGCTCTGATACCACTTAAGTGTAGCACCCCCCGACCCGATCCGGGCGGACCGATCCGGGGCGCGCCACTCGGACTTTCACATCTTTTCAAAACTTCATTTTTACATTTTAACATCCTTGTGAGCCCATAAAACAATAAATAAACTTTTTACAAAAATCCGGCAGAGTGCCATTTGTTTTTCGGACTTCCCAAAAACCTGCTTTTACACAAATCAATTCAAAATTCACATTTTTCACACAAACACTTCTATCAATTTCAATCAGTTGCGCACTCTGCCGTTTAGTGCGACTTTCACAATTAGTTTATAAAATAACAACAAATCAGACTTAAACATTTACAATCATTTTGATAATAGAATCCAGAAATCATAAACTAGTTAATTACAAAACATTTTACAAAACATATTTACAATCCCCCTGTATATGCATGCTTTCAGAATGTATATATATATATAACAAAAGTATAGCTACCCAACTGTACAATCCTGTGACTCGGTCTGCAATTCCTCCAGTTCTTCAGTCTTTCGCCTCGTCCGGATTCCTGGTACCTACGCGTTAGACACAAACTAACGCGCTAAGCATAAAGCTTAGTGGGTGTACTAAAAACTCAATTAAATAAACTACAATATAATTAGTCTTTAAAAAGCAATAGACCACAAGATAAACATTTTCATCACTAATCGATTTCAAAACCATTGAATTTCCAAAATTAAATCATTAAACAATTTCAATTTCTCGAAGTACAATAATGAAATCATCATAAGAATTCGATCAATAAAATCATTCAATTCACTTTCAATTCTATCAATTTTGGCCCACTAGAATACTAAACATATACGGACTGGAATATGGGTCAAGCTCCCAACCCCCAGAACGAATTCTGAGGAGGTACGTGTCTCCCAACTCTAGGACCGTGGGTACGGAACCTAGAGAGGTACATAGCTCCCTGTCCCAGGAACGAATCCTTGGGAAGGTACATTAACTCCCAACCCCCGGGACGAATCCCGAGGAGGTACATATCTCCCAGCCTCTGGACGAATCCAAGAGGAGGTACATCAATATCATCAATATCAATCAATCAATATCGGCGCAGTACTGCTCAATAAAAACCCAGCTGGTATACCAACCTCCTATATCCACTTCTATGTCTACGTATCCTAGGGCCCTTTTCGATAAACCAAATTCACAATCAATTTCGCAATGATTACTCAATAATCGATAATCATTCAAGTCACTAAATCAAGTATTTTTCACAATTTATAACAATCAAAATATTCGAAACCACGATCCAAATGCTGTCTATCGTAAACGAATTACAAGTCAACAATAGCTATGCAAATCATCAATTTTTCTTCATATAATATAAACCATTTTCATACGAAAATCGAAAACGAAGAATCGAAAACGAAGACGAAAACAAAACGAAACGAAATCGAAAACGAAAACACAAAACGAAAACGGAAATGAAAACGATAACTAAATACTTTCATACAATTGCGAATACGATTGCGAAAACAAACGTACACCTACCTCGAATCCGTATTTTTCGTTCGACAATCGCGGTTCCACGATTTCGTTTTCCCTTCCCTTTCCTTTCTCCTTCTTCCTCTTCTTCCTCTTTTTCTTTTCTTTTCTTTCTTCTTCTTCTCTCTTCTTCTTCTTCTTTTTCTTCCCTCTTTTCTCTCCTTTTCTCTCTTTTTCTCGGTTCCTTCTCTCTCTGTTTTGGCTTCTCGCTTTTGCGAGAAGCTTCTTTTTTTTTTTATATTTTTTTCGCCATCGCGACCGCCGTCGCGACCTGTGGTCGCGGCACCAGGTCGCGGCACTCACTGGAGTGCGCGCACCGCCTTCGTCGCGAGCGCGTCCTGGTCGCGCGACTGGTCGCGTTGCTCTCTGCCCGTTTTTGACAATTTCATCGCGAGCAGTCCATCGCGACCTGTGGTCGCGATGGCTGGTCGCGTTGCTCACTGCCAGGTTTTGCCATTTTCATCGCGAGCAAGCCAGCGCGACCTGTGGTCGCGGTGACTGGTCGCGGTACTCACTGCCAGATTTTTGCGTTTTTCACCGCGAGCGATCTGTCGCGACCTGTGGTCGCGGTGACCAGGTCGCGATGCTCTCTGGTCCAGTTTTCCAATTTTTCATTTTTCATTCATTTTTCACTATTCAATTCGGTCCACTGGAAATCATAAAATAACCATACATTTAATTACATTTACACCCCCTCAAATAGTAAAAATTTATTTTTCACATATTTCACATATATATAAAATTCATTACCCGAAATCCGGGATGTTACAGTGCATTTATAGACCATACAGCAATTCGAGCTTCTTCAAATGAAAAAGTTAGAAAAAGTTGAAGATTATTTCTCACGGATATTGCCACCTATCAATATGATGAAATCCAATGGTAAGACAATTTCAGATGTTCAGATTATGGAGACAATTCTTTGAACTCTGAATTGAAAATTTGACTACAAAGTCATTGCCATTGAAAAGTCAAAAGATCTCAATTTCATGACGTTAGATGAATTGATGGGTTGATTGTAAGTCCATGAACAACACCTTGATGACAAAGTAAATATTGAGGATGCCACGTAAATATAAAAAAGGAGAAAGAAATATTTTAGGAAAATTCTGATGATGACGAGAGTTAAAAAAAAAAAAGCTTTCGTAATGACAAAACTCATTCTATTCTTTGGAAGAGAAATAATCACAAGGCTGAAGAATGCTATTATAAATGCCGAAAATGCAAACTTTCTGATCATTCTGATAGGAATTGTTGGTATCAAAGAAGAATAATAGAGATAACAATAAGGTAAAATTTACAAATGAAAGCGATGAAGAATGTTTACTCTTATCATGCATAAATGCTGAAAATGAATCAAAGAGTACTTGGTTCTTGAATAGTGGATGCAGTAATCATATGATTGTAAACTGTGATATCTTTATAGAGCTTGATGAAAGTGTATCTTCTCAAGTTAAACTTGGAGATGGGAAGCTGCAAAGCGCGAAAGGAAAATGCATCATTGCCACCTACACTACGAGGCAAAAGGATGTTCATCCAAGATATTCTATATGTTCCAAATTTAACTAACAATCTCCTTACTATATGTCAGCTTATGCAGAAAGGTTAATCATTTTACTTTGATGGAAATAAATGCAAAATCTTTGATAAAAGGAAGAATTTACTTGTGGCAATGATTGAGATGTCTCAAAATAAAATCTTTTTTATTATCTTGCCACTTTCACAAGCAATAAAATCTCATGAGGTTGGTGAATCATCTCAAAAGCAAGCTCATGAAAGTTGTTTTCATCAAAGTCCTGCAGTAGTACTTCCAAAATCTTAACCAAAAAGTCCTTCAAGAAAGGAATAACCTCCAAGAGGAGAAAAATATGAATTATGTAATGTTGCTCTATTTTCATGCAAGCCTTGGAGATCTGAAAAAGTCTCAAAAAGAAAAAGTTGCAATGATGCAAAGAAGAAAGAAATTACATCTGAAAAGAAGACTTCAATGAAGTTAAGTGAAGTTGCCAAGTTAAGAAGAATTCTAAGGGACTTAAAATTCATGTTGAATTACATTTGTGACTTGGTGAAATACAAGGAAATCAACAATAATTTTCGTCATTTGAAGATCAATGTGCTAAGAAAATTCTGAAGTCATTCAAGGAGGATTCTCTTCTCAAGAAAAAGTTGTGTATGGTTAATTCCGTCAAGCTTGGTTTAAGGGAGGCAATGTAGGAATTAAACCAAGCCTAGTTTAGTAGGATTGTTATTTGTAATATTTATCAAATTAGATTTCATAGTCCAAGTTAGAATAGATTATCTGAATCCTAATGAGATTTAAAATATCAATTAATCCCTTATAAATAGGCTTGTTAAGTTAAAGAAATTCAACAATTAAAAACAATTAAGAAAGATTGAGATATTCATAGAAATATCAATCAATAAAATTTAAATAGGACAGAGAGCCTAACTAAAACTATTTTCTGGAAAATATTAGTTTTCCTACATGAATGTACCACTATCATGATAAATTTTAGGGTGAATTACAATGAAATAACTTGATGTATAACCATATTGCAATGAAATCGTAAGTTTAACTTTAATTACATATTAGTACCATTGACTAACTTATTAAACGTTAGAGTTGACGGTCAACCAATAGTCAAAGAATAATATGGTCATTTTCATCTTAATTGTTTTAAAAAAAAATAGAAAAAAGTTAAATTTTTTTAAAATTAAATGAATCTCCACCGTCCATCAATCTTGATGTACGGTAGAGATCCATTTTTAAAAATAATTAATTTTTTTTCATTTTTTGTTTAATTTAATTTTTTAAATAAGGGTAGTTATGTTATTTTACACATAAGTTATGGTCAAACCGTTACGTTTGACCAGATCAACTGACGGTAGGGTACTAACGTGTAATTAAGGCTAAACTCACGATTTCGTTACAATAGAGTCAAATATCATAGTACTTAATTACAATTCGCCCTAAATTTTACAGTGTAATTGGTCCCATCCTCACTTATGCAGTTGTGCTATAAAAGTAGAAAGAAACATACACCACTCATTATCTTCTTCTTTTTTCTTGGGTCGAATTGCACTCAGGTACTCTGACTTATAACGTAATTGCACGTTTAATGCCAGTTTTGCCATAATTGCACTCGAGTACCCTGTAATCCGTTGACCGCCGTTAAAGTAACGGTTGACCCACTGGGTTTAGGGGCAAATTGGTCTTTTACGTTTAAATTTATTTTTAAAAAAATTTAAAAAATCATCTAACCAATAAGAACATATCACGTCATATTTTAAAAATAATATATTAAAGATATTTTTAAAAAAATTAAAAAAAATTAAAAAAAATAGATGGAAGAGTCTGGAAACTCTTCCACCACATCACCAAAAAAAAAATTAAAAAAATTTTAAATTTTTTTTGAAGAACACAAACCCAGATCTGGGTTCGTGTTCGAACCTAGAAATGGGTTCGAACACGAACCCAGCACCTAGGTTCACGAACCCAGGTTTCTGGGTTCGAACACGAACCCAGCACTTGGGTTCATGCTCGAACCTAGAAATCTGGGTTCGAACACGAACTCAATTTGTTTTTGTTTTTGATTTTTTTTTTTTAACTATGAAGGAATACAGATCTGAAAATTTCTTCAATTTCCAGATCTGTGATTTTTTTAATTTTTTTCAAAAAAAAAAATTTAATTATTAGTTAATTATCTTTTTTTAGTAATTATTTTTTTAATTTTATGATGTCAGAACACATATGCAGGGGCAATCTCGTCATTTGACCATAATTCGTTTGGTCAACCGTCACTTTAACGGTGATCAACGGATTATAGGGTATTCGAATGCAATTATGATAAAATTAATATTAAATGTGCAATTATGATAAAAATTAAGGTACTTGAGTATAATTCACCCTTTTTCTTGCTTATATTCTCTCGACAAACCTCATTTCCTTTCTCAAGGGCGGTTAAGTAGTGCAAATGGATAAGGTGAGATTATAGTATTAGATTCTCATATTGTTCAATAGCTTTTTTTATTTTTTTTTTATTAGAGGTTTGTCGTAATTTGTTGAGAATAAATGCATATTGAAATTAAGTCTGTACATGTGATTTGAATACTATTATATTCTCACAACATTAGAAAGAGGAAGAGGTCTGTTTACACTTTCTAATAAATACATATACATATTTATTTGTATATGCATGATAAGATTTGAATACTCGTTACTAATATAGACGAGGATACATAGTATTTAAAAGAGGATGCACATTAAAAAACCTCACTTTGTAAAGTTGAGAGAAATTTAATATATAACATTATCACTTGCCACTTGGTTTGGTTAAATAACTTGGACCTCATCTAATTAGAGAGATTCATCATATATATCTAAAATGATATATATATATATAATTTTAGATGAACACCCATAAATAGTTTTATAGATCAAAATTCAAATTAAATTATATCATACTACATTATTTCCGAGATCAGTTGCTTGAAATAGTCTATAATTACATATTAAATATTTTTTTTCCCAACTTTTTAACATCAAAATAACATTTTTTTTAATTATAAATTTAAAAATTAAAAGAGAAAATAAGATTTAGAACTCGTAATCTCATTTTGTGTATAGAGCTTAGACTGCTAGCTTTATAAATCAGCCGAGACATAATCAATCACACTACACATGCGGCCTATCACTATAATGGATGAAAATGTGTATTAACTATAATCACTTGTTTAGTAATCTATTATATATAATTATATGTTCTTTTGGCAAAACTTTTAACAAAAAAATAGATAAGTATCACATTTGAGAACTAACATGCTTCAATTCATTTTTATTTATTTAATTCTATGTACAAAGTTCTCTTCTAGGATTGAAGAGTCTTCCATCTATATCTTTAACTTTTAATTTCAACGACGAGGCCTATTAAATAAATATGAACCTCTCTATTATCCATATTTTTAATAAAAAACTGCGAGCTAACACCAAACCCTAATCAAACTTTCTTCAAGTGTACGCAACAATTTCCCTCGGCATCGCCGCTACCATCGGCGCTTCCGACGACCGGTTCGGCGAGTGCGGCAGCCGCGATGAGAAGCTCAACGGAAACTCGTCTTCTCGGCAAGCGTCATCCTCGAAATTTTGCGCGTAGCTCAGCGGATCGTATCTGAAGTCAGCCGAGTAAGGTCGCTTGCGGTTCCTGGCGCTGATCCTAGCGAACAAGCCTCGACACCTGCCGTCCTTCGTCTCCAGCGCCTCGTGCGGCTGCGTTTTCCGGCAAAAGCACGACGCAGACCTCGGCTGGCGATGGCGGTAATCGAGCGGCTCCTCCAGCTCGTGCGGCGGCGAACGGAAACAGCATATCGACGACTTAATCTTGTGCTTCAGCGACGACGGCGAGGACGGAGATCCACACTCGTTGTTGTACATTGATTTGATTTTGATCTTTTTGTTTTTTTATCAAACAAACAGATAAACACAAAAGGAGTCAATAAAGAGAAGAGAAAATTGAAATGACGAGTGAGTCGGGTGTGTATATATATATATATAGAGGTTGAGAGAATGCGATTTTTTCATCGAATATGACAAGCTGGAAAGGAGCAACAAAACCGTGGGACTGGCGTGGAGATTTTTTTTTTTTTTTTTATTTGTGTGAAATCCGCGTTTGATGTTTTTTCTTTTTTGTCTTTGGCGCTTTAATTAGGTTCATTAAATTTTGCGTTTTTGATATTTATTTAAATATCGACCAATTAATGGTGGTGAGTTTTTGTGGTGAGAAACATCAGAAAAAATAGATTCTGACAGCCAATATCCCCCCTTTTCTTTTTTTCCAGTTTAATGAACCACATTTAATTTAGTATAATGTATTTGCAGTTTATTATAAGTATTTGTCATTTATTATATTCAATAAAATTTTATTAGGTATATATTTTATTTAAAAAGAATAAATTATTTTCAATTTAATAGTAATTAATAAATATAAATTCAAATCGAATATATATGTGATAAAATATTATACGATAATTATATTTTATATGATATATTTATTTCAACTAAATAATTAGCGAGTTATATGTATAAGAGCATCTCCAATGCTATTATGCATTTGGAGAAAATTGAGTGCCACATAGGATCAATATTGAAAAAGTTAAGAAAACATTCTCCAATGCAATTATCTAACTTTAATATTGATATGATGTGGCAAAAAAAAAGTTAGAGAATATCAAGTAGAGTTTCTAATTGTAGATATTCTCCTTGATATGCTGACTAGGATTTCTAACTTTTCCCACCAATAAAATTTTAGTATTTTGTCAATGTATTTAATTATCATATTGAATGGAGAGAGAATGTAACAAATGATTTGTGCTGATTGGTTTAAAATTACTATTTAGATATTCACATTGGATAAGTGAATATGCATTTCTATAATTTTTTTAACAAGTTAGATCCATATTATTTAGAAATGATGATGTGGCACTATTTAGATACTCAAAAATACATATTTGCATTGGAGATGCTCTTAAGCATGTGATATTTAGAGTTTTGAATTTTTTTGGAGAATGTGAATGATTTATTATTTAGTGTGGTTTTGAAAAACCGGAGACTGGTATTGAAAGAGGAGTCAGCAGAGACTGGTTTTGAAAGAGGAGTGATCAGCGCATATGATGATCAGCTATACTATTGTATCTAATATTATCCTAATCATGATTAATTTAATCTTAATCTTAATCTAATCCTAATCCGACACGGCCTGATAATTTTCTTTTCTATATTGATGCATGCATGGGCCATGGAAGGTGATCCTAATCATGCTTTGACGCAGCGAAACTGATAGAAATTTACGTTTGGATGTGGAGTCAGTGCCACGTCTCCTTGATTTTGAAACAATTAACAAGTGGTAAATCGACGCGTGGCATGTCATGTTTTGGAGTTAGTGTAGCGTTTTAGCTACGCAGCGCAGTGTATGACGAACGATGTCTGCCTCTCGAGTCTCAAGTACGTTGGCTCCTGGTTATTAATAACTTCGTGATCGATGCTCAGCTGCTCATGCATGCATGTTATCGATACATTTTTGTACTGTTTGTTTTGTTTCTTTCCATTACTGGTTTGTTAGCAATGTCTATGGCCCGAGATCAAATACTATATGCGAGATACAAATATTTACTGTAGAATTAGTATATATATAGTCCTACAATATTGGAGAGAAAAATCCTCACACTTATTTATAAAATATGTAATGTGAAACTTGAACATCTCACCATAAATAATTGGACCAACGTCGATACTAAGTGGAAGATGCACAGCCACACTATTAATAGTTGTGACTACTTGTTCAGTATCTTAAACTTAATCTCAGTCCGAAATGACAACTCCCACTAAAAGAGAAAGGTCTCCTCATATTTTAAAATTTAATGGGCAACTATAAGACTCACACCCTCATCACATAAGTGAATAAGGAAGTGCATATTCAACCACATTATTACTATATATAAATATAGAGAGAGAGATCTTAGAATGAATAAAAATAATGTACACGATAGATTACATTGATGAATACGTTAGAGGAATGCATTTGTTATAAAGATCACCCCATGATTTATTATTGGATTGATACATCTATTTGTGAGAAATATTTTGATAAGGATCTTTTCACGAAATTTTTCACCAAACATGCTTGTGGCTGTGAGTGCAAACACGTCTTGCTTTCGCTTTATTTCTACTTGTTTCTTTCAATGAATTAACTATTAATAAAAACAATAATATTCAAGCTTATTAACTGTCATATTAATTGTGATATAAAGATTAAGAATCAAATTTATAAAAGTAAAACGCACATGACCTCAAATTTATGTATTATGATGTGAAAATACGTAAAAATAATAATAATTAAAAAAACCACAGATATTTTATTTGTGGACCGAAAGTTCGTTTTTTGTTTTGTTTTGAGTTCCAAGCCCAAGACCCAAACAAATCCTTTTGTAGATGAAACCCGGTTACTAATTACTATCCTCAAATTCAGGACTCAGCCCACGAGTTTTGAAAAGCCATTTAATTAAAAGCCCAAATATTTGAAAAGCCAGAATTTTACAGCCCATTTTACTAAACACACCCAAGTCCATGTTGGCATGATTTTACTGGCTGTCGTATCTATCCGTATAAAAAAGTAACTGCAGCGAAACCCAGGTATCGAAACGGCGGACGCGGGAGAAGAGGACACCACTCGAAACCTCTGAAAAAGAACAAAACAATCAAAAAGTCACTCGGAGTCTAACTTCTCACTCTCCCACAGCTCTAGCTTAGCTTCAATGGTGAGCAACTCGATAACTTTTTTTTTATTTGTAAGAAAATCTTCATTTCCCGCCCTCTCTCTTCTAATTTTCTCGGTCTCTTATAATTTGCTTTGCTGTGTCTTTGCAGGACTCGAAGCCGCAGCTGGAACAGTCTCAGTCTCCGTCGCTAGAAGATTGCTTGAAGCTGTTGAAAGGCGAGAGAGACGAGCAACGTCTCGCTGGCCTGCTTCTAGTCACCAAAATTTGCGAAGGCGACGACGTGGTTTCGCTCCGCAGAGTTTATGATGCTGTCGGTGTTCGGTTTCTAGACCGACTCTTGAGGACCGGTATAAATATCTCTCTTTTTTCAATATATGTTTGGTTCATGACAAACTGTAGGAAAGTAACAGAAAATTTAGTTTCCGATGGTATCGTTTTGGTTGATAGAAGTAACTAAGTTTAGCTCAGTAGTTCGTTTATATTATTTGACTGCAATCGTCATTTTCGGGAACTATAGATATTTATTGGAACTTTGTACCTTAATTTTTAAGTTGTTACTGTAATTGTTACTATAATGCTCTTTCTGGATTAGTAATATCTTGACTATTGTTGCCATGATAATTTTGTGCGGAACGGAGAAGATAATTTGTGCTGTTTCGGTTTTGTGGAAGATGGAAAATGTTTTTTCTTTCATTTTATAAACTTGATATATTATCTAGTTACTATTGAAAAGTAATGCTTCAAGACTGTTAGTCTCGTAGATCTCTATTTGGTTTCTGCTAATTACAATACTTGAATCTATGTTATTAAGTTATTTTGATTGGCAGTCAATGGAAATTATAAATCAAGTGAGCCAACTAGCTATATTAGGTTCAATCAAGTCGAATCTACTCATGTTGGTGCCAGTGGGATCCAGAATTTGAAAAACCAAAATTCAAAACATTTTAATTTTGATCCAAATCATAAATTCTCTTGAAATTTTAAATTTTCAGAAAATTATGTTAGCATTATCCAATTCTAATGTTTCTTTTGCTAGGACTAGGAAAGGGAAATGTTAGTGGCAGTGGAGGTGACAACCGTGATGCATATTTGCAGCTATCGGTTACAGTTCTCGCTGCATTTTGCCGTGTTCCTGAGATTGCTTCTTCAGAAGATATGATCTCCAAGATTCCATTGGTTCTGGAAATAATGTCAAAGCAGTAAGGTTTTAGTTCTTTATTTTTTTCACTGAAATTGGTGATTTTAACAAGAAATATTACCTATAAAAAAGGAGAACAAAAGATTTAATGATTAGCAATTCATATTATCTTGAAAGGTGCATTGTCTTTTGTCTTATCTAGACGAACAGAACTTTTTAAGAAGGTTATAAGATGGGTGAATCATTCTGTATTAGTTTGTTTGTTTCGGCTACCTTAACCATATTTGCTTTCTTAAAACACAGACCGGGCACTCCTGTTCTTGAAGAATGCTATGAATTTTTATATTTGGTAACAACTGCTTCTGGAGATGGAGTAACAAAATTGTATGAATCTGGAGGCATGAAAGTGCTGGCTCTTCAGATGTCTACTTTACCAGATGGTGAGTAAATTTTACTAGATGTGACTCTACCAGATCTTCCGGTTGACTAAACTTTGGCAGCATTCTTGTGATGGTTATGTTAACAGTTCAAGCTTGCAAGCTATAGCTCTAGTGCATACATATCTTTTTTGCTGCAATTTTAACAGTCAGGTGGCAATGAACTCCTGAGCCTTGCGGATGCTGTTACTGTCTATATTGTTTTCTGTTGCTCGTAAATTTGTATGATGTTTTTCATCCATTTCCTTAAAAGGCAATTACTAGCCATATATTTATGTATCCATATACAGTAAATAAGATTCAGAAAGAAGTAATGGGATGCATTTTTTGTAGGTTCTCATTCAATGGAACTTGGCATTAAACTTGTGCAACTGATGCTAAGTAAGTTGTCTCTGGAAATTGTCATAAAAGATTATTTATCCGAGCTGTCAGTGATGGTAAGTCCAAAATTTCTCAGTAGCCACTTAGTTTATACTTGTTCAATTTGAGTCTGATATTCCTTTTTTTGCTCTTTCTAAAATACTTTATTTGTTATCAATCTGATTATATATCGACTCCCATATTGATCAAGCATTTCAAAGCATTTCCTTTCTGATTCAGGTGGCCACAATAGCTAGGCAATTTGCTGTGTTGCACAATGCACTAAAGTTTGAATCACTTCATTTTCTCTCAACAATCCTCTCTTCAAATTATTCGGTATGCTCCTATTTTTTCTTGATTGTATCTTCCAGAAAGCCAGTTAACAAATACGCCTGCTTTATTTATAAACTTGTATTTTTCACAGCTAGACAATTAAAGCATTTCAGTTTCAGATAAAACTTAAAATCATGCTATCCTTTTAAATTGGCAGACTCTGTGTGTGGGGGTTAAATGTTTCCTTATAATATAGGTTGTTGTGTTCACTCAGGAAGGGAAAATACGTCTACTTGCATCGATAGTCGATGTTTAGAATTCTTAATTAATACACTGTTACCTATCGTCATTCTTTTCACCTCCTGGTTTCGGTTTTTTAACTTTTTAAAATCATATGTTTGTCGTTTGCATGCATTACATGTGTGCTTTTTCATAGTGCACTGCCTTGTAATTGATTGTGATATTGTGGTGGTATTTTCAGGTACCACTTCATGATGCTCTTCGCATAATGCCAGATGTAAACTGGTCATTGTATATGCATGTTGGTATTGTAGCAATTTTGCAGAATCGTGTTGGTATGTTGAACTAAATTTTGATGGTGAGCATATGATATGTGACTTGTATTTGGATGATATATCTCTCTTATCAGTATGAGTTATTTCATGAAATGGCTGTTTCATCTTTTCTAATTAGGATATGTTAAAAAAAATCAGTGTCCAATTGTGTGTTTGGTATCTGATTGGGTTGTCAGTACTCAGTTGAGTTCTGGTTCTTTTCCTTTTAGGTTTAATTGTGTCCTTTTCCTTTCCAAATTGTTTGTTGTTAACTTCAAACATTTGTTGATTACATGATTTTGCAATTTAAAAGTGGTGCCTTGACGCTTAATGTGGGGTTTGTTGTCCAATGAATAAATGTTGAAGGATGTCTAGAGAGTAATGCCGGATCTTTTCTTTTTTTAGTGTATGGAACAACTTGTCTTCTGATTTGTATGTAATATGTGGACATGAGTCATTTTGCTTTTCTTCTTTTCATTTCAATAAGTCAGATTATTACCATAAAAATTGAAATTAGCATTTGAATTGAATGATGTGCTCTTTATAACATTTGCTGAAGCTCAAATTTAACAAGTTAAGCTTTTAACTGTGAACTTTCTGTCATTCAAATACGCAGCACCTTCTGATAAGCTTCAGGCCCTTATGTTGGCTGAATCTATGGTTTCTATAAAAGGCGAAGGGTGGCTGATCAGTCAGATAAATCTGCCTGATGTACAGGACTCTGTTCCTGCTGACAGGTAAGCAGTGTTTCTAAATGAGGTGGTTTCATCTAAGACGTCTATTTGTTGGGCTATGGTTTCATTTTCAGGCCAATTTATTTCAGGTGTCTGTTGCTTGTGTTGGAGTCATCAAGGGTTGAGATTGCTGTTCTGCTGAATGAGCTAGCCTACTTGAAATACGAAGCATCCAAAAATACTTCATCGACTGCTGAAAGTGTTCAATTAAAGCAGCGCAATGTAGCTATTGCATTTTCCTTGGTGGAGAAGATTATCAAATTAATATCGAACATTGATGGGAATGAAGGTACACCAGAATTTTAAGAGAGGTTCACACTAAGTTAAGAAATAGCAGTGCAGAAAATAACAAGTAATGTTCAGGAATCATATATGCACATTTAGTTAAAAATCATATATGCACGTTTAGTTAAAAAATGCTATCTTACCATGTCGTCCTTATTGAGTTGATGTCATATGTGGTCAGTTTTTACTTTTGTAATAATTGATTCAAGTAAATATTAATTAGTAATTTGTTCCTCATATATAACCTTCTTTTTTTTCCTTTTTGGGATTTTACCTTATGTTCTGCCACTTAATAAATTTTGTTGTAAGGGAACCCATATTCTCAGATATGTGCTTGTTAGCTTCTCTGATTCCCTGTTACTGCATTTTGTTTTCTTTGGGGAATTATGTACAGGGGACGTTATTGATGAGAGTACTTTCATAAAGGTGATAAATGGGCTTAACGAGACAATTGGTGTAGTTCTAGAGTATCTGCAAGATGCAAAGGTAATTAATTGATATCATTAAATGTGCATTCTGCTGTTATGTATTGACTGTTGTGATTCTACAGGAACATGGACAAAAGAAAGGAAATGATCTTCTTGCTTCAGTGCGGCTTGTTGGGAGGTATGTCAATACCATCTTCTGCACATTCTTCTTTTGGCCTTTTCTTCTTCTTCTTCTTTTTTGAATCAAGATTATGGCAACTAATATTGTTGATTGCTCGTTGCATAAATCAGACTTTAACCATTATGAATGATTCACGATCATCGTCAGCTCCTTCTTTTGCATGGAAAATGTGTTATATTACCTTCTTTTATTAAACATCGAGATTTTGAACTTTTAGTTAAATTTCTAGTATCTATATGTCTATGGTGTTTTACCTGTTTTACTGTGCTGTAATTTGAACATGTTGATTTTGAGTCTTTATTTGTAGAACATGAAATTTAACCATAGAACGGTGTTAATAACTAGTATGTAGTGTTGGTATCTTAATGGGATCTTGCAAAGCTCTTTCACCTAACATTAAGTGTATTCGCTTTAGCAGCAGTATAGTTGGTGCATGTGTAGCTATCCTGCAGGCAGGGGTAAGTATAAAGAGAAGTACATTTCGCTTTCTCAAAATAGTTGTGGGAAAGCTAAAGCTATGAGAGTGGTGTGTGAATCTCTGTATGAGTATATTGGGATGTACAGTTGAATAGTAATATTTTGAATGGGCTTTCTTCATACGTCTTAATTACTTTTTCCCGTAAAGAAACTTGTCATGTACACGCTATAATAAGTATTGTACTTGCATCATGTGTGATATGATTTCCATGCTACAAGCTTCCTGATCCTTTTCTTTTTCTGTTTAATGAAATTTTTGTATCAATTGGTTCTTTGGTTTACTGACATTTGTGTTTGTTTAAGTTATCTTGCAGAAACACCCATTGCATGCAAAGAGAAGGTTGGAGAACTTTTGGAGTATATGCTATCAATTGAGGGTGAAGATGAACCAAGGTTTGATAAATTTTTCACTATAGTTTCTGAATTGCCTGATAAAAGTTTTCTTTCGGTTTACAGTCTCTGAATAATGACTCTGTCCAAATTATTCCAAAATGACAGCCCCTTTTATTCCATCTGTTTTCTACTTCCAATGCTTTGTCAATCTACAATGGAGATTGGAGGAAGTAAAGCTTTGGCATCTTCTGGAGGGTATAAACATGTAAGTTCTCTGATTTTTAATTGATCTATCTTCTCTAAATTAAACTCCATCACTAATAGAATCTCTTTCCTTAGTCTTTACCTATAGTGAATGCATGTAGCTATGCATCAACCTTCGGTAATGTTTGCTTGGTCATAATATCACATGTAATTTCCACATAAGGACACCCTGGAGTAGACACTGATTTTCTGATTGTACGAAGGATCATCAAGAATCCAATACAACTTTTTGGATGCTCTAACCATTTGTCGTAAGCTGGTGCAGTAATTATTTTATTGAAATCTTTATTAAAGTTTATCATCTATTTGCAGGTTGTTGAATGCCTCATAAAATTGATTGGGCCAAGCTGCCATATGATTGAGGATAATGGTTGCATCTTCTTGGCATGCGATATAATCTTGAATCTGCTCTTGAAGGTAGGGTTCTCGTCATGGTATTGTCAATACTACTTACTTTACGCATTTTATTGACATCTTGCTTTTAATCTATAGAAAGAGCAAGTGCAATTGCCCATGGATGATTCGACTGTTGTTCATCTTTTGAAAGCATTAGCATATTGGACAGGTGCGCTTTTGTAATTTCCTTTAAAGATGTATATATTTTTGTTGCTTGTTATATATGACGGAAGCTATAAAATTTTATTTCTTTTTCATGTAAATCCTAGGATGTTCTGTTTGGTTATACTAAAATTTTTTTGGGTGATTTGTATGCCTTTTGTACCTAGAGTATGTAGTAGGTCATTTCTAATAAGCCATCCTGCTGGGAATATAATTTGGTTCATAAACTTCATTTGAATGGGATATCTACTGATAATTAAATTTCTCGGCATTTTGTCAAAGTTGCTAGAGCATTGAATCACATCCAAGCTTAAGCTTTCTAGGAGAATTGTGGACGGCAAACGTCTTTTGAAGTTTGGTTGATATCAGTTGTCTACATTGAGTGATAGTCTTAACAACAGAGGGAAGAAATATTTCTGACTGGAAACTATATTGTGGATCACTTATAATCTCACTTTCAGCATTTATTTCTGTCAAACATCTGATTGCAATATTTAATAAATATCTGAATGAAACTTCCATTTAGTTACCTTGAATGTAAAACTACTACAAGATAATTTTGAATAAATAGATTAGGCAAGATGATAGGTTGTTATGGGCACGAAATGTCTCTGAGTTGATAATCAATTAATATGAGTGACAGCTGATCTGATCTGTTGAACTTTGTTCTCGTTATGATGTATGGTACTGCCATCGTTCTTCTTTTAATTGCTTTTACGATTAATTTATGTAATCTTTTCTTCCAGAAAAAACCAATGATCCATCTATTATTATGATGGCTTCAAGCATTTCTGCACTTATATTGGATTGTACATCAGAGGAGGCTCTTGCAAATCATCCCAACTTTGACAGAGACTGCCTTAATATGTTGTCTCGGCTCTTTAATAGAAGTTTAGCATCATGGGGACAGGTAAATTTTCCACCGAGTACGGTTTTATTTTTATATATGCTTCAAGCGGAGAGTAAGGTCTCAGGGAAATATAACTAAGGTTTTCAGTAAATAGAGTTTGGACCTGAAAATTTAGGATGCTTAACGAGATTGCGAGGGGGTCTGCTTATATTTGTTATTATATTTAACGGCCTCGGTTATATGTTTCATCTGGTATGTTGTTCGACAATTGTCACCTTAGCCACTTCATTGAATTCATTACAGGCTAAGTCCGATGTTGCAAAAGCAGATATGGATCTTCTTGAAATAGTTACCGCAGGTCTGTCTTATGTTGATTCTTGACATGGAACTTTCATGAGCACCTTTAACTTAGGCAAGTCTATTTGAATTGTAATAATATTGTCTGCTTCGTTCCAACTACATTTCGTAAACTTGGTACAGGATATTCACGGTGGGCGCATCGGTTTCCTCATATAAGAGCGGCTGTGGGAAGATAACTTGATTACAAATACTTGCACAATTTCGTCAGGTGACTTCTTTCTTTCTCAATCAATTTAGATGGATTTTGAAGACCTGGAGAAGCTCATCTATTTTGCTTAAGCTTAAAGGAGACCTTTATTTAACAGCAAGCCTTTTTTTTGGGAAATTTTCATTGCTTCTGCCTTACTTTTTTGTATATACTTCAGCGTAGATATTGTATTTGATGAGAAAGAAATCTGTTTGTGAGCATAACATCGTATGTTGGTGTAGAATTTTGGAAATTTTTTCATCATTTCCATTTCCATCATTGACATTTACATGGAAACCTTTTTTTTCTTTACACCCAGAGAAAATAACAACTCCACTGAAGAAATTACATAGAAGAAACAACCGAATCATTCATAATTTGGAACGCAGTCGGTTATTGTCGTTTCTTTTCTTTTGATAGGATTTTTCTCCCTTTCAACCTTCAAATCTCATTTCTAATATTTGACTTCAAATTTCAATAATCAGGGAAAAACAGTAACTATGCACAGACAAAAAAAAAATAGTTCTGGTCACACTGCACAACAATTTCATAACCTCATGTTAATGCACAATAGTTTATAGATATCTTCTCGTATTCTGCTCGGTTTGTACTTGACTTTCGCTGTATTTACCTATTCGGCTTTAGTTTTTAAGTCCAATAATCCACGCGGGCCAGGCCCAATAATATAAAATCCACACTGCCCATACGAATAGAAAAACGAGTGGTAACCATTTGGTGCCAAATTTCGTTTTTCTATTTATTCTTTCCTTTACAATTTACTGTGAAAATTGGTCTAACTAGCACCATTTGAGTTGTTTTTCTTTCAATATCATAGTTTATTCGAGACAAGTAGACAAGGATACAAGTAGAGCAGCGTGTTGATATATATGATGCCCTTGAATTGGTGTACAATATGATGCAAACTTATTGA
This sequence comes from Xanthoceras sorbifolium, assembly GCA_003430845.1. Lineage (NCBI taxonomy): Eukaryota > Viridiplantae > Streptophyta > Magnoliopsida > Sapindales > Sapindaceae > Xanthoceras > Xanthoceras sorbifolium. Next base: position 29,467,769 of record CM010616.1, read on the forward strand.
TCGTAATACGGCAACATATATGAGAGAAACGGGTGAGGAGAAGAGCTAAGGAAGCTTCCGAGACACATTGATAAACGCCTTTAACTTGACTGATATTCGGTTTAGGCAGTTCTACAATTGCTTGCTTAGTTGCCAGCTTGAAATTTGTGGATCTTGATTATGCTTCCAAGATGGCCTTGGAAGTGCTTCACAAATCAAAGGAAGCATGTAATTCTCTTGCTGCTTCTACGCTTGCATTTGATTCTGTTGCTGAAAAATTAATCGAAAGTCATCGTTTTTTATAAAGATTCATTGTAAATTAAAACTTTATAAACCATGAGGCTGAGATAAAGAAAGTAGTCGATACTTTTGTTAGCTAAAATGCAAAGTTAATTGACTACACAATTTTTTTTTCTTTCGGTCTCTGGATGACCCTAAATAAAACTTGACGTTATAAGATGTTTTTGAGAGAATGATAGAAATTTTTTTCTTAAATTTAAAATTAAAGAGTTATTTTTAATTAGAAAAGAACTTCAGGGGTTATTTTGAAACTCTTCCTTAAAAGAAACTAAAATTTAAAACAGAAATTAAAAATATCAAACAAGCCAGCCACCGCTTCAACAACTCCTCGACGACTTTGCTTTCTTTAAAGCCACTACCACCTTTCTTCTTCTTTGTCTTGTACACTTAAAAATTCTACAAAAGAAAAACTCTATATACATACAAATCTTATCTACCTGTTAATATATGTAATATAGAGGAACGGAGACAGAGACAGAGAAAGAGAGTAGCAGAGCAAGTGTTGAAGAGAGAACACCAAAAATGGGTTGTGGGAATTTCTTCTACAGCCTATTGATAACCTTCTCGGTGGCTCTGATCACATACAACATAATCATCTCAGCCAATGCTCCTCTCAAGCAGGAGCTTCCAGGTCCATCAAGATCGTCAATTACAGTGGACCCCGTCATCAAGATGCCACTTGAGACACCATCAAGGGCAGCTGCTTACTCGAAGAAGAGGCTGTTTCACACGGCGGTGACGGCCTCGGACTCGGTGTACAACACGTGGCAGTGCAGAGTAATGTACTACTGGTTTAAGAAGTTCAAGGACGGACCCAATTCTGAGATGGGTGGTTTCACCAGGATCTTGCACTCCGGGAAGCCTGACAAGTACATGGATGAGATCCCAACTTTTGTTGCCAACCCTCTTCCAGCTGGAATGGATCAGGTATTGTTTTTCGCTGATCGGTTCCACTCGGGTTTGAAAAAAAATGTGCTTTTTAGTGATTTGAGAAAATCAGTTGACTTTGTGCTTTGAATGAATCAACTTTTAGGGAATTTAGTTACTTGTGAGGTTTTGGAGATTGGTTTTCCAGTTTTGTGTAGTGGGTCTGCTTCAAAATTGTCTGCTGGTGATTAGAGGAATTTTTGTTATTAATTGAATCTCAAAATTGTTCAAGTTGAGAGGGATAGATTATGAGCTTAATTTTGCTGTTTTTGTCTTGTCTATTTCTTGATGGTTTTTATATTCAAATTAGCTTATACTCATTGCATCTAAAAAATGACAGGGTTATATAGTCCTCAATAGACCTTGGGCGTTTGTACAATGGCTACAACAAGCTGACATAAAAGAAGAGTACGAAATTCGTGATTCCCTATTTCTAGGTGATGAGTCGATTGCATTGTGCATGTCCATTGATTTGATTTTATGCATGCTGTTGTAAATTTGAATCCAGGTACATACTAATGTCAGAGCCGGATCACATCATTGTCAAGCCCATACCAAACTTATCTAAAGATGGGCTTGGAGCTGCATTTCCTTTCTTTTACATTGAACCTAAAAAGTATGAGTCAGTCCTTCGAAAGTACTTCCCTGAGGAGAAGGGACCAATCACCAACATTGACCCTATAGGGAATTCTCCAGTCATTGTCGGAAAGGTATGTTTCACAATGTAATGACCATTATAATTGGTTTTGGCCTTTCCTCGAAATATTTACTTAATTCTCTTTTGTTTCACTGTAATATTGTTAGGATTCTTTGAAGAAAATTGCCCCCACTTGGATGAATGTTTCCCTGGCAATGAAGAAGGATCCTGAAACTGATAAAGCTTTTGGCTGGGTGCTTGAAATGTGAGATTCACCCAATTAACTCCATACTATGTTTTATAGATCTAACATTAGGTCTTGACTTATTGTCCTCATTTTCTTTCGTAAATATAGGTATGCCTATGCTGTTTCCTCTGCTCTCCATGGTGTTAGTAACATCTTGTACAAAGACTTCATGATTCAGGTTGGATAAGGTTTATCATTTTATTACTTTGCCTTAGTACATTTGTGACAAACTACTAGATAGCAGCTAAGCTAGTGTAAAATAGCCTCTTGATGGCAAGTCAATGACTGAGCCTACCATCTTCAACAATTGTTACTGTCCAGCCCCTATATTCCTGTTGTTTCCAGTAGCTTATTTTAATGACAACAGATGCTACTCTTGTTTCTTCTTTAATATGCTTCTCTCTCCAAATTTGAAAAACATCAAAAAGGTCATTAAGAGAAAAAAAAATGAAAAGCTTGCCGAGAGTGAAACGATATTATCCAGACTCCTAGCTAAATTTCCACCTAGCAACTTCTTTGTGGTGTTTTGAATTATTTCCCTTCCATTTTATTACCAGCACAGCACCTTTACTGACAGTTGCCTTTTTTTTTTTTTTTTTTTTTTACATATATCAGCCCCCTTGGGATACAGAAATTGGCAAAAAGTTCATAATTCATTACACTTACGGATGTGACTATGACATGAAGGTATTTAATTTGTGACTGAGCTTTCATGTAATCTTTTTGTTCTTTACTTTTTTTCTTGCAGGGAAGTTTCTAGAAAATGTTTCCCGGCCTTTAGATTTGTTGGGATAGTATCTCTTTTGTATATATAAGAAAAGGATTCTGCTGTTTCATTATAGTGCTGGGTTTTGTGTTCACATTTTCAGGGTAAGTTGACTTATGGGAAAATTGGAGAATGGAGGTTCGACAAGAGATCTTATGATAATGTTGCACCCCCGAAAAATCTTCCTATGCCTCCACCTGGTGTTCCAGAAAGTGTGGTATGTTTAACTTTTCTTAGTAGCAGTCTAGATTCTTGTTACAGAAATTGGTATATGACAAGAACACATTATAAAGAGAGCAAGTGGTTCCCTTGACTCTTCAAATTCTAACTCACACATGCATATCTACATTTATTCATTAAAATTTTATTGGTTAATGCTTTGACATGAATTCTAGATTTTGTTACCTTGAACAAAGTTTAAATCCGATGCAACAAGCATTAACCTCAGTGCTTATATATAAATAGAATCAGTGTCCATCTGAGCATTCTTCTCATCATTTATAGACTAGAGAAGGTTCTTCCACCTTCAAATTCTTTTTAAGTGATGCTGCACTTCCCTTTCATATCTATAGAACATAATATGAAGATATAGTGGCAGCTCAAAGGTGGTAAAAATAAGTACATTGTAAGCTATTTGCTTAGGGTCAAAACCAATATGATGAATTGCAAGTGCTAAACTTCATCAAAAGAAACCAAATCATTTTCATGGCATTTTGAGTCAAACTATGAAATTGCACATTTCAAAATGGGATGCGATTGATCTGATAATGCCATAGATAACCAAACATTAGAGTCTTCCTGTCATGCATTCATGTGGTTGAAATTGATAATAGGTACTTAGATTCCAAGTCTATCTAAAATGAAATCTATCCCCATGACTTCAATATGGAGGTGAGTCCCTCTTTTCAAACAATTTAAAACAAATATATCATGGCAGGTAACTCTGGTGAAAATGGTGAATGAAGCCACAGCAAACATTCCAAATTGGGGGTCATAAAGAGAAAATCCGATAGATGGAAGTTGATGTAGAGGCGAAACCGAATATCTATTGTTGATGAAGTTGTAGGCTCTCAACATACACATGGATACTACTTACATGGAGAAAAAACGTTTTTGTTTGTTTTTTTTTTAAAATATTGTCTGTTGTTATAGTTTGACTTGCACATATTACCTGATGTTATAGAGAACCCCTGACCGATATGCTCTACTTGGGGGGTCTGTCTGTGCTTGCTTGATTCTTGAAAACACTTTTCTTGGTATATTTACTAGGTACAAATGCATGAAGATCGTTTTTGTGTCAACCAACCACAATTGTCAAGTACCAGGAGTTTGTTTCTTTAAATCTTCTTGTACAATCATTTTCATCAGTCAAATTCATTTGATACATTGATTTCTAAGGATACTTCTCGATTTACACATTAAAAGAGTAGGATTTGCATATCGTGAAGTTTTAATGGGCTGGATAGATTCTCTGTTCTAAAAATTTCAAATGAAATCTCCACCAAATGAATAAATACAGTAGAGCATATGGGTTTGGAAAATGAAATAAGTTTCATAATTTAATGTAAAATCTAACGATGCATCAAAAAAAGAGGAACACTGGATAATTGGAAAATGGATGCTATTATTATGGAGACATTCTAATGCTTCTCAAAAATTGAAAAGGAAAAAGAAGGCAGATACAGCCCGTTAGATTCCTTCAAGGGGAGAGCCAAAAAGCTGGCAGCTTCTAGTTTCTAACTTCTGCTTCTATATGTACACATTTTTTACAAGTAAAATTTCAGGAAAATGTTCTGATCACATCTGAAATTAACAGAACAGAACCCAAATTCAAATTCTAACAGCCCATTTGAATCGACAGCATCAAAAAAAAAAAAAAATGAATTACTATGTACAAGGATGTTGGAAATCTCATCATCAGTTCAAATATCGTCTGCAGTTTTTTGAATTGCAGAAACAAGGGATCTTTTTACCTTCATCTTCATGGTTAAAATGGTAGTCATAGGTTATTTCTTCGCCTGGATATATGTCTCGCTCTGCAAAAAAGACAACCTGCAAACCGGATATCAATAGTTAAGACAACACGGATGTATGTCGGGTGACTTTGGCATGGTTCAAAATTATTCAACTGCAGTGCCCAACTCAAAAATTGCTAAACAAAACGGTGGACCACTGAACGCACTCTCAAACACACCATGTTTGTGTATAAGCCATAGAATATACAGACATATTTGTGTGAATCACTGCATGAAAGTATCGTAACCACGGTTAGAGTTACCTTCTTTTCGTTCCTCACTGAAATCACTTTGGCAACGCAATTTGGCTGATCAAATAAATTGAAGAGCAAAAATATTAGAATTAAAACACTCAATAATCTAAGCTAGTTCAAGCAAAGATCCAAGTAAACTAGCTGTAGCTAAGTTAATGGTTGAAGAGAAGAATATATAAAAACCTGAGACCCGATATTTTGGAACAAGTTTTTTTTTTTTTTTTTTAGCATGTCAATGAGGCATATGGATTATGACTTGTACCTAATCGTTCTGTTGAAAAAATGAAGTGGAATTTAGAAGAAAGGGGCAAGTACCAAGCATGAATGATTGACAAATCGAGCAATCCCCCCTTTGCAGGTTGCATCAATTATATGCTCTTTATCAATCCTGAAGAAGTAGCAAGCGCTCTTGTACTGAAGTTTTCTTCCCGACTGATACTCATTTTCTCTTCTATCAGCAACTCGTAGACCCACTATTTCGCCAACATACTCAACCACCTGCAGAGCACAAGTCTTTATAGTTTTGCACAGGAAAATACGAATTTCATGTTCTAAGGGTTAAGAAGGTCAAACCATTGCACCACGAGAAATGAATCGAGATGTGTAGAGACCAAGAGCGTGTATACCAGACTTGTAAACTACCAAATGTTTCCAACCCTTTGATTGCTTGTAGCGAGCATATTCTTTCTACAAATAATCAGAACAGAAAAAACATGGGTAATTGTTGCAAAATCAATGGTAAATGTTTAGAACATAAATGTTGGCATTAGCCTTGTCGTTACACATGATCCTATGTACCTCGTGGAATTGCAAGAGATTAAAATAAACATAATTACACATCATATCATTTTCAAATATGCAATTCAAATTTATAACATACTACATCCATTTTTGTAATAGTAAATATATTTCTATCATGAAAGAAAAGGTCCATTTTGATGACAGAATGGGCTTATTATTAGTACTTACTGAAGTTTAAAGCAACTGAGTTTTAAAATCATAATTAACTGGTGCAAAGCAACTTGAATATACCCGACAATCACTCTCAATATCTGACACCGGTAGCTTTGGAAGCCCTTGGGTGCATGACTTCTGCCCATTAATATGAATCCAAGCGTTCAGCTGCTCCTGAGGAACAAGACATCCACTCTTTCCATTTGATTGACCATAAAGGTTATACCAAAAACCATCACGTTTTCGACCCTTGTAACCCTATCACAAAGATGACAAGAATAATCATCAGGTAGCCGAACACATTACTCACCTCACCCCATCCCCTGGAGGAAAAAGAAAAGAAGATAAAAGCGGAAAACCGTTAATCAATGGACAAAGTACCTCTGTCCTAGCACAAGTTAATTCTTTTTCTCCTGAAGATTCCAGCTTAATGCCAATGAGATCACTACCAGATTCACACAATGGGTGGGTGGCATGAAGCAGACATCTTCCATAAAAACCAACATTTTCATTCTCAACCCCTTCAACCTCACTTTGCAACAGACCCTGAAACCAATACAACACAGTGAACATCACATGCCAAAGAACACCAATGACAACTCTCAACCATCATTCTAATTTAATAGTTTAGCAATCTTCATAGGTTGTAAAAAATCATAGACTCCAAAGAAAGTATTTATTTCTGCTCTTTGTGCAGGAGCTACCTCAAGCTCTCCTACAGTCACATGTTCTACAAGTTGCTTTATAAAGAATGGTAAAAATGCATCTCCAGTTATGTTTACTGAATCATTCAATTATCGAACAAGTGGTAACATTTTCAGCATATGTCAAATCCTTTCACCCTAGAGTGGTGTTTCAGAACTGGGGTAACAGCAATTTGACTTTATAGCCCTCTTAATAACCAAAAAATATAGAAGGCAAACTCAATACACATACCTGGACTCATACGCTAGGATTCTCAACAATTTTTTTTTTTGTCTCTTAGAAACATAAACTTTGTATTAAGACTAAAAAAGAAAACGAAGATATAAAAGGTGGACAAGCTATCCACAAAAGAATTTAGCATTCGCAACTAAACATAGCTCAAAATATACAATTGCAGTTTAATTACTTCTGATGAGGACTCAGAAAACTCTCAACGGAAAATTTAAAAAAAAATTCCCATAAAGGACTGTTAATAATATTTATCTCTTGACCTACTTATGATTGCAAGGAACAAGGTTTTGGGAACTTTAGGAACAGTTTCACAGTTACCAGTCTAAATAACATAACTATCGTGATACGAAAATGGATCAAGGTCATTAATTTCCCATCAGATGTAAATTCTGATTCTTGATAATTCAAAACCAATAGGAATATAAAACAGCCAATTGTTTCAACTTCTGTTAAAAGAAACACAAACCTTCTGATGAGCACACCAAGGATGAAACTGTACACGGCAATTTACAACCCTGCACTGTATGCAAGAGCCCCCCGGTCGACTACATAAAGAGCAAACCTGTGAAAAATGCAGGAGGACTTACTATTGCCAAACATCATAAAAAGAACAAGAAATTCCAGGAAAAATAAGAGAAGAAGATATAATAAACTACAAATTATTTTACACACTCAAATTGTTAATGGAATGGTACCTAGCATATAGAGGTGTTATTTTGAATACCGTTCCTTCTCAATTACCGAAAATTAGGCTATAGATTAAATATATCTTCAAATTCCAAAATTCTGCTTTAGATAAAATTATGAAGTAGTTCACTAATCATAACAACAGTATTAATTTACATAGAAATTGTATCCATCATCAAATCAACATAATACACATTAATATTTAGTACTTATTATCGTTTACTTGCAAGATAAAGACAGTGCATAATACTAAAGAATTATGCTAATTCCAAAAAAGTAATAATAACATCCATAATAAAACAAGGGAATAAAAGGCATCAACAGTTAAACAATTAATATAGGTTATTACCACAATACAACCTGCATAATTATATATGTACAACTAAATTCAACCCATGGTGCTGAAAATATGCAAATGTATGCTATCAATTTTATCAAGTTTTGCCTCAAGTTCAATAAGTATGGAAAATTACCACATTTGCCTTGGGACGTGAAGCCCCAAATACATCAAAAGCACTCATGGTGTCCACATTTGGGCATCGTGTTCCAGGCGTCCAGAGTCCACAGACCATATGAACCCACTGCTTAACAGTTGAATCGAGCATCCCAGCTGTAATGCTGTTATGTAGCCTTAAATTATTAACACAGCACGAGGAGTTCTGACTAATGTTCAACTGCTTCTGCAAATCAACCTTCCAAACAGCAGCAGTTGATGGCTCTATGTCAAAATGTCTTAAATCATGAAATCGGTCTTCATGTATAGATCCAGAGGAATGTAACACATTCAGATCACCCTCCATGATTTCAGCAGAAGAAACATCATTTTTCAATCTGCATTCTGATTCAACATTCCAAGCTTTCAAAAGGCTTTTCACAATCATGCGAGTTCTTAGTGCCCGAGTCATAGCCCCACCACCATAACCACAAAGGACACAAACCTAGAAGGTTTGTAGAACAACCACATCAGTATGCAAGTAAGACAAGAATGATCACATATGCATCTAGCATTAAATTTGGCCACCCCAAAGTTTAGGAATAATTCATCAAAATCACACCGCTGAAAAGAGTAAACTATATCTCCTAAAATCCATATTCTAGGGTGACTAGAAAAAAATGTAGTACATGAACAACAGGAACCTGTCCCTGTATAACAAAACCCAACTAGTTACAGACAATGCATTAGGAACAAGATACATCTAACGAAAGGAATTATACAAGATACGTATAACAAGACCCAATGAAAGAAGCACTAAATGGCAAAACATAATGAAGATCTAAATTGCATGAACCAGCATTTTACATTAAACTGATGGCAAGTTTTCTTACAATATCTTTAGAACTGGTTCTGCAAGGTCTGCAATACCAGTGGCCTTTAGGTACTCTAGAAACACCATAGCAAGCCTGATGCACCTGTATATCATGACAGAAATTAGTTTTATAAAATCATAACAAAATAAATTCAGAAAAAACTCAAGCTAAAAAGAACTGGACAGCACAAACTTTGATAAAACAACGACTGCATTCCAATAAGCAATTAATTTCATCTTTGTTTGAGCCCCCACATACGCAGCAGAATGCATCTGAATCCATGATAGAGACCTGTGCTCTTGGTTAGATCTGCATCAGAACCCATTATGATCAAAATACATACAACCACCACAGTCTAGAATAGCTAGCAAGAATTCTTCTAATTTCTGATACTGTAAAAGAGTGTGTGGGCGTGTATAAGCATAAATCTAATCACACTTTCTTTTAAGTCTCAACTTGCTCACATACTTATCAATGTTGACTTTGCACAATCCACGAACTTCATGTTTACTACCCTCGACATGTTTTAATGTTTTCTGCTGTTTCACTTTGTGCATGCATTTTGAGATCTTCACAACGGGAAAACTTCCAGAACAGGATTCTTTTCCTGATAATTAATAAATGTTAATAACGTAAAAAAGCAAAAACCAGGGGCCAAATATTGTAGAAAGCACCAAAACTAGGTGCAAACACATGTAGGCAGAAAGATCAAGCGACATGATGGTCATTTGCAGTTCATAAAACACGATCAGACAACTCTTCTACCGTATCTATTTCACCCTAGTTAACCCCAATGAAGTACAACAGGACATATATCAACATGTGGAGCTGACTGAACATTCAAAAGCACTAATAGATTAAGTCAATTAAATGTCTAGATGACCATTATAACTAGCTAGCCACTTATTGCCCCACAATAGAGTTTGGCCAGTAATATCTCAAGGTGTTCACCTAGGTAGACAAAACAGTACTTAGCAATAACAAGCTAGAGCCACAGAGCTAAAAATTATTCACATTAAACATCTGCTATATACAGTCCTCTACTCAAAGCAACTGCCCAAGAAGATAAATTGAAATTTTTAACACTAACCATAATATCCATTCCACAAAATTTAGAGAATTGGCATTAGCTACATGTGATAACAGAATAAAAAATCGATATATTTACCTTTCACTGTTAGCTCAAAAAGACTGCGCTTGCGATTCTTAAGCTTTAATTTAGAATGAACATTATTATTCAGAACACTGCAGCCTTCCCTGCTTTTATGATCACTCTCACTCTCCAAAATGGTTAGCTCATCAGCAGATATTTTATTCCCATTGGTGCATAGCATCCCACCTTTCACAGTAGTGTCAATATTCATTTCATAATAAAATGAAGCGTGATGTATTCCAATTTCTTCCTCTTTCTTCAAATCAGAGAATCCACCAAAATCTGCTTCACTATCAGAAAACTCTGTTGACTCAGTCAGGATAGTTTGTTTAGGTTTGCAGTTTTTTGGGAGTGTAAATCTTCTTGCAGTTTTTAGAACTCTACTAAGAGGAACAATTTTTACAGGACGTGATGCATCTTCATCCAGTTTTCCACTAGATATTTCACCATACTTCCCACATACTATGGGTTTTGCCTTCCTATAACAAATATTCAACTCATGCGTGGATGATGCCATCATAGAGCCTACTGACTTGCACCTCGCGGTATCTCTAGTATCTGAATGTGTTAGTTCTTCCATCCGAGACCTCCTAATACAATCAGAAGTCCAGGCCCTTCTAACTTTCTTTGAGCTTGAAAGTTCATGAATTTTACAAAGGTTGCCATTTTTGTTCATTTCAATCTGACAATCATCATCCCCATCTCTATCATTACAAATCATATGTAAATCTCTTTTACGAGAAAGTTCTTTGGATGAAGATAATGTAGATCTTTCACATTTAGAAGCAGTACAAATAGAAAAAGCACCAGTTGTATATGTTTCTTGGGCAGATGGATCTTCCACATCTTTGGATAAGGAAGGCTCAAAAGTGCCACTGTCTTTAGGACATTCGTAAGGCACTAAAGAAGGACCCCCAGCGGGAGATGTTGCTTCCAGCATCTTCAATCTCCTTGCTTTCTTCCTCTTCCCAGTTTTAAATCCTCTCTCATTCTTTTTCAAATTAATCTTTCCATGCACAATAGGCTTGGTATGGATTTGATTCCGACCTTTTTTCCAAGTCATGGAATCTATGAGCTTAAGTTCATCAAGAAGACTGCGAGATGGTTGATTATTTGTAACTTTCGAGGATCCTTCTTTACTGAACTTAGTCTTACAATTAGCACCAAGAAACTCAGCGCTTCTTTCGCTTTCCAGGGCATCATCTGATGACCAGCATTTATCAATGCCAGATCCTTCATCGACTACAAGATTGTTCACATATCTGGTATTCCCAGCATTAACAGTGTATGAATCCATATTGTTGACCTGAATTGATGCCTGGGTAACAGCAGCAGCAGAAGAACATCCAGAGGAAACATTAGACATCTCTTGCTCTTTCAAGGAGTCAGGTATCTTTGTGATTCCATAGGAGCGCTTGGTGGCAGCATCTCCTACCTCACTCTCAATATGTCCTCCGCTGTCCAACATATCTGGTGACTGATCTAAACATGTTACACCAGAAACCCCTTTAAACTTGCTCGGTACATCTCTCCACTGAGCAGCATGACAGACAATGTTCTTAGGTAATTGCCCCTTCAATTTTCCTCTTTGATCTAATGAATTACATTTTCCCTGTGGCCCAGCCTTATCTTTAACAAATTCTGATGCAACTAAGACAGGGGCTTCATCATTGACATTTGGCACCTGCTCATTGAAGGATTTCTGAGAACTTCCAACTCTTGATTCACCATGTTCTAAGCATTTTGAATAAACAGCATAGTTGCAGTGACCCTGAAAATATCTACAAGGTACTCCATGGCAGCATTTTGGACATTCACTTGATTGAGTGGCATTTTCACTTCTGTCAAGTTTGGCAACCAGATTTAAAATTCTTGCTATGTTAAATAAAAGAATAATTGATGAAAATACATGCATAAAAACACTGCACACTCAAGTCAGTGTATAAGTTTAAAACCTGCTAAATTGCTAATCAAAGTAACAGAGAATTTGCACAGCATTGTGATATAACTAATTTGCTAATGTGTTTCATCTTCACCCTCTGAAATTATGCATATATGCCTCTCAATTACCTCAACTGAAAAAAAACCAACATGACCAACCTTGAAAAACTACTCGCAGACACACATATAGAGAGAGATATATCGGAAGGCTTTAAATAAGTTGTCTTCATGAAAAACCTCACACTGTATTTTAACATCTTACACCTCATTAATCATTTGAAAAAAAAACGAATATCATAACATTTGACCTATTCGGCAACTGTCAGTCACATCAAGCAGTATTTATCTTTGGAAATATTGCTATTGATAGCATTTCAGGAACAAGTACTGCTTCATTGAACCTTGCCAAGTCATGCATGCAATAGGAAAAGGAATCAAACATTGTCATAGGGGTTTAAAATTTGAAAAAAAAAAAAAAAAAGAAAGATGTTTAACCATAGATTCAATATCCAAAATAATATGATGCAAACTGCTAATTTAACGTGATAGTTTCCCAACTAACCTAAATGAAAGCGGCTTATTTGGAAGTGGAGTGAGAGGAAATTGGCACTGCAGGTCAATTTCTCTAGAGTTTACTGGATTTCCTTGCTTCAAAGTTGAGAAATCACAAAAATTGTTCAGACCTGGACAGATACAAAACAGCTATAGAAACTTCATAGCACAACACCACTGTGTGGATCCATAAGCAGGTAAATAATGGCATATATTTCAGCTGTTAATATAATAGAGGTACTTGCCTGTCACAGGAGCTGATTTTTCAATGTTAACACCCAGCCTAGTAAAAGCACCAGAAGGAGATGATACCATAGCTACTTCTGAAACGTTCTGTTGACTTCTAAGATTTGGCCCAAGTCTTTGTTCTCCAAATGTTAGCGGGTCATCAGCAAATGGGTATTGTACATTGACATTAGATAAGTTATCTAATCTCCCTTTCTCCCTGTCCATTCCAAGGGAAGACAGTGCATGCTGCTGCTTAGACAACTCTACTATCTGCCTCAGTGCAAGCAACCTCATGTCATCATCGAGCAAATAAGGACTTACATCAATGCCCTCTGGTTTCGAGACAGCTGGAATCATCCCAGTTACAGAGGTTGAAGTAGCTGAGGGAAAGGCCATTGAGACTACTTGTGATTGCAAAATTTTCCCAGAATCTGCAGGTGCAACCACAGATCTGAATACAGCATGATCGATATGTCCACTGCTCCCAAGACATGGAACCTTCTCAGGATGGTAAAAGTGATTTCTGGCCTCAAATGCATCTGGTGGCACACCAGACAGATGATGAGAATAATGCCCCTTATCATGTACTGCTGAAAAACAGGGATCAGTACTGGCAGCCAGTAGCTCCAGTACAAATGACAGGTTTCTCCAACTGCTTTTGGATTTTAAAGTCTGAATCTGTCGAGGCATAAGAGCCATCAGCAGTACATCCCACGCTTTTGCCTGTGTCAGAAAATCTGAAGAAACCAAACTCAGACACATTGAATTGCCTCTCTGAACCATTACGTACACTCCAGGGAACACTAACCAGCTCAGACTTCGGAGGATAAGATTCACAATATAGTGACTTCGGCACAATATGATCACTAGTGACCATATTATTATCAGCTATAAAATTTGCATTCCTCTCAGGTGGGGAATTAAAGTGTGCAAGTAATGGAGCCACTGAGTTTTTGGTCATGTTGCCTTCAAACTTTTCTAGTGTGGCAGCATTCATGCCATTAGATAATCCACATACATGATTTCCAAGATTTAACTGGCTTTGTTGTTCTCTTACAGATAAATTTGACAGGCCAGCAGAACACTGATATATTGTCGGGATTCCCCCTTTTCCTCGCAATTAGTTGCTGCATCATAAGAGAATCAATCCTTGAATACTTTCTCATCCATAATGCCATATATGAACATGTTAATATTAAAAAAAATACCATAAATAACAAGCTAAGTAAAAGCATTTTTATAACGCACCATTATGAATCATCTGCTGCAGGAAAAGTGACTTAGATGAACCAACAAGCGTGTCTAATAACTTTGGTCCAATGACTGATGGAACTGAATTTCCTGAAGACTGACTATGTTGGTATGGTTGCCCAAGCCTCAACTCTATGTTTGAAGGTGTGGCAATTCTATGTGCCATAACCCCATCATATGAATTTTCAATTTTGGTGACATCATAATTTTTACCAACAGTTCTTGAATTCTGTGAAGTAGGGTGGGTGATGGATGAGTTTCTGGACTGGACACGAGAATCAATGTAACCAGATATAGATTGCAAGTTGCTATTTGTTCCCCCGTCATCAAATTTTGACACTGTTGAACACCTAGATGCACACAAGTTGCTCTGCAATGAATTAACCAAGCCCTTGAGAAGATAATTGCTACTATCCTGACCATATCTCTGTTCTTTGTCATGCAAAGCATCAATCGCCAAACTCTGGTCTGTACGAGCATTCTTTGGGAATACAATATTGTCTAAAGGCTGTCCAGACATTATTAAACCTCCAGATGCGCCAATCAGATTAGCCAAGTCAGGATTGCCGGGTGTGTTGGGCATACTCACACTAGATTTCACCAAACCAGCAGCTGCCGATAATGCTTCAGGCCAGTCCCATCCACTCCGATCATCTGGAACCCTGATCTAAAGCATCATAAAAACATCACCATCCGGTGTTCTCGTTGCTTCAAACACATGCCAATAAGAAATACAAATCTCAATCCCAACGATAAAGAAAAACAAGAACCCAAAACTACAAGTGATGATATCCCAACAAATACCGAATTTCAATAACATCAGCGTACAGGAAGATTGCATGATTGAGCGCTGTGTGTTTTTAAGCTAAAAAATATACATGCGCAGCAAACAAGCACCCAGTTCAAGCAATGTTTAGGAAAAATTAGTGTAATTCTACATACAACTAAATTACTAACTTCACCAATCACTATTACAAAGCTAGACTCTCCAGTTGAATAACCTTATACTCCTTCCATGTTGGTTGCTTGACCACTGCAATGAGAATGGAGTCCATGAAACGGGTAAATCTAGACTGGCTGGCATTAAAAGGCAATTACTGTTGATTTGAGAAAAACCTTCTGTAATAAGCAACATCAAACTCGAGCCACAATTCAGCACTGTAATGAAGTCGCCCTCCAACAAAAACTAAAGATATAGGCTGTATTAAAAGTCCATCAGTCAAGTGCCTAGAGAATTGTAGATAAAACACTAACTGCTACCCATCTCTTGAACATATTGATTTCCATAAGGAAAATTGTCAACACAGAGAAAATCAGGGATAATATGTTGGTATTAATAGTAAAATGACAAGTTGACAGAATAGCATAATTCTTTCATACCACTTATAAACAAGAACCCCAAAACCAATCAACTAAATACGCTTATTTTATTTATATCCACATTCGTGTAGACAAAATACATCATAAATTAATACTTTTTGGACCATGAAAAAGCAGGAGAAAGCTTGCAGGTGCAACAAAATGCAGCAAACAGCACTCAAAGATAATGGTCAGTTCCTAAAGTAAATACCACGCCATAGCTAAAATACGCAGCTTCATACAATTTATGCACATACTTTGGCATTAACATGTGAGCGACCAATGCATGCATGCACAAGAAGATATATGATGATATAGCTAATAGTCAAGTGATTATATATACTGGCAAACATGTAAAGCTTACCCCAAATTTCTGGAAGTAGAGTTTACGCCAGCGAGCAATGGTCTCTCCACTCTCCATACGAACAACATCACCAGGGTTTACATCACACAATCCTAAATGCTGTAAAATAATAGCAGTTAAAGAAGAGTTTATATAAGCCTCAAACAGGTTCCAGATGCCATGCAAAAGTATTTCACAAGAGGCTGTATATAACACAGGAAAACATTTAAAATAAATAAGCAAAAACTACCTCGCAAAATTTAGCAACCGACATATGAAATTGATGACATGAGCACACAATGCCAAGAAGTCCTGTGTTGCTGAGAAGCAGATCCCCACCTTCCAAAATTAATAATCACACAAATAAATGTCAGTTAACATACCATGCACAAGTGTATCACTTGTTTGCAATAGGGATGAATTACTCACTTGCACCCAAGCAAATTACACGGGGGCACCCACTTGTACAGACAGATGACTGATTATACAAAGAAGAGTTTGCATCTAATGGCACTTTCTCCGACATTGGAATAGTTGAGTTACGAAGCTTCCTAGCATTTGCAGCACTTGTCTTATGCCATTCCCCTTTCATGGAAGAAGAATCTTTTGCTTTCTCATTACCAGGAACTAACTTACGAATAACAGCCAAATCCGAACCCGGTAAGCTTAAGTTTGCGGCTTGAATACCATCATGCAGAACAGAATTGCTACCAAAGTTGGAATTCCCTGCTGCTCTGGATGAGACAGTAAAAGAAATATTAGCCCCATTTTGCATGTTTTGATTACTCTGACGTTCAGACTGTGGCCCACTAGTTATTGGTGAAACTCCACTTCCAACCGCACCAATGGTTAAACCGCTACCATCAATTTCAAGTTTACTTGAGGAGGCCCTGAATGTTTTTGAATTTGACGGTTCCTGAAAATCACACTGCAATAATGATGGTGGCCCTGAAAGAAGAGCCAGAAACGAATTTCCAAGTTCAGCAGGAACCAGTCTGCATGAATTTATGTTCTGGATGTTGGGAGTCACTGGATCTTGCACCCTTCCTTGCACTGCCGATCTTAAATCGTGTACAACATGAGGATAGAAATAGTGGCCAGAATCCATCTCAATCTATATTGAAAAAAAGATACGAGAATCATGTATCTGACATAGCAAATTCAAACATTTGATGGTCTCCTCTAAACAAGGCACCAAGCTATCTACACTGGTGAAAAGAATTCCTCACTCATTCAATTACTTCAATCATAGCGAGACATATGGAACTAAGTTACACATTTACACACAAACAGCGGAGGACATCAGATAGCTACCAACCAGGTAATTGATATGCTAGTGCACTCAAGTTTAAAATTGCCTATCTAAAAAATGGAACATTTCAATTGCAGACAGTGATATTAATAACTTTCATATTTTCCTTTTATGCCTTCATCTTCTTCACTTGCTCCTTTCCAATGTAGACAGAATACAGTCATCTCAAAAGACTATGGATAATTAAGTTTTTCTGTTGTTAGACAAGAATAGTTTTTTTTTTTTTTTTTCCTTTTTATCGGAGCCAAAAGCAGTTATCAGTTGAAAAGATTTCACCTTGAGCCTGCCTTCATCCATTTGAAAATCCCAATTGCTCAAAACGATATTGGCCATAAATAAGCCTTCAGCCGGCATGCCACGTTCCAAAATAATAGTCCATGTTCTCATTCCCATTAAATTTTAAAACATGCAATTTATAAGGTTAGTTCAAGTATCTTTTTACTTATGACCCGATTGACCGATATGCACAATCACTTAAACTTGCAAATGTAAGCTGTATATTGAAATGCATCATTAGCATTGCTAAAATAATATCAGTGTTTCAAAGTACAATGATAAAGACTTATCACAACTACTTACTACCATTAGTGTGTTCACATGAACCCAAATTCTATTTAGTGATAATAACACAATCAAAAAATATGAAGAAAACCAAAACAGAAACCATCACGCACGGAGAAGAAAAGCACCACGAAAAACATATAATATCATTCATACTGTCTTCCAAAAATCAAAATGACAGTTTCAAATAACAAACACGCAATGCGAGATTGGAAATTTCTCACATATATAGACATGTACAACCAACATGTCAAAATCCAAACAGTTAAGTGAATGCGAATGCATATGCAAGCAATCCTCAATCCCTTGAACAAAGGAACAAACAAACAATGAAAACGTGAATGCATTATCACAACAGACCTGATTTCGAGGCTCCTGCGATACCGACGAAGCCATCGATTGCGTCGACGGACCACATTTCACCTGCCATGAATTTTCCATCTCTCGCCACTCTCACAACCTCGCCCCCTTCTCCATCAAAAAATCAAAAAAAAAAAAAACCGAAAATAAAGAGACCAAAATGTCCTCACGAAGTGACAAATTCGCAGATAAAACCCTAGATTTGCAAAGAAAAGGTTTTAGAGAGAGAGAGCTGCAGAAACTGAGGAAAGTAAAGGGAGACTTTACAGAGTCGCGAGACGATTGATTGAGAGAGAGAGAGATAT
The DNA here is from genome assembly GCA_003430845.1 of Xanthoceras sorbifolium. Lineage (NCBI taxonomy): Eukaryota > Viridiplantae > Streptophyta > Magnoliopsida > Sapindales > Sapindaceae > Xanthoceras > Xanthoceras sorbifolium. The sequence goes on from CM010616.1 coordinate 29,486,144, forward strand.
TAAAGCATCTCTAATGATGGAGTACTTCGAGACGGAGTTGACTAGACACTGACACGTTGACGCGTGTTAATGGGTAGATCAAACATCGGCCGTCGGATCTCTGATATCTGGTGACGGAATTGATCTGGAGGTGGTGAGAGGGTTGTGAGCCGTCGATCGTGAATACAGCTAGTTTTTTTTTATAATTTTGGCTTGGGAAAGTGCACTGACACTGTAGCATCATAGGACCAGAGTTAGGTCCAGGTCCGTCCACGGTCCACTCCCTCTTTTTCGAAAATAGGATGTGGTGGGGTGTTGGGCGGGCCCCAGTTGGTCTGAACTTACGCGTGTAATGAGATGATTGGATGAGGTAGGAGTAGCAGGATATTTAGTGGGTTCCGCCAAAATTTGGCTGTGTTTGGACGAGAGTAGACAGATTCCGGGAACAAGTACAAAGACAGGTTACCGCAAGTTCGGGAGTTAAAACTTGTCCTAGCTAGACCTAGATATGTGACTTTTTTTTTTTTTTCTTTTTTTCTTTTTTTTCGATAAGAGACCTAGATAAGTGACTTCGGCAGTTTCTTTCTTCTATTTTTGTCTTTACAATATTTCTTTCTACGGGCAAATTATATTTTACATTATAATAAAAAAAAATAACCATCAATCAGCATGAGGTCTGATAAATTATATTCGAAATTAAAATTTGTATATATTAACACCTTCTCCTCCTTTTATATTTGACCGTTTAAAAAAAAAGTAAAAAGATTAAAAAATTTAAAATTTAAAAAACTAAGAGTGAATTATACTAAAGACCCTGAGTTTCTTTAATTTTTATATAAAAATTAAAAATAATAATAATGAATCTCCACTGTTCATTAATTTTGATGGACGATGTAAATCATATTTAAAAAATAATTTTTTTTTAAAAAAAACAACAATTATATAAATAAAAAAATAAAAACAAATTTTGGTTATCGATAGTTCATTAATCCTGATAGACGGTGAATAATCAATTTTCAGATTGAATCTCCATCAAAAACAAAAGAAAAAATCGAAATGCTTCATCGCTGGAGATCCAGGCATGGTTGGATCTCCAGCGATGGAGGTCGTCCATTCTGGTCCAGCAATGGATGACCTCCACTAACCAAGAAATTGGGTTCGTCAAGGAAAACGAACCCAGTTTATGGGTTCATCTTCGCACTGGTTCGTAAAGACAAACCCAGTTTTCTGGGTTCACCGAGGAAGACGAACCCAATTTCTGGGTTCGTCTTCGTTCTTGACGGAGAACGAATTTCTTCGTTCTTCATTAGTCTTCGTCTTCGGTTTTTTTTTTTCTTGATGGAGATCCAATTTTCAAATTGAATCTCCACCGTCCATCAATCCTGATGGAGATCGAGATCCACTCCCACCAAATTTATTTTTATTTTTTTCATTTATATAATTGTTATTTTTTTAAAAAAAAAAAATTTAATATGATCTTCATCGTTCATCGAGATTAATGAATAATGGAGATCCAATAAAATTTTTATTGTTTTTAATTTTTATAAAAAAATTTAGAGAAACTCAGGATCTTTAATGCAATTTACCCTTTTTTTTTAATTTTTTAACTAGTGGTATTTTGGTCTTTTTATTGTTTTTAGACGGTCGACAATTATTTTAACGGTCAAACTTAACGGAAAGGAAGGTCAGTGTCAGTTTATGACTTTATGCAAACTTTGATTTCAAATGTAATTTATCAAACCTCAGGTAGGTTGAGTATTTTTTACTATATACTAAAATTATAAATTTAACTTTAATTATACATTAATACTCTTAACTAATTAGTTGACTATTAGAGTTAACGGTCAACCAGTAGGGTAATATTATCATATTTTTAAATTTAAAATTTAAATAGATCTTGACCGTCCATCTTTAATTTTTTATTATTATTTTAATATTTAATATTATTTATTTATTTTTTAATATGGAGTAGTTATGTTATTTTTATACAAATTATGGTCAAACTGTTACTTTTGACAGAGTTAACTAATGGTAGGTACTAACATATAATTAAGGTCAAACTCATGATTTTGTTGTAATGTGACCAAACATCAAAGTATTTCAGTATAATTTGTCATTTTTTAATTTTTTTATTAACTATTATAATAAATTTAAAATTTATAAAAGCGAACATAAACTCAAGTTCATAATCTTTTGTTATAGGTATAATAAGGGGTATATCGATCTCATCTCATCAGCTTTACTTTTTATAATTAAGAATAATATTTTATTCTGCTTTAGAGTAGTAATGATATATTTTCATTTTATAAATGTAAGAAAAAGATTGATATACCAAGATCATATTATGGTTACGAGGTCAAATATTACTAAAATAAATATATATATAAAAATTATAACTAAAATTAAATTAGAATGTATTCTTATGCTCCGAGCACACGGAGTAAAAGTCTTTCACACTTACTTTCGTCTATGAAAAAAGTGAAATTAGAACCCGATGACAATTACAACAAGAGAAATGCACAACTATTGGTTAAATAATTGACATGTAAAGTAGTAACGACATTATTAGCTAAGTTTTCTAATATTTATATCATATATCCGATCAAATTACATATAACTCGCAGCTCATAAGAAATATGCTGACGTATCTAACTAATATTTTTATCAGTAACGATTCATTCCATGTATGTAACAATATATACCTCATTTATAATTTTGGCATAGTGATTAATTTAATTTTAAATTTGATTTAGAATGTATTGTGATCACATGTATGCATCAAATTTCAAATAAAATTTTACCCAACAAACTACATATGTTGCTTAAATATTTACGCATGTATTATATCATAAACATATTGAAATTATTCTATTGGATACAAAGTTGTTTTAGTGAATATTTTTTCTGCAAAAGCACCTGCGTAAATTATTATTCAAATTAAGCAGACAATGAATGTATTCATACACACAATTGGGAACAAATTAAAAAGCAGCACATCCTTTGTTAGAAATGAAATCGAGAACCATGCTGTTGTGGAATAATATATTTGATCCCTTTTATTTATAAAACAAAATGCTGAAGTTGACATTATATATGATAAAAAAAAAGTAGCAAAATAAATTTGATATTTTATGTTATGCTCCCGTGCTCATATTAAGGAAGTTACGGGTTTGAGTCGTGTCTCTTTTTTATATTTTTCAATTATAATACTTGTAAATATATCAAAATTAACGTACACTTACATTTACATATAAGTTTTAAATATATTAAAATTGACGTAAAAACTTATATTTATTCGTAAATCTGAATCAATATACACTTTGTACTCGAGATCGTATTGTTTTATATATAGTAACTCGGACCCAATTACTAGTAGTATGATCAAATGTTACTCACAATCGCTGGTTATACTTATAAATATAAATATAAACCTCGTATTAGTACATTTATTTGTTTAATTACTTTCCAACAAACTGAATATTGGAATAGAGCAACATTTGAATTGATTCTATCAAAAGAAAAGTTCCCTTGGTGAAAATATTATTCTCGAAAAGCACTCAATTTATTATTATTAAAACAACCAATAATTCAAAATATGCCATTAAAAGCAGCATATATATCAAGCAGTTGTTAGAATATAGAAGGGAACAATTGAAAGTGTTGCACGAATTGTCAAAAGATTTCAAGAAAGGAAGATATCAATAAAAGTATCATTTTATTTTATATTCAGGGTTTTCACAATTAAAACTGAGCAATAGAAAAAGAGAAAGGAAAAAAATCAAATGACATATAAATAATTGAGTAATGCTAAATTATTATAAAAAAAATTATATTTAAATAATGTAATATGTGAGTAGGCATACGTAAATCATCGACAATATAGATGCCACATTATTTAAATATGAATTTAGGTAAAAAAATTTCATCAATTTAACTATTACTCTAAATAATTAAAGACGGGTAAAAATTGATATATGAGAGTTTTAATTTTATGAAGAGGTGTGGTCAATGCTAGTAAGCGATCCCAAACATGGTGGAGGCAGCATTCCGGTTTGTTCCTTAACGGTTTGAAACAAAGGGGGCAACATGCGGTAAACCCCAGCAACCTCCTTCAAGGCGGAGCTGCCGCCAGCTCCGTCTGTAGCGGTGGGGCCACCATTGTTATCGCTAGTCCAAATGCTGATCTTCGGTTGAAGTCCGCGAACAGCCTCCGCATTGATCTTGGCAATCTCTTGGAACATACCGCCATTGATCATCAAGTAGTCGCGTAGCGCTGCGTAGTTACCACCAAGAGCGTCCAGGAGCGTGGTGAGGTATTGGCCCTGGGCCTTGGCGAGGGCCACCAGTCCCTCGGCCTCCTTCTGCTTGGCATATAGTTCTCCGTCCGCGGCTTGTTGGCGGGCGTAGAATGCCGCCTCCGACATTGCCTTCTGTGCCTCCGCCTCCTTTGATCTCTCGTAGAGAATTGCCTCGGCTGCTTTTTGTTTCTTGTACAGGTCCCAGTTTGCTTCTTGCACCTTCGTTGTATTATCAAAAATATAACAACAGCCAACAGAGATTAAAAAATGTGTAAAAGAATGAATACTATGTTACATGAACAATTTTCATGTAATCTTCATATATGAACCATTAATTTTTTCTTTCTTTTAGGACGGTAATAACGAATGAGTTAGGGGTCTGCTTGAATCTATCAAGATTAAATACTATACAGGTTGGTCTATATTTACTCTCACAATACGGAGAATAAAATTTCCTATAATTACTAAATATTCGTATAATGAGACTTAAAACTACACCACTAATACTGGATGAGAACGTACACATCATTTGAGCTAAAAAAGAATGAACCACTACAAAGTTAGAGCCCACAACTTTTACCACAACAAATTTAGAACCCACAAATATTCAAGTCGTGTGTCCTGCTCCAGAAAATTGTCATACATGCACTTAACAATGAACCAAGAAAGTAAATTTCGGTTTTAGTAAACATATCGATTCTAAAGTTTTAAATTTTTTGGTAAAAACACTGGAAATACAAAAAAAATATGAGAATTATGGAAGTATGATATTTATTTACTTACAATCAAAACTTAGCAAAATTGTAGCAAAACCCTTTACAATAATAACATTATAAGTTTGAAAATTTGATTTAATTTGAAATTAATTATGAATTAATAATAATAATAATAAATATAATTACCTTGGTTTCATATTCGACGCTGGCTTTACTCAAGAACTCAGCCCTGAGCTTCTCAGTCCTGGTGACAGCATTCATTCTCTCAACCTCCTTCTGCAACTCAGCCTCCCTCAGAGCCACCGCCTTCACAGACTCCACCTCCGCTACCTGCGACTCCTTGGCCCACCCGGCCTTCTTTTTAGCCAGCTCAGCGTTGGCCTCCGCCAACTCCGCCTCTCTCTTGTTCTCATACACCTTCACTTCTGTCCTCACTTTAATCTCCTCCTTCTTGCCCTCCCCTTGCCTCTGCGTCGCTATGATCTTCGTCTCCGCATCGATCTTCGCCGCGTTCTGGAGGGTCTGCCCTTCTCTCAGCTTCGACCCGAGATCGCCCTTCATCTTTGCCTCCGCCACGTCGACCCTGGCCTGGTTCGCGGCCTCCATCTGCGTCTTCTGACCCAAGTAAGAGAAGTACTCGTGTCCACGGACATCGACGAGCTGCTTCACGTTGGCGTTGTATATGAGGAGACCAAACTGGTTTAGCTCGAGCTGGACTTTCTCGAACACTTCTTGTTTGAACTCTTTGGTCCCTTTGAAGACCTCCTCCATGGTCATGGAGGCCGCGAGAACCCTGGTCTCATCCTTCGATGATGCCCTGGACGAGCTCCTTGGTGTGGTTGGAGAGCTTGTCATGTGAGGAGATCAACCTGGCGTATTTGAGGAGGGCCTGCTCGTCATCGACGCGTGGGCCGATGGTGAAGACGGCAGGGAGGATGAAAGGGAGCTTCTCGGCGCTCATGGCTTGAACTTCGAAGGTGTAGTTTACCGGAGAGACATCGAAGATGGTGCAGGACTGGCCGGGGAGGATCCATGACTTCTTGGCTAGTTTGATGTCCGGGATGCCGTATCCGGTTATCACCAGATATTCCGATGGACTGGCGACTCTGTACATGGTGGTGCTTGTATTGTATATTTTCACAGAACTGAAAGAGAAAATTAAAAAGATAATATTTTCGAACGAAGAATAAGTGCAGTATTTATGAAATAATTCAATTTGATAAAAGACTATTTATAGAGCGTTAATAGATATTTCATATCCCATTAAGATTCAAAATAACATATTTTAATTTAGACTAGAAAATATTTTAATTCCTATTACATATAGCCCTATTTCTATTGAAAGAATAGTGAATAAATTATAATCAAATTACAATAAATAAGTCGGAAAATCAGTTCGAATATTATACAAATTTAAAAACCCTACTTGGGCATCAAGACTTTGTACAATTGTACTACATCACGAAGAGCTCTCGGAGAAAATAATGCAAAATATTAAAATAAAATAATATATATATAAAGGTAATTGTAGTCAAGTAATAAATAGAACTTGTGCAATATCAAAGGAATTAAACTAATGCTAGTTTAGTAGGATTGTTATTTATAACTCTTTTATCAAATTAAATTTTATAATACGTGTTAGAAATCTAAATCTTAATGGAATTTAAATTGGAAAATCAATTAGCAAGAGGAAAAAAAAAGAAAAGTTAAAAACTGCTGTGTTTCGATGGTAGAGTGATTGAATATGAAGTTTCTTTATTATTTATTTTTTTTACTAAATTTTATATTCTAATATGGGTAATTGACAATCACTGCAGTTGGGTATTTACAAAGCAATTTCTTCGTAAATTCACAATAATTTTGATGTGCTACATATTTGGTAAACGCATGACTGACAAATGACAGAAATAGTTTTCAATAAGGACTTCGAAGGATTATATCACTTCAAAATACATAATAATGATGAGTAGGTTCCTTTATTCCTTATATACAATCTGCAAATGTTAGTTGTGCTAATTAATTGTATCTCTAAACAATGTCAAATATGGCCATTGATATCTAATTTTATTTCATTTTTGACATGAATTATTTAGTGGGCGATTATCAATTTGGTCCCTAACTTTTAAAAAATTATCAATTGATAATTTTTTAAAACAGTTTCGTTTTTAGTATTATTGGGCCTTAAATTTTTATAAATATATCAATTTGATCCCTTTGACCAATTTTTTTTTTTAAACTAAATAAAAATATCAAAAAGACAGTTTTGCCATTGACTCTATTTAAATAAGTTTAAATTATAATTTTACCCTCAAATATTTAAAAATATTATTACTAATTAGAAGGGTAATATGGACATTTTATGTTAATTTTTTAAAAATAAAACTTTTAAATTTTTTTAAAAAAAATTTTAAATGGATCTCCCATTTTAAAATATAATTTAAAATTTTTTAAAAATATAATTTTAAAAAAAATTTAATGAGACATTATGGAAAAAAATTTAAATTTTTAAATTTTTTTCAAAATTTTAATTTTAAAATTTTTTTCAAAATTAATATAAATGATTATATTATCCTTCTAATTACTAATAGTATTTTTAAATATTTGAGGGTAAAATTATAATATTAACTCACTTAATATTAAAAAAATTGGTGAAAGAGACAAAATTGATACATTTATAAAAATTTACGGCCCAATAAAACCAAAAATAAAACTATTTTAAAAAATTAATAATTTTCTAAAAGTTAGGGACAAATTGTCAATCACCCTTATCTAATCTAATTTTGAAGTCAGCCGAAACTTCAGAACTCAATATAAAAACCTTTTATGTACGCGACGTCTACCTTGTCCCAATTTTGATAAATGTAATGTGCATTAAACTTCTATACAAATTACGACAATGATGCGGTCTTCACTTGCAATATTGGAATCACATCTTTGTTTGAAAGAGAAAATAGGAAAAAGTCAAATAATTAAATCGAATATTGTAATTTGTTGACCTTTTGCTATTAGTGAAACTTCAAAGAAAAGCCAGCTTATATAATAATATCCGTACCATCATAAATGTAAATGATCAGATGAGAATCTTCAACTAACTTATTATTATATTTAAAATCACGGATGCATAGGAGCTTTCATATTATAGACAATAGACAAGTCAATGAACAACTCCAAATAGCAATGTCAAAAATTCAAAGATTTTAATGAATATAATCAAAGCAAAAGAAAATGATTATAATATCACCATATGAAATTAAGCTGAGTCAGGTTTTGTTGGTGTCATTAAAAGATGGCAAGCATAAAAACAACCAAGATTTGAATCCAATACATGACAAGTAATTGATAAGAAATAATAACTAAAAAAACACAAGTAATTGAAAGTCACCAACCATCTTTTATCAAAGAAACACTAATTTGCATAACCGAGAATTAAGAATTCACTCCTCTAGAAAAACAACATATATGTCGTACAAGGATTTAAAGATACCCAATTGCAAATTCAATAACAAAAGTCTCATTGGAAAAAGGTAGCATCGATATCTAATAATTTCGAAATTCTGCAAAAATAGTTCACATTGCTGTGAAAGCCTTCTTTGCACCACCAGATGACCCAGCTGGTATCACTTTCAAGACATTAAACCTAACTGTCTTCGACAAAGGCCTATCAAATCAACAAATAACAACATTGTGAGAACAAAAACCCAGGATTAACTCTTTTAACACAAAAAAAATAAAAAGAACTAGATAATCTACTTAAAAGTAACTCACCTGCACTGGCCAATGATAACGTGATCACCTTCCTTCACACGAAAGCATGGGGCTACATGTGCTGGAATGTTTGAGTGTCTTTTCTCATACCTGTGGAACAGACCACAGAAGACAGCACTTTTGTCAACATAAAGAATCACATAATAGAGAAAAGTTATTTTGGTTAAAGGTTCTTGCCTCTGGTATTTCTTGACATAATGAAGGTAGTTACGCCTAACAATGATGGTCCTGTTCATCTTGGCACTGTGACAAGTACCAGCAAGGATACGACCTCTGATAGAAACAGTGCCGGTGAATGGGCACTTCTTGTCAATGTAAGTACCTGAAGTGCAGTAGCACAAACACAATAAGTCATTTGTTCTCGCCAAACAAACAGATATTGGAAGCATCCAAATAGATACATAGTATAAGGAATTATAAAGATTTGACAATGATAACTTGAATCAAACACAAACTTCACCGAAGATGCAACAATAAAAGAGCATCTTAATTTTACGCTGTTACGCTGTTGACATAGCAAAACTGCAACTCCAATTTCTTATAAGACAAGCAACAGATATACAAAAGAGTATGCTTCTAACATATGGCCAAAGGCACATCAGACATACTTGGTAAGAAAAAAAAATTAAAAATGCCAGGATATGCAAATTAAGACTCAAATCTCTACCTGAATTTATCACACTTGCATATAACATTTTAATACTTCCTCTTCCTCTAATTTAAATATATATATATATATATCAAGTCTATATATACATGTTCATACATAAAACCATTAGGTATACGAATCCACATCCCAAACTCCATCACAGTAAGTAATTTAACACTCATCCTTAATCAAATTGATTATAGACCATCCATCTTGAGCAAAGCATTTTTGTAATGTACAATAAAAAAAATAACATAGTTGATTCCCAGAAAACTGTGTCAGTTCCGGCGTAAAGTAATATGAGTGACTCCTAAGTTTAACAATTTTATTGACAAAGACAACAAACCCAATAGCAACAGACATTCTAGCAGAAAGTCATCACAAACATATTACATATTTACATTTCAGTACTTGAACTTCTCAGCTAACTGCTCTTTTAACTCTGTTGAGTTCTCAATTATAAAGATAAGAAGACACTACCTGCAACAATTCATAAAACTAATGAACTACAAAACCAATTACAATGGCAGCAAAACGATTTTGGACTAGGCTAATTCTAAAACAAAACTAAGTTCTACTAATTGCAAGTGATAGCAAATAATGAGAGGCACATTAAACCTTAAAATCGATAATGTGAGCACACACGCGCACAAAAAAGAGAGAAAAAAACTAAAACCTTCAATCGCTTCTCTGGGTGTCTTGAACCCCAAGCCAATATTCTTCCAGAATCGATTCCCTCCCTTTCCGGGCCTCTTCCCCTTCCCGGTCTTGTTCGAACTGCAAAATGACAACACCGCACGCTCAACAAGAACACACTAAACAATCTAACGATGACAAACAAAAACAGAATAACAACAACACGCAAAACAATCTAACCATGGCAAAAACAAAAACAAAAGCAGCATATTTGGCAGCCGATGTCTTTAAAAAAAAAAAAAAGGAAACCTAATTTTCTACTACATCTGAATAAAACAATCTAGACACTTACGCAAGAAACACCTTGGGCTGCTTCAAAAACGCCTTCTCGGTCTAAAACACAAAAACAAACAAGAAAACAACAGTCAATCAAAAACATTGAGAGAACATAAACTACTGATCGAGAGATAGGAGAAGGAGAAGGATAATCCGAACCTGCTCCGCCATGGCTGGATTTGAGTCGGCTACTCGGACGACAAACAAGCGACGCTGCGACGGACGGAGGCTATGCGAAGATAGAAACCCTAAATCAAGCAGAAGAGTGAATGCGAGGCTCTAACTAGGGTTTATAAATCGGACCCCTAAAGTTTCTCTAATGACTTAAATGTCCTTGGTTGAGAATGGAATTCTCATATTACGGTCAGATTAGATGGGCCTGGTGCTAGGCCTGGGCCTGGGCTACGCGAGAAAAGCACTTTCTCTGAGAAAATCCAGAAGTCCGTTTATAGCAGAAATGTAATCCCTATATACATACATTAATAAAGGTTTTGGGTCTCGCGCATTTTTATTACGGATTTTCGTCGGTAGATAACTACTAAAATACAAAATAATGGATAATTCTTTAACGTGAGAGAATCGAGATCCCGCACATAAAATTATATATAATTCCGTACTTGATAATTTTTATACTATTATGCATATATGGGGAGGGAAAGAATGGAAGTGAAGAAAATTTGATTATTTTTTTTAAATATATTTCTCTCTTTAATTGTAATTTTTAATATATTTTAATAATTAAAAAAAAAAGAAACTTAAAGGAAAAGGAAAAATTAGAAGGAGAAGAATAAATAAAAAGTTATGCATTTACAAACCATGTTGTACATTGAAATTTTTGAGTGTGTGGATCAACTTTTACATGAATAATTAATGTGACTCAACTATCTTATCTTATGTGCGGTTTGAATATCTTATCGTGTGATTTGAATATCTTATAACACACCATTTTGAGTTGCGAAGAGACAATGTGGGTTTGCTTTCTTTGACTCAAAAGAAACTATAGGTCGATGTTTAAATACAACGATTGTGGACTTTACAACCTATACGTGCCTTTGTCTTCTGTCATTTAATAGCTTTGTGCAAATTTGGAAGCAACATAAATGTTCCATTAAAGTGTCTTTTAATTTTGGTACTTTGAAAATCTAAACATTATTGGACCGGTGCGGATGGCCACGGTAACAAAATTATTTTAAAATATTTAATTCCAAAAAAATTTAAGGAGAAATTACGTTGAACCTACCTGAGGTTTGCAATTCTACAGCTAGAAACAACTTTATCAAAAATTGACAGCAAACCCCCCTCCAGTTAACTTTGACCGTTAAATATTGACAGTTGACCAACTTGAACAGTGAAAAGACGAAAATACCCCTAGAAAAAGACAAGGTCAGGGGTATTTTTATCTTTTTAGATTTTTTAAATTTAATTTTATTAAATAATAATTAAAAAAATTAAGAAAAAATCTCATCCCTCCATCTTTAAAATAACGGACGGTTAAGATTTATTTAAAAAATTAAAATAATAATAAAATTAATTAAAAATAAAAAATTAATTATAATTAAATAAATCTATTTTTCAGATTGAATCTCAATCGTCCATCAAGATTAGTGGACGGTGGAGATCCAATCTAAAAAATAGATCTAAAAAAAAAAAAAAAAAAAAAAATTTTTTTTGAAGAACCCATTTTTCTGGGTTCTTCGAAGAACCCAGATGGGTTCTTCAAAAAAAAAAATTTTTTTTTTTTTTTTTTTTTTTACTAATTCGAACCCTTCTGGGTTCGTCGAACGAACCCAGAAGGGTTCGATTCGAATTGAACCCTTCTGGGTTCGTTCGACGAACCCAGAAGGGTTCGAATTAAAAAAAAAAAAAAAAATTTGAAGAACCCAGTTTCTGGGTTCTTCGAAGAACCCAGAAACTGGGTTCTTCGAAGAACCCTTCTGGGTTCGTCGAACGAACCCAGAAGGGTTCGATTCGAATCGAACCCTTCTGGGTTCGTTCGACGAACCCAGAAGGGTTCGAATTAGTAAAAAAAAAAAAAAAAATTTTTTTTTTTGAAGAACCCATCTGGGTTCTTCGAAGAACCCAGAAAATGGGTTCTTCGAAGAACCCATTTTCTGGGTTCTTCGAAGAACCCAGATGGGTTCTTCAAAAAAAAAATTTTTTTTTTTTTTTTTTTTGAGATCTATTTTTTAGATTGGATCTCCACCGTCCACTAATCTTGATGGACGATTGAGATTCAATCTGAAAAATAGATTTATTTAATTATAATTAATTTTTTATTTTTAATTAATTTTATTATTATTATTATTTTAATTTTTTAAATAAATCTTAACCGTCCGTTATTTTAAAGATGGAGGGATGAGATTTTTTCTTAATTTTTTTAATTATTATTTAATAAAATTAAATTTAAAAAATCTAAAAAGACAAAAATACCCCTGACCTTGTCTTTTTCTAGGGGTATTTTCGTCTTTTCACTGTTCAAGTTGGTCAACTGTCAATATTTAACGGTCAAAGTTAACTGGAGGGGGGTTTGCTGTCAATTTTTGATAAAGTTGTTTCTAGCTGTAGAATTGCAAACCTCAGGTAGGTTCAGCGTAATTTCTCCAAAATTTAACTTTAATTCCCTAAATATTATATTTTATTATCTTAACATCTAAATATTCTTTTTAAATTCCAGCCTGATTATTGGCGCTCTCGTATTACATTATTCTCCACAACATCCATGGTTTTCTAATTTTTTTTTTTCTAGGTCATTAGATATTATAGAGTTGTACAAATGTGATGCCCCTAAGTAGGGCTGACCTTGACTTTTTAGTGATCCGAGACTCAATTTAAAATAAGATCCTGCTAATCATATAAAAATTGAAACTCACATTATTTAATGACAATATAAAAGTTTTTAGGTCCAAGCATCATCATATTAACATAAAAAATTAAAAAAAAATTGAGCCAAAACAGTTTAAAAATCAACATAACTAAATAAAAATATTTGGATCCCTTTGGTTTGGGGTTCTAAGCGGTTGCTCCTTGTGCCCTGACCTAAGGCCGGCCCTGCCTCTAAGATTGTTCTTAATTTTTTGAACTGAACTTAGGAACTTATAATATGAATTTATCTCGTAGACCAAATACTTATAGTCAATCTAAAAGATTAACTTATGGCTAATCTAAATCACGTCTCTACTCATATTTCATAACTATTTTTCATTCAATCACGTGATGCTCTTATCATTTCTAAACTTTACCACCCACTCAATGGACTTTAATCTTTGTTTGTCCATGTATCAAGTTCGAGTTTTACCTTTCTTGACTTGTAAACCCTAATGTTGGTTAATCTTACTTGACTAGGGTTGGCCACGGGTTTAGAACAATCGTTTCCGTTTTTGAAACCTAAACCGGGGGGTACTGGTTTCGATTATGGAACTAACGTGGAATCGTCGGTTCCAATTCCTTCTTTGATTTCTAGAACCAGTGGTTCCAAGCCGGTTCCGAAACTGGCTAAATTTTTTTTAATTTAAAATTTTTAATATTGTAAAAAAAAAAAAGTGGATAACTCTAAGCTACGATAAAATTTAAATAAAATTACGATAATATCATAAAATAAAATAAATTTTATTCTTACGTAAGGCCAAAACATAAAGTAATTACATAAATTATAGGAATATTCCTATAATAATCTAACCATTTTAATCTCATTAACCTAACACATTCAGTTAACATTTGATCTTGTGCACACTCATAAAGTGCACCAACAATATTTAGGGCTTCTATAAAAAATAAATGCATGCTAAGATAATATATACCAGATAAATTATTAGTAGCATCATTAAAAACTTTTAATAATTCACAAATACGTGTACAAACATCTCAATGCTGACTATATAAATTAATACTACTGCAATTATATTGCATAAAATGAACTAATAAATCCATATACTCATAACTTTCATATAACAATTTATATATGGAGTTCCAATGAATTGGAACATCACAGGAAAATCTAATTGGATGCTTCCCATGAGATTTGTAAAACCTAGTTCATTGTTTCATAGTACTAGGATATTTCCACAAATAATAGAGAGTATCCCTAATTGATTTAATAAAATTTTGAAGTGTTTGCAAACCAGTTTGTACACATAAATTTAAAACGTGGCAAACACATCTTTGATGAAAAAATCTGCCGCCAAAATAGGGGTTACACAATTAATATAATTGTGGAATAACGGTAGTATTGTTTACAGCATTATCAAAACTAATTGCAAAAATTTTGTTTTTAATTGAATATTCTTCAAAAATAATTTTCATCATTTTATATATATTATCAGTAGTATGAAATTCATCAAAAACTCTAAATGCAAGAATTCTTTTTTGCAAATCACATTCTTCATCAATATAATGATACGTGACACCTAAATATGAATACTTTTGCCAATGATCACTCTAAATATCGGCATAAATAGACACACGACCTACGTAATTTTTAAAATATCTAACTAAAGTTTTTTTTTTAAAAAAAAAAATTTCACACATGGTACGTTTAAGAGTATTCGTAGGTACCCTACATGCAGTGGGATTTAAAGCATTATGATAATATTTTAAAAAATCGATTTTTTCACCAAAACTAAAAGGTAAATGTTCTACAGCTACCATCGTAGCTAATTCTTCCATATTCCATTGATCACTATATTTAAATAAAAGATAGTTAGGAGATGTGTATCTACTAATTTGTTGTTGTCTGCGTACTCGGGATGCTTCGACTAGATGATTGTTGTTGATGTGTTTCCAGTATGTGCCGTATCTTCTGGATTTGTTCTACTTAAACTCCTTGGAACAATAGTTGCAAGTCATCACCCATTTCCTTGGTTCTTTTTCCACCTTTTTTATATGAACTTTAAAAAGTTCAAATTTGTACTTCCCCAAATCAGTGTCACCCAAATCGAACATATTTTGGGATTGGTTGGTTGCATGGTAAAGAGTGTTTCAAGGGCCCTGAGGAGTGGAACCGGGTTTGGAAAAATTGAGAGGAATTTCATTATCGAATATTTCTGTAACGCCCCTAATTTTTCATAATTATGAAAAGTATTATTATTAAGCATGCAACAGTTAAATATGTGATTTAAATTGGTGAATTAGTTTGATATTCAAAAGATTTTTTATTAAATTCATGTGATTAAATTTTTATTGGTGGTTACTTTATGATTTAGACTAGTCAAGAGGGGTATATTGCAATTAGTAATAAAAAAAAGGTTTACACCTAAAAAGTGGGCTGATACTTGGCAAAACCCACTCAAAATACTCAGCATGCATGTCTTAAATCAGCAAAGTTGAGAGTTGACCATGAGAAATTGAGAGAGATTCGAATGAGATAGAGAGAGAAATAGGGAGAGTTTTTAGAGAGAGAAAGAGCTAGAAGAAAAAGAAGAGTGATAGAGAAGTTGGAAAAAAAGAAGTTTGTGAAGAGAAGAGTATTAAGGTTTGGTGACTTTCGTTTTCGAATTTTCAGATTTTTCAGAATATTTTTGAATAGTTATATTATATTGTTTTTAGTTTATTTGAGTAATATTGTTTATGATTTGTTGTTTGAAATTGATTTTGGGATGATTTGGATTACGTTTATTTGAAATATAATTTGGATCCGTAATATTGTTTACGAAAAATATTCTGAATTGATTTTCGATATGATTTGATTATAGTATTATTACGGAGAATATGGTTAAAAGTGATTTGGTATATATTGTTTTGCGATTTGTATCGAAAAGCGATTTCGGGGCATTTAGATTTTCTATGGATTTATGAGTTATATTTGCATGTGGTTTTTAAATGGATTTGATGCGATTTTCGGATTCAGAAATATATTCGGAAATGATTTTGTATTTTGCTTTTAAATGAATATTGATGCGATTCGGATTCTGGAAATATGTTTATAGATATGGATATAATTTGGATTTAATTCGATAATTCTGAACGGAATAAATTGTATTGTTTTCAAAAAATGATTTGGCTATGATATATGTAAACATAGATATGGATATAGGAGATTCACATGTCAATTGGGCTCTCTGAACAGTTCTGTGTCGAAATGCTGTGATTATGTATCACATAAATATTGTAATCTGATATGGAACATGCAGCGGGTACTCCATTGGTGTCCAACTCTGATCTGATGTTCGGTTTAGGATTCGAAACCGAACCACCCGTAATCCTGTCCACAAACTTATGTTATATAGATCAGCAGCTCATATGAATATAAAAATGTTCTTTGAAACTATAAATGTTATTTGATTTGAAACGTGTTTTATATTGGGAAGTGATTTACGAATATTTGACTTGACTTGTTTTTAATGTGAATATATGTTTTGACTTGTATTTGATTTAAATTGAGTTCCATATTAATTATTTATTTGTTAATATATTTTTGATGTTTTGATTTAAATGATATTATAGTGTAAGCGTAAATATAGTTTTATATACACCCACTAAGCTATATGCTTAGCGTTTTGAGTTTTCTCACATATAGGTAATAGAGGTTCCAGAGAAGGTAAAGACAGAGAAGAGTAGAGTCTGCAGAATCCGAGTCAGAGTCACATCGTTCCTATACATTTGGGTAGACATTTTGTGTACAATAGTTATGTTTTAAGTACATGCATCTACCAGAAATGTTTTGTAAATATTTGTAAGGATTATGTTGGTTTTATGTATTTTCTATAATAATTATGTTTGTCGGTAAAATGAATTCTGTTACTTTTGAATGGGTATTACTTAAATATTATATTTTGTATAAACGGTATTTGTAAAACAGGTTTTGCTAAATCAGAAAAACGGAGGATACTCTGACCAGATTTTCATAAAATATTTTTGGACCATTATTTAATGTTTATCTTTTAATTTTAAGGACATGATTTTTATACAGTAAAGCAAAGTTTTTCCGTACAGTGTAGCGCTCCCTGATTCGGTCCTAGCGGATTGAGTTAGGGGGGTGTTACAATTTCCTCCTCAAATGCTTGCTACTGTAGAAAATCGTGATAATTTGCTCAATTGAAAAAATTACACGCGGCTCTTCTTGAACATTTATAGAATACTTTTCTCTACTAGAAATTGATCTTTTGGAAGGATTAGAACTTGCCATTGAAATTTTATAATTTGAAAAAAACATATATATATAATTAAATTTAATAATTGAAAGAAAATGAAGACAATTTGAGAATAAATGAAGTAATTGGAAGAATTGAGAATTTGAGAGATTAAGAATAAGAGAGAGATTGAGAGAATTGTTGTGTGAAAAATGAATGGAAGAGGGGGTTTATATAGTTTTAGGGGGAGGGCTCATTTTGTAATTTAGGGGAAAGGGGAGAAATTGCAGCTAGTCCTCCTACTACCCATTTGAGACCATTAGTCACTTTTTAATTTTTAAAATGGAAGAATCGAAACCGGCAGTAACCGCTGGTTCCAATTCCCTACTGTTCCAATTTCTTTTTATGCAGAACCGAGACCAAATGTTCCTGGTTCAGTTCACGATTCTTAAACAGGATCGGAACTGGGACCTCCGGTCTCGATTCAGAATCGAACCGGCGCCATCCCTATACTTGACCCTCAATGCATGAGGTTCGAGTTCCACCTTTAAACTTGGTAAGATTTAACATTGGCACAATCTACTAATTTATGAATCTGAGGGTCCATTTGAAAGAGTTTCTCCGAGTAGAGCTTTTAGGAGTAGATCTTTTAGAGGTAAAGCTTTTACAAGTAGAGCTTTTAAGGAAAAGTCATTGGCCGTTTGGTTGTCAATTAAAAAAGCTCTTTTAAGTTATAGATTGTTTGATTGTATTAATTTTAAAAACTCTTTTAAACGATAAAATTACCAAAAAAGACTTATAAAAGAATTTGAAATATTACAAAAAAAATATGTGAAAATATTTTTCCTTGTAATTAAAAAAATAATTGTAAAATATTATAAAAGAGTATGAAAATATAATTTTCTAAACATTAATTAAAATAACAATGATAAATTATTTCAATAATATGAAAATTAAAACAAATAGTCTAAACTAATTAATCTCGGTGCATGAGAATAATTGCAATTTGATCGCGTTTATTATCCAAAAGAATTAAGTTTTGTTTCACATGTTAAAAAATTAAGTTATTAGGGTTTATAAATTAAAAGGTTTTGTAAAAGTATAAAATATATTAGGGTTATATAAGACATTTTAATATTTTTTTAAAAAGTTTAAAAAACTCTATTGAGAAAAATTCAAAACTTGAGCTTCTCTGAATAGACATAAAACAGCTTATTTAATTGCCCAAAAGCTCTAATGGGTGGCAACCAAATGACACAAAAAAACTGAAAAGAGCTTTTGGAATTAAATAAACTCTTTTGACTAGTAGATAAGCTCTTACAAACGTACATTTACTTGGCTAGAAAGTAAAAACCCAAAATAGTCCGTTTGAAAGAACTTCTTCGAGTAGAGTTTTTAAAAGTAGATCTTTTAGAAGCAGAGCTTTTAAGGAAAAATCGTTGGCTGTTTGGTTGTCAATTAAAAAAGCCATTTGAAATTATAGAATTACCAAAGTGATAAGATTTTAAATTAAAAGGACATTATAAAATTAACAAACTTTAATAGGTTTATATTAGACATTTTAATGTTTTTAAAAATTCAAAAAGATCCACTTGTAAAAAGCTCAAAATTTAAACTTTTCTGAGTAGAAGTAAAACAACTTTTTTAATCGTCTGAAAGCTCTACTGGGATGTCAACCAAACGATTAAAAAAAAAATTGAAAAGACTTTTTGAAATTAAATAACCTCTTTTGGCCAGTACATAAGCTCTTCCAAACATATACTCAGGGTCCGTTTGGAAGAGTTTCTTCGATTAGAGCTTTTAAGAGTAGATCTTTTAGAAGTAGAGCTTTTACAAGTGGAGCTTTTAAGGAAAAGTCATTGGTCGTTTAATTGTTAATTAAAAAAGCTCTTTTAAGCTGTAAATTGTTTGGTTGTATTAATTTTAGAGCTAATTGCACCCACACCCACTGAGTTTTGCCCAACTACAGGTAGAATCAACTTTATCGCTTATTGACAATAACCTCCCCTGCCGTAAGTTGACTTAGTCAAACTTAACAGTGTCAGGGGTATTTTCGTCTTTTCATATTTTTTAAAATTTTATTAAATAACAAATTAAAAAATTAAAATAAAATAATAAAATTATTTAAAAATTAAAATAATAATAATAAAATTAATAAAAAATTAAAAATTAATTTAGATCCATTTTCCAGATTGAATCTGATGGACGGTTGAGATTCAATCTGAAAAATGGATCTCAAAAAAAAAAATATATATATATATATTTTTGGAAGAGTTTTGGGTTCTTCGAAGAACCCCTTCAAAGAACCCAGAAGGGTTCTTCGATCGAACCCAGATGGGTTCTTCGAAGAACTCAGTTTGGGTTCGAACAAAAAACCCAGTATCTAGGTTCTTCGAAGAACCCAGATGGGTTCGATTGAAGAACCCCTCTGGGTTCTTTGAATTTTTTTTTTTTTTTTTATAGCTAGATCTGGGTTCACTGTCAACGGCGAACCTAGATCGTTGACGAACCCTTCTGGGTTCATCGCGCTGGAGATGGCTGGATCTCCAACAAGTTTCTCTTTTTTTTTGGGTGGAGATCCAATCTCCAGATTGGATCTCCACCATTCAAACTTTAATTTTTTATTTTTTTAAAAAAAATTAAAAAATTTATAATAATTTTTTTTATTTAATAAAAAGAAAATATTGTTTTAGGGGTATTTTGGTCATTTTAAGGGTAACAGTTGGTCAACCGTTAAATTTAATGGAAGTCAACTAATGGCAGGAGGGGTCATTGTCAATAAACGATAAAGTTGATTCTACCTGTAATTGGCCTAACCTTAGGGGTTGTGGGTGCAATTAGCTCTTAATTTTAAAAGCGTTTTTAAATGATAAAATTACCAAAAAAGATATATAAAAGAATTTTAAATATAACCAAAAAAATATGAGAAAATATCGTTCATTATAATTAAAAAAAGTTATAAAATATTATAAAAAAAAGTATAAAAATATAATTTTCTAAATGAAATAAATAAAATAACAATAACAAATTATGCTGAATAATAAATTGGAAGTTCTACCATTGATATTGTTGTCATGAGAATTGTAAAAAAAAAAATTTCAATGCATAGTAAAAAAACTCACAATAAAATATACGATATTTATATATATATACAAATTTATACATAATAATAAAAAAAAGTACATGATAATATACACACATATCGACATACACATATATATGCATTGAGAGAAGTGAAGTTGTGTTTTACATCGTAAAAAACTAAGTTATTAGAATTTTTAATTTAAAATTAAGTTATTAGGATTTTTAATTTAAAAGAGTATAGTGAAATTATAAAATATATTAGGGTTATATAAGACATTTTCATATTTTAAAAGAAAGATTAAAAAATTCTACTTGGAAAAGCTCAAAATTTAAACTTCTCTGAGTAAACGTAAAATAACTTATTTAATCATCCAAAAACTTTACTGGAGTGATAACTAATTGATAAAAAAAAAAAAAAATTTAAATTTTTTTTAAAAATTAGATAAGCTCTTTTAATAAATAAATAAGCTATTCTAAACATATACTTACTCTAATTCTACAAAAGCGGTTGTATAAATTTATAAACCAGTCCATGTCTATCAGATATGAAACTGTGGTTACCCAGCAAACTACCAATATTGATTATACAATACGAAACACACCCATATATTTAGAAATTAATAACTAACATGCCAAACACAAGTTTTGAGGTCGACAATCAATTAAAAAAATACGAAATAAAAAATAAAAAATAAACTGCAAGTATTAATAATGACAACGCATGACATGGTAATTTAGTCAAATTTCATCAGAATAATCATGATTAATGTGTAAAGTCCAGTATAAAATAATATAAAAAGTAATGTCATTGCAAAAATTATGGTGGTTTTGATTTTCATGTTTTCAAACAACAGATAAGGATTAAACGGCGGGAACAGTCCCAGAACACGAACAAGTGAAAGACAGACTGGATCAGAGGAGCGGGGTGGCCCTCCACTCCTCCTCACAAAACAGGAAAAAGGAAATTGTCGCTTCACATCAATAGTCAAAAAAGCGTAAACAACCAAAATAGTCTTTCTCGAATAAAGAGCCCCAATTCACCTGCCAGTCCCACCCGCTGTAAAATTTTTAGTGTATACGTACGTACTTTTTTTTTAATTAATTAACGCCTGTCCCTTTTTAAATTTATTTATATACAAAATTAATTTTTAAATTTATTAATAAATATTTATTTATAAATGAAATTAACTTTTAAATTAATATTTTTTAATTAAATATTATATTTAATTAAATTTTAATAAAATTATAAAAAATATTTATCAATAAATAAAAAAATTAAATTCGTATTTATAAAATTTTAAGGGACATCTATACAGCTCTACTTTTTTTCCTCCACCCAGTCCCACCCACCTGATTTTTCTTGTTTGGTCGTGCAATCAATCACCACCGTAACCCTTCTTTTTTTTTCCATTAACATTAAACATGATCATGACTGAATTATCCTCTTATCCACTTAAAATATATCAAACGAGATGCATATAGATTACGCTACGATCACAATGCGACAAGCAACGAGAGGCATGAGCATCGTGCTGCATACTACTCTACCTACTTCTTCCACGTTTCCATAAGTATTCATCAATATTATTATAAAAATATCACAGCAGATTTTTTTATATCCAAGTCATTGCATCAAAAAATGTTACAAAAAGGGATCCGTGTTGGGGTGTCCTCGATAATAATCAAATATCATTTGCTACGAAATGTATCCGAAAATGACAAGTGTCTTACGTGATTACATATCAGACCTGCCAACAAAACACAATTATTTTATATAATATATATATCATTAATTGCCGCTGTGGTGCAATCTCTAATAATTTTATAGTTTTCTTTTATACTGAATATAAAATATTATTCGATTAATTGAACATCTTTTATTAACAAATAGTTAATATTCCAACAAAAAGAAGTATATCATAACTTGTCTGTTTTACATTCGTAATAACTAATAAGATTTTAAGTCTTAAATACAAAATTGTAACTTAATGAGAGACCTTTTTAATAAGTTACAAGATAGATTTTTAAATTATTTATATAGTGTATATATATATATTTTAAAATACAACCCAATCTAAAATATTATTAAACTAAAAGAATCCTTAAAAAGAAAAACTTATTTACCTGTTATTTTTAATAAAAAAATAAAAGACGGGGGTAGTTTGGTCACAAAAAAAATCAGGATCAGACAAATAATTGACAAGCACAAACTGGCCATCTGTTCCATACGCGGTGGAATTCGCGATTTTTTTGTCTAGCATCCGATGCTTGTCCCTGTCAATTCATTTTCCATTTTTTTTACTTGTAAACGCTTCCCACTCCACCAAAATTCACGAATTCACAAATTCCCTCCATCTGTCTCTCTCTCTCTCTCTCTCTCTCTTTATTTCTCTCTCTGTCTCTGTGTGTGTTGAGAGTGTATAGTCATGGTTGTCTGTAACAGGTCGTCACTGCCGTTTTATATTTCTCTCGCTTTTTTCTTCTGTTATTTTTCCATCTCTCATGGAGTTTCTCACTTTCACGATCTCCAATCTCCCCCACTCTCTTCAGGTACTGCTACTGTGTGTTTCTCTCGTCTGTTTGGTTCCCTAGAAAAATGCAGGAAAATAGAAACTAAATTAGAAAAAAAAAATTTACATGTTCTTTAACGTTCTCTCTTCTCTTGGTTTCCAGGGGAAAAATACTTGGCGGAGATTACAATAGGGAGTCGCCGGACCCTGCTTCAGGAGGGACCCACCACCACAACAAGTGAGAATGAGAACTCATCACTGGTGTTGGCTGCTGAGAGGACTTACAGGAAAGACCCTCTCAACAATTTCAAAAGATACACAGGAGGCTGGAACATCGACGACCGCCATTATTGGGCTGTATGTTCCTTCTCTTTTTCTTGCTTGGAATAGAATATCTTGTTTTTTGCTTTTTCATTTTGGTTACATTAATGTTTTATTAGTATTATATTGTATTTCCATTTTCCCCTGAAAAAAAAAATTGTTCTATTACTATGCGAGATCTTTGTTGTTGTTTGTTTGTTTTGTTTTTTTGATTTAGAATATTTTTTACATGTAAAGCCTGCATTATGGGTTGGCATCGGTGGGTTTGAAGTAATATTTTAGGGCTAATTGCAATAAAGTGCCCTGACGTTTGACTATATTGCAATGAAATCGTGAGTTTAGCCTTAATTGCATGTTAATACCCTTAACTAATTGATTAATTGCATGTTAGTACCTTTGATCAAGTTGACCGGTATGTTGACTTTGACTTTTTTGGTAAAAAGACAAAATTGCCCCTGGTTAAAAAAAAAAAATTAAATAAAAATTTAAAAAATTAAAATTTTTAAAAATGGATCTCCACCGTCCATCAAGATTGATGGACGGTGGAGATACATTTAAAAAAAAAAAAAATTAAAATTATATAATTAAAAATAATTAAAAAAAATATTTTATATTAAAAAAAATTTTGGTGTTCTTGGTGAAGATCCAGATTGGATCTCCACCAAGAACAAACAAGAACACAAAAAAAAAAAAAAATTTCGAAAACTCGATCTGCTCCATCAAACCCAGATCCTGGGTTCGTCTTCGAACCCAGCTGCTGGGTTCGAAGGCGAACCCAGGTTTCTGGGTTCGCCTTCGAACCCAGATGTCGCCGATGGAGCAGCGCTCCATCGGCGACGGAGCAGATGCTCCATCAACGGGAGCAGATCTGCTCCCGTTGATGGAGCAGATCGAGTTTTGGAAAAATATTTTTTTTTTTTTTTTTGTGTTTTGTTTGTTCTTGGTGGTTCTTGGATCTCCACCAAGAACACTAATTTTTTTTTAATATAAAATATTTTTTAAATTTTTTTAATTATTTGGTTTTAAATTTTTATTTTTTATTTTAAATGTATCTCCACCGTCCATCAAGATTGATGGACGGTGGAGATCCATTTTTAATTTTTTCAATTTTTTTAAATTTTTATTTAATTTTTTTTTAACCAGGGGCAATTTTGTCTTTTTACCAAAAAGTCAAAGTCAACATACCGGTCAACTTGGTCAAAGGTACTAACATGCAATTAAGGCTAAACTCACGATTTCATTGCAATATAGCCAAACGTCAGGGTACTTTATTGCAATTAGCCCAATATTTTAATATAAGAGTTGGTCAATAATGTCCTCTGCATCATTCTTGACCGTTAATTAAGGACAATTAAGAGAATTTTTTTTTGCTTTACAATTAAGAGAATTTTTTTATTTTTTTTCAAAGGCAATTTTAAGAATCTTTTTTCCTTTTTCTTTCTTTCTATTGATAAAAGTTTTGATGCTATTTACCAATTCTTTATATAACTTTTTTTTTTTGAACTGTGACAAAGTTAGCAGTTGAAGGACACTACTTAAACACACAGTCTCATTGACGTGTGATTGTGAGGAGTTTACCGGAGACCAATCTTCATTTCGTCATTTTTTTTTTCACAATTTAAACAACTAAAAATCTCAAATTATGAAATTATTGAAAATATATCTTAATTCCTGTATATGGTAAAATGGTCAACGGTTGTGAGGCATATACTTATGTTTATTCTGTAACCTGCAAATGCCACTGAGTTTTTTTTAGTCCTCAGATAGCATTAACTTGTTGGTGATGATAAATTATCAGTATTGCAGTTCCTGTAAGTGCAGTCTTCTGCGATAATGCTAATTTATCCAGTGGTGTGGATTTTATAATAGGATGGAGGGAAGTATTGGAGCAATACAGGATCAAAGAGATGAACTCATTTAAGTTGAAGCTATGAAATAGTGAGCGACAATGCTTTTAATACTATTAAGGCAATGACTTTAGTGCTGAGGTTCAAAAAAAAAAAAAAAAAAATATGGTCGAGGTTATGGTTGAATATAAAATAGGATTCACTAGTTCATTGTGTTGGTTGATGTAAATGCACAAGATGGTTGTGTGTGACAAAGAAAGCAAGATGGTTTCTTCTGATAAAAGTACATTTCTGTGCATGAACTGCAACTTGACTATGTCATTGCAATAGACAGTACCAAGATAATCAGTACTAGAGTCTAGAGATAAACTCTCAGTTGCTTCTATACTTTGAGGGTAGTATTGTTCTTCAACTTTTCCTTGTATTCACGTGGGAAGAGGTGTAGTCAGCATATTGTTGAACTGCTCAAGTTGTTTCACATTCTGAGCTTTTATATGGGTTAATTGTTTGAATCTTAACTCATGTCATGCTCTAGTTGCATCCTTTCACCTGGGTTCGATTTAACAACTTATCTGTGGTGTATTTCATTTTGTAGTTACTTCATCATTTATTTCTGTTTTTCTCGGACTAATTATTTCCCTCCGAATTTTATTTGATTGCAGTCAGTAAGTTTTACTGCAGCTCCCCTGTTTGTCATTGCTGCAATCTGGTTCGTGGGATTTGGGCTGTGCTTATCACTCATCTGTCTCTGCCATTTCTGTTGCGCGAGGGAACCTTATGGCTATTCCAGAATTGCTTATGCCCTGTCACTTGTTTTCCTCATACTGTTTACCATTGCAGCAATGTACCTCCCTCTTTCTCTCGCTCTCTCTCTTTCTGGTTCTTTTGCTCGCTCTCTTTAAATTTATATTCAAAGAAATTACTTTCTCAAAATATTGTCTTCTTTGTGGTTACAGCGTTGGATGCGTTGTCCTTTATACTGGTCAAGGGAAATTTCACAGGAGTACAACAAGTACATTGGAGTATGTTGTATACCAGGCAGATACCACTGTTAAGAAACTAAATGATGTGTCAGGTTACCTTGGGTCAGCTAAGCAAACTGGAGTTGATAAAGTTTTTCTACCTTCTAATGTCCAAACTGATATTGACAATATTGAAGCAAAAATCAATTCTTCTGCTAGCACCCTTGCTAATACAACGGTGGAGAATTCGCGTGACATACGACATCTTCTGGATTCTGTGTAAGTGGATAATCTGAGACTTTATTATTTGTTTTTCATTGCTTTTCAGAATTGCTTTTTTAATATAAGCTATACATCGATGCTCATGCAGGAGAAAGGCTCTTATTGTGATTGCTGCTGTTATGCTTCTTTTGACATTTCTTGGATTCTGTAAGCCCCATTGATTTCATTAATAAATGCCATTTGTTATCACTCTTCTAAATTATGAGAAGAAATTCTATCTTGGTGTATTTATATTTTTGTGATTTTTGGTCCAGTATTCTCACTCTTTGGATTGCAATTTCTTGTCTACATGTAAGTGAGATAATAAAATGCAAAAGTTGTTTTTCTTCAATATTATTTCTTCTTTTTTTCCTGTTTGATTTGTTGTTATTACATGCACATTTTGATTTTTTTTTTTTTTTTCTAAATTTATGCAGTCTGGTGATCATCGGATGGATACTTGTTACTGGAACGTTTATATTATGTGGCATATTCCTTCTTCTTCACAAGTAAGTTTATAGAAGTGTATGAAGTTGACAGTTCATGATTATCTTGTTTTCTCTGTATAGCAAGCTATTGGCTACCTTGATTGGCATTCATGTATGCTAAATTGGAATGATTTTTTTGGTATTGGCCCTTGATATATCATTCAGTCGCGAGCATTCTACAAGTTCCTTTTACACCTTTACTATGTAGTGCTAGGGAAGTTTTCAAAGCGATCTGATGGCTTATATAGATTGTTTTATTAATTTCACATCCTCCGGAGCTAAATTGTTTTTTGTCTCTTTTCATAACCAATTCAATTCTTGTAGAATTCGTTCTTCTGTTGATTTGTTTTGTTATTTTGACAGGACTCCCAACAATATTTCCCATTTAATATATTGTTTTCTGCTGCTAGTCTCACAATAAGACAGCTAATTGTTATTTCTTTGATATTCTAGTGTGACTGCAGACACCTGCGTGGCTATGAATCAATATGTACAACACCCTGCTGCCCATACAGCTTTAGATAATATAATACCCTGTGTTGACAATGCCACTGCCCAAGAAACCTTGATGAGGACCAAGGAAGTCTCTTCTCAGCTTGTTGAATTGATTAACACGGTCATCTCCAATGTTTCAAATGTTAATTTTGCTCCTAGTTTTGCGCCCATGTATTTCAATCAATCTGGTCCATTGGTGCCAAAACTTTGCAACCCATTCCACCCCGACTTGACAAATCGAGTTTGCAGTGCTGGTGAAGTGGACTACAACAATGCAACACAGGTGACCTTAAAAACCTAATAACATCATTACATGTATGCTGAAAGTAGTATGCTCCCAAGTTTTGACAATAAGATTAGTTCTTGGATTCTTTCTTATATTGGTCATGTTTACCCTATTAAAATCTATAGGGTCTCATTTCATTTACCTGTTATCTTTTCTTGTTTTGGCCGAAACAATTTTGTTTGTAACATGAAATAAATTCCTTGAAGGATCGGAGGAGCTTTCTCTATTGCCAGCTGAATCTTTAACTCCTACATTCTCTTCTTCCAGGTTTGGAAGAATTATGTTTGTCAGGTTTCCGCAAATGGTACATGTACCACAACAGGACGTTTGACTCCCAGCTTGTACGACCAGATTGGTGTAGCTTTTAATCTGAGCTATGGGTTGTATAACTATGGTCCTTTCCTGGTTGACTTACAAGACTGCACATTTGTGCGGCAAACTTTCAGTGACATATATAGGGATCATTGTCCTGATCTACGGCATTACAGTAGGTATATCTACATTGGGCTGGTAATGGTATCAGCTGCAGTTATGCTCTCTTTGGTCTTCTGGGTAATATATGGGAGAGAGCGACGTCACCGTGTCTATACCAAACATCATGATCAGGATCACGGGGAGAGGAAAGATACTTGAGAGGAAACTCTGGTCTGCTTCAACTGATCGTTTAAATTAGACTATCCTTTTCACGTAGTTCGGTTTCCAAGTATTGTAAATCTTAGAAAAATACTCAGTAGAGTCTATTTCTCTCGTGCTACTTGTCTTTTTCCATGTTACTCTCGAGTATATTCATTACAGATTGTTGTTGTGTACAAACTCGTAATGCCATTTTTTTCCCCTCTTCCAATTAACTGAAGCTTGCCTCATCGTTTTCGGATATATATTTACCAGATATAGAATGTTTATTGGCCTTGAAATTGGCATTGTGAACTAGATTTTCTATAACTCTGCAGGAGAGCTTTGCGACTCAAAAGATGTTATCGCTCGTTGACTAGTTGTATCGAAAACAACTGTAGCATGTGCAACAACTTAAGAGTTCATTTTTTGACTGTTACTATAAATCCTTTAGATCAGTGCAGAAATTGGGTTCTCTTAAATATAACTGGGGTGTTAACTACCAACCAATTCAATTTACGACTTTTTTTTATTTTAATTTTTACAAATTTGAGAATTTTATAAGGAATATAACTTTAATTTATAATCTTTTTAAGGTGGTATGAGAGGTGTACTATTGGTTTTTAATGTGAGCGTAAGAGGTGTACCGGTTGGATTGTGGAGTTTAAATCAATATTGTTGTGCTATGTTGATGCACTCGCTCGTGGTGGAAAATTAATTATGTGTTTTTTTACTGATAGTTTTACCTTTAAGGATTTTAGTATTAAACTTTTGTATTTTTAGGATTTCAGTAGAAAGAAAAATATAAGCGTAACTCGTGAGAATGTACTTTACCATTGTAAACAACGATTTGATTGTATAATTGAGTGTTTGTGTACTCTGTGGACGTTTAGATCATATTAATGGTTGAATTACGTAAAATCTCGTATTTATTTTATTATTAATATTTAAATATTTTGAATGTCTCAAAAAGTGTGTATGTTTAACATATGCGAGATGCTAGCTAGACTTTGAATTCTCAATCTTCAACAATGTAAAAAGGACAAAACAAAATTCTTTCATTTGCTACATTAGACAATTAGATTGACTTGAAAAACAGATCAAGTTCGTTGAGATATGTTGATATTTTTATTTTTTTTCTACGTACTACTTGTGTTGGTGATGATTTAAACGTAATGAGTGCTTTTATCACTGAACCGCATTGAATAGTTATTTAAAAATACTTTGATATTAAACACTACTAATAATCTAATGTTATGGGTATAATCTTTTAAAGAACTGCCACCTAAGCAACCAATCACCAAGAAAAGAAAAGAGGAAGGACTGCTTCCTCTTATCTCTCAAAACTGCATCGTTTAACTTTAGAGGTCGCAAGAACATTTAAGCTTGCTGCGAGAACTATGCCTGCGACCATGGTGTCTCCCCGAAGAAGCCTTGAACAAGAGACAGAAATACAGGCGACACAGCCGAACCTGAACCTGGGCCCTGCAGCGCTCCAGTTTGACACATGTCACAACCGCAGTTGGTGTCAAAAACCTGTTATCGAGGGCAGCAGACAAATTTAATGCCTAGGCAGCACAGGTTTCCGTTCTTTTCACCATTTTTTGCCACTGTCAGGCGATCTTCTGCAGGAGGTTAGGAATTACACGTTTAAGGAAACGATCTCCTGACCCTTTACTGAAAGGAGACCTGAACATTCCCAACAAATGGGAAGAAGTTCAGGGTATATAAGAGGGACCATAATAGCGGAAAATGTAAGCATATTATTAGTCGTAAAAACCCTAAAAGAACAAAATATATTTTCCCTCTCATTGAAAGAGATAACTGACTTGACCGTCGGAGATTGATCGCCGACCTACGTCCGGCATCTCTCACGATTTTTTCTTTCTTGACAGGTAACAGATTACAGAAGCTCACTCTGAGAAGTCTGCGTGTCCTGCGAGAACCTCTTTAGCGAGATTATTCCAAATAATCTCATTCAAACCACTCGACTAAGCCGGTAGACTACCTTACTCGGTTTCGTTAACTTTCGTTGACTGTAGGATCCATTTTTTACTGTCAACATCTAATATGGTTCATATAACTACTCTTACAATACAATGAAGAGGTCTCTCTATATCTGTAGTTTTATGAATAAGACACTTAAACTTCTACCACAAAATACGAAAAGGAAAATGCACATCAGTATTCTGATTTTTGTGAAATTGTGAGGTCTACATTATATAAATACTCATAAAAAAGACATTCTATTTGTATAACGTGTTTACTATAAAATGCAAATAAAAAACAAGCACGATGGCTGCTACTGCTATAGTTTTTGTCTATTTTTAAAAAAATGCAAAATGGTGTACTAATAAAATATAATATAGTGGAAGCTCCTCTAGACATCGGCGTAAATGTCATGACACGAACATGATCTCGAAAACGTGTTTTGTGTTTCCATGTCTATTTTTATATACTTTTACATGACACGAATTGGCTGCCTCTTCCTCAACAGAAGCCCTAATTTCAGGCACCCATCATGATTGAAATCCTAATTACTGGTTGAAAAGAATATTCTTTAAGTGGAAGAATATCCCATTTCCCCCACCCATCCCCATTCCTCACTTGGGTTTAACTTTGAATCATGACTATTGTTGATGATAATAATTTGTGTTTAATTTCGTAAAACAAAAAAACGGACGAAAGTTTTCTTTTTAAAAAAAAATATGACATTAATTGGGTAAGGGGTTAGCGAGATCTAATGAAATTAAATCTCGGTCTGAAATGACAATTCGAAATGACAACTTCCAACTAAGAGGGGTCTCCCCACACTTTACGATTTAATGAGTAAAGATCGATCTGAAATGACCACTTCTACTACAGGGAGGAGTCTCCCCACACTTTAAGATTTAATAGGTAAATGTGGAATTTGAACCCTTAACACATAAGTGATGGGGAAAGTTCTTAATCACTTTACTACTAGTGGATATTACGATTTAATGAATAAATATGTGATTTGAAGCCCTATCATAAAAGTGAAGGTGGAAATGCTTAATCACTTTACTACTAGTAAATGTTGCGATTTAATGAGTTAATAAGTGATTCGAACCCCTATTACAAAAGTAAATGTTGAAGTGCTCCATCACTTTACTATTAGTAGATGTGCTTAAATCATGGAAGTTAAGGTGGTTTGCTATTAAGTCTCCTATACTCACCTCAAAATAATAATAATAATAATAATTTGAGGTTTAAGTGTGGTGGGACACGAACTCCAATCTCATCAGCTACGTTAATGAGATGGTAGATTTGAGTTTCTCTCAAAACATTATATAGTTTTTTTTATTTGGGAGGAGGAACTCGAACTTGAACTCGAAAACTCAAGTTTGTTGAGAAGTGTGGTTACCAAATTATACTTGTGACTACCTCAAAACATTTTTAATAGGGCAATTATCAATTTAGTCCTTAAGTTTTGGCGAATTATTAATTTTTTAACGCAGTTTTCTTTATTGATATCCTTGAACTCTAAGTTCTCATAAGTGCATCAAATAAGTCTCTCTGTTAGTTATACTTAACGGTTTCAGGGAGTATTTAAGTCTTTAAACCAAGTACATCCATGTGTCAATACCCAAAAAAAAAATTAATTAATAATAAAAATAATATAAAATTAATTTAATAAACTAAAAAAAAGGAACTCCAATGCAAAACTCGATGGAGATTTAGTCGGGTCTTCATTGAAGAACATGATGGAGACTCAGCTGGGTCTCCCTTGCAGATCGACGAAGAGGGCTCGATGAAGAGAATTGATATTTGATGTTTGATGCTTGTGACCGAATCTGATGTTCATCAATTATTGGAAGAGACTTTGAGCTTCCAATTTTTTTTTTTTATTTTTTTACTGTTCTTGGTTTGCTGGTTTGGAGATTCAATCTGGAGATTTAGATCTCTACACCAAGAAGAACATAAATCATTATTTTTTTAATTGTTCTTTTAAAAAAAATATATTTTTTTATAATGTTTTATATTATCTCTACCATCCATCAAGATTGATGGGCGGTGGAGATCCAACTGTCTTTTTAATATTTTTTTGTGAGTTTGACTATTAAAAAATTGGTCAGAGATACCCAATTGGTACAATTACGAAAAATATGTATTCCCCGGATACTAATAAAACAAATTATATTAAAAAATTTATAATTCGTTAAATTCATAATTGTCCTTTTCAATAAGGGCTAATTACAATGACACCCCTAAGGTTTGGAATAATTACACAGATAAATAAGATTTGCACATATCAACACTAACTTACCCTGAAGTTTTAATGTTATTACATAAACATCCCCTGCCATTAGTGTCAATCGGTTAAAGTTAGTATGTTAGTTATTATATTATTAAATAATTAAAAAAAATTAATTGAATCTCCCGTACTTATCTCTCTACCTTCCTCTCCACTAATTGTGTCGTTCTCTCTCCTTCTTTCTCTATGGAAGTATCTCTTCCAGACGACAAGGTCTGCAACTTCCTCTGCTGCCTCCCTCTCCACCAATTGCACTGCCTCGCTCTTTCTCTCTAAACCTGTGGCTTTGGTTGTGGCTATGGCTTGCCCTCAACTCCTCGAACTGTGACAAGATTTCCAATAAGCCCAGCTGCTCACCTATTTCTCCCATCCCCTCTTTTATTCTGCTACTGCTTGGCTTCCTCTTACCATTGTCGCCCCTATAACAACGGACAGATCTTTTTGCTTGTTTGGAAACTACAACATGAATCTCACTCTGATTGAGCTTATGTTGTTGAATTTTTTTTATTTTTTTTTTTGTAATTTTGGTATACACGATGTTGATGAATTGGAATCTGAATTTGTTTTAATTGTGTTACTGTTATTTGTATAAATCTTTTTTTTTTGTATGGATATTGCTTTCACAGTGCTCTATCATATTCTTCAATTTTTTATTTATTTCTAGTGATGCTTCAATTTTTTTTTCCCGGTGATGCTTTAAATGCGTTGAAATTGTGATGTTTGATGAGAAAATGGACAAGATGGAGATTTTTCCATTGATGAAGATTCTGGTAATGCTTCATTTTTTTTTTTTATTCCACTGATGAAGATTGTTATTTGTATAAATCTATTTTTTGTCTAGGTATTGCTTTCAAAGTGCTCCATCATATTTTTCAATTTTTCTTTTTTTATTTCTAGTGATGCTTCAATTTTTTTTTTTTTTTTGTGATGCTTAAAATGTGATGAAATTGTGATGTTTGATGAGAAAATGGAGGAGATGGAGATTGTTCCACTGATGAAGATTCTGGTGATGCTTCATTTTTTTTTGTTCCATTGATGAAGATTGTTATTTGTATAAATCTATTTTTTTTTGTCTGGATATTTTGCTTTCACAGTGCTCCATCACATTCTTTAATTTTTTTTTTTATTTCTAGTGATGCTTCAATTTTTTTTTATTTGGTGATGCTTCAAATGTGATGAAATTGTGATGTACGCTTCATTTTTTTTTTGTTCCACTGATGAAGATTTCTATTTTTTTTTTCTGGATATTGCTTCCTACTATTCTCTATCACATTCTCCAGTTTTTAATTATTTATTTATTTTACTGTGTCTTTTTTCTTCATTATTTTATTCAAACACTTAACTATTTTTTACAGTATACATTGTACACCTCTCCTTTTCGAAGGTCATGAATTATGCATAGCCTCCACTTTCATTTTTTTTAAATTTTTTAATTATCATTTGTAAAATACTCTGGGATAAAATAGGAATAAAATTTGAGTTTAGGAGACAAAAAAGGTGGCATTCAGAGTGGCAGGCTGAGCCCTAACTTTTTAGGATCATTTTAGTCTTTTACCCTTACTTTTACACTAACACTATAACTTTAACGGACTGACACTAACGGCAGGAGATATTTGTGTAACAACAATAAAACTTTAAGGCAAATTAGTATTGATATATCCAAAATTTAGAGGTGTCATTGCAATTAGCCCTTTTCATAATAAGAAAAGTGAAATAAAGTTTTATGTTTAGCCACCTGCAACTGCAACTGCAAGTCAGCGAACGCGACTTTTTCTTACTATATCTTATTATGGGACCAGAATTAGTAGGTTTAATGGTGTATTGTCGCTTTTCACCACCTTTCAAGTTGTTGAAAATTTTAATTATTTGGTGTAATGTGTGCTAGTTGTTTTCCAATTGTTTCCTTGTCCCTATTATTTCAAACACCAATTTACTCTACTCCTCATTTATCATTACACCTCACCTACACTTTCTTTTTTTATATTTTATATCATTTCGACCTTGTTTTGAATCAGAAAATATATAAATCTACTCTATATACATTAAAAAAATTTAAAAAAGAAAATATTTGAAGCATACTTTATTGTTATAATACCATTTTAATCAAAGAAACACATATTCATTTGTTTTTTTACAAAATTAAATCTATATTTTTTAAAAAAAGGAAGAAGACATTATTCGAATTCATGATCGATCAACCTCAATGTTTATCGTTTTTGTATTCTAAAAGGTGTAAAAAAATATATATAATTTATTTCATCAAATTTTAAAACTATCATTCAAAAGAAACCTAATAGTACATCTATTTATAACTTAAATAGTTAGTGCATCTTACTTCCACTTTTATTATGATATCCAGATTGTGTGTTTAGTAATTTATATCGATATGTCTCAACAGACTTATTATTAATCTTGTAAGTGTATTTTTAAAATAAATAAATAAACCGAATTAAGTTTGATATTCTTTGATCAGGTGGGGGGTTTGGATGAGCTTACAAGAAAAGGTAACATGGATTGTACCCTAATTTCACATCACCTCTAGGTTGGTTGCAACTAGCCCAAATAATTTAATTATTTTAGTATTATTTTCTGGCACTCACAATCCAAAAATGGTTGATGTCGGCCCACATACATACGCTATACATATCTCTTCATGTATGTCAAATCTATCCCCAACCAACCTTTTAAGAATTTTCCCAACTGCTACCCCATGTGCCCCCATCTCCTCTTTATTATCCATGTCCCTTCATTGTATAATTTGTTGTATTTTGTAGATCTAAGTTGTATTATACTTTTTTTTTAATTCAGTTAGAAACTAAATAAAAAATAAACAATAATGGTCCTCAACAACTAGGCCTATATTAAAATAAATGTCAATGATCAAATCATCTTCAATTATCATCCTCTTGTTTATAAAATAAATATCTACTTGCTTAATAAAATAAAATAAAAAACTGGCATCACTTTCTTATCTCATTTTGCTCTGTATTATTATTATTTTTTTAAAGGAGTATAAATACAATATTAATAATTGTCCGGATATCTACTCCCACAATAAAGGAAACTACTCACACACGCTGGTATATGTATGGTGGGAATTGAACCCCTTACCACTGAGGTGGGAGAGAGGTGCACTAATCACTTTACTACAAATGGGTGTGCTTATTATTATTATTATTTAAGGGTATAATTACCAGATCTGTTAAGATAAATCATTAAACGTATGATTCATATATTTATTTATATAACATGAAACATCTATTCACATAATAAGAGGAAAAAACTAACCACACATACTAATAAATGCGTATGATAAAACTTAAGTCCTCGAGGTTGAGATCAAATGGAGTTGAACTAACCAATTAAAT
Source organism: Xanthoceras sorbifolium (assembly GCA_003430845.1). Taxonomy (NCBI): domain Eukaryota; kingdom Viridiplantae; phylum Streptophyta; class Magnoliopsida; order Sapindales; family Sapindaceae; genus Xanthoceras; species Xanthoceras sorbifolium. The sequence goes on from CM010616.1 coordinate 29,522,097, forward strand.
GATATTATTATTAGTTTAATTGCACTTCTTCTTCTTCTTCTATTCCTTTTAACCATTATATTTTCCAATAGTTTATTTTATTCAAGTAATATTTTATAAGGTTGTCATGGTCCTTTCTCCTTATACTTGATGGCCTAGTTGAAACTCAACTCAGATAATCCTTATCAAAAGTTAACTAAGAGTATCTCCAATGCAAATATGTATTTTTGAGTATCTAAATAGTGCCACATCAGCATTTCTAAATAATATGGATCTAACTTGTCAAAAAAATTATAGAAATGCATATTCACTTCTCCAATGTGAATATCTAAATAGTAATTTTAAACCAATCACCACAAGTCATTTGTTATATTCTCTCTCCATTCAATATGATAATTAAATGCATTGACAAAATACTAAAATTTTATTGGTGGGAAAAGTTAGAAATCCTAGTCAGCATATCAAGGAGAATATCTACAATTAGAAACTCTACTTGATATTCTCTAACTTTTTTTTTGCCACATCATATCAATATTAAAGTTAGATAATTGCATTGGAGAATATTTTCTTAACTTTTTCAATATTGATCCTATGTAGCACTCAATTTTCTCCAAATGCATAATAGCATTGGAGATGCTCTAATAATATTATCTCCCTTTTTTTTTAATTGGTTTAATAATATTATCTTTAACACTAGGTTTAAGATATGTTCAAAGCTAATTGTAATATGATGTAATAAAAATGAAATTCACTCTTCTCAAAACATTTTCTGTTCGTGGCCGACTGCAAATACACAAATAGCAATAATTTTTTTTTTAAAAAAATAACACTGTTTGGATCAGGAAATTATTGGCCTAAATGTGCTAATAGTTATTTAAAAAAAAAAAAAAAACAAAACACACTTCCGTATTCTATATTTATCTAATTAAATTCTACCAAATACATTTAAATTTTACTCTTTCAATAATAATTTTGATAAAAAATATACCATATAGCATAATTTTTTATTTATTTTTTTAATCAAGATTCAAGAGAGACTACCATACTAAGTGGACAAGTAGTTGTAAATCCCACAAATAAAATATTTTTATCGAATAAATATATAAATGTGTCTGTATTATTAAATATTTTTCATAAAAATAAAACGATAAATCTGTCATTTCAAATAGATTATCGTAAAAGAAATCAAATAAATAAATAAATAATTGAGTTAGATGAGAGGATGGTGACCCTATAATGTAAATTATATATAATTGAATAGCTTCCATTAACAAAATGCAAAAATGACAACTCAAACTAAGAAGACAAGATTAGGGACGTTAATCAAGATCAGTTTGTAATTAAAAAATTAAATAAGAATCTTTTTCCTGTTTATATGTGCACTAACTTTTGTCAGTAACCGAAACGCAGCAGCACTGTTGACAAATATATTTGATTACTTAATTTTAAAGTTTTACTAGGCATTCGGATCCGGTAGGCTTTTGAAGTTTTGTCAGGTAAATCCAATCTAATCTAGCAAACTATGGGTTTTGAGTTAGAAGACACATGCCAACCGAATCTAACAGTCCTGGTTTCACATTTGACTCGATGGGTTAATATAATTACGAATAAATAATGCCTATCTTTTCTGAGATTTGATTAATTAAAGACGGAGTTAACTTTTAATTTTTTTGATAAGAATCTCCCTTTCTGTTAGCTAACTTTTAAATTTTTTGACAAATAACTGCTCTGGTCAACTGTTATATTTGACCGAATTTAACTAAGGGCAGAGAAGATGTTTGTCAATAAACAATAAAGCTGACTCTGCTTGTAGTTGATAAAATCTCAGAAGAGGTCGATACAATTAGCTCTATAATTATTGTAGTGACCAAAAACAGTCAAAGCCCAAAGACGCCAAAGCTTTAATCAAGGTCCAACCCAAAAGCCAAGACTGGACTCAAGACTATAGGACACATAAACCCAAATACTCAAACGAATGGACCATGTCCAAAACCTAAGAGGCACATCACACAACGATAATGTCGCTCGACCTTAAATACCATGGTTCGACCATGTCATTCAACCGTAAAGCCACGGTTCGACCATATTATTCAAATTCAGGTTCATCATCTCGACCATATTGACTCAACCATAACAAGTATAGCTCGACTATATCGTTCGACTGGAAACCCTTAATCTAAACATGACCATCCTAGATTATAGCTCGACCATCAAGGGTCATGACTCTAACATGTCATTCGACTATAACACCTTAGTCTGGTCACAACCATCAAAGTTCATGAGTCAATTGTTTCGCTCGACAGTCCCTCAGGGTTAGGTCGTATCATTTAGTTAAGGGTCACCATTTGACCATCTAAGGTATTTGGTTCATAAACATGCCTCGACCTTGACCATTAAGCTGAAACTGTAACCATTAGCCTTTGAATTTGAAGTCTGGTAGACCAAGTCAAGAAAGCAATTATATCCTCCTTAATTTGGGCCGAAATATCAGGGAGGCTGATCCCCCACTAATGGGCGGATTACCCCCTGTAAAACCCAACCCTCACTTTAAGTGAGGATTCACGAAATTTTACTCATTGACACGTGATATAAGCAATTGATCACTCTTTATGGAGATTTCGAGTTATACAATTTTTTAGAATCGCCATTTTCAAGTGAATTCCGGCCACCAGTGGTCTTGTCTCATCTACGATTCCAATTACCTCTAGTTCGTACCTTCCACTACCAACAACCCATATTCAGGAAGAATACTCGATTGCAATTTAATTGTTATTTTATTTCTATTTATTACAGCTGGACTAACTTGAGCGTCATAGCGTATTTGACCAGCACCGTCTCGGTCTCAAAGTACTCCGTTTGACCTCGCTACTCTGGTTTTGCAGATTGTAGTACCCAATCTTTATCCAACTGTTTTCGTGGTCTACAATTATTATATACATATTATACTCATTTTTAACACTGCTTTTAGACTGTACATATTTGATGGTTTGAAGAAGGTAATTTTTTTTATAAAAGTATTTTATATGAGGGAAATGCTTTTATTAAATATGTTTCTTTATAAATTAATTTTAAGGGAAGTAATAACATGCTTTCTACAAAAGACAATTGCTTTATACAACATAAGTTTTGTGTTAAATTGCAATTTAAAATGTTCCTATTTATTTTATTTTTTGTATTTTAAATTTAAATAAAAATTCCTCACTGCCACTAAAATCTCGTAATTTGTAAATTTAGTTAATGAAACCTCTGATAACCGCTTTGAATCTTAAGTTTGAAATCAAAGAGTTATTTTTAAATAATAGTTAAAATATTATAAAAAAAAAAACTAAAAAAAAACCTGAATTCAAACGAAATCATTTCGCGGAAGATCAGCTCTTTGTGTAGGTTGGCCCACTCAGGAGACAATGCAGTGATGTTTTCATCGAGAGGTCGGCTAACGGCTGTATACAAATTTGACCAAGAAATATTCAAATTAACTGCCAATAAATAAAATAATACTTAAAAAAAATAAAAATAAACGAGAACAGTCAATAAAGTCAGGAACGAGTATTTAAGTCCAGTACACAACTTTTTAAATGCGCTAATTTGAATTTGTCTGAAGAAAAAATTAAAAAAATCAGCTTTCTCTTTTATTTATTTTTAATTAATGTCCAAGAACTAGCTTGTTAATAACGCAGTCCTAAATTATGATTAGAATTTAGAAGAGTACACCTCACGATCCGTACAATCTGGGTTACTTATTTTCAAAGCAAAGGCATGATTTTTGTTACCTCCAAGTTGTGGATCAATGTTTTCAAGGGACATCATCATAAGATTACAATAACATGTCTAATAATTAGATTATTTTGTTTACTTAAATCTTCTAATGTTATGATATAAGGCAATTGTCTTGGTGGTTTAGAGGCTTCAAAAAAACCTCCAAACCACCAAGATTTAAATTTTGGTGGTATATTGTAAATAATTATTTTTCATCATTACTTATAACACCATAATTGTGTGGGTAGACCTCTCCCCAGTATAGGAGTAGACCTCTCTCCCATATAAGAGTAGACCCCTTCTGTTTCTGGAAATAATTGTCCGGACCGTATTTGTATGATTTAATCTCGATTGGTTCCGGTAGTTTTTTGACCCTTCAGGTGTCAGTTTTTTTAAAAAAAAAAAAATTTCTTCAAATATTATGAAAAACCTATCAAAATTACAATTATTTTTTAATTACTGTGACGAGTGACGGTTTGAATTAAATTAGAGACATATTTGATGTCTACTTCAAAAAAATAAAAAAAATAAAGAGGAATTTAAAAAAATTATAACATTATTGTTTTCATTATTTCAAAATTTGAATTACGATTATTTTTTATCATGGCTCTTACAAGTTCCAAATGCCAAGTAAACTTTTATGGTGTCACCTCACTACACAATAATGCCACTTTACCTACTAAATCTACTAAATATATATTGTCAAAATCGGCATCATTAGTGTTAATTTTTAGGTGGCAATACCATAAAAGGAGTATTTATATTAATTAAATTTCCATAGTACTTATATTCTTTCACTTTTTTCTTTCTATTCTGGCATGGCATTTACTGTTTAAATCCTCGAATGGTAAACAAATTTATATCGGATTTTCTTCCATAAAAAAAAAGGACATTATTGGTATAAATCAAATGATGAGGGAAATTATAGTCCAAAAAAGATGATGGCATGTTGTAAATACCTGCACTTGTTTGGCAGTTGGCACATTCTCGTATTCTGATACGTGACCTTTTTCCCAAAACTTTATACGTGGCAGGATCTGCAGCTGCCCAGAAAAGCTGTACAATACAAACGGCTCCATCTGTCGACACTTCTGCTGTCCACATCATACCAGCCGTTGGATCAGAATCTCCAACCGGCAAACCACCTAACTCACATATCTAGTTGAAACTAACCATGGTTAAGTTAACAAGCACTTACACCCATAAGGCCATAACACTATCACCCTCGAAACTTCCACTTAATTACCATCTACCCTCTTCACTCAAATCTATAAATCCGGCCCTGGAGACTCGCAAAGTTTGCCAAACTAGCCAGCCTCAGGGCCCCTTGGGGAGAAAAAAAAAAAAAACCTAAAAATCCTCTTCCCTCTCTTTCTCTCTCTAGAATTCTCTTCTGTCAATCCTTGAAAAAAGAAATCGATGGCTACAATTTCATCATCAAAAAAATCCAGCGGTCCAGTTTTACGATCACTCTCACCATCCGGTAGATTCCACACAGCCCATAGCACCTCTTATTTTTCCTCATCGTCGTCGTCTTTTGCTTCTTCGACAAGCTCGAGCTTTTCTTCTCCGTCGTCTGCTTTCTTCAACCACCATGACCGCCACAACAACCACCACCATCACAGCCACCACAGATCCGCCTCTCCTACGCGTGTTAATGTGTACACATCACCGGCACTCAGTACTCCCTCTTTTCGCTTCTCGATAGACAGATCTATCTCTCCGAACAGGTCGATTTCCGTCTCGAAGAGGAACAACGCGATCTCCTTCCAGAAGAAGAGCTGTATGTGTTCGCCTACGACGCATCCTGGCTCGTTCCGTTGCAGCCTCCACAAGAACAGTGGTGGCGCCAGCCACGGCCGCGGAACGGAGTCATATCCGCCCAATCGGCTGAACATGAGGAGATCGGCCATGACGAACTCGCTTGTGAGGATAGGTGGTGTCGAAGGAGAGTGGATGAAGAGATCGTTGAGAGACTTGATCCGTCCGTCGTCTCACCATCAGAAGAGACGCGAGGGGTTCCAGCCTAGGCCTAGCCGCCTCTCGATCATGGCCAAGAGCTGAGGATCTCTGATTCTCTCCTTAGTCATCGCATCGTCACAGTCACAGGTTGGTTCTAGTTTTTGCTTTAGGGTTCGTCTGTGTGGGGTGACATCTGAGCCAACTCCAAACGAGTGGGACCGGGTGAGTCGACCAGCTCGGCGGTTCGAGGTTTTGTCTGACTCAACTCGAAGTTATCTGACCCTGAGGCAGTGGTTTTAGTCAACAGCGTGATCTGGAAGCTCTTCCATCCGGACCGGGACTGAGTCAACAAGGAAAGAGTTTCGTGTTTGGGCGACATCATCATCGAACGCCTAGAAATTTTTTTGGGACAACATAGATTGAAGCGAGAAAAAAAAAATCCTTTTGTGTGTACATACTCATTTGCTATGGATGGAGATAATTCGGACATTAGTTTTTACAGATCAAAAGCCACAAAAAAAATAAAAGGAAATCCAAAATAACTTAAAATATTAACATTAAACGATATTCTAATTAAATTCAATCCACAACTTGCAAAGCCCTCACATCTGTTGTGAATTTTGTGAGGTTCCATTACGTCTGTTGTGTTTGCAGCGTTGAGATACCCGTCATGTTTGCCGTTAACTTCGCCGTCTCATATTCACGGTGTTCGTCCGTTCTTTTATCCGTGCAGTCGGCATCTCCGTTACCCTTGACTCAGTTGCGTTTCGTGTGGTGCGAGGTATATTCGTTTTATTTCCATTTTTTTGTTTTTATTAATTTGTTTATTCTAAATTAATTTAATTTTGGTTAAGATATTGTTGTTTGTTTGTTGATGCAGCAGGTACAAATACAATGTCACGCCGTTGAATTGAGAAACTTCTATATTGGACTTTGAAATTTTTGATAAAATAACCTTGACACAGTGGAGATGGAATATGTGGACTTTTGAGAAAACCGGATGCCATTTAAATTACTGGAGACTATTTCAAAGGAACTATTAATTAAATTAAAAATTAAAAGGAAATAATGAAATCAAAATACGAAGAAGAGAGAAAAATCTTAACCAATAAGTGATGAAATCGATTACATTAATGAAAGACAGCTGGCTCAGCTTTTAACTTTATTCTTACAAAAAGGAAATGACGAAATTGTGACGAAACCGAGAAATCCAATGGCGGGAGGACTGTGTAAACTTCTTGTAAGTGTCGAAATAGGCAATGAAGATTTGAAAATCTCAACCTTGCAAATGGAGCCCTTAAGATTAACATTAACGTTATATATCGGACCGTTGAAAAGGGCAGGATCACATGATCACGTGTCAAAGCAGGCATCAAATAAGAAGGTAGAGAGTCTAGAGACATTTAGAGATGAGAAGATAAAGAGTAGGAATACGTTTTGCTTGTGTGAAACGCGTGTGGTGGTGGGTCACATGTAGCGCCTGAAAGCATAAGCAATGATCAATCAAAATAGAAGAGTGGGGGGATTGAGAATGTTTAATCTAACCTACCTTTGAAAAAAGATGGGATGTCTAGCGAGTTTTGTTTGTTTGCTTGCTCGGTCCCGCCTCGCCTCGCCTCGCCTGGTAGATCACCAGATTACTGTCGAAAGGACGTTACTTTCTAGGTTGTTCTTCTTCTTCTTCTTCAATTTGAAGCCTCATCAAAAGCATGACCATTTTTTTCACCATTTTGGCTGGTCCAACTTTCCATTTATATTGTTTCTTCTAGAAACTCTGTTTTTGCTTTTGAAAAATATATTACTATTTAAAGTTTTTAAAATTTTAGTCTTGACACACCAATTACTCGAGAGAAGTATAATTAAGATAGTTAAAGTGGTTTTCAGATTTTTTAAAATAGGATTTTAATCTTCTGGCCTAACTTTTAAAGATTACATACTTAAGTGTTCGATTTAAGTATTTTTTTTCTTTATATAATTATATATATTGATTAATGTGTATGGTAGAATTTAAATTATGTACTAACCACTTTATTTATAAATAAATTTATAATTTTTATTTGGTGGTTTAGAGACTTTAAAAATCTCTAACCTATCGAGGGTTAAACTTTAGTGGTGTAGATTTATAAATAATTATTTTTCACCATTGTCTATAATACCGTAATTATGTGGATAGATTTTTTTCCCGTATGGGAGTAAACCCTTCTCGTTATTGAAAGTAGTTATCCGAATCTTTGGTCCCAACATTTATTTAAGCCGCACTTGTATAATTTAATTTCGATTAGTTTTAGAAGTTCTCTAACCCTTTAAATATTAATTTTAAAAAAAAAAAATTATTTGGTATTCGTTCCTTTATATTATCATAACATCATATATGATTAAAAGTTGGAAAAGCTTGCTTTTCTTTATCTCTATCACACTAATTTCTTATTTACTTTTTCTCCCTTTGTGTTCGTGGTAGATTTTGTGTCACTCAATTACAAAACACCACCTGGAATTCAAATAAATAGAAGATTGAAGTAATTTATCCATAGAATCGAGAGTACACATGGTTATCCTGATTATAATCCAAAATGCGTTTAAATTAAGTGAGTCCCGACACTTTTCTGATTTTTCTCCTTGTAACATCAATCGATATTCAATATGACAAAACTTGAAGCTGACAGGAGGATTTGACAAAACTAGTAAAAAGAAAAGGCTACGTTTTCTGGACCACGGTAGCTGTGGTCCTCATTCTACAATATAGAGATGGCACAAATCTGTGCTAGACGACAGATTCGTCCAAGGGCCTGTATTTCCAAATATATTATATTTATTTTTTATTTTTTTAAATCTAACACCCATTAACACTCATTTGGTTAGGAATTTACTAACCTAATAATATTAAATACTACAATTGGAAATAATAACTTTCACTATAAGAATTGGTTTAGTGTTTACTATACTTTATAATTTAATGGACGAAAATGAGATTCGAACTTCTATCACATAAGTGAGTAAATCCTTCTATTTAATTAGTACGTTCCTCACACATACAGTTTGAGTGGTGTCTTGTCCTTTAAATTTAAATTAATTATAATAATTAAAAAAAAACATTATCTATATAAGTAATACTATTTATTTCACATTTTTTATTTTAATATGTATAACAGTTGAGGTGGTAATTGATGAATGAATTTATATTAATGATGATTTTTTATACTACTGGAATTTATTTATCAATTAATACTTAAACTATTATGTATATTGGAATGAAAGAGTTGAAATGTGTTGTATTAGTGTATTTTTATCTGTAGGGGTGGGCGTTTTCGAATTGGGTTGGGTTGGAGATCAACCCAATCCAATCCAATAAAAATCGGATTAAGAAAAATTCAACCCAATCCAATCCAATATAAATTTCAACCCAATCCAACCCCATATTGATCGGGTTGACTTTAAACCAAAAATAAAAATAAAAATCATACAATGTATATTAAAATATAAATATTACATCGAATCTCAAATGCTACATCAAATATGAATTATAGTTTTACATAATCTCATAATTTAAATTCTCTTAACATATGAATTAACAATATCATGTACTCTGTTTAAATTATATTTTTCACTTCTAATAATAAATAAATACATATGATTCCATACAAAAATTTCCAATATTTCGGCTATGTAAACTATTTTACTGATACTTGCCCAATTTCTTGTAGAAAATTGCACATTATTCCTCTGTACAGTTTGGATCTCGAGTATATATATATAATTTTGTTTTGGTGATAAGTTAACTTTTGGTTTTATAGGGTCAAGTCAGAATTTTTTTATTTTTTTTATATATATAATAACAAAATCGGGTTGGGTTCGCGGGTTTATCATATAATCCAACCCAATCTAATTTTATTTCGGATTGTTAAAAAATAACCTAATATAATTGTTTTTAACAAAGTAGTCCTATTTCGGGTTGGGTCGGATCGGGTTAAAAATGCCCACCCCTATTTATCTGTGATCCTCGTTTGCGTGGCAGCACATGGTGGTAACGAGAAGGAGACAGTGGACCAAATGGTGGTTTTTTTTTTTTTTTTTTTAAATTATAAATCTGTGGGCTGTGGCACTGGTTTAGAAGATAAGGATAGACTCGGGCCCCTTGTCGAATATGAGTGCAGATTAGCTGCCATACAAAAAGTACATTTTTAGGGTGTATCAGTATAGTCTATATTTTCTTACATAGATTTTGGATGAAATTTTGTACCATGCGTTTCAAAATGTGAAAGCAGACGACGTCGTTAGCACAACATTTTCGCGTAAAAACCACACACGTGACATCGTCGCTCGTCAATTGCTTCTCCTTCGTCTTTCCTTTTCAAGCCCTGCTCTTCTGACTGTTACTTTTTCTCTCGAGCTAGTTGCTAGTCTAAATTCTCATCATGACTGCACTCAAAAGATCCTCGCCGTCCATGTACCGACTCTCTTTGATCCAACGGCTCCAAATCCGTCGACTTTCTTCTCCGCCACAATATCCCTCTTCGTCGCTGCCTCTGATCAACGCCTCATTTTCAGATTCCAATGACCACGAAAACCTCTTGTTCAATTCTTTCGCGAGATGGTTCTCGGCGATCGCAGCTGGTTCCAGCTTAGGCTTTCTATGTTGGTCTTCCAACTCCAACTCTAACACTCAATCTACTTCTCTTTCGAAGCCGTCTCTGGCTTTCGCCGACTGGTCAACGTCAACTTCAACGGTGACCAATGAGTCAACGGTCGGTGATAATCGGAGTTTCTCCAGTTCTTTTTTTCCCAAATTGTCGCTGCCTGATTATAGCTCCAAGTTTCTCTTTGGAGGTGACAGTTTTTTTTTTTTTTTTTAAAAATTTTATTTATTTTTTAACCTTACGATTTCAAGGTTTTGTACCTAGTGATGCAAATATTAAAGTTCAATGTTCATTGTTTGGATAATTGCAGATGCATATAGAAGAAAGATTTTCTTTAACTACGAGAAGCGAATTCGGCTGCGGAGTCCGCCTGAGAAGGTAATTTTTTTTTCCTTTTTATCTGTTGATGCAATATACATAATGTACGTGGTTGTTAATGTGAGCAAATTAGTTGATTAAATGCGTGCCATTGATATTCATAGTCTGTATCACAATCAAGTTGTAATGTATACATGTAAGTACTTTGAAACGAAAAATGGTTGAACTTGAACTCTTTGTTTGTTTGGTAGGACGGAAATAAGATGGAAGAGGGAAGCATATTCGCTTCTCACCTGCCTTCTTTCTGTATCATAGTAATGAAATTGTATGATTTTGGTGCGCATTGAGATCGCCTTTAGATTCTCTGATGGAGGTAGTGTAAAAGATGTTAAATTTACGTGCAGATTAGATTCTTATGTGATTAGACTTTGTCATGAACCTATAAAAAAAATTGCACTTTAAGGTATGGTCCATTTTGCCTTGGCTTAGGAATATGTCTGACTAATTAAGAAAACTGTATAGACAATGAGTCTTACGTTTTGCATCCATTTTCTGAAGGTATTCGAGTACTTTGCATCTTTACGAACACCAAAAGGAGAATTGCTCATGAAGCCAGAAGATCTAATGCGGGCAGTTGTTCCTGTTTTCCCTCCATCGGAATCGAACCTCATCAGAGATGGATATTTGATAGGTGAAAGGAGTCCTGGGGAGTTACGATGTTCTCCTTCTAAATTTTTTATGCTATTTGATATTAACAACGACGGACTTATATCTTTTAAAGAGTGAGTTACGATTACTACGAGTATCATGTTATAGAGCAAATATTCAGGTTTTATTTGAGATTTGAGCTTTTGTTTTTTTTCTTGAAACAGGTATATATTTTTTGTAACTCTACTCAGCATTCCAGAATCGCGGTTTTCTGTGGCTTTCAAGATGTTTGACATTAACAACAATGGGTTTGTATCTATGAAATTTTTGTACAATGAAACTTTATTCATTTACTTTGTACACCAATTTGGGTGAAAATGAAAGTTGTTTGATTTTTGATTCTTTCCTCCCAACTGTATTGTTTCCCCTTTTTTTAATACTGTCTAGCATGATTAAACTTATTAATGAAACTAATAAAATATTTGTTTTATAGAGGAGAACTTGCACATTTCTCTATCAAACCAAAATACCCAGGATGGCCTATCCATCTTTATACTTGACTATTTGGCCTTTTTTTTTCTTCTTTTTCCTATTCATCCTTTGCAACCATTGCTTTTCTATATTGCTCGCCACCACTAATGGATAATGGATACAGATTTTGATCTAGATCTATTTTGAAACCCAGGTCAAGGTTGCCTTACTAATTGTAAGGAGTAAAATCATATGGACAATGATACTACGATGCTTATCAATTTTATCTGAAAAAAGCAGCACCTTTGGGAGGTTGTCTACCTTATTGTTAAGGTTCTTGCATAAATTACCGTGTCTTTAGGTGAATGAAATAAGAAGATGAGCCTTGCATGATACAGTTAGGAGAGGTTGCATTATGTTGATATGACTCATATGACAACAGCTCAACCTAATATAGTTGAATGTATTCCAATATCATTAATGTCATTTTTGAGCTTCCTGTCTTTTTCCGCCTTAGTCTTCAGTGTTCTGGTAAGTAGTTGACTGTTGATTATGCATGCAGGAAGATTGATAAGGAAGAATTTAAGAAAGTGATGGCGTTGATGCGATCTCATCACCGACAAGGGGTTCATCAGCGAGATGGACTTCGTACTGGGCTAAAGGTTACTGGTTCTGTGGAAGATGGAGGTTTGGTGGAGTACTTCTTTGGAAAAGATGGAAGGGCGTGTCTTGAACATGATAAATTTCTCCAATTTTTGAGAGAATTGCATGATGAAGTAAGCCTCCTTCCCCGCTCACATCTTCTCCCTATATCTCAAGCAACATTAAATCATTAATCTTTTCATAACATCTAGTCGCTGTTTCTGCTATTGTTGTAAGTTGTGATTTTATTGGCATCATACCTCAAGGGACATTGTCAACCTCTTAAGTTTTTATGAACTTGGAGCCTTGTTTTACTGTGCTATAAACTTAAATTAAGATTGAACTGGAATTAGGGACCTGGAATCACATGAGAGGGAAACAACTTATGCAGCTGTGTTTTCAGGGGGAAGGATGGCCAATAGCTGAAAGGTAGGGGTTTCGACGTGAACTCATACAATTTGATGCTGCTCAGCTACAGTTTGTTTGACATTGTGGGTTATGGCAGAAGACTAGGATTAACAGTGTTCATAAATCTACAAAGTAACAATCATAGTTCATTAATAACACTATCCTAATAATAAATGAGAATTGTTGCTTTGGCTGCTGGATTAAAATATTTATAAACAGATTACATCTGCAAACCATTTTCTTTCCTTTCGACTTCTGTTGTGTTTCTAATGGAACTATAGACCTAAAAAGCCTAATTTACATCTCATTCAGATTTTTTGAAATCTCCCTTATCTCAGAGCTATGCTAGGCAGCAATATTCTCTTTCCTCATCATATATTTTCTGGCTTATGGCAGTTTGACATCACTTTCAATCTTGTTTAAATGCATCCCTTCATTCATAGATTACTTTAGTTGCATGATTTGGTATACAGGTGATCAATTCAGTCACTTGGTATGGTTCAGTGTTGTTTTAAGTTTAAATTCCTGTTTGTGTTTTTGCTTTATTTCAACATAAACGAATCTCTCACTTTTATTTTGTAGCTGCTGAGTTTGGAGTTTGCCCATTATGATTTTAAGTTACGAGGAACCATTTCAGCCAAGGATTTTGCATTGTCCATGGTTGCTTCTGCTGATATGAGTCACATAAACAAGTTGCTTGATCGTGTTGACCAACTAAACAAAGAGCTGCATCTACAGGAGATGCGCATTTCATTCAAGGAATTCAAAGATTTTGCAGAGCTACGCAGAAAACTGCAGCCATTTTCTCTGGCCCTTTTTAGTTATGGGGAAGTAAATGGCTTGTTGACACGTGAGGACTTCCAACGAGCTGCATCCCATGTAAGATGCTGATGTCATAATCTATTTTTTGTGTTTTTTTCTCCTTCCAACAAATGAATCTTTTTTCGCTCAGAATATTTTTTAAATTTGAAAACTATTAAATCATTCTAGACTTGTAATATTGTTGGTAACTCAGCTGCATGCAGAGTCAGATGTAGGTTTATTAAAATGGATACTTCAGTGGGCATTGGCTGCTTTGTAGCAGTATTCCATCGGGTTCTTATGCTTAAGGACAATATGCTTTAAATTTTGACTTTAACCGTTTCAGAGCCCTAAAACATTATTTTTTTTGTATGTGGACAAAATATGTTTTTATTAGTTTGATCCTGGGAGGCTTTTGTGCGGTTTGTTTTGCTTTATTTAAACTTTTGCATTTGATCAATTCCATTTTGAAACTTTTTGGTGTTATTAATTCCATATTTTTACATTTTTCTAACTAAGTTGAATACTTGCATTTTCTTTTTATTTCTTTTACATTTACACTATTAGTTTAAAGTATCTGTCAGCATGATGAACTTTCAAATAAAACTTTTTTTACTATGAATATTCCAACTGATGGTCTTATGCAAATATTAGGTCTGCGGCGTATCACTCACTGAGAATGTGATCGAGATAATTTTCCATGTGTTTGACGCAAATCAGGATGGACATCTAAGCTTAGACGAGTTCATCATAGTTTTACACAAACGAGAAAGGGATATTGCTCAACCAGTGGAGACTGGAATCATGGGATTTTGGTCTTGTTGCTGGAACTGTTCAGCTACCTGCTCGATCAGACGGTTTCTTTCTTAATCTACTCTAGATGGATGCTCTCTGAAATATTTGCGTTGGGAGTCTTTCACATTCGTGATTAGAAACTCTTACGAGTTGAAGTGGGTAAAATGTTGACAATCAGAAACTGCGGTCGCTCAATCCTGTGGAAGAAGGAAAATTGAAATTTCGGCTTTGCTGCAGGAACTAAATACACAACTGACCAAAATTGTCATTCCGGGTGCATTCATCATGAAGCTTATTTTGAAGATGCTTTTACACGATCTCTAGGTAACTCGGAAGCTGTTGTAAATTCAAATTGCCACGTAAAAGATGCAAAGTCGTTATGTTTTGCATTCCACTAGAGCGTGTGAAGATGTCGTCCTATGTCCTGACATGAAAATTATACTGTGCTTTGTATATGTACATATTCCTTGAGTGAAATTTTTTGCCAGTGTCTAAAGTAAGCTCGCTTCCATTTGTTTGTGTGTTAAAATGACAATTATTTCAGTGTATCTTGTAAATTGTTATTATACCAAGGTTATTGTAGAGCATGTATGAAGCTCCTCGAGCTGTTAGTTATTGAAATTGTTTGGGGCATTGATTTCCCATTCTCCTTTTAATGATCTATATATTTGAGTCGTTATTATATGGGCTCATTCCTGTGATTTTATGTTAGATGTAACAAGATCAAACTACTAAAACAAGTAGAAAAATTAATGGAGTGATTGTGGAAGATTTTAGAATATAATTATTAGTATATTGAATTCATGAGAGTCTCATAAACTATATAAAAAATTAAAAACAAATTTTAGAAACCATAAGGAGAAGTAGAACTCTACTTATCTCGATTGCTTCCAGCAATGTTCAAAAAATAAGCTAACTTTTAAAGAAGGCAAGTAGCAACTCCTTTTCACAGTGATCTAATATGATAGAATTATGTGCAAACAAAGTTAAATAATTCTTACCCAAAGTATTGAACGACTGTTATAAATTCCTCGTATTTGCGAAAACTAAAAGTTCCATAATTGATATTGACTTGTTAACAGAGAATCCACAATGTGATTAGTTCTTGCAAATGCAGATAATTAATCCAGTCAAGACATTAAATTGATAAACATTACCACACGAAGTAAATCCAACATAATTTTTCTTACAGCTTCAAGCATCCACCTTTGCTGCTGCGGATGCATAACTTACACTACTGTCTCTCGTAGTTTTGCATTGGCTCGATTGCTCATATCGAAGGAATTTGACTTTTATCTTCGTGGAGCAGTTTCTCAACATCTGAAAGAATCAATGATAACGAACTAAAAAAGTTAGCAAATGCATCTGATCAAGTAACTAAAGATTTTAAAAGAGCTATCAAAGAGACAACTGAATTTTAAAATCAATTGAAAGACTAAGGATGATATGATTTACATCTACATTCTCAAACTTTACTACTTGTCGTTTTATAACCAAAAACAGGATAGTTAGCAAAAGTCCTATTGAAGAAAATAAAGGGAAATGTTTGAAAAGAGATGCACAGATATTTGTATGGGTCCTAACCCTGTAAGGTACGTATTAAGTCCTTTCTAACTTATGGGAACATTCGAAGCACTTACATAAAGAAAAACGCTAATTGGATGGCGTCCACATATAGTGTTATCATACTCCAATAAATACTGTTTGAAAGCATCTGGATCTCCTGTTTCTATGATATCCATGCCCATTTTGTCCAAGGCCTCAATAGATTTGTGTATGGCTCCGCATGTCTTGTCATAGTGCATGTAATTGAACCTGAAACCAAATGCACATCCAGACATGTGTGAAAATGATATGTTGCCAAATGCACAACTTCATGCGCATATTCAATAATCTATTTGCACAAATGACCAAGTAACATATTACAGAACCATGATAAGATAATAAATTTTTAAAATATAACAGATCACTCTTTCTTGTCCTTGGTTGACATGCTAAGCAAAAGAGAAAAAAGTTCCTAGAGAATATATAGTACTTATGCAGTTAATGCACCAAGCCAGTCTGGTGGCGTCTGACCTTTTATAAAAGTCTATAAGATAATTCAGAGCAAAGTGACACTCAATATAACCACACGACATTAGATTTTCAGAAATGGTATGCAACAAGCATAGGCAATGACAGTTTACTACATGTCGGTGCAAGGTAGAATGTCTCAAGCTTGAATAAAATAAGGTCTAAACATTTAAGCACAGTTGTGAATAGAACATACCGAGCACCCCAATGACAAAAATCTGAGGACACCGAGAAGAAATTGCTTGGATCATCAACATATTTGGCTAGCAACCTTCCATACATCGCTTCATTTTCAGCATTAACAGCACCGACAAGAATGGGTACAAGTTTTACCGGGTGCCTAAATCAGTATCAATCAAAGTTAGCCACAAAACAAAAGGACAACAAAAATGAACTACCACACACAAATTACCCCTCAAATACTTTTGCAAGATATGGCAAGTGCATTTCCATGCTATGTTCGGCCTCATCAACACGAAGATCCATCAGTTCAAATTTTCCTGTAGCTTTTAGCTCCTCAATAACTGACAGATATGAGCATAAATTTAAATCAACTTTGGTTCAAAGACCAATGAGAAATACAAAACTACAAATGGAAAGCTTAAAATTTTGGAAGCATGAAATGAGTGGATTATATCTAAGAGAAGACAGCGAGGATACCTTCCAAATCAATAGGTAGGTCCCCCAAGGGAGTCTTGTAAACTGTGGCTGTTGAAAGAGCACACTTTGGAGTGTAATAGTGGTGAGATGGACCAAGAAGGAATACCCGAGAACTAAAACAGAAAATCTTTGCACATATTAGCACCAATTAACAAACTGAGCATCTAAATTTATTGATGATTTTGAAAGTAATTGGTTAGCTGACAGACAACTACTTGAACATCATCTCATATCATAACGGTATGCATAACAAATTTTATGAAACCCAACAGTGTGAAAATGAACAATAGAAATACGCACATGTTTGTTGGGTCTATGTTTCCAAATGCGTAAGCAGCAGCACGACCTGAATACGAATAACCTGCATGCCTGCAGTTGGATTTCACCAAAAAAATAAAATTACCACACTATATTAAAATCGTTAACAATGATTCATGGGAAACAGAATTAAAGGGCCATCATTACTTACGGAGCAATCACACCTCTTACTTCTGGAGATTTAGGCAGCGCTGCAGCCCTGAGCCAACCATCAAGCTCTTCTTCTAATCTTTTAGCTGACAAGCGGGATAAACAATAATAGTATCATCTTTCAAGGACATTTTTATAAACCAATAGAGTTCTGGGATTATAAAGCTTAATAAACTAATCACGTTACCTTCAAGAAACATAGAAAACATGCAATTGTCCAACAGAAAGCTCAATAAAAGGAAGAAAAGCCCAACTCTCAACCAAACTCAGAACTTTTTTCAACTATAAGCTTAACTGACAAGCGGGATAAACAATAATAGTATCATCTTTCAAGGACATTTTTATAAACCAATAGAGTTCTGGGATTATAAAGCTTAATAAACTAATCACGTTACCTTCAAGAAACATAGAAAACATGCAATTGTCCAACAGAAAGCTCAATAAAAGGAAGAAAAGCCCAACTCTCAACCAAACTCAGAACTTTTTTCAACTATAAGCTTAACTGCAACTGATAGCATGGAACCAATATCAATGCAGATGCCGGTTCCTAAATTTTTCTCAACAAGTCCTCCAATATCTAAATTTATGCTGCCAACTGCAGCCTCACATGTTCACAACTGAATTATGCGAAAATTTGAAGTTACAGTAGTGCATTATAATATCAAGTACTGATTCACCAATCAAACTATTAACAGTACATATCAAGTGATCACACCAATGCTATCATTCCAGTGAACTGCAACAAAAATAAACTTTTATACTTAAACTAAGACACTTGTTATATAGTTTTTTCAAGCACTCAAATTCCATATTCATCCAAAACTTCAAATAAAAATCCAAACTTTATATTCTTCCAGGAACAAGAAATTCAAGTGTAAATTATTTACTTTACTAAATAAAGTTAAGCATCAAATTTTATACAAAAATTGGAAAAATTCAATTTCCTGAGCAACCAAACAGAAAGAGTCGCTCATCAACTAGAATTCCTCGAAAAAATTTTAATTCGAAAATTAAACTGTGTTTTTAAGTCAAAGACTTACAATTATCGGTGTACCATGAGCCTGCATGTGATGCTCTCCTAATTTTCTCCATTTCGAAAAAAAGCTACGAATTCAAGTGATTTCGAAAACCCTAAATTTCAAGAGAATGAGTTTTGATTTTCGATGAAATTGAACTTTTTTATTTTTTGCTTTTTTTTTCCTTCACTTTTGTCTACTGTATTAAACTATATGCCACTTTGATTCAATGCATAACAGGTGACTCGGATATCCTGTACTCGATTGTATATTTCTCTTGGTAGAGATGCTGCCTGCTAATGCCACGTCGCACCCCAAAAAATAGATTTTTAATTTTTCTTTTTTAAATAATTCCAACTCAAAATTCATTAACGTAATCCGCCGGAATTTAAAATTTAAACCCAAATTCGTGATTTAATCAGTCGGTAATGGCTTTGATGATTTTTTTTAAAAAAAAAACAATCCCATGATCAATTTACTATTTATAGTTGTATATTGGTCCTCTTAATAAAATATTAATATTTTGCTTTTTTAATATACAAATATTCTTAAAGAAATAATTACCTAAACATAATCCTCTATTAAAAAAATTATCTTCTTGTGTTGTCTCTAAGATGTATTATAATGATATTGAATAATAAATTTAAATATATACCACTATTTTATGTATTTTAGTAACAAATAATACTCATTCACCTTGATAATTATTAGATTCGAGTTGCCTCCATATGTTTTATTTTCATATAGTATTTTAATAAAACTCTTTCAAGCTTAGAGTGAACATTTTATCAGAAAATAGAAATAATAAACATAAATATTTTAAGTATATAAGGTAATGCCCACCAAAGAATTTCTATAAAAGAAAAAAATTATTATAGCCAATGCAGTAAATTCATCTGTACCTGTAACTAGTGTTCAAGTGTTTCTTGACAGATTCTCCCAATCACAGAGTAACATATCAGTAAAGTTTCAATCCACTTCAAAGTACAAAAAACATATCGCAATGACAAAAGTTTTCAAGCTGTTTCAATTCAAATGTCTCATAGCCATTACAATGAATGCATGAAAATTACACACTCAGTTTTGTATGCCATACCAAAATAAGAACCCAAAATTAAACTGAGAACCTGACATTGAAAAAAAATCTATAATGAATAATGAACAAATAAAATCATATACCCCTCACCATCTTCTTGATTCTCTCAAGACTCTGAACAATCAACCATTACTCTATGAAAGAATTTTCCACCCCGAAAAAATAAGGGATGTAAAAAATGAGATATGCGGCTTTGTAGCCATATCACAAACACACTTCATTTGCAACCTCATTTGCAAACGACACTTTTGCTCGTTGCCCCCGAACGAGCTGAACATAAACTGTGTATAGAGGAAAAAGAAAGAACACCTGAAATCACAGAAAGGATGAAAGACGTGTTACACTAAGTCCAGTTGACAGAAACAAATAAAAACGTAATAAAAACCAGCAAGTGAGCATTGAGTTCCTTCAATACATGAATGAAATGAAGACTGCTAACATGGAGTTGTAAATCGATCAAGGAATATATATATATATATACTTTTGTGTAAAAATCCAATCATAAAGAACAGGCAAACATGTTTAGTGCTTGTCTATATCAGTTATCAGAACCCATTTCCACACAAATCTCTACTAAATTTATGTAAAATGAAAAGCCATTTGGTGGGATATACGTTCACAACTGTGATACAAACCATGAAGAAATAAGTTTACTACGAACTACTTAGTTCATTTCAGCTATTCTATGGTTGCTAGAAACTATGCCTTTGCATAAAGAATGAACTTTCGAAAATATTGACCTACTCTTGATATAAATAATATTAGAACTTAAAATCCAAAAATAAAGAGCTAATTATTTTCATGACGACTGAGTTTCATGTTTCTGTTTGAAGTTGTAACAAAATCATGAATCATCATCAACAAGCCAAACATGCAAAACAGTAACTAGGATGAGATACTTAGGAAATTCTATAAGTCAATAAGAAATATAAGACATAGTCTTACCTATTTTAAACACGCCAACTTAGCTCTTGAAATATGGACCAAAGAAAATAGAAGCATCTTATTCAACGCCCTTAAAGAATACCAATCTATCCACTAAAATTTGAAATATTCTCCAAGATATAATGAAGTTTTGGAGCTCGGCGACGGAATAATGGTTCTAGCCGGAAAGATGGAACACCGATCTGCCATCTCTTAGCATCATACATTTCATTCCATGCCTGTACTATCTCATCGATTTTGAAGCCAAAACCTGCAATTGTTGCATAGTAGTCAAAGGTTATTAGGACTGAACGTGAGGACGAATGTAAGATAATTTCAAAGATCAACATGTATGCATGGGAGTTAGTATTTTACCTTCCAGTGCAGGTTGATTGGAACAATGGTTCTTTATCATGACTGCTATATCTGTTGGAGAAGCTCCAGCAAGTTCAAACTTCTCAACTGAAACCTCCAAGCATTCTTCCCAAGTTGGTAGCTCTAGCATGTATTCTACAACAGATCGCTCATACAGCAAGGTACCCCATAAGAGGTATATCTGCGAACTCATGTTTGCAGCCTGCTCTGCTGCTTCTTCTGGAGATATATCTTTAAACAACCCATCCAACCCCATTTTCAGCAACTGCGATTTATATTTATCAAATTTGGAGAGACCATTTAGACGCTGCTCCTCCATCTCCTCCCACATCTGCATTCCTCTCTCCATGCTGTCCTCAGCCTTGTTATAAAGCTCCAGGACCTCCTGGCTGGGCCCACTCTCCACGCTCCCCACATCCATCTTGCTACCAATTGCATGGCACCAACAAAGCTTTGCTTGCTCAAAGTTTTCTTGCCCAAGTGCAAGAAGACCTTCATAAAAGTCTGGTTTGATCCTCATAGCCTCTTCATACTTCATTCCTGCCTTAGTGTACTCTTTCTTAGCCCACTCATATGCAGACTTAACCTGGGCAAGTACTGATTCCCGTGAGCCATCTTCTGGGAAGAAGATCCGCTTCCTTGCCTTAGACATGTGAATATTTCCCCAATTGAACGATGCCAGAGCTGCCATCTCTTGGAACTTATCTGCAGCAATTTCAAAAAGTTCCTGTGCTTCTTCACCCGTTACAGTATCCTCCATTGCCTCTGAGTATAACTTCATACCAAGTTCATGAAGATCCAAGTATGAATCAGAATCTAATCCTACATGGTTTTTAAACAGTCGAGCAAACTGAACAATCCAGTCTTCAATGCAAGTTGATCTGTTTTCAATTTCCACGCCTTTCTCCACCTTCCCATTCTCAAGAACATTTCTTGGTTCTACATCACCCCTATGCACCTCCTTCTCACTGTCCATTCCTTCATAGGCTGGTTCTTGATCAGGACTAACCTCGGCAATGTACAACCTCAGAGAACTCCGTGAATCAGCTAACAATTCAGCCAATCTCAGCTCATCCGTTGTAGTGATGGTAACCAAATCACCCTCCTGATCCCTATATTTCACAAGAACACCCTTCAAGCTCGGAAACCTATCATGTACTATGTCCCTCACCAATCTTATACTACAATTCACCGGTAACTGCGCCCACCTTATATCCTCCCCAAAAACCAACTTCACTGTCTTTGTAACAACTTTTTCTTCCTTACTAACAGCCTTTGTAACCTCTATTTCTTCCTCAACAATCTTGGTAACCACTTCTTTATTCTTAACATCGCTCATTTTCTCCTCATCATCACTCACTTTCTCCTCCACAGCAGCTTTATCATCCACGTTTCTCTCCTCGCTTTTACCACTCTTTTTCTTCTTCTTCAATTTCTCTTTTACAACTTTCCGCACAGGCAAAACACCACCCGTCTCCACACTATTACCCAAACCGATTTCTTTCACTTTTTCCTCGACATCAATACCCTTCTCAATCATGGCCCTTTTCACACTCTCTAAAACCTCTAAAGCTGACGAATTATTAGGTTCCATACTCAAAACATAACTAACATCCCTAAATGCAAAATCCAACCTGTTCAAGGCCTCATAACACTTAGCTCTCTTCAACAAAGCTTTGCTATACTTAGGTGAAACCTCCAAAGCCAAATTACATTCATTAATGGCCCGCGGGTACTCCCCGAGCCCCATTTGCATATAACAAGAAGCCATATTAGTACGCAAATAAGCAACATCTATGTGGGTTCTAGGCAACAATTTAAGAGCTTTTTCAAACTTCAACATGGCCCCTTCATGGTCACGTTTTTGGAACAGTTTGTTACCTTCCTCTTTCAGCTCCTGCGACATGCTAATGAACATCGCCGTGTCCTTATCCAAAGCCTTCGAGGCCGCCGCTCGATCCGCCCCCTTGCTCGGCTTGCCACCCTTGGTATCACCAGGCCTCTGTGCTGCTATCGTCTCTTGATTCTTCTTCCTCCCAGTTGGTTTCCCCATATTTTTGCACCAAAAAAAAAGAAACAGTAATGATAATAAATAAAAAAATTTCAACCCACCCACTTGAATCGCTCTACTCCAAATACAAAATCCCTATCTGGGATTTTCAAAAGATGTTAAATTGAACTTGGATAAATTTTTCAGCTGTTAAAAGACAAGACAGACAGGAATTTCTTTCTTTCCTTCCTGCGCGTAAAATTAGGGTTTCCAATTTCATATTAAATGCAAGTCAACGATTCCCAGGTAAATGGTAGCCGCCGCATTCGATTGAAGCGCGTGTGTAATAGTATTTATTCTGATCATTAAAGAGGAAAAAGAAAAATATAAAAGTGGTGGTTGATTGTGGTGGGGGGCCTCTCCGCTTCAAACAGAGCTGTCAATTTTTCTTTCCAACCCATCTTCATCTGCAAGTTTTTTATTTTTCTTTTTTTCTCTTTAATAACTTCAAATCTGGGATTTGTTTAAGACATTGTATCTCAATAATTATTGTGAATCCTCCTGCATGTATTTTAAAAAAATAATAATAATTTAGATATTATTTTGTAAATAATGTAAATTACTTGATCCTTGATTCCTAGGGATATGCTCAAACAATGCTGTCTTTTTAATGTTATTATTATTATTATTATTATTCTTAATAAAAGTTATAAGATTATAATTTATAACTACTTTATTACAATAATTTATGGATGGTATTTTTTTTTAATTATTTAAGATATCACATCAAATAGTATATATATATATATATATATTCTGTTGAATTCATATTC
Organism: Xanthoceras sorbifolium; assembly: GCA_003430845.1. Taxonomy (NCBI): domain Eukaryota; kingdom Viridiplantae; phylum Streptophyta; class Magnoliopsida; order Sapindales; family Sapindaceae; genus Xanthoceras; species Xanthoceras sorbifolium. The sequence continues at coordinate 29,545,946 of CM010616.1, forward strand.
TACAATGGATTGGTAGCTCATTTTATAAATTTTTACAATCACATTTCATAACACTTGTTATATAAAAATTACGACAAGAAATTATTGGTAAAGCCCTCCGAATATATTATAAATTCAAATCGTACCTCCCTCCTACTACGACATAAGTATTTTTGTAAAAAAAAATAATAACAATAATTTACTTTGCTTTTGAAAAACAAAAGTTGTCTAAGGTATTACTCTTTCTTTACTTTTCTTTTTCTTATTTTTTTTCTGCTTAGTTTTATGAATACCAGACACTGCCAACACAAAACACTGAAAACCCACCAGCAGCATCAGTATCTACAATAGCATTATTGCCAATTCACCAAAGCTAGAGAAGACCAAATCAAATAAGAACATAATAAACAAAGGATTTTTAATTTTTCTTAATTGGGATCATACCCCACAAGTTCAGATCCGTGCCTTAACTGAAACAGATCATATATTCCCACATTTATTTATAAACATACATACATGTGGGTTCAAGCCAAAGTAGACTGTTTTGTTCAATCAAGCATAGGTTTGTTTGCTCAAATTGGAACCCTCCTCAGGCAGCCTCTGTGGTAGCAGACTCATTTCATCCGAGGGCAGCACGAGCCATTTGCCTTCGGGTTCCTGAGGTTCGAAGACAAGAACTCCACCGTCTGTTAGTCCCACTGCAAACTGAGTTGGCTTCTGTGGATGTGCAGCTATGGCAATTGGGTACGCGTAAAGACTGCTGCCCACAAGTGATAAACAAGATTAAAGTTGTGGCTAATTACCGCATATCAATTATCTCAGTGATTGTAATATGGAAGTTTGTGGATCGAGATATACATCTTTGCGATAAAATAAATTGATTGCATAATAAGTTTTCTTTAACCGATAATGGTTTAAGTAGAATAAAATCAGAATACAGAACAAATCAGATAAAGATCCTATTTCCTTTTTGCCTGAAACCTTGGCACAGATCTAAGATCTAAGTGAAAATCCCCTCATAAAGATGCAATGAAAAAAAAAAAAAAAAAAGGGACAAGAAAACAATTTAGTGTATGAAAAATGCACGTGACATACCTGGAACTGAGAGGAAGGTAAGAAGTGGATGAGACCTTGCATTTTAATTCAAGATTTGAAGCATCAAATACGGAAATAGTTCCATCCACAAAGCCGGCATACACCATCTGGCTATCGCATGAGAATGTTGCTTGGGAGATTGATACAGGGCCTACTGGAACCCACTGGAAGTAAAAAAAATAATAATAATGAAGACGGTTTTCTAATTTTATACTCGATAAACAGCTCACAGACAAGAAGACACCTATATATATATGACAGAGAGAGAGAGAGAGAGAGAGAGAGAGAGAGAGAGAGAGAGACGAGAGCAGAAACCTGCAGCAGACATTGTAGTTCCTTGGCTTCATATATTGCTAGCTGAGTCTCGTGTACAACAAGGAAGCGAGTCTGGTCCAGATGGAATTGGATAAAGGTATCAGACCGTGCTACGGGCATTTTCCCTTCAGGCATCTGCCAGAATCTGCATTTCTGTTTCTCCCATCCGTCAACATTCCACACTGAAATCTGCAGAAGAAAAAGTCAATGGGTTAAAAAGATGAAATGCTTAGATTTTGAAATGAAAATCTCCAAAGAGCCACTCTTGAGATTGTAATAGTGGTCCAGCCTTCCAGGGATGCATTAACAAAATATCAAATACTAACCTGAGCATCTGCTCCAGAAGAAACCAATGTATTTAAAGCACTAGAGAAGGCAAGGCCGGTGATTCTTTTAGAGTGACCCTCAAGCTTGGCTTTAACCTGCATCAGTGAAGTTAATGATTGCATCGCATGCACCTAGGCTTCTTTTTAGAATCGCAAAAGAACATGAAAAGAATAGGAAGAAAATATACCTCAGCCACTCGGACATGATATATCAGAATTCTGGAATCATCCATGCCAATAGCAATTATATTGTTATCTTGAGGGTAGAAAGTGAGACATGTTGCCGCAGGTGCTGGAGGCATAATATTTGTTATCGTCTGTGCTTCCCCACCAAAGTTGAAGCGTTGTCAGTTAGATTCGAACATAATTTTTAGCAACAAGACTGAACCATATTGATTCAGCGATTTTGAAATTAGTTAGTAAGTTGGATCAAAAGGCTTATTTATATCAATGAAGCATAATCATGTAGAAAGCAAGCAAAGCCACCTTTTTGAAGCACCGGTTCACGATTCCAAAACAGCAATTTAACGAAATGTAACAGAAGAATTACGTTGCGAAAGAGTAGTAATACAAGCTCACAAAATACAATTTAAAAACATATGTCTTTAACCTACCTACACTTGGAACAAATTGAATTATGATTATAGTTTAAAAATAGTAGCGTTCACACAGTTGATGAAAAGGACATGTAATTCAAAGTTACATAGGTTACCTTAAATGTGATCATGTTAAACAGGGAAATCATCCCTCCTGACGCTGATATAAGATATGAATCATTCTTGGATAAAGCAAAACAAGGCACAGCCTCTTCAGGATTGTTGCCAGTAACATCATTGATCATAAGTCGCAAGGAGCTCTTCGGTTGCCATAACTGAGGGGCAACCTTGGTAGTTGCCTGAATTTAACATTTTATTGTGATGATGTTATCAACCACCATTCCAATCACAATTTTGATGATGTATAACAAATTCAAATTGAAAAAGGGAACAATTATGGTTGATTTTCTTTCACCTTTCCACTCAAATTCAGGTAATCCTTTGGCCATCTCCAAAGCAGATGAATTCCATTTGATGCTAATGCCAAAATGGCATTGCCTGCATTGTTGTAGATCAGCCTTGACATCTGCAATTTCAAGCAAGGAAGCTAGTGAGAATCTCCGATTTACTTGTAACCCAAGCACCTATATGTTTTAGGTGGCCTCCAACCCTCAAGCCTTTGTTATTTTAAAGTTACTCCAAGAATTTCATGCTTTATGAATTCATTGCAATTTACATATGGATTGCCTAGAACAGTTAATTCGACTATAAGGGATTAGTATGACGAAGGTATTTGTATAGTAGCGAGCAACAGGAACCTCGAGCTACTGGAAATTTCAAAGTAGCCGTAACATTAGAGGTTGCAATTTTCTGGTAAGTCATTTAATTGAGTTGTACTTATTATCACTTACAGCTGATCTGCTAATCTGTGCATATCATTCTTTTGCATAGTACAAGTCACAGTTCAGCCAAGAACTTGCTTCATTTGATAGATATATCAGAGCAGAAGAAACTCCCAACAAGAAGGGGGGTTTTGCATCCTTCAAGTTCAGAACCTTGTTTCACTTATATATAAAAGGTGCTAGAATGTCTAACCTTGTTTACTTCCATATAAGAAGGGGGGTGCAATGGCAGGCACTGAGAAGGTCTGATAATTACATGATTCCCAACAATCGATCTAGATTTGTCATCAGCTTCTCCAGAAATATCTGGTTTTGCATCCTTCAAGTTCAGAACCAATACTCAAGTTAAGACGGTATAAATAGAAAGAAACGGAGTCCCAACTGAATTGTCACATTACAATTTGTGCAAGATGAAATAAAAACATGACTCCTAGAAATTTTTTCGACGGCTACTCACCACCAAAGCATCTCCTTCAGCAACTGCAGCACTAGCAACAGCTGAAGTAGGATTAAGTGCAAGCTGCATGGTATAAAAAAGCATTAGGCTGGATAGATCTTATATGAAAAAAAAACAATAGAAGAAGGTTCAATACACCAACCTCTCTCAAATTACCAGAGAGAACTCTGGAGGCATCAGTGGAACAACTTTCCGATGAATCTATCAACTGAAGACCGTTATCAGTTGCCAATATATTTATTCTGTTTTCGTTTGCAATAACAGCCAACAAAGTACCCTCCTTGTTGAAACAAATGTGCGGATTTGCCTTCAATCACAAAAGAAGTAAACACAACTTAAGTCACCCTTTTTCTCTCATGGAATATATGATCGAAAATTAACTAAAACTCCTCCTTGAATATAAATCCACTGAAGAATTGACCCTCATCTACATAATAACTTTTTGACATCGAAGTACTTAAATAATAACAACTTACTGGTAAGCCTCCATCTACGTCAATGGTTGTCAAGAGCTCAACCTTGTCCATATCCCAAATTTTAATAGTATGGTCATCTCCAGCAGCCAAAAACTGATTCTTGGTTATACCAAACTGCACATCAGCCAGTGAATTATTCCGGAGCCCTTGGTAGGTTCTTTTTATAGAACCTTCACTTTCATCCCATTCCACAAGGAAAGATTCTCCATCTTTATTAGTCCCGCATGAAAATAGCCTGACAAAGAGTGCCATTATAACATGAATTTTAATTCACCTTTAATAAACAGAAAGTCAATGATCACATAATGCCAGTAAAGCTAACCTTCGACCATCAGCACTATATGCCATTCTCGTGCGTGCAAGACCAGGAGCATCATAATCAACTCTTGCTCCCATATTGTCATATAACCATGCTCTTATCTCCCCATCCACCGATGTTGAGAAGATAAACTAAGCACAGCATACATGGACAGAAGTTAAAGACTTGAACAAAAATGATCATTATCAATATAACCACAACCACCAATGAGACAATGATATAATCGAGAGAGGTCCTTACATGAATTAGCTCCTTAGCATGGGGGCAGAGAGAATAAACTGGGGCATCATGACCCTCAAAGCTATGCATTTTGACACCACTAACCACATCCCACACCTTTAACAACATGAATAAACACAATATAAATTTCTACATGAATCAAAAAGAAAAAAAAAAATTGATTATCCGACATCATAAGAAAAAACAACCTTGACTGTCTTGTCATCACCACAGGTTATGACCAAAAGTTGCTCGTTGGGAACAGAAAACGCCAAATCATTTATGCCACCAACATGAGCATCAATCTGGATAGTTACAATAAAATTATAATCAATATTTGTTGCAGAACAGCAAACTAAAAAATAGTGTTGTACTGAGAGTATATACAAGAAAGCCACCTCCAGTTTCTGCCTAACATCACTGCCACCATGATAAGAATATAATTGGGCAATATGTTTTGAATATGCCACCCCTGTTTAGAAGAAGAGCAACTAAAATTCAACAAACAAAACAAATTACCGGTTATTGTTCCACTGCAGTGGTCCAACTGTTTTTGTACTTACCAAACAAAGACCCATCAGGACTCCAAGTAATGCGATTAACAGAAACAAATGGATCTTTACCCAGAGCTGCCTGCACATACGTGACATTGGTTCAGACTTCAGATCATATGGATGGAATAATTGATCCTTGGAAAGATGTAACAAACCTGGAACAGCATTGAGCATGCCCCAATATTCCAAACCTTAAAATTTCTTGAAAGCAACTTTGCACCAGAATTAACATCCCACAACCCTATGTCCCCTACATTTGTTCCAACTGAAAATCTCACCAGCAACAGTCGTTAGTAAGCACCAATTTAAAAGACTATTATGCAAATAATCACCACAAAATTTAAGATAACAAACAATTTGTATGGTTAGACCTAAAAGAAAAGTATGCTGAACAGGATGAAAATCCATGCTCACTGGAGATGACCCTTCGTTCAATATACGTGCAACTGTCTTGGGCAAATCCGCTTTGCTGATCAGTCCAGAACTTTGAAACTTATCGTTTTTTAGAGAGGTCTTGGGCAAGCCATCAGGAATGTTTAATAGAGAGATGTGATTTAGGCCAGAATAAGTGAAAGTTGATGTTACCTACACATATAAGTAAAAACATGACTACCAGAACTAAAAGGTAGTTTAATTCAGTGATGTTGCGGCAAAAGTTAACCCAGCTTTACCTCATCTAAAATCCCAAACGGCATTTTCTTGAACATAACATAATCCTCTTGGCCATCCATATTTGTAGCTACCAAGAGGAAGTAGAAGATTAATTGGAAAAGTACTAGAAAGAAAATGACTGTCGAGTGTCAACTATAAGCCTGACACAAGCATAATGTGAATTATAATCACTACCTTGGTTTGGTTGAGAACCAAGCGATAAAGCCCCAGTGGAAACTGAAGAATCAGTTAACGTAGATAGATTAGGATTCCAACCGGCCATGACAATTGGCACGGATGAAGCTTGAGATGGCTAAACATGAAAAATTTACCCATTCTTAAAAGAAGTTATCCAAATAATACAAATAGATAAGTAATTGGCTTGGTAATGATATGTAATAGAAGTGATGAGGGAGAGATTAAAAAGAGAAAAAGATAGCAGAAGCAGTAGGATCTTACCAGTGCATTGCTCTCGGCTAACTGAACAGTTGAACGATCATCTGGTGGATGACAGACATGATCCTCAAAAAGGGTATTTATATCAGGATTTGCATGGGGATTTGCACAATGTAAATGCTGCCAATTCAGGCTGTCAGATTACAAGAAAAATTCAGTTCTCTCTCAATGCCCACAAAGTACATCTAGAATTATTGAAGATCATCCAAGATGTCAAAGCTACAGTTAAGAAATTTACAGGGTCATTTCAAATGTAATAGAATTCTTAGCCCAATTCAATTCTCTTCCACAGAAAAGAATATAACAAAAAAAAAATATGAAGTCCAGAAATGAAAAGAGAAAGTTATTACCTTTGGTTAATCAGACGTCGTAGCCTATTACGTTTGATAGTAGGAAATTTCAATTTGCCACGGAAAATGGGATTTGCCTCAATTACTTTCTTGAGTTCAGGCATCATAACTTTTCTTGCAGACCTAGTATCTCCATACATTGAGAGTGACTCATGTTCTCTGTGATACACGCAGAAAGAAAGCTCAGATATTATGCTACCGTCACTGGTTCTGAAATTACGAAACTAAAATATACTTCATACCTTATATCATCTAATGTCAACAGCAGAGTCATTTCATTGAACAGCTCCTCATTACCAGGAGCAAAAACTTTTAAATCCTTTGTAAGGATGTTTAACGCCTTGGCATGATTCTTACTGTAAAATAACCAACCATTTCAATTTAAAAACAAGGCCAGTAACAAATATATGCATGAAAATCACTATTAGGAATTTTAGAATATTAATTATAAGTTAAAACATTACCTGTCCAGTGCCTCAAGGAAATTCTGCTTCCGGATCTCAAAATAGATCTTGGTTGAGTACCTATTGTCATCAACTTTAGTGAAACTAGAAAGATACCTCTCAACCTCTTCCCAGTTCCCATCAAGTACCATTTCCTCAAAAAACTTCATGTCAAAGTATAATCCGGTTTCACGCTCAAGCCTATACACATCAAATGATAATGCACAAGTTACAAATATCAACATGAGAGTTTTTTAAGGAAAATGTTTACATGTGCGGCACATGGATGTATTTGTGTGAGAGAGTCACAGAGAGAGAAACTTACAAGTGAGCGCTTCGTTTTAAACCTTCCTCGTTAAAGAACTGTAAGATTAAGAAGACAAGCTCTTCACTGAGAGAAGACATTTCCACAACAGTCCTGTCTTGTCTCCAAAACCTGCAGGACTGTAAGATTAATGAACTGGAATTGATGAATTTGATTAAATGAAACGACCAATAGAATGAACAATCAACACATAAAAAAAAAGTTAGTCCCTGCTTGCTTTCCAAAAATCAACTTAATAAAGAAGAAAGTTCGATAATCTCGCTCAAGCAGACATATGTTTTATGGCTATAAACAGTTAATTGATAGATATAAACCAGGTCTTGAACAACCATTTAGCTTATCTACATCAAAATTTTTATTTAGTATTTGAGACAAAAATTCAATGATTTTAGAGCATGTTTTGATCAAAATCTTTTTCCTTCCAATCCCTTCATTTTCCCAACAGCCAAACCTGTGATGGCTTTTGCTCAAAAACACAACTAAACATAAATTAGCACATTTAACAAACATACCAAAGAGCAATCATCTACAAAAAGATAACAAAATAACCACAAGACAGCAAATAATCATATAGCTATGCTTGGTTAGTTTTCGGATTTTACCCAGAAATCGAAAGCTCAGAACAATTCTTGATTCCTCAAGTCGCCAAACAAATGTTAGCGGTTTAATCAATTCAAAATGAGTCCAAAACAATTTTTATCTTTTTTTTAAAAAACGACAATACTAACAAACAACCAGTCACCGTCAAGACAATCGTGAGGACTACGATCAAGATAGGAATAATGTAAAAAAAAACAAAAAAAAAAAATAATAATGAATTGACAGATCAACCAATCGCGGGTGTTCGGGTTTTCCATAATTAAAGCATCAGATTACCAAAATCAAATCTTAGAAAATTACTAGAACAATCAAGGAAGCACGAAACTCGGTTTCCGACCTGACGAAACCGGCACTTTTATCTGGCATCTTGGTTAGATCGATAAAACAAAGACTTGAACATGAAAATCATAAGAAACAATAAATGGGTATCTAGAATTGACGCTAAAAAGAACAAAAGAAAAAAACGAAAAAAAAAAAAGCAGTGGAGGAAGAAATAGCTCTGTGAAAAGCTCACCTGAATCACTGAAGAAAGAATAAAAAGGAAATGAAAAAGAGATTTTTTTAAAAAATTATTTTGAAAAATAAAGTAAACTTATCACTGTAGCTATCAAAAGTATCGTTCTTCACTTTCTCTCTCTCTCTCTAACTGAGTAAAACGAACGACTGAGAGTGATCCCGAGAAAGTATAAGTACAACAACTTATTACGATAAGTGCGATGTCGTTTAATTGGAGACGCGATTAGATGTTGATAAGACCATTGCTTATAATATCACATGACCTAAGGGTGGGGCCTACTCTGGGTTTTCAGGCTGTGAGGTCCACGGCAGGACTGACATATTTTACAATTTAAAATTAATCTTCTAAATATATAGGGTTAATTGCACAAACATCCCATGTTGAATGGCATTATTGCACTCGCTGATAAATTTTCTGTTTATTGCACAAACATCCCCTCAATTTGTTGACCAAACCGTTGACCGACGGTAAAGTTAATGTTAAATCTATGTGATAAGGGTAAAGTGGTCTTTTTACTTGTTAAAAGTGCTTATCTCGATGACAAAACCGGTGTCATGATAGATCACATTTTTTAAGGGTAAATAGTATTAAAATATTAAGATTGCATTTAATGCAATCAAATCAAATTTAGAGTGGGTAGTGAAATTGGCGGTTCATCTCACATAGTTTCTCGCACGAAGGACAATTGCTGATGGGTTTTCATTTTCTCTGAACTTGAAGAAAGAGAAGATGTTGATATTCCTATTTTTTACCCCTTCATCTTCCATTTGTTTCTCACGCAACGAACTGAGTTTTCTCTATACTCCAAGAAAAAAACCTATTCGTCTTCCATTTTTGGGTTTTCTGTCAACTTGGAGACCGAAAAGGGATGTTGTTTTACTCAGTTTTTTTGTGAAAGGGCAATCGAACCAACAACTGTGGAGGATTCGAACCACCAACACAGAATACGACGCAACAACTTTGAAAAGGTGTGACTTTTTCTTTGGAATTTTTGTTTTAGTTTTTGTAAAAAATTGCTTGTGATGGTTGAGTTGTTATAATGGATGGATTAGAGGCTCTTTTCTTTAGATTTTTGTTATAGTTGTTGGATTATTGAATCTTTCCTTCAATTTTAGTGTGTGAAGAAAAGAAAAAGTTATTTGTTTAATGTTTAATATTTTTTTCCAATCAATAATTTTGTTTGTAGATGGGTTTTATTATTTTGTTTCTATAATTTTGTTATAGAAAAAGATTTTTGTTTATTTTTTGATTGTTTCTGGGTTTTGTTTGTGCTTGTGCGAATCCATGGAAGAGTTGGATGGTTGAAAAAAAAAATTGTTTCTATAATTAAAAATTTTGTTTTATTTTGTGTTGGTTGAAAAAGGAGTCCTATTTTGATAGAACAAAACAGTCCTCATGTGGTGAAAATTATCCGGATGTTGAAACTTGGATTTGATTACTGCTTTCTGTGTGTGGTAGTGTTTGTAATCTGATGGTGACAGTGGTAGTATTTGTAAAATATATTTGTTCATAGTAAACTTGGATGTTCAAACTTAAATTTGTTGAAAGTAATATGATGTATGGTTTCATTAATGATGTAATTGATTTAATTTCTTAATGAAAATGCATAAAATTTTTGCAGCAATCAAGCTCGAGAAGATTTAAAATTCAGACTAAACAAAACATAATGTGACACATTGTCGATGACTTGCACAATTTTATCTACATAATATGTTATCCTATTGTGCAATATTGAACATTCCAATCACAGTTTGAGCATATAACTTGTCTGCGTATACAATTCTCACTCAACCACATATACACCAAAAGAAATATGCTTCAAACAGTGGTAGTGTTTGTAAAGTATATTTGTTCACAGTAAACTTAGATGTTCAAACTTGGATTTGTTGAAAGTAATATGATGTATGGTTTCATTAATGATGTAATGGATTTAATTTCTTAATAAAAATGCTTAATATGTATTGTGTTACTGATTTGCGGGTACAAAAGAAATGGCACCATTGCACTTCTTTGTCAAGTTTCTGGGTTCAACTTTTCAGTTTAGGATTATCAATCCAGAAAAGTATACCTTGCACGCACTTTGCTGTAATGTATACACGCTGCAGTGTAGCACATTTCCAGAACCAGCAGAGAAGTTTAAAGTAGAGATTAATTTGCCGTGGACTGGGCGATACGTGGTGGTGGAAGATGACATCCGTCTTCAACAGATTCTGGACATGTTGACTGCGAGAAAGTTTGACAAAGTCGTAGTGGAGATTGACTTACTACCACTAGCCATGAACCCTTCATTTCAACCTGATGATGCATCATCTTCGTACCAAAGAACTCCAGGCCAGAACACTATGCCTGAAGTTGTTCAAATATTAGATGATGAGATAAGTGAGGACAATAGAAGTCACTGTCTTGAAGACACAGATAGTCAGGAAGATGAAGACTACAATTCAATTTCTAGTGGATGGATCAGTGAAGAAGCAGACTACAGCGACTCAAATGAAGAAGAAGTTGTAGATCATTCTAACGAAGAAGAAGCTGAAGATGAACTGTCATCTAATTCAGACATTGGTGTTGAGGATGAAGTCCTTGAGGACCGAGTCAGACGAAGATCAAATGTCAGATGCTGCCTCTTTTGACTTTGATAATGACTTTATGGCCGATGGTGCTGCTGATGAGGAATCTGATAGTAAACACAGGCCATCAAAATAAATGAGAGGAGTGCCCTTTAGGGTAGGTCGAAATGAACAAATAAAATTAGAGGTTGGTCAGTTATTTCAGAACTTGCAGCACTTTAGGCAAGTAATCCGAGACTTTGCTGTACAAGACGGATTTCAACTGAGAAGAGTTAAGAATGAGAGGGATAGGTATACAACCGAATGTGCGTATGAGGGATGCGAGTGGAGGATTCATGCGAGTCCAATTGATGACAGAAAAACATTCATGATCAAGACACTACAACCTGAACATAGCTGCCTAAAATTACACAAAAATCAGGAGGCCAATGTTGTTTGGGTAGCAAGGAAGTTCAAGGAGTTAATAGAATCAAACTCGGACATAGAAGTGAAATTCTTAGGCAACGAGATTCATCGCATATACGGTCTTACACTTCTTGTGTGGACATTATATAGGGCAAAACACAGAGTCCTGGACAAGACAGATGTTGTGAACTGTAAGTCATACAGCATGTTGTACAAATATAGAAGGATAATAATGGAGAAGAACCCTGGTTCCTTGGTGAAGGTCAAGACAGTGACACTAGTTCCCGACGGTCCTACGAAGTTCCTCAGGCTATTTGTAAGCTTCAAGGCACAGAAGGAGGGATTTCTGAATGGTTGTAGGCCATTGCTAGGGCTCGACGCAAGTTATTTGAAAGGCAAATTCCCAGGAGTGTTAATGTCAGCTATCGGGATCGATGTAAACAATGGGGTGTTTCCAGTGGCATGGTGTGTTGCTGAAGGGGAATCAAAACAGAGTTGGGGCTGGTTCTTAGACCTCCTGCATTTGCACTTAGGTCTAGATGAGTCCAGGAGATTGACGTTTATATCAGACAGACAAAAAGGGGTACTGGATGTGGTTGAGCTCTTCTGGCCAAGATCGACAAATCGTTTTTGTGTTCGACACATCATTGCAAACATGCAATCAAAATGGAAATGACAGTTGAATGGAATATACGTGTGGGATGCAGCCAACAAGAGCAACAAAGCAGAGTTTTTAGAAGAAATTGACAAATTGAAGACTGTGTGTGTGGATGCCTATAACTACGTCATGGGAATCCACTTCACTCCTGGTGTGTGCATGCATTTGACACCCATGTAAAATTAGCTCACACTACAAACAACTTAACAAAAAGCTTCAATATGTGGGTTGATAAATTAAGGGCTCTTCCTGCGTTGCACCTGATGGAAGCTATAAGGCGTAAGTTGATGAAGATGTCTCACAACAGGCTGGTCAGAGCAAAGAAATGGCCTAGTTCGATACCTCCAAAAATTCAAAAAAAACTTGCTAAAAGGCAGGACGAAGGAAGATTTGTGACAATTTTATGTTTGAAGTGAAGGAAGGGTCAAAATTTTATGTTGTTGACTTGGAAAAACATTCATGTGATTGCGGATTGTGGGAGGTGACTGGAATACCTTGCAAACATGCAATGGCCGTAATAACTACAAAACGCTTGAACAACCACGACTACGTTCATAAGTACCTCACAAAAAAGCATTACTTGAAGACTTACTCTCATGCCATAACCCCTATCCCAGACCAGTCCTTGTGGCCTAATGATGATAATCCCAGTATGTGTTGCCACCAGAGAAGAAGCGGATGCCTGGAAAGCCAAAGAAAAACAGAAAGAGGGGGACTGATGAAGGACCGAAGCATAAGAATAGTGCTGTTGTACGATGCAAAGGCTGCGGGGAATTTGGGCACAACATTAGGACTTGTGAAGGTGGAGTAGGTAGTACATCGGGAAAAACTGCCAAGGTATGTACAATTTATAATATACAAGTAACAAAAGCATATTGTGTAGTTTTTAATTACTTAATGATTCTGTCTTGTAAGCATGGTAAAAGAAGACAAAAAATAGGGGTTGCTGGCAGCTCAAAATCAGCTCCCAAACGAAAGAAAATGGTAATATATTTTTTATTTTATTGTTTTTTATCATTATAATATAGTCAAACTTGCAATTGAAGTCTATTTTTTTTAAAGACCGTCACAGGAAGTTCCACCAACAATACAGCAGTTGGAGGCTCATCAAATGTTGCTGTGGGTCCAAGTTCCCAACAAGTTAGTCAAACTGCACCCTTGCATGCCAGTCAGACTGCATCCCAATCAGAGCAAGTTACAAGAACTTCAATTAATCGAGGTATTACTCATTGTTTATACCTTACAAGTATGTTTCCATTTTATGTTTAGTAATACTGAATTATTTATTATTTCTTACAATAGGGAATGTGCCTGGGTTGGATGTTGACTGGAATGGACCGTTCTAAGCCGATTGACTTTAGTACTAAACTGAACTTTATTTAAATTATTTTAATTTTATGTTAACGTTTTAGTTTTACATTTAACATTGGTTTGTCCATATTTTGCTTACCTTGCATGATTGGGTGGGTTAGACCTGACTGCTTTAAGTATTTATAGTTGGTTTGAATCAGTTTTTGTGGTTATAGGAAAGGAAGATTACTCTGTTTTTGTGTTACAAAGGGTAGTTTGAACTCTTTGGGTGGTACAATTGGTAGTTGAACATACAGATAATAGGGTCACACTGTTTTTATTGCTGCGGAAAGAGTTTTTGGGATTTTTGTTCATACAGCATTGGGTACATATAGGTACCAAAGGTTTCATGCTTTTGATTAGTAAAATGTATGCTGATAATTGTACAAGACCGGTAAAAAATATTATGTAAGGCTTTGTACATGTGCAGCATATCATGTTACATATTAATACATAATATTTATGCTCATGAGTTTTTACTAATGTATGCAATTTTATTTGCTAGATAGAATAAGTATTACACTAGACATTGTCACAGCAAACACAAAAAAAATGTGAAAACTAAATTCAGAATTTATAATTGTTTCACATTGTTGTTGCTGTCCTAAATCTTTTGATTTTGCTTTTCTATTTTTTCCAAGCACGTAATAACTAATTTCATGTCTTTAGTCAATGTTGTCAGAGCATGATTTATCTCTCCTTTAACACCTGACTTGTGCAATGCATTTTGAACTTCATCAGCTTCTATTGTTGTAAATTCATCTTCATTGGGACATCAAAATGAGTAATCATTTCCCTTTCTCATAGAAAACATATAACTTGGATGCATTTGTTTTTTATTTTGAAATTCTAACACCAGACTTTCTACCGCATTTACACTGTCTGTTTTTAAATTTTATCAAGTTACCATTAATTTCACTGCTATTGACTGAAGATTCCATATCTGCATACAATAATACCAAAAAAAACAAGATTAATTTTGCAAGACAAAAAATGTAACATCCCTAATTTCGAATAATTAAGTTTGAATATGTTAATATAAATTTTGTGATTTGAGGGGTGTAAAACGTAATTAAATGTATGTTTATTTTTATGGTTTCCAGATGGACCAGATAGAGCGGTCCAAAATGATTGCATGAAGTGAAGAAAAAGTGACAGTGAGTAACGCGACCCTCACCGCGACCAGAGATCGCGATGAGCTGCTCGCGGTGAAAAATGGCATTTTCTGGCAGTAAGCACTGTGACCAGTCATCGCGACCACAGATTGCGATGAGCTGCTCGCGGTGAAAATATCAAATTCGGGCAGTGAGCAACGCGACCATGGTACCGCGATGGGTGCTCGCAATGAAAGCGGTGAAACTTTTTCAGTGAGTACCGCGACCAAGTGGCGCGACCACAGGTCGCAATGACGACTGCGATGACCGAATTTGTATAAAAAAAAGAAAGCTTCTCGAGGAAGTCAGAAACAGAAAAGAAGAACCAGAAAACGTGAGAAGAGAGAAAAAAAGAGAGAAAAGAAAAGAAAGAAGAAGAGAAGAAGAAGAAGAAGAAGAGAAGCAGAAGAAGAAGAGAAGAGAAAGGAAAGGAAGGAAGGAGAAAAAAAAAGAGAAAAAGGGAAAGAGAAAGGAAAAAGAAAAAAAAATTCAGAAGGAAAAAGCGTAGGAACGGTATCCAGGTTGGTGTACACTTGTTTTCGAAGTTTTTATGTGTTTTGATTTACATTTGAGTTTTGAATAATTTAGTAAATATATGTTTATATTGTTTTTCGATTGACTAATTTCGATTTAATTGTATTTATTGTATTTTGATTGTTGATTAGGTTGAAATCATTTGTTCCGAAGTTCAAATGACCAAATCGTTGAATATATGTTTTCCGAATATTGATCGAAAGTATTATATTAGTTATGTTTAATTTCGAATTGTGAATCGTTATATGAAAAGTGTACTGAAACGGCCCTAGGATACGTAGACATAGAAATGGATATCGGAGGTTGGTATACCAGCTGGGTTCAGTGAGCAGTACTGCACCGACATTGATATTGCTATTGATGATTTATTATGTGCCTCCTCATGGATTCGTTCAGGGGTAGGGAGACACGTACCTCCTCACGGATTCATCCTGGGGTAGGGAGACACGTACCTTCCTAAGGATTCGTTCCTGGGATAGGGAGATATGTACCTCTCTAGGGTCCGATCCCTCGGTCCTAGGGTAGGGAGATACGTACAACTCTTAGGATTCGTCCTAGGGTGGGAGTTATGTTCGACGGACAGCCACTGTGGTCGAACGACTCATATTCCAGTCCTGATTTATGTTGAGTATTCCAGATGGCCAGAATTGAAATGAATGGAATAATATGTTTATAAGTGAAGTTAGAAATTTATACGTTTATTTTAGTAAGTGAAATTGATTGTAAAATAAAGTGAGAATTTCATTTAGTGCGAATTATTAAATTGATTTAGTTGTTTTTATTACATTGATTTCATATGATTTAAATTCATAATTGAATTGAATATGGTATTGTTTTATTTAAGTACATTGAGATTTATAGTATGCCAAATATATTATGATTTTTATAAATGAGTTTAGTGTACACCCACTAAACTATATGCTTAGCGCGTAGGTCACAGGGATACTGAAGAGGCCAAAGATTGAAGAAAGAGTTGCTGACAGAGAGCCAGAGTCACTGCATTTGGGTAGATTTATAAATATATTGTTGTATAATATGTGTAGATTGCATGCATATATAGAGATTTGTAATTGTGGATTATATTTGTGTTTTGTAATTAAATTTATTATTACTGTTTTTCATTTTTAAAGGTTGTTAAAGGTTTGTAAATAATTTATGATTTCTGTTTGTTTTTATTTTAAAAAGTTTGTAACTATTGAATTCTGAATTATTTTATTTTAAAAACTGTTTGAAAGTCGCACTAAACGGCAGAGTGCGCGTTTGAATGAAGTGATATTTGAAGTGTTGTGGATTATATTTGAATTTAGTGTGATTTGAAACAGCTTTTGTGAAATCAGAAAAACAGAGGGAACTCTGCCGAAATTTTTAAAACTGAATTGTGATGGGCTCATTAGAAAAACACTACAAACATTTTTAAATTACAAAGTGATATGATTTTGAATGGTTTGAAATGAATAATGAGAATTTAGAAAGTTTTGAAAACCCGGTAACGCTCCCTGGGTCGATCCAGTCTGGTTGGGTCAGGGGGTGTTACAAAAAAATGAATAAATGAAGACAATAGAAATTTGTAAGAAAAAAACATTACAGTATTGTGAAAAAAAAATGTGAAGAGATGAAAGGAACATATGAAAGGAATTTTATTTCCTAAAAAAAAAAATTGCCTATATATATAGAGAGAATTCATCCAGGTGACCGTTGCAACTTCAACGGTCTAAAAAAATTCAATAGTCAAGATTTAAAACTTTAATCCAATGGTCAATATTCAAAATTTTGATAATGGTAATTTTCAAAATAAATAAGGTCATTTTTGTCAACATAAAGAAGTGATAAGTTAACTTTATACAAGAATTAGCCTATCAACCACTTATCAACCTTTTTTTAAACACTTATCAGTCACAGTAAGGGTATTTTGGTCATTGTACTTTTAAAGTTAACTTTACCGCCTGTCAACGCGTCGGTAAACAAAAATGAGAGGATGTTTGTGCAATAAACGGAAAACTTGCCAGTGAGTGCTATAACGTCATTCAACACGGGATGTTTGTGCAATTAGCCCAAATATATAAAAGATTATTTTTATCCATATACCTGGCTCTGATACCAAGAGAACAGAGGCCGGGAGCCCTCAGCACAGTTTCACAGAGAGACCCACTCATGTTGCCCTATATCAACTCAAATCGGGACTTACGACGGAGAACAGGGTCGACCACTACACTGTAAGAGGGACCGTAACTACTACCGGATCAAACTGTATATCCGTTCTAATGTGCAGGATCTTCCACCGGAGGTAAGCATAGAGCATACTTAGATAGTATAGCAGGATTCCATAAGAAAATAAAAGGAACTTAGGGTTTCAGGAAAAAGAGAGGATATTTAGGCAAACATGAGATTTATTAATCACAAAATATTTTATAAGGTTAAAACTCGATACCCTTAACTTGAGAAGGGTCGTGTCTTTATATAGATAGGCAGAGCAAGCTTCTCAATAATTACAAACTGACAAACGAGACAATATGATTACAACAGGACAAACAACTTGAAGAAAAGCAGATGATAAAGTAATAGCAAATAAAGTAGGTCATATGTGACCATAATAATTGTAAAAACCAAAATAGCAAACAGTGCTATTTTTTCAAAAGTAAAATACTTTATTAAAGCAAGATAAGAGGGAATCTCGGAAAGAGACTGATCACATCGAGTTCTGGGATGGTGATAGGTTGTTGTTGTTGTAATCCTCATCGTCTGAGTTAAGATCACTATAAAATTGTTGGTACCATGATTTGGAGGGTCCCATATCGGGTTGGTGTTAGAGGCGAAAGACATCTAGGTCGAGCTCTATTGGGTCCTGTGAGTCAGGAAAGTATGGAGGGGGAGTATGAACGTCAAGTAGAAGAAACATATGATCTGGGTAATCAGTCTGATATTCATATGCAGTATTGACTGTCCATAATATTTTGGTGTGAGTGTTAAACATATATGGCCTGTGGAAGATGAAGATTCGAGTTAATTTATTACTCATATTATCATCCATTTTCCAGATATTATGACGACCCATGATGTTAATAAGATCTTTTCTTCATGTTGGAAGGGGGAGAAACTGTAACGCCCCTAAGGGAGTTGGATGAAGACAAGTTGGTTGAACCTGATGTGATTAGACAGACGGAAGAGAAAGTTAAGATTATAAAAGACAGATTGAAAGCTGCTTCCGGTCGTCAGAAATCGTATACTGATCTGAAACGAAGAGACATTGAGTATGTAGTCGGAGACAGGGTATTTTTGAAAGTATCTCCATGGAAGAAGATACTGAGATTCGAAAAGAAAGGAAAGTTAAGTCCAAGGTTTATTGGTCCATACGAGATCATTGAACGTGTGGGACCAGTAGCTTATCGACTGGCTTTACCTTTGGAACTGGAAAAGATCCATAATGTATTTTATGTATTCATGTTGAGACGATACAGATCTGACCCGTCGTACAGAGTTCAGACTGAAGCCATTAAGATCCAACATGATCTGGGGGGTGTTACAGAAACCATTGCAGGAATGTTCAAAGATCAAAATCTTGATTTGCCGGTTCATGGAGGTGCTGGAAAAGCTGCATAAGAGGAACAGCAACAAGGTGAGAGTAAAGGATGGAAAGACACCAGAGGTACCACAAATGGTTATGGGTAAAAGCTGTGACTGGGTAAGGATGAATATAGAGGAGATTGAAAAATAGCTGATTGAGCTTTGTAAAGGTTGGCTGTAGGTGATCTGGTTCATAAAGATGAGACAGGTATCGAGAAATATTTTTTAGAGCAAAAGTCTTAATATCATGATCAGTTTTTTCATGAGGGAATTCTATCAGAAGGGAAGGAGGAAACATAGGTATTTGTTGAGCAGGAAAGTTCTCAATTTCTTTTGGGGTGTAGGGAGTTAGAGGTTTTGATGATGATGCCATCGGTGATGAGAGTGTAAATACAAAAGGAATGGCTAAAAAATGAGTGATTAATTGTGCTGGTTTGGGACGAGAGAGCATGTCTGGTATGAGGTTCTGGGATCCTTTTATATGTGTAGTTTGGAAGTCATAACATTCAAACCATAACTTGAGTATAAAGAGCAAAGGATCAGGAGGAATCTTATTTTTGAAATCTAGGACATGTGAAAAGGATAAGTTATCCATTTCAACTTTAAAAGAGTGTCCTCTGAGATAAAAATTAAATTTCTCAATGCCATATTTCACTGCAAGAATCTCTTTGTAGATTGTGTGATAGTGTTATTGTGATGACCTGAATGTACCACTGGCGTGTGCACAATAGTATCTCTTTTTGTCATTTTCTTCAAGGAGCAGTGCTCCCCAATGGTAATCAGAGGCATCTATCTGTAATATGCGAATACCGTCAGAAGGTATGTGAAGATGTAGTGGTTTTTGGGCAACTTTTTTGAGATGGCTGACAGCTTGAGTGTGTTTAAGGCTCCATGGGGCGGTTGCTTTTTCAAAATATTTGAAAGAGGGGCAATGTATTTGGCTGCATGTAGGATAAAGTCACAGACATAATTGACTGTTCCAAGGAACTGTTGGATTTGTTCTCTGGACAGGTGTGAATCAGGAAATTTTAGCAATTTCTGTGCAAAATGTGGTCCGGGAGAAAAGGTTCCATGTGTAACATGTATACCAAGAAAGTCAATCTTGAGCTAAGCAATAAAACTTTTCTTTTCAGAAAGCATGATGCCAAATTGTTTGATGATGTCATAGAATTGAGAAAGAAGAGAACGGTGTTCTTCCTCTGAGGGACTAAAAAGGAGAATGTCATCAATATAAATGAGAGTACTGTGAATAAGAGGGTGAAAGATGCGAGTCATGGCCTTTTGGAACATGGATGGAGCAGTTTTTAGTCCAAAGGGTAAAACTGTCCATTGATACTGAGCATTGGGAATGCAAAAGGCTGTGTTGGGACGATCGGAATGGTGGATACCTAGTTGTCAGAAAGCACTCTTAAGATCAAATTTTAAAAATAATTTGGATTTGGTTAGGTGAACAAGAAGGGTAGAGGTTTTGGGTAAAGGAAACTTGTCATCTTGTAAAAATCGGTTTAAGGGTTTGTAATCAATAACACGTCTCTTTTTTCCTATGATTTTCTCAGATCTTTTTTCAACATAAAAAGCCTGGCAAGCCCAGGGTGAAGTAGTAGGCTTAATGAGACCTTGTTGTAATAGAGTTTCACACTCTTGTTGGGCCAAGTTGAGGTCTGAAGGAGAGATGCCAGGGTGTGAGGTTTTAGTAAGGTTAGTATCCTCATTAAGCTTAAAGGGAAGCTTAATAAAGAAGTCTGGGTTATGCCATAATGGGTTTGGGTATTTGAACATGGCATGATTATCTAAATTCTTATTCATAGCTTTCACATTAAATCTTAGTAGGTGTCACGTCAAATATTAACGGGTTTCACATTGAAGGTTAGTATATTTTTCGTTAAATATTAACATCTTTCATGTCAAATATTAGCATGTTAGTCAAATGTTAGTACGTTTCACATTTTAGTATGTTTCACATTAATTTTTAACAGGTTTTACGTTAACTTTTAGTGTGAAATCTTTTGAGAATTCAAAAAAAATAAATGGTTGAATTGTTTAGGGTATTGTATGTAATTATTTAATCATTTTTAGGATATTTATGTAAAATTAGAGTTTCTTTGTAATTATTTAGGGTCATAATGTAATTTTTGATTAGGAATTGTGTATGTAATTTTGATTAGGAATTGAAATAAAAATTTTCTAATGGTCTCAATCATTTTAAAAGATGCGGTAATAAATTTTAGTAAGCTTAGGTGGTTAATTTTAATACTTTTTAATATATATATATATATATTAGGCTATTGAAATTCGAATTTGAAATCTCAATTTCATTGAAAAATGTGGTCACTACCAGAGTATACCTACGACCACTAAGCAAATTATTTGATATAATCCTTCCTTTTAAAAAATTTATTTTTACTAGCGGTCGTCCCTATTAAATCAGATTGAATAAAAGGATGATAATTATAAATTATTTATTTAATAATTATGATAAAAGACATATCACCAAATCAATCTCAATTCGTGGACTTTTAATTTATAATTATTATCCCATTTAACTAGTAACATTATAAGACATCCCAAGCATCCATCCAACTTAGAATGTAGGGTTTGTCTATAGGGTTCAGTGTTTTGATGCCAAATTTAGTAGATTATTTATTGACTTGTACAAATAAATGGTATAAATTCTATTATCGGTAGGTAGAATGCACAGAGATTGCAAGCAATTATTATCTTAACAATTTGCAAAAGAAAAAAAAAACAACTATTATAATTTAAGGGGCAGGATCGGCAGCCTCTATATTTTACACAAATTATTACACATGTTCTTAACCCTTAGATTAAGAGGAGTTTAATGGTTAAGATGCACTCATATCCTTAATTACAATCACATGTATACATCTCAAAAATTTATATTTTCTCACATCTCTCCTCTTTAATGCATTATATTTTCTCTCTCATTATTAATAAAAAAAAATACTACTAATTAATTTTTTTTTCTTTATCCTCCATCATTGCCTTTTATCTTCCATGTTTTCTTACTCACAGTGTATTATCGGCAAAAAATCAAAATTCTTCATTTTTCAAACTAAGATAAACTAGGAAAACTTAAAAGCATATTTTTAATCTTAAAAATTAAGCTTTCCCATGTCAACAATAATTCATGGATGGAAAATATGCAATGATAAAAAAAAATTAATTTAGACTGTAAAAGCATCATATCCCTATTACATAGAAAAAAAAATTAAGAAATTTTTTTTCCTATCAACAAAATATTTTTTAGATATACATTAACATGTTGTTCTGGATTAAAATAATAAATAAAGATAAAAGATTTATAATAATAAATTATGAAAAATAAAGATAAAATATTTGAAAAGCGTAAGATTTGAGATAGTTAAACAAAATTAAATTTATTTTATTAAAGAAGAGAGAGAAAACATGTATAGTAAAGTGTGTAATAACTTGGATTCCTTTAGGTATTAATTGATCTTTAACCATTCATAGCACTTGATCTAAGGGTCAAGAACGTGTGTAAGAATTTGTGTAAATTATAGAGGCTGCCAATCCTGTCCCTAATTTAAGAATCCAAAAAGAGAACATGAATTGAAATTAGAATTTACAATTCCATTAACAAGAATTTAACGAGTTTACCACCATCCCGTCTTTACTCATACATTTAAACATATAATAGTACCGAGTCCAATTGGGCTATGGCATGCATATTTAAGAATTAATTTAAATATTTACTAATTAATCTCGGTAGTTGTTAATTTTATAATTATATCCTTAAAAAAAAAATGTGTTACTTCAAAATAAAAGCAATGGGATGTTAATTTATAGATCACATTTAGATATAGTATAGGAATGGGCCTATTCTTAATACCACACCACTCTACAAAGAATTTGGACATTTTATTAATCGGATTGAATTTTCAATATTATTAATAGAATTATAAGTTTTGTTTATTTTTATCATATTTTTAATTAATTATAAAAGCTAATTTTATCAAAAGTAAATGAATCCACAAAATTATATTTGTATTTGTTCTATGTCTAAATCTATATTTATATCTGAATTAGATTCCATAATTCAATAGATGTCAATCACATGCACCAGCAAAACACATTAAATTTTATAAAATTAACCATACATAACATATTTAATCATAAAATAAACCAAATTATAACACTCGAAAACAAACATTTAATTCATTGTTCCCTGTGGATAAAAAAAAAAAAAAAACTCTTCTTTGATTACAAGAAAATGTAAATACCATAGATAAAATTTTGACAAACCTAATTAATGGGGCAGGATCAGCGCCACAAATTGTACAACGTTAGATGATGCACTTTTAATAGTCAAAGTTGTATCGAGACATGCATCAATTGCAAAACAACACATGCCTGAACGATGCAATATTAATCGTTAAAAGTGCAATCTAACTGTTGAAAACTTGTGTCAGGAGCGGCTGATCTCAGTCTCGACCCTTTAAATTTATTCATAAAAAAAACTAATAATAGTTGTGATCACAGCTGCAAGCTGACAGGGGGCTTAGCATCAGAAGAGGACCCAGCTTGTGGATGATAAATAAGTTGTCGCAAGCTGGGGTTGCCATTAGCGAATGGAAACACCAATTTTCCTTTCAAGGCAGGATTTTCCTGCAAAAATTTCACCAGTCCATGCACGATTTGGATCCTTTCCAGCTTTGGGTCTCCATATGTGGCGAGTGACTCATGTTGCCTGTAGAAATAAAAGAAAAATAATTTAGAAAAATGTGGAGAGACCATGTTTGGAATCACATAATTACACCAGTGCATGCAGAGAAGCAGTACTTCACAGTTCACACGCGTATGTAGTCATTTTCTCTTCAGTGTGCGCGTACTTATATAATATTGATGTTATATACCTGAAGTTGTCTAATGGCAGAAGAAGAATGGCCTCCTTGAAAATTCTGTCATTGTATTGAGCGAAAACTTTGAATTCATTCAAGAGAATGTCCAAAGCCTTGACCCTATCTTGCCTATCAATCAATATATACAAAACCATCACTATATTATCAATAGTTAAATTAAAAATAACATAATTTTTTTTTTCAAAAAGTACTTTCAAACAAGCATATATTAAAAATGTGATAGAAAATAAAATTTCTCTCTCTCTCTATATATATATATAATGTAACTATTTAATTACTTGTCGAGTGCTTCGAGATATTTCTGCCTCCTGAGTTCAAAGTAGATCCTGGTTGAGAGTATGTTGTCATGAATTTTAGTGAAACCAGAGAGATATTTCTCGGCTTCATCAAGCAACCCATCAACCACCATCTGTGCAAAATAATTCGTGTCAAAGAACAGACCGCTTTCCCTCTCCATCCTACACAAAAACAAAAAAAATATGTATATAGTTTATATTATATTAATTATATATAACATGGAAAAATGAAAATACAATGAGAGAATTTAAAAGAAGAAAAAGAAGAAGAAGAAGAAAACCTACACGTGAGCCGTTTGTACTAGATTTTCCTCCCTGAGAAATTGCAAGATCAATTTTAAGATATCATTCTCGACAGAAGACATGGTCGATCAGATTACTCTCTGGTTGTTTCTCTTGTCTACAAAATAACCAAAAAAAAACACCATATATAGTTAATAAACTTATATAAAAATAAATAAATAAATCAACAACAAGAACAGATTTAACACCTAAAGTGAAATATACAAAAACAATTGTAGTCCAAAGCAGACCAAATCTATTGCAGACGTTATATATAAGAACTCGGATTTCAAGATCTAAATGGATGGATAGATGGATATATGTTAACATCACAACCCAGATTGACATGGCTAGAAATCATGCAAGAAAAGACTAGAAATAAAAAAGAAAGACATGTAAACGAAGAGCTTCATGACTCAGGAGAGCTTACCAACTTTAAAAGAAGAACTTTGTGGGTTGAAAATGGGTTGGCGAGAGGGTCAATTTATAGCAGAAGTGTGGGTTTGGTGGTGGAGATGATAATAAGCTGAGGTGCTTATATGGAGACAAAAATCAGATATTTTACGTGTTTATTTACAATTTGACTAACTTTTGTTTTTCCTTTTTTGGACCCCACCCTTGGGATTGCCCTAATTGGTCCTGTTTTAGGCGTTTGAGATACACTCTCTGTCAGGTTAGCCCACTGGGACTCCACTTCTCTGCATGACTCCCTATGGCATGTCCAGTGGAATCTCGTTCTTCATTGGTCATCTTTCAGGCACTGAGCCCAACCGTACTCGATCCTCAGTCTCTCACAGTTTTCTCGAAGCGCGTGGGAGCAAAACGCCGCCGTGGGTGGTTTGGTGCCAGTCCCAATCCATGCTGGACCCTATATAATAATAGAAATAGATTAATGAATTCCTTCCCCGAATTCAGGTTTTTTTTTTTTTTTTTTTCAATGTATGAGGTATCGAGTTTATGAAGAAGGTTTGACGCAGTTGAGTGACTCGGGTGTTGATCGGAAGAATTGCTCAGGGAGAAACCAACTTTGGAAAAAACACATGGACCCCACAAGAAAGTCTATTTAAACACTTCCATGACACGTGGATGGAAATTTTCGCTGGACAACCCAGCAAAAAGGCACCAGCATCGTTAAAATCAGGTCCATTTAGACAACAAAATTACGAGCGTGCCACCAATACATAAAAGGAAATCTCTCTCTAGATGGAATGCTGATCCTGACTTTCCTTATTGAATGACTAGAGGGGCATATATGACCTTTTCGAACTATACCCTATTTTTGGGGTCTTTTAATTAACATGTGATTTTTTTTCCTTTTTTAGAAAATAATTATTTCAATCAATTAACAGGATACCATTAACTTAAATCATAGTTATCTCTTTAGTTGGATAAATAATTATTAGCCAAAATTTGGAAATATCTAAGTTGGATTTCCTTTTAAATTATTTTGAGGGTAGTTGGATATGAAAATTTATAGCATGACTACCCATGCTATTTATGACTTACAATTAAAAGGGTATTCCAAAAAATTATTATAATATTTTTGGAAGTGACTAATTTGTTATTGATAGGTAGATTATGAGATGTCAGATGAATTATGGTAGTTCTGAATTATTTTACTATATAAGTTTAATATGAGTTAGGGGTAAGACTGAACAGTTCTGAATTGTACTGAAATATGAAATCTGAATAACGTATTTTTTTTTAAATCACTGAATATGATGTCAAATTGTTTGTTTTTTTATAAATAAAAATATTTAAAAATATATAATTTGATATTTATATCCTTATTACTATTAATTGTTATATATTTCTATTTATTATGATACAAATAACTAAAACTAAATAATTTAATAAATCCTAAAGCGGAATGTGTAATAGTCATTCGATTTTAATCAAAGGGTTCACAAAACTTAAAGAGTTTAAAAATAAGAAATTTTGAAATTACGATTTAATTATATTATTCCATTATAGTGGGAATAGTATAGTAGCTAAATGGATTGCTTATGGGTATTAGTGGACGGGACCAATGTTTTTAGACTACTGGGTTGTGAAGAAATTAACAAGAGTAGAGGATGTAGACAAACTGTTGTTCCTAACTAGGTAGAGTTTCTATAAAATTATTGGAGCTTTCCCTTAAAAAAAAAAAATCAGTATTACACTACAAGAAAACAAAGAATTACAATTTATAATAACAAAAGCAACCGAATGAGAAGCTACATGAAGAAGTAAAAAAA
Organism: Xanthoceras sorbifolium; assembly: GCA_003430845.1. Classification (NCBI taxonomy): domain Eukaryota; kingdom Viridiplantae; phylum Streptophyta; class Magnoliopsida; order Sapindales; family Sapindaceae; genus Xanthoceras; species Xanthoceras sorbifolium. Next base: position 29,572,411 of record CM010616.1, read on the forward strand.
TTGATGTATACACCATAAATAAAGTTATAATTTTTTATTATAAATAATAAAACTATATAAAGCACAAGTACTTCAATAAAATAAATAAATAATTCTTATTGAAATTTCATTCGAAGATAATTCAATCTTTCGATTTCAAGAAGTTTTGAGGATAAGAAGTTACTAGGTTTTTTTTTATAAAGCCATTTGTAAAAAAGAAATAGGATAAAAGAAATAAAATTATATGATATAGAATTAAATAAAACTGGAAATGTGTTATATTTAGGAGGTTACATTTGGAAGAAAATATTTTAAATATATTTAAGTTATTTACAATTAAGTAAAAAGTCATAATTTTTTACGTTTTTTAATTATTTTTTAGTATTTTAACAACGAGGGAAAACATGACAGTTTTTCAACATTAAAAGGCAACACATAATCATTCGAAGTTTCGAGAAACACAAACTAAATATGGAAAAGGAACATACCTTTGATGTAGTTGCAGTTGGATTAAGAATAATCGTTAGATAAATGCTTAAATCACCGAAGAAACTCAAAGAACTCATTTGGGAGTTACCAAGAAACACTTTTCGCTCTCAAGAAAATGCAGAAGAGTTTGAAAATGAGGAATGAAGGGAGGCAAAAACCTTTTAAAGGGTTCCAGAGTCTTCTCATATGACAGACACGTGGCACGTAATCATTGGTCAGCATTCACTTAGAATAAAGGAAATGAAAAGACACCTAATCACTTCAAACATCTCGTCGTAACTCAAACAACTCTTCATTTAATGCGACATGGTTGCCCTAAATTTATTACCTCGGGCATCTTGAAAGTCGCCTTTAAATGTAGTCTTCGATTGACATATTATCGATCTCTCACATATCACCTTGTGTGATAATCTTCGATCGATACATTGTTGCTCTCATACATATCACCTTATGTGATTTAAAAAATCACATTGTATAATAATCTTCGATCGATACATTGTCGATCTCACACATATCACATTGTGTGATTAAGCATCACCTAGTATGATGAAATTACGATCCACACATTGTCGATCTCTCACATATTACAGTGTGTGATTAAGCATCACTCAGTGTCATAAATTGCGATCGACACAAATGTCGATCTCTCTCTATCATCTTGTGTGATTAAATATCACTCAGTGTGATAAATTACAATCGACACAAATGTCGATCTCTCTCATCATCTTGTGCAAATAAATTACGGTCAACATATTGTCGATCTCTTTCATCACCTTCTGTGATTAAACATCACCCAGTGTGATAAATTTTTTTCGACACATTGTCAGTCTTTAATCTTGAGATATTAAAACTTCATTCCGTGTGATAAAATTCGGTCTACACATTCGATCATTTGCATTATATCCGAGCTCTCTTATATTACTCTTTGAGCTTTAAAAAAAGCTAAGAGAGTAGGGAGAAAACTGTAGTGGTCAAAAATAGCCCAAAAGATTTACACCCATAATAGGCCCAAAAAAGGAATTTAACGCAGTCCAAAGGCAGGCTCAAAGGACTTTAAAGCCCATCAGCTCTATAATAGTAGATTGAGTTAAGGCTGACTAAGTCAGGATTGGAGTCTACAACGGCACAATTGCTCCGAGATAACAGGAATTCCTAATATCTCGGAACACGATTCTCTCAACTGACTTCAGCGGTCATTATTGACACCCTATAAATATGAGCCCAAGCCTCAGAATCAGAAGTAAGGGTCACGCGAATTACATTTGGAAGCTACCATAATATACTACGACAATCCAGTCTCCACTCGACATAATCAATGCCAAGTCCAGCACTTAGCTCAACTGCGTTTATATTAGATCTTTTGACTACCGTACGCTCAACCTATCGACCATTACGCTACGCTCGATAACATACAATTTTAGGTTTATCTCTTTTAATTTCTTTACTCTTCACGATTTTATAAGCTAACTTGAGCGTCAGAGACTATTTGGCTGGCACCACCCTGGTATCCCAAAAAGTTTGATCGTATCCTTTCTTTTTACAGGTTGTTGGATCTACCTTTATCAGACTGTAGATCCCCATATCACATTCAGTAAATTCTAACATCTACAACTATAGAGAATCTTACTGTACCTTTAATCCATTTAGTGCCAACTCAACAAAAAAACATTTACTTAAGGAATGCAACGTGGTCTTTGGCTTAAAAGAAAAATAAAATGTAACACCGTCTAAAAGAAATTATCTAACTTTCATTCCAAATGATATCATAAGTTATTTATTATTGTGATGTAAATAGAGTATAAAAATGGAACAATTTGAAAGATTGTATTTATGTATGTTAGCCTATAAGTATACATACACTTTTTAGAGAAAAAAATTCTAATAAAATAAATATATACTTTCTTCTAGAGTTTTTTTAAAATTTTAATTTTGAGTAAATAACACCTACCTCCTCTGATGTTTGACAAAAACCTCCCCTCTTTTGAGTTTGTTCAATTACAGACGGAATCAACTTTTAGGTAACTCTTCAGTTTTTTGACAAATACCTTCCCTGATTAACTGTTACATTCGACCAAATTTTATTAAGGACAGGAGATGTGTTTGTCAATAAACGATAAAATTAACTCCGTTTGTAGTTGATAAAACCTCAGAGGAGGTCTATGTAAATTAGCTATTTAATTTATTTTTTAGTCACCACCGTTCAATATGATTCGGTGGTAAGTGACATTCATTCAGTGTAATAATATTTTAGGTTCGAATTATCATTATAAAATAATATTTTTTTAATAAATAACCTTCTCTTTGGGTTAATTTTTTTTTTTTTTTTTTTTTTATAAATGGTAAGAGCCACATGTTTTCACTAGTAAATTTGTAATGATTTGTTCAACTGATGATAATGCTATTATACGGTTCTCTATAGTTAATAGGTACGATTATTAGCCATTGAAATTTAATCTAAAGCAATTATGGTCTACATGCAAAAAGCAAAATGGTTTCCAAGTAAGGAAGCATGAAATCTATTTGTATTGTCACTAGTGCGAAATCGGCTACAGCCACCACTAGGTATCTATCTATCAACTATATCACACGTCACTCACACTAAAGACCATCCAAGATTTTTTAAATTTGTCGTCTACGTCACTCGATGGACCCACAATCATCTCCCATTCGATTCCACGGCGCGTACTATCCACATGCCAGCACCCCACTTGCTATGAACAATATGAAATTTGAATTCCTTTAGTCAAAGCATGAACATTTCAATTAAGAGTTTACGTTGTATATGAGATTACTTATATTAAAAGTTATATATATATAATGTTTAACGTTACACTCTAAAATATAATTTAATATTTTATATAAACTATATTTTTAAAAAGTATAGTTCTATAAAGAGCTGAACGTTAAATGTATAATTTTAAACACAAAATATATGTAATTAATTACATTTAAATGGAGATAGAAATTATTAGCATAATTTTTTACAAAATAAATAAATTAAAATAATATAGATACATGAGTCACATTCGACGAATTAGACCACGAAATGTGGTAAAAAAGAGATTTAACCATCGAGAGTCAACCTCTTACGATGACCTCGAAGTATCCGAAGGGACTAGCTAAGATATTAGATGAGTCAAGAGGTATCATGATCAATGTATTAACAAGAAAAACATCAACTCAGCTCAAACCAATACTTGTCAATCATCACGAGATAAGTGTTTAAAAAAATTAAATATGGGTTGACAACGTGACTAATCAAAGAGATAATAGATAAAAAGAGACGAGTGCTGTTAAGAATGTACCTTTATCAATTTTTACTAGTGAATTTATATTTTCAAGAATTAATTCCATCAATTAAACACTTACTTAAATATCAGATGGTGGTAGACAACATCCCGTTAGCACCCTTAGATGAGTTTCATCTCTTTTAAAGAAATGTTCAATGATAAACTTTCAACCTCTATTAATACAGACATCGGATATTCTAAAAAACAACAAATTCTCTTTCCATGAGTCAAACATATTTGAGAGGATTACCAAAAAGACCCTCAACATGAATCATATTTATTCCAATGAGCTTAAATCATAAGGTTCATATTTTATTATAAATGAGAAACAACTTTGTATATTTCAATTGAATCATCCAAATTTCTCTAAAAACAATAAAAAATAAAAATAAATCCAACTTCATTATTTTTATACGTGAATCTAAATTATAAGTCCAAATCATCACGTTAGTTCAAATTGAATTAATCAGTCTAGATAGATATAGTAATCATTTTTCCAAAGTCTTGTATATCATTGTCACAATTTTTATTAAATGAATAAAATAAAATAAAAACGAAGAAGTGTCGTCGAGAGTGATTACACTCGCCGTATATCGATCGTGGCTCGACACGTCAACCTTAACCGTCACTGTCTTTCTTTTAGTATAGAAGAGACAGCTGTCGGCCAAACTTCAGTAAGTGGTCCCCACTCATAAACCTACGTACTTATCGTGATAAGCAGCTTAACTTATCACTTTGATAGTGCCGCCTCTTTTTTGCAATAAAAAACCTCGCTCTCTCTGTCTGCCTTAGTCACTAAGGACCGCAAAAGCAGCATTTTCTAGGAAAAAAGATAGAGAGAGAGATAGAGGGAGACAGAGGACTCTGGCGTTTGCTCTGTTTCTGTGCTGTTCTGGTTTTTCTCTGTTTCTTTGCAGGTAATCTATGTTTCTGCTTTCGTATTTTTTATCCAAAATTTCATGTTTAATTTTCCATTTTTTTCGTTTTTGATTTGTGTTCAATCTTTTTTTTTTTTTTTTACTTGAACGGATACTCTAATTTATAGCGTATGCAATTTTGATGGATTTAAAATTAACTTTACTGATTTTGATGTTTTCAAACCCTAATTTCCCTGCCTTTTCCAGCGTTGAAGCTCACGAGTCTTTGAATTCTGCAGAATTATTATTTACTCTTGTGAATCAAGTCGTTTCTTTTTTTATCAAATAGAAGATTCCTGAAAACATTTTTCTTGAAACAAGTATCGTCTTTTGTCTCTTGTCTATTTGTTTGTTTGTTTGTTTATACTTTTTTTTTTCACAATATAATTATGTATGTGTTGTTGTTTTAGATAGTAGTTGATTTGAAGGTTGTGAAGCTAAGAACTTTGAAGCTGGGATGACGACTTCGCTCAGCAGAGACCTCATCTTCTTGGTCATGCAGTTTCTCGAAGAGGAAAAGTTCAAAGAAACCGTTCACAAGTAAAATTTGAAACCCAATTTTGAGTTTTGTTTTTGGCTGCATTTTGTTTTATTTTGTTTATCTAATCGATGTCGCGGCTTGAACAGGCTTGAGCAAGAATCGGGTCTGTACTTTAGTATCAAGTACTTTGAAGAATTGGTGATTGCTGGAAAATGGGATGAGGTTGAGAAGTATCTCTCTGGGTTCACCAGAGTGGACGATAACAGATATTCCATGAAGATATTCTTTGAAATTCGAAAACAAAAGTACCTGGAGACTTTGGACAAGTGAGCAGTTAGTGATTCATTTTCTTGAAAAATTACATTTTGTTGTTTTAGAAATTTGCTGCATTCTTACTTGGTTAAAATTGATCAGGAATGAGCGTGGCAAGGCCGTAGATATTCTTGTGAAGGATCTGAAAATTTTTGCCTCCTTTAATGAAGAATTGTTCAAGGAGATTACCCAGCTCCTTACATTAGAAAATTTTAGGTAAAAATATGCTTTTAAGACTCTTGAATTTAACACTTTGAGTTCGCGTTAATGATGTTTTTAGACAGCTTAAAGAAAATCACAAGGTTTTTTTTGCAGGGACAATGATCAACTAGCCGGCTATAGAGATACGAAGAGTGCAAGAGCAGTTATGTTGCTTGAACTCAAGAAGCTTCTCGAGGCAAATCCCCTTTTCCGTGACAAATTGGCGCTTCCTAACATGAAAAGTTCGAGGTTAAGGATGCTTGTCAACCAAAGGTAGGATAGTTATGTTAATAATTGAGAAAAAAATCGCTTATAGTAAGAATCGTGTATTGTATATATCTACTTTTTGTTCAGCTGACTGGCTGTCTTGATAGTATGCCTGTATATCAATTATATTGCTGTCATTATTTTCTTCTTTCTTTTAAATTTTTACTTAATCGTTGTACTTCTTTCGAGTTTTAATCATTGAACTGATTGGTAATGTGGAGAGAACTGACTTGGTTATTTAATGAGACAGCTTGAACTGGCAGCATTCGCTTTGTGGAAATCCAAGGCAGAATCCAGATATAAGAACCCTCTTTGTCGATCATAGTTGTAAAAACTCCAATGATCATTATGCGCAACTAGCTGCAAGCAATCAGTACATGGGTCCAGCACCAAGATCTGAAAGTTTTCCAATAGGTGCACATGGGGTATGTGACCAAGTTTATTTGGTTTGCGAATCGTGAAATATCTTTGCGAATTACATTTCATATTGTTTTTTTTTTTGGGGGTCCTATCAGCCTTCAGCAGCAGCCCAAATTCCTTTGACAACATGGATGTCTACTCCCTCAACCTTTATGCATCCAGCAGTTTCCGGAGGAGGAATTGGTTTTGGTACTCCACCAAATCCAGGTGATGACCTAAATTAGTTTCTTCTTCTTCCATAGAACTTGAGTGTATAGGTTGTGGATGCAAACTGAATGCACGGGACCTTAATTTTCTTTACGTTTCCGTTTTATTTCCTGGTATAGCTACAATGGCAAGAGGTCCTGGGGATTCTGATACCGGGTCTCGAACTAGAATCTCAGAAATTTCAGAAAGGGTAAGTGGGTTTAACTTTAACTGCGTGAACAGAGTCTCATTTCTGGCTAATATTCGAACTTACTTTCTTCTCTATGTGTGTGGTGTCTATAATATTTTGACAGATGATGTTGCCAGGATCTAGTCCTTGTCAAAATCACAGCTTGGCATTTATCCCAGCTGACGAACTACCCAAGACTGTTGTGCGGACCATTGTTCAGGGGTCGGTTCCAACAAGCATGGACTTTCATCCTATCCAACAGACTCAACTTCTGGGTTAGTTTATAGGAGTTTTCTTGACATTATCAGTTTTTGCTGTGGTTATATATGATTTTTTTCCTGTGAAGCTGTAATTTGGCTTGTCTGAATACAATTTTTGTAGTTGGAACCCATGTGGGGGATATTAGTTTGTGGGAAGTTCGTTCTGGAAAAATGTTGGCTTCAAGAAGCTTTCAGGTATGGGATACTGGTGCAAGTTCAATGATATTAAAGGTAGTGTTCCATTTTTAATCTAGTAAAAAACTTTAAGCGAGATAATTATATTTGTGTTTACTCTTTATGATTATTTTAACTCTAAGTTGATGTTGGTCTGATTCAGGCAGCTCTAATTAAAGATCCATGTGTCTCTGTTAAACGCATATTATGGAGTCCTGATGGTGCTTTATTTGGTAAGACTTTTGAATGTTGAACCACAGCAGTGATTGATATGGTTAAACTTAATGGTTTTAATGGATGTTGTTGATTAAACTATATACATTTTTTTATTAACGTAATTTTCATCAAACAGGAGTAGCGTATTCTAAACACATCGTGCAGTTATACTCATATTATTGTCCAAGTGACATTCGGCATCAGTTGGAAGTAGGCTCCATTATCTCATATATAATTTATTCTAGTCTGTTACTTTGTTTCTGACATTTTGTTTTCTTCTGCATTTCTAGATTGATGCTCATGTTGGGAGTGTAAATGATCTAGTCTTCAGCAATCCCTCTAAGCAACTCTCCATTATTACTTGTGGTGATGACAGGACCATCAAGGTTGGTTTTAATTTAGTAGTTAAATGCTGGTCACAGGAAAGGTGGTTTTCATACCTGATTTTTCTTTTTGTTTTAGGTATGGGACGTGTCTACTGGTGCAAGATTGTATACATTTGAAGGTCATGAGGGTGCCGTACATTCTGTGTGCCCTCATTCCAAGGATAATGTCAATGTAAGGACTCTACTTGATACTTTTGCTCTGGTGTTTCATCATGTTTCCTGCTTTGTATGGCTGATCTACTCTCAGTTTAATTTGAAGTAAAATTAATGTTTCTATGCTTCAGTTTGTCTTTTCAACATCAGTGGATGGAAAAATAAAAGCATGGTTGTACGACATGATGGGATCCAGGGTTGATTACGATGCTCCTGGTCGATCATGTGCAACGATGGCATATAGTGCCGATGGGAAAAGGTTAGTTTACCTGGACCTGCTATGGATTCTAATTTTCTCCATCCTATAAATTTTATGGACAAACTGAGAAGTCCATGACTTCCTTGGGCACGTGTAGGCTTTTCTCGTGTGGTACCAATAAAGAAGGAGAGTCACACATTGTTGAATGGAATGAAAATGAAGGTACAGTGAGGAGAGCATACAGAGGATTTAATAAGCGTTCTTTGGGTGTTGTGCAATTTGATACTACCAAGAACAGGTTTCTTGCTGCTGGTGATGACTATTCGATCAAATTTTGGGATATGGATAACAATAACCTTTTGGCAACCATTGATGCCGAGGGAGGTCTACCAGTAAGTTCTCTTTTGGAATTAGTACATATTGTATTTCGTTATTATCTTTGGTGTCGTTAGATAGAGTGTTCTGCTTAAAATCACAACCATATATTTCGTACTAAAAAAATATCAAATTATTTGTTTGCTTTTCCAATTTTAAGGTAAGTCCACGAATCCGCTTCAACAAGGAGGGCACTTTATTGGCTGTTTCTGCAAATGAGAATCGAATTAAAATCTTAGCAACAAGTGATGGTCTCCGGTTAATGCGCACGTATGAAAGTCATTCTCTAATTGCATCAAGAATAGCATCTAATACTGTGACAAAGGTAATTTTTATTAGCTGTTTCTTTCCAGTTTAATGACATCTTCTTTATAGACTCAGTCCCGCTTTAACTTCATTTTTTATTTCATCTAGTGCTCTCAAAATGTAATTCTTTTCAATGTGGATCGTGGTGTTCCAACATTATGATTATTCTCCTAATTACATGGGTTGCATTTTCTAGAATGGTGATTTGAGAAACAAGGAGGATGTTAATCCTAGATTAGCTGAAGAAGTCAACCCAATGAAAAACTGGAAGCTGACGGAGATTAATGAACCTGCTCAGATTCAGTCATTGAGGCTCCCAGCTCGTGTTAAAACAGATAAGGCATGCTTCCTGTTAATCCATTTTGCTTCCTGATGGACCTGAGGTCATTATTTATGTTTTTATACATGTTTATTACATCAACCATATTTCATGGTTTTGCCAGAAAAAGCTGCCTCGTCCTCATCGCCTCTGCATTTTCTATAAACGCTTCTAATGGCTTCTCTTCTATCTGTTGCAGATCTCAAGGTTGATCTACACCAATTCAGGTACTGGAATTTTGGCATTAGCATTAAATGCAATTCACCTATTCTGGAAGTGGCCACGGAGCGAGGCTAATTCTAGTGGGAAGGTACGTTTCTTTCTTTAATCTGAATCTGTTTCTATCTTAAAGCCAAACGGATTATTAAATATTGCCATTTAAGTCTTACTTTGTTCCGCTCATATAATTTGAATATGATGGTTACTAATAAAAGGTCTTCATGGTATAGGCAACTACAAAAGTTACCCCCCAACTAACGCAACCGGCATCTGGTATACTAATGACCAATGATTTAACTGATGCTAAGCCTGAAGAGGCCGTGCCCTGCTTTGCTTTATCCAAGAATGACTCTTATGTCATGTCTGCGTCTGGTGGGAAAATTTCTTTATTCAATATGATGACATTTAAGGTAACTTTTGGAAGAAAACTATCAGCTCTTAACCATAGGTTTGACTGCGCATTGTTTCCAATGGATGTCATGAAAACTTTTCTTATCCCCCAAGAAATGATTTTGAAACCTAAGTTGACTCTTGGGTGTTGTTGACAAAGGAACTTATGCTTTTGAACTTATGAGCTGCTTCTTAAAGAACCTTTTCGATTTGTTTTTTTATTTGTTTGTTTTTGTTTTTTGTGTCTAAGACAGAACAAAAAAGGATATTGAAATTTTCATCATTGTTCATTTTTCATATTGCAGAAAAGAATTTGGACTTCCAATTCTGCTTTAAATATTTATTTTGTCTTGCCTGATTATTAACAAGTTTGTTTGGTAATTCCAGACTATGGCAACTTTCGTGTCTCCTCCACCTGCAGCAACATATCTTGCTTTCCACCCTCAAGATAACAATATAATTGCTGTTGGCATGGATGATTCTACAATACACGTATATAACGTTCGTGTAGATGAGGTATGGTATATTCTGAGAGTAATCATTATGGTGACACCTATTAAAAGGAATGCTCACGAGTTGCCTGTTTTCATTTTTTTGTTGTAGGCCAAGACCAAGCTTAAAGGCCACTCTAAAAGAATCAGTGGCCTCGCCTTCTCTCATGTGCTGAACATACTTGTTTCTTCAGGGGCTGATGCTCAGGTTAGTATGCCAACTTCTATAGCACGTCTATTAAAATGATGCAACTTTGCACTAGGCTTCAAATTTGAAATATGATAACTCTGTATAAGGATCTATTTGGCTGCTCAGAATTTTGCCACCAAACATGGGTAAGGTTCTCCATGCACCTCCCCTATGATGAGGGCATTCTTGCATCATGTTACTTCCGACACGTATCTTGCCTAACATGCATGATAGATTGTACATTGTATGCTTTTTTCTTTGAGTATGCATATAGATGGAGACATTGATGCATGAGGGAGAGACGACTTAGGATGCGTTTGGAATTGCTGTAACTTGCGAAATAATCACTTATTTCATAATCTAGGATTCAAAGGTGTTTTAAGCTACAACAATATCAAACGCATTCTTAGTTCAAAAGTGGGAAAAAGATATCTATGGTCTCTCAATTCAACTTGTTAATGTGCTATGCACATTTTCTTATGAAAAGAAGTGCTAGATGAACACACATAATAAAGGAGTAAAGTTGGTGACTAGTCGAAGACAATTATGCAGTGATCATAGTCGTTAAGAATAGATATATCTTCCATGTGATCCACAATCTGATTCCTTTTCTTTTCCTAGATTATTTCATGGAGCTCTGATAGGTGGGAAAGGCAGAAAAGCGCCATCTTGAATTTTCCACCTGCTAAAACACCTGGGGCAATGTCAGACACACAAATTCAATTTCATCATGATCAGATACACTTCCTTGCTGTAAATGAAACTCAGCTTGGCATATATGATGCTGTGAAATTCGAATGTTTAAAGCAGGTACCTTCTTTCTTAGCATGTATTTTGTTGTCAGAAATTTAGTCTGCTCCTTGAACGCGCACTCTCTTGTGGACTTGGTTTATCAACGATTCTCTCATATCATAATTGTTGTATCGCAATATAGAGGGGTTCTTTTAACTTCCCTCTAATTAGTGGAAGAAAAATATTGCTAGAATTGTGACATTTCGGTGAAGTGAAAGAACCTCTCAAATAGAAGCAATCATGTAGGAGCAGTTCTCTTTTATGTCTGTCCAGCCTACCGCTTCCCCTTTAAAGTTCTTAATGCTATATGTTATGCATTTCCAGTGGGTAGTAGGAGAATCTTCGACGCCAATCACCCACGCAACGTACTCTTGTGATAGCCAGTTGGTTTTTGCCAGCTTTTTAGATGGAGCTCTGCGGATATTTACTGCTTCAAATCTCCAATTGCGATGTCAAATCAGTCCCTTGGCATATCTTCCATCCGACATCAGGTACATATGCCTTCTTTTTCCCAATTTTGTCTGTAGATGTTTGTAACATGTTTTAATTCTACTGCTTCCTGAATAATTCCGAGTCTACTTTCATATTCATATTCGTCCAACTTAATTAGTATAGTGGTCATAATATCATGGTTTTCTCCCACCTTCAGTCACCATGTAATAAAATTCTAAATCTTGTTCATTTTCACTGCAGTTCTGCATCAATGTACCCGCTCGTGGTTGCAGCACATCCCCAGGATCCAAACCAGTTTGCAGTAGGACTAACTGATGGCGGTGTTCATGTTTTTGAGCCACTCGAATCCGATGGCCAATGGGGTGTTCCTCCACCTCTCGAAAATGGATCCACAAGCCGTGTCTTCCCTCCTCCGCCAGCCGTAGCATCAGATCAACCCCAAGGTTGATGTCCTGAAAAAAAAAAAATTACCAGTCTTGTGTTTTGTCTGCTTAATTTTAGCTATAGTTTTAGTACTGGTTCTATGTACATTATGCAGTAAAACTCGGTAGTTTCGTCTCATGCTTTAAACAGTAAAAAAACATTTTTGTTTATATCTTTTAGTTATAAAATAAACTGTATAGCAAATATTTGATGCATCCATTAGCGATCTCTGTGACTGTACGAGTTACAACCTTGAATTATACGATCATGGCATTTCTCAGTTTTATTTTCTACGACAAGATAACGCGGCGGCGCGAGTGTTGTTAACGACACTGGTACATTTCAGGTTTTTAATTAATTAAGAATCTGCATTTTATATCATGAGGGAACATTAATGTTAATAAGACTCGATGCCTTTTTTTATTTATTTTTAAGGGTTAATGACACTAATATCCCCCTCTTTTTTGGCGTTTTTGTACATACTAGCAACTTTATATTTTATTGCACAAATCTCCCTGAAAAATATTGACTAGACCGTTGATTAACTACAAAGTCAACTGTTTGATACTGTAGCAAGGGCAAACTCGTCTTTTTCCCATTAAACAATTAAAATAATTAAAAAATAAATTAAAAAAATTAGTCTTTTTTTAAATTATTTTTCAGATTTTTTTTAATTACTTTAATTGATTTAATGGAAAAAAAACGAGTATGCCCTTACTACAGTACCAAACTGTTAACTTTATGATTAGTCAATGATTTGGTCTATATTTTCCAAGAGAAATTTATACAATTAAAGGTCAAGTTACCAGTATATGCAAAAATACCTAAAAAAGAGGGGTATTAGTATAATTAACCCTATTTATTTTTTTCCTTATTTACGGTAACTTTTAAATTTATAATAATTTATAGGGATATTATTAAAGTCCCCTATAGTTTAGTGTATTTATTAAAATTCCCCCTCTAGTTTCATTTTTGGCTAAAATTTTCCCTATAATTTGGTATATTCGTCAAAATTTTTCCTACAATAAATTTTAATTACCAAAATACCATTGACCATTAACTTTTAAGTTAGACATAGTATTAAAATCCCCCTATAATTTAATAGATTAGTCAAAATCTCCCTATAGTTTCATTTATGTTTAAAATTCCCCCCGTAGTTTAGTCAATTTCCCTCTACTGTCAGTTTTAATTACCAAAATACTTTTAACCATTAACTTTCTGTTAAAAACTTTAGGGTACCAAGGGTATAAAGGTAAATATATATATATATATCAAATTAAAATATTTAAATTTATAATGTTAATGAATCTCTACCGTCCATAATATGATGACATTAGAGATCAAATATAAAAAATTTAAAAAAGTTGAATCTCTGTCGTACATAGATGAACGGTGGAGATCATAAACACAATTTTTTTAAAAAAAATTACAAAATTTTTTTTAAAAAAATTAAAAATAAAAAGATGGATCTCCACCGTCCACCTCCATATTATGATGGACATTAGAGATCAAATTTAAAATATTAAAAATTAAAAAATTAAAAAAAATTGGATCTCTATCGTGTGTGGATAGATGGACAGTGAAAATCATAAATAGAATCTTAAGATACTCACTAAAAAAACTTTTTAAAGCTGAAACCAGCACGGACGGGTGATATGAGATAATCTTAAGATCTTTGATTATGAATCAATTTTCAGAGTATACGGTCCTGATTCTGCCTGTCACACTCGACCGTAACACCCACATGTCGTACTATATTCGACTCCATAATCTCTCTAGAGAGAACCAGGGGTGGGTGGTCCCAACTCCAACAAAGCGTTTATTGCAAGTGTAATGTATTATCTTCAAAACCCTAACTTAAACCCCCAAATTTCAAAACCCTAATTTTTCTCTCTCTAGAAACGCTTGCTTTTCTAATTGTTGTCGCAAATTCAGGGCTTTTCTTTGCTAGATTTATCATTTCTCTCTCTCTACCCCTCTAGGTATCTGCAAGGTATGGGAACAGAAAGCCTCGACTCAAATGGCGTCGTTTTGCAGAGCTTTCTTCGCTCTGCAATGAAATTTGTGGTGGCTGAGACAGCCATTGTTGCCGCAAACTCTATTGCCTGGTCCCTCTTGATGGTAATATCATTCGTTTTTCTTTTTTTGGAAAATTTAACTTCTTTGTTGTGACTATGGTCTTTAATAAATTTATATACTGTGTTGGATGTGTAATTACTTTGGTTTGATTTTATGTATAGAGAGGTCTCTATGTGTGTTCGTTTGTTTCATATCCTTTAAATTATAGACATTTGCATTATTTTGTAGATTTTTTTTATAAAAAAAAAATTATATGTGGGTTCTGGTTTAATAGTTTGGTTGTTTTTATAGAGAGCGTATTCGAGCTGTTTGACTGGTAGGGTTTCATTTTTATTTTCCAATTGGTGTGTAGATATAGAGCGTTCCGTGAGCTCGTTTTTCGTGAACTAACTAGATTGTGTTTTTGTGTGTGTGTGTAAATATGGATTTCCGCTAAATGGGTGTTTTGTTTCACTGATTAGGTTTTTTTCAGCTTTAGAAATCTTTTTGGAGGATAGGGACAACTTTAGAACACATGGATGTTATCTTGAAGTCTAAGTTCGAACTTTTGTATTTTCTTCTTGGATCTCAAGTCTTTGCAGGAAGTTTTGACATGTTTGGAGGAAATTCATTTAAAGAAAGAAGTTGATTTGCTTCTCATAGTTCCCGTCATGGTGTATGAATAAAAATGAACATGTTTAAAGAGCTTGAAAATTTTGGCTGAGGTGTTTCCATCATTGATAGATATTGTTTGGGTTGTGCATGGTTGGGTGGGCCTCTAGTAGAAATTATGAAATCTGCCCGAAATTTTGACTTCTTACAAGTTAGATTCAGGATGAAATGTTTTGTATGCTAGTCTGGGCATGCTGCAGAGCTTATGATTTGATGTCTTGCCAAATGGTTTGGATATGCTAAACTTGGGCTTAGCTCCTACAGTCGAACACCTGGGTAAACTTAGTGCCTAACTTCATAAGATGGGAAATAATGTTCTTGCTTTAGAAGAATGTTCATCATTTCATGATGTTCACTTTTGCTGTAAGTTGCTGTGTTGATACTTGCATGTCTTCTTTTGCATCGTCACTCTACTGTAGGGTTGCACATGGACTGGGTTTTGAGTAAGGTTTATATCAGTTCAGCCTAGCCCAAGTGTAAAGATGAAGCCCTAATGCATCCTGGCTTGAGGAAAAGCCCAAACAGTAATAGGCTTGCTACCATCTTGGCTCTTGGGTAGGAGAGGGAGAGGAAATATTTGCTAACTTATCATTTTCAAATCAGTTTTTTATTTTTTATTTTTTTTTATTGTGAATGTGAATGGAAATATTGACCAAAATTGAATAGATTAAGGTCAGTTGATTTTTATCTCTAGTTTATGTAGTATTGAGCTATATGTTTAAAGCCTGGAGCAAGTTGTATACCTTTATCGCAATTATGCACTTGTAAGGAAACATATTTGTCCTAGCATCCGTTTGGAATTTGTTTTTCAGATGGGAACTCCACCTAATGGAACCAATTACCTTCCAGGAGGGCCTGACTTATTTGGAAGGTTAGCGGTGTGGTTTTATTATCCCTTGTTTTGATTCCTGAAGCTATTCAGAAGGGGGGCAAAACAAATTAGTTTTGTCATGCAGGTTTCCATTTTCTGAGCTTCATGCAGTGAAGAAGCCTGGTCCTGAGAACAAGGATGGCAGTGACACGGAGGATGATGAAGAAGATGACGATGATGATGCAGCAGAGGATCCGGATGAAGAAGGTGAGGAGGAGGATGAGCAGGATGGGTCTGGTGGAGAAGGTGAGGATGAAGGGGATCCTGAGGATGAGCCTGAGGCCAATGGTGCCGGTGGAAGTGGAGATGAAGATGACGACGACGATGACGACGGCGAAGAAGAGGAGGACGAGGAGGAAGAGGAAGAAGACGAAGACGAAGATGAGGAAGAGCTTCCTCAACCACCAACTAAGAAGAGGAAATGAGGCCGGAATGTTATCGTATTCTCCTATTGTGTTTCTTACTTTGCCTTTTGCATAGGGAGCCTGGGATGGGTAGGTGGATTTGGGGTGGTGCCTGTCTACGTTAGAGTTTGGGAAGATTGTGATACTTTTTGTGGATCAAGCTTTGTTTCATATTTCTAATATTATTATGTATTTGCCATGTCCTCTTTCATTTTCTTAATTTCTTCTTATTTCCTTTGGTATCTTCATCTTTTGGAAAATTTCATTTCCTTTTGAGGTCCTATTTCTGAGTTTTCAATAAGACAGACGTACCACGGTTTGTTGTTATGTTTTAACTGTCATTGCCCTCGCTTTATAAAACATCGTATATATTCTTTGCAATGCCTGGGCCTGAAACTCTTATTATGACTCTCCTTTCTCTTTACCTTTTTTGCTTCATGAAAAAGAAGCATTTAGACGTATAAGCAAACAAAACAGCCAATTCAAAAAAAAAAAAAAAACTCTTTACCAATCATTATTATTATCACTATTACTATTATTTTTCAACGACAGACATTATTTGAGTACATGGATGCATGTTGTGAATCAAATCACTCCAAGAAACCACCCTTGATTTTCAACAGGGATCGATATCAGATGACACAGGAATGAGCGTAAAAGGAGTGTCCCAAGAGTAGTAGAACGTGATCGAATTGCTCCCTTCCAGTGGATTTCCGCTCAGGAACAGGCAGGTATCTCCTTGCTTGTTGAGGATGCTGATATCAACTGGTTCCGTGGTCTGAAACCCTTTACATGCTAGTTCTATGTTGTATTGTCTACATTTGCAGCCGTTGCTCACTGTCACCTTCCATTCCGGCTTGCCTCCCAACATTTTCCTGGTCCTGGCACCGCCCACATGAATGTCGTTCAGAGTGCACGCACAGTACACTGCATTTCATTATTCCGAAAAGGGTGAGAGCTGAATTACGCGAAAGAACACGAGTCATTCTCTGGTAATAACGAACCTTCAAATTTTAAGGATTCATTTTATATTTTACAAATATACAAGAGATTGTCAGATGTTACCTTTGGTTATGAGAAGACTTATTAGAACAAGAAGTGCAACAACAACAAAAGAGTTGGTGATCAGAGCTGCTGCTGCCATTGTTGAAGAAATCTCTTCCCTGTTAATTTGGATATGTGTTGTTGATTGATTGATTCTCTTTTCAATTTATATTGTTCAAATTCTAGAACAGTACTGTTTCAAAAAAAAAAAATTAAAAAATTCTAGAACAGTACTTCACCGATAATCATCATGGTAGGATAATAAGATCAGCTTCTAGTCAATTCTTTTAAGAGATATTCAAATTAAATAGGTTTCCTTTTCTTCTTATCTTGATATCTAAAAAGTTAATTTTTTTCCTTAAAATATTCCTCTCCATTTGAGAATTTGAATCTTTTTCAATTAATTTTGGTCAAAGTTATTTATATATATTTACTTTTTTTAGGGTCTTTTGTAGTTGTCAAGATCTTCTTGTGCATGTTTTTCTTGATAACAAATAAATTGAAATACCTATACAGCTAAATTGAAGTTGCAGATGTGTTTTTAAGCTAAAAATCCCTCTTCAATTACAATTAATATTTTTAGATGATAGAGGAAATTAGAAACTGAGAATTAAAATGTAAAGTAGCTTACAAGATTGTGTAATAATCATATCGAAAAAAAATATGTAAAACAACTTATAATCAATCTCGTGGATCATAATTTTGTACCTGTATTTTAAGTCGTATAGATCCTTATAGCATCGAGGAATTCACCAATTCGTCCATGAAATGAAAACCAACTATGAATCCACCTTTTGCTGTGTTTTTTTGCATTTTCATCACAACAACAAAAAGCAGTTGCTTGCATACATACAATATAGAGCAAAGTCAGTAGGGGCTCTACTTGCAAAAAGGAATCTTGTCAACAATTATTAATTAAATCTTAATTAGGATTTTAATTATAATTAGTCAATTCACTTACACTAATTAAGCACTATAATTGATGATCAATATTGTATTTTATGGTGGAGCTTTCCAATTTTTGTAAGGACCACTTTTATTTATTTATTTTTGCTTTAACACTCATTAATTATAAGCTAATGTTCATGCATTAATAAAATTTTATTTGGATTTTTAAAGCAATTTTATATTTAATCATGTTAAGTGAAAATTTTAAATGTTATTATTGTGGATTTAAATATTAAAATTTTAAGAAACTCTATATGTTAATGTAATACAATTACTATTTAGTTTACCAAAAAGAAAAATTATATTAAATAAATATTAAGAGTGAAAAACCCGTTTAAAAAACTGTTAATTAAGTGGAGAAATTATTGTAGTTAAATTTTAAGATTGTGTTACCAAAATTCACGTAAGACTATAATACAATAATAAGAAAAAGATCTTTTAAAGTTGAGAGAGTTTAAATCAATAGAAGATCAACATTTTTTAACGTTTTCAATTGGATGTTAAAGTCAAAAGAAAAAAAAAATTGTTCTTATTGTACATTTACTTAAAAGTGTTACACAAAATTTCATTTCTTATAAGAACATGAAACTTGAGCAGATATGGGTTTGAAAGGAAATGAAGTATACAAGCATGGCTAAAGTTGAAGTAACCGAATCAGGGCACCGGTAGGCCATCATTGACGAATGTTTCGTCGCCGGATTTCGCCAACACATAAGGATTGATCTCCTTTTCTGTTCAAAATCCGTCGCAGGCCAATTTCATTTCCAGCAGACAACATGGGCAGTCAACAGTTCGAGTATCACATTCATTCTGGTTTGGTATTTCTATTGCCAGCCTGCCCAGTTTAATATTTTCACGTCTTCCATATCACATTGGCAATACAATCAATGTACACAATAATAATTTAAATACGTTGAAAAATGTCTATAAGAAGGATATTTCATCTTTTTTTTGTTTGGATGGGTCATTATATTAAAACGAAATGTTAATGTAATTTTATCTTACTGTATGAGGTTGATCCAATAGTTTATCATTTGTCTCTTATACTAATACTATTGAGTTTGTGAGTGCGAGGTATCTCTCTTCCTAAATTTCGAATTAATTGTAATTTTTTTTAAAAAAATATGATTTTATCTGAAAATATTTATGATTATATGGATAAAAAAGAAATAAATATTAATCATTTGTGTTAGTGTTGTAACATTTTTAAAAAGTCTCTCTCATGACTCAATTATATCAAAGATAAGATTTTTTTTTTTTTTTTTGAAAGAAAGCTGTGGACATTAAACCGTGAAACCGGCCTCTTCAACATTTCATAACAAACAGCCAAACACATCAGACCTCTTCAACAGTCCAGAACAGTCGGCCTCTTCAACGCCGCTCCTCGCCGACCTGAGCGCCGCTCCTCGCCTCACCTGAGCGCCGCTCCTCGCCTCACCTGAGCGCCGCACCTCTTCAACGCACCAGCTCCATTCGAATCTCGAGTCGCACCTCCAACCCCTGAGCAACTCCAGCAGCTCCAGTACTGCATCCACTCCAACCCCTCTTGGCGTTCGTCTCTCTTCCTTTTACTGTCTTTTTCTTTTTGATCATTTTCCGAGTCCGCATCTCCTTGTAACTTTTTTGGTCTAATTTGTTATATTCTTTTTGTTTATTCTGCAATAAAAAAGCTGGATAAAGTTAAGGTTCTATGGTAAAGAAATCTCACTTCTATACCCGCCAGTCCAACATATAGATCTGGACATGCAGCAAAATTATAAATTTAACACTAATTTTTTTTTTTTTTTAAAAATATAGTTTCTTTATGTTTATTTCTTTCTTTGTGGGTTCCTTTTTATTCTGCTGGTTACATATTCATATTTGTGATTATGTTTCTATTTTCTATTCATCTATTAGAAAGTCAATTCCTTTTCTGCTTTTCAGTTTTTGTAGCTTCCATGGATGATTCAGCTAACTAATTAAATCATAATCTTAATAAATCTAATTACCGAAACTATTCTTGAACTTTTGAATTTTCCTGCTATATTGATTTTTGGTTTCGTACATGTTATTATTTGTTTGTTTATTTTGAAAAAATGAAAAAAAAAAAAAAAAAGTTCCAGGCTTGATTCTTGGTTATATATTTATAATTAGTGCAAAAATTATTTAGACCCTAACTTTTTATAAAATATTACTTTTTGACCGATATTTCATTTTATAGTTCGCAAGATTCTTAACTTTTTAAAATTTAACAATTTAGTCTTTTTGTTAGTTAAATTTAACGGTCATTGAAGTATTTTAGTCTTTTTATATAAAAATTAATAATTTATATTAAAAAATCAATAAAAAATATGTTAAACAAAAAATAATTAAAAAAAACAAAATTAACAAAAAAGATTGGTTAGAAAACTGGGAAGGAGGTGCGGCCTCCTCCCCGGTGAATCGGTGAGGAGGCCCGCGCCTCCTCCCTACAGCTACGACCTCCTCCCTAAAGTCTGTTGGGAGGACGCGCACCTCCTCCCATCAGATTTGGGGAAGAGGCCGCGCCTCATCCCAACAGATCTGGCCTCCTCCCAACATATCTGGGAGATGGCACCTCTTCCCATCAAATCGGCCTCCTCCCTAATGCTGCCTCCTCCGAACTGGGTTTTTGGAAATTCAGTTTTCAGAAACCCAGAAATCTGGCTTTCTGGATTGAAGAAATCTGGGAGGAGGCCTTCTCCCAGATTCCAAAAATCTGGGTTTCTGGATTTTCAAAAATCTATTTTTTTAAATAATTTTTTTGTAATAAATAATTTGTTAGTTTAATATTATTAAATGTTAATATATAATATTTATTTTTTATATTTTATTATTATTAATTTAATGTATTATTTTAAATTTTTATAATTTTTTATTTGAAAATAAGAGAGACAAACCAATAAATCAATAAAGTTTTTTATTTGCAACCAATTTAATGTATATACAAAATAAATGCAACAATTTTCAATGTCCAACAATACAATTAATTTTTTTATTAATAGGGGTAAATTTGAAATTCAAAATTATATATAAAAAATTAGTTGAATTTATTATCTTATTAAATGAGGATATTTTAGTCATTACATATTTTAGATAAACTTGTAATTTTTTTAAATAGTCAAAAGTAAAGTGGACAATTGGCAACTTCTGTTAAGGTTGACTGTTAAAAATTTAGTCGAATGAACTAATTTGATTGATTTTGTAAAACTTAAGGACACGGGAACTAAAAAGTAAAGTATCGGTCAAAAAGTAATATTTTGTAAAAAATTAAGGACCAAAATAATTTTTACCCTTATAATGAAACTCAAATTTCGCAACTCAAGCACTCTTAGTGGCTTTCCTACACTATATTGTTCTGCTTGGAACCGTGGTCTTAATTACCAATATGCTTGTGATGTATTTAGTGATGGTGGAATGGTAACTGTTGGTTGTGTTGTTCTGAAATTGTTGTTATTGAAATTGGGAAACGAAAACAGAGTATGATACATTCAATGATGGTGGGACAAACAAACCAAACCAAATCGAACCGAACCAAATCGGACAATCCAATTTGGTTTGGTTCGGTTTTCGATTAGGTTCACTTTTTGAAAAACTTATCAATTGTCAGTTTTTATTGGTTTTATTAAAAACCGAACCAAACCGAACCATGCCCACCCCTAGTGGACATTGTATATAATAGAAAGGATGCCATAGTATAGAGATTTGAAATTTTGCCACTGTACATACTATTTAACCAAACAGTTTAAACCTAGATAACATTTAAGAATTTAAATTATATGATATTAATTAGTATATTCATTCTTAGTTTGGTGGTTGTGCATCTATTATTTCGTATTTGTGATGGATTACGGGGGTTCATGTCTCATTTTTCTTATTAAGTGTAGGGAGACATCTTCCTTGTATATAGAAATAGCTATACAGACCGAGGTAGTAGTGCTCGGTAGGTCCCAAAAAACCCCTTGCATATTTGTCATAGGGTTCAAGTTAGTATATGTATGAGGGAGTTCAAATCTCACTTTGCCCGTTAAAAGAAGAAAACGAGAACTGAGTGTGGGGAGAGATCTACTTACTATATTAGAAGTCGCTTTCAAACCTCGGTAATAGTGACTAATAATGTGCGAAATAAGTTTTATTTTAGCATGTTAATTTAAAAAATTTGGTTTGGTGTCAAAGGTGGTTATTACACTAGTCTACACCCAAATAATATCGAAACCTACCTATGTCACCAGAATCTTTTTTTTTTTTGGTACAAAGGAGGGTAAAACCCAGCAGAAACAAAAGACACAAAGAAAACAGAGACTTAGCCAGGGACTAGTCTAGCCATGGCTAGGTTTCTGTGATCATCCTAAAAAATCAGAGCCGCTTGGGGGGAATAGTCTCCAACGCATGAACACCAAGGGCCAAATCATGACCCATGCCAGCCAAAACATCCGCCAGCCTATTAGCTTCTCTAAAAATATGCACAATAGAACACGCCCAGTTGGCTTTCAGCAAAGAGCAGCAAGCATCCGCTAAATTAAAACAAGGGTGATTTAAACAAGGCCTTGTATTAACAAGGCTAACAACATCCCTGGAATCAGACTCCATCATAATAGACTTAAACTCAGAAGCCCAAGCAAATTTTAACCCTTCATATAAGCCCCACAACTCAGCTTCCAAAATATTCCCCACACCAATCTTGATAATAAAACCCCATTTTCAGCAGATATCATGGTTTCTTAAAACACCAGCCGCAGTGATGGAGCTATCACTCGCCCTCAAACTACCATCCACATTCAACTTAACACATCCTTCCACAGGAGGAATCCACGAAATGAGCCTAAGAGAGGGCTCCTTAAAATTCCCTCCTGTCCCCATACAATTCCACCACTCCTTAACATACATAAAAATTGGAATGTGAGAATTAACAGGAATGACAAAATTGATATCAAAGACTTTACAACACCGCCACTTCCAAATATACCAGACTGTCAAAGCAAACACCACATACCAAGGAGCATCACCAACAATGATGGCAATATTTTTAAGATTAGCATAAATCCAAGAGATAAAACTATCACTGAATGTTGTAGAAGAAGAAAAACCAGTACAAACCTGGTTCCAAATACCCACTGAAGATTTGCAGCCCCTCAAGAGATGATCAATGGACTCCAGACCTGAGAAGCATCTAGGACAAGAGGAGTCGGTGGTTAAACACCTAGCCCTGCGATGATCATTAGTGAGAATCTTTCCGTGTAAAAGGGACCAAAGGAAAGTCAGGACTTTGGGGGGAAGTTTCAGTTTCCAGATAAAATTCCACTGCCAAGGAGGAGAATCGGAGTCAAGCATAAGGTTGTAGGCAGTCTTCACCGAAAAATTACCCTTCGAGCACCCTCCCCAAATAATTTTATCTGGGATGTTCCCAATATGGATTTTAGTAATTTTATGAATGATGTTCCAAGGCAGAACAGTCGCTAGTTTTCACAGATTCTAGCCAGCTTCCACCACATAATCCTTAACTTTCTCAGACAACAGAGTGTCATTTAGAGCCACAGCAGCATGATTAGTAAGGGAGCCACAATCTGAAGCTCAGACATCCGTCCAGAAGTGAACAGAATTACCATTCCCTATCCTCCAATTAATGCCAGAGGATAGGAGTTTAGCTCCAAATTTAATGCCCTTCCAAGTGTTCGAGCAAACAGGTTTATCACTATCACCAGGAGTCAACAAGTTAGCATTATTCAAGTACTTACAAGTAAGAAGCTGGCTCCAGACACCTTTGTTACCTTGAAGGATCCTCCACCCAGCCTTAGCCAAAAGGGACTGGTTCATCAATTTCGTGCTCTTGATTCCAAGCCCACCATTACCCTTAGGAGTGCATACAGTCCTCCAGTTCACCAGATGGACAGTCTTCTTATCCACAGTATGCCCCCATAAAAAATCCCTGTTAACTTTGTCAAGCCTACAACACAGATCATTAGGAAGTTTAATAGTTTGCATGGAGTAAACAGGAATAGCTGCAGTGACAGCTTTAATTAGGGTAACCCGACCAGGCCATAAAGAGGGTGGCACTCTTCCAAGAAGCAAGTCTTTTGTCACCAGAATCTTTTCTTTAATAAACTCGACTGCGGATTGAGACTTACCTATACCCAAGTAAGGCCTGGTGATTCAATGTGATCACTGTGATGCCTAGTGATGGTGGTAACTGATAATGTGTTGGTATCTAGTCTAGTCCTCCGATACAGACATCTGCATCCTTTTTTTAATGCGGATTCATCAAGTCTACGTAGACTTGTCGTTTATACATATTTTTTTTTATAAAAAAAAACAGTAAGGAGGTTCTTATTAAGAAGTGTATTGAAGCATGAAAGAGACTGATTGGGGGACAGGTAGCTGGCCTAGAAGTGATTATACAATTGGTTTGTTAAGAGTTTCCATCTTTCTTCTAATATTGTAATACTATCAGATTTGTTGAAGACTTTTCTAATTTTGTATAGATGATTTGGTTTAGCATAACTTTTCTTTTTGTCTTGTGATAGTTGACAGTAAACCCTCACTGCTCATATGAACCACCCTCTCTCTGTCAATCTCCATATCCATTCTTCACTTGCATGGGTCACTGAGAATTGATAGAGACAAATAAATAGACTGAAATGGGTTGTGTGTATTTCAACCTTTTGTTTTGGTGTTGTTTCTGGGTGTTGTTGTGGGAAAGTCATAAATTGGATTCACAGCGCAATGGAGGAGGAGGGAATGATGTTGTTGTTGTTCACGGCACTGTTTTTATTAATGGAACAGCTTCAATAGCAAAAACAGATGATGATTTCATTTGTGCTACTTTGGATTGGTGGCCTCCTGATAAATGTGACTATGGAACTTGTAGCTGGGGCACAGCTTCTCTGCTTACTATAGTAAAGCTTCTCTGCTCTTCCTCATAATTGCATTTAAATTAAAAACATCATTTTGAATCCAATTTCTCTTTTGCTTTTTTTGTAATCTGTAGGATCTGGCCAACCCAATATTGTCAAATGCCATCAAAGGTAAGCAGTCAATAATTTGCATATAATTGAAAGAAAAAAATATATAAAAATGTTTAGAATTGTATTATATAGTTAAAAAATTAGAATTTACTCAGATTTAATTGTGTTGCAGCTTTTTCTCCATTAAAGATCAGACTGGGTGGCACCTTACAAGATAGAGTCATATATGAGAGCAAATATGATCATCAAGTTCAAGCCTGTACACCATTTGTCAAGAATTCTTTAGGATTGTTAGGTTTCTCACAAGGTTGCTTACCGATGTCTCGATGGGACGAACTCAACATTTTCTTTAAAAATGCTGGGTAATTTATAATTTTCTCAAAATTTTCATCAGAATGCATTCAATTGTTTTCTTTCCTTTTCATCACAACCTGTGTGTACAGGGCTGCTGTTATTTTCGGATTAAACGCTCTAAGCGGCAGGAAAATAGGCACCGATGGCTCTGCAGTAGGAGCTTGGAATTCCAGTAATGCCGCGTCTCTTATGCGATACACTGTCAACAAAGGCTATACAATTTATGGTTGGGAGCTTGGTAAGAACTAGAATCATCAAAATGAATGGGACCAAGACAGTTAGTGACTTGTTTCACAAGAAAAAGAAAAACAAATGGATAGTCTAATTCGTAATTTCTGATAATAAATATCTTATTGATTTTACCAGGAAATGAATTGAGTGGAAATGGAGTTGGATCAAGAGTTGCAGCAGATCAATATGCATCCGATGTGATCTCGCTCCAAGACATTGTTGATAATATATACACAGGTTTTCAAGTCAAGCCACTGGTCTTAGCACCTGGAGGATTCTTCGACGAAAATTGGTTCTTGGAATTCATAGATAAAACACCTAAATCACTTCAAGTAGTCACCCACCACATCTACAATCTTGGTCCTGGTATATTAACATGAGCAAAAGTGAACAGTTACAAGTTCTTACCTTGATTTTTTCTGGCAATCCGGTTCACAAAATTATCGTTCATTGTAAATAGGTGTGGATGATCACCTTATCGACAAGATCCTGAATCCATCGTATCTCAACAGTGGGTCTCAACCCTTTAGCGGCCTTCAAAGAATTCTTCAGAGCTCTGCAAGTTCAGCTGTTTCTTGGGTTGGTGAAGCAGGAGGGGCATATAACAGTGGCCGCAATCTCGTTACAAATGCTTTTGTGTTTAGTTTCTGGTAAGCTAGCCCTGGCTTCGGTCTTTTTTTTTTTCTATGTTTGGTTTTGATTTCTTGAATACAATTTTGATGTGATTTGTCCTCTTTGTTTCTCATCAACCAAACAAGGTATCTGGACCAGCTAGGAATGGCATCAGTTTACGATACCAAAACATATTGCAGACAGACACTTATCGGTGGAAACTATGGTCTCCTCAACACTAACACTTTTGTACCAAATCCTGATTACTACAGGTAATTTTTTTGAACATCAAACTCCAAGGAACAGCAAAAAAAAAGAAAAGGTTTTATTATTATTGATGTTTTATTCTGCATCTGCAGTGCTCTCCTTTGGCACCGGTTAATGGGAAGCAATGTCCTGTCTACGAGTTTCTCTGGGACGACAAAAATACGTGCTTATGCTCACTGTTCAAAAAGATCTGTAAGACAAAATCTTAAACTTGAAATTCAGAAAGAAGACAATTATTAGGCTTGAGTAATGTAAGGGTTTTTCGGTGTTACAGCAAGGAATCACAGTGCTGTTGATCAACCTAGATGGCAAAACGACAGTTCAGGTCCAACTTTCAACTGAAAATGCTGTCAGCCATGGAGCTCTGACTGTACAACAACAACAACAAACTCAAAGGACGAAATTTGCTAAGATGTCTAGAGATTATAAAGCTGATGTAAACACAAGAGAAGAATACCATTTAACTGCCAAAGATGGGAATTTACACAGTCAGACAATGCTTTTAAACGGGAAAATACTTACAGTGAATACATCTGGAGAGATTCCTCCATTGGAACCCATACACGTGAGCATGCAAGATCCTATAACTGTTGCTCCATTCTCTATTGTATTTGCGGACATTCCCAGTGTTGGTCTCCCTGCCTGTGCATAGGTGATAGGCGTGTGTGGATGAAGTGGAATCCAGCAATTCAGATGAGTGTTGGCATATAATTGTATGAAGATATGCAAACACAAGAAACGATTAAGAAGCTCATTGTCTGAAATAAGAGCATCACTGGCAAATTATTTCATTGAAAATCTCCTACTCAATTTCGTAGCCATGTAAAGAATGGATAATTACATTTTCACCAAAAATTATACCCTATGCTCAGTGAAAGTTCCTATTTTGTCCTTGTCTCTACACCTCAACTGAACTTGAAGGTGGCCTCTTAATAAGACACCATTGTACACGCAAAAATCCCAGAACCCACTTCCTAGACGGGTTTAGGAGAAAACAATGCATTCACCATATGTGTCTTCCGGACTGTTTATAAGAGCAAGTTCAGCAACTTGAAGGTGTCCATACAGTCCGGAATGCACAACTAATTCCAGAAGCCGTTCAAGTTGCAGCAGTTTGCTGCTCTTCCAATTCAAGCGGAACAGCTGGTCTCCAAGTTGTGCCTTCCGGACTGTCCATAAGAGCAATTCCCACAGCAGCTAAATCTTTCCTAATTGCATCTGATTTTTCGTACTCTTTGTTCTTTCTTGCTGCAGTCCTTTCTTCAATTTTTAATAAAACTTGATCTTCAGTTAATTTTGCACGCTTCAATGCCTTTTCCCTGAGCTCCTGTAAAATCTGCAGCATGGAAAAAATTAACATTACAACCCTAGTAGCAAACATGAAGATCCTATTCATTCCCCATGTTCAAATTTATGAAATTAATAGAGCAATAGCATCAAAATCTGAGTATCAAAGGAGCAGCGCATGTGACTATAGAGACAAAGAAGCTCGACAAACTTTGGGATATGATATTTAAATGGAAAAATGCTGGTTTGTAAGCTATACACCCTAAATGTCATGTAATACTACTAAAGGATTTGGATAGCAGAAACAATTTCAAATACAGAAATTTGACAAAGTGCAACTCTGGGCAATATACTATTATTAAATTTTACCTCAGAGTAACTTGTAGGCATCAGGCCCAAGACAGTAAGAACATTCCTGATTATCTTTTCTAGAGCTGCAAGTGATTCTAGTCGCATTGCTTGCTTCTTCCCCTGCATAAATTATTCATTCAATTATACGCAGCACTTAAAAAGAAATAAAACAGAGAGCCACCAAAGAATATTACAATTTGTATCCTTATTGAGAAATGGGATATAATTAGTACAAAAGAGGGAAACAACACAAGAGTAAGAACAGTCGGATTAAATTCAATGGAACAATCTACCAACTTGGCTGACTTTAGCAAGAACCTTCAGTTGGATCTGCCAATTTAATTGTTGAATGCATAAATTTGTGGTTCAGTTTGATGTACAATCACATAGAATGATTGACACTTAGGATCCCCGGTTATCATTTAACACCAAATTAAATCCAGACATAACACCATTAGCTATTGGAGTTTCTTACAAGACATCTGCCCAAAATTCACTTAAATTGATCACAATGCTGTTACATCCATATAAACATGTATCTGAAATCCAATACCTTACGTGTATGTAGCAGATCATTAATGGTTTTTAATGGGTCAGATAATGCAGCCAAAACACCAGGAGTGTGAAGATCATCAGACATTGAGACTACAAAATCGTTATGGAATTTGTTGACACTATCAAGAGTGTCAGACGCTGTCAAATCCTTCAAAATTGCTGCATCATGCTGGCCCAGAACATTTTCACAATCTTTTAATGTCTGAAAAAAAGTAAAATAAAATCACATGGAAGTTAATATTTTTTCATCAAAAACAACAGGAGAGGATATAATTTGGAAAAAACTATAGCAGACGTTTGTTGGAGAACATAAATGTTATTCACAATGTTTGGATGATTCAGAGAGGGAGAGAGATTCCAAGTGGTGGTACCTGATAGATGTAGAAAATACGTTCTGAAGCACTTTCAAGTTGGCCAACAGAGTAGTTGATAGGAGATCGATAGTGTGTCCCAATTAAGAAAAGCCTTAAAGCTAGCGGATGGTAAAGTTCTATAACCTGGGAAAAGATATAAGAATCATGTTAATACTTCATGGTTCAAAACAGAAGTGCTAAAATTATAACTGTAAACTTGGGCCCAGTGAAATGAAAACAGAAAGAAAGACCACTCTGTACCAGATGAAATTCTTTACCTGCCTGATTGTGAAGAAGTTTCCAAGGGATTTAGACATTTTCTCTGAGTCAATAGTGACAAAGCCATTGTGTATCCAATAGGTTATATTACTATGCTTACATGCAGCACAACTCTGAGCAATTTCATTTTCATGGTGAGGAAATACAAGGTCCATTCCTCCACCATGTATATCAAACGAGTGACCCAGATAAGTAGCACTCATGGCACTGCACTCAATATGCCATCCAGGTCTTCCAGGACCCCATGGACTCTCCCAAAAAGGCTCCCCCTCCTTTGCAGACTGCAACATATCAAAAGGAACAAGAAAAGGAAGAATTGTGATGGAAGTATAAATTATAGCAGATTGCTATTTGAATAAAAATTAAAATCTGTTATACTTTAATAGAATTTTGATGCAACTGCTTCTAATGGCAAAATCAACTTAATTTCATACACCAAGAATATTATCATGAAAGAATAAATACTTGAAAAGTATATACCAATCTGAAGACCATCACTTAGTGTTTACAACTACATAATCTATCAGTTTGACAATAAATGTAATCTATTTATACAGAAAAGCTATTTTTCAGAATACATTTAGACCCTTTTACCACCCAAATCACAGAAATTCAGGCAGGTTGGCTGCGCCCAATAGTAGGTTAGACTGTGCCACTCTAATATTTAAAGTTGACTATAAATAGAACATATGCATTACCAATGTTATTCACAGAGACTTACCTTCCATAAAGCAAAATCCGCAGGATTTTTCTTTCTTGAATCCACAGCAACCCGCTCACCAGCACGATTATCTTCTAATTTTCTCCCAGATAATTGTCCATATTCAGGGAATTTGTCTACAGAGAAGTAAACATCCCCATCAACTGTATAGGCAAACCCATTATCAAGAATCTGCCAAGACAGTATGTTACCAAAATTAATATTCAAAGTACCTCATATTTCAAGGATTAAGAGTATCATGCACAGTGCAATGGAGAGAAATAGGGATCTTATGGTATTTAATACATAAATAAGATAAGCAGACAAGGTACAAAAAGATATTATACATGAAAGGCTTAAGAATCTAGGGTGCCTCAGAATCTAAAAGTTTTGTCTCTCTATCTACTAAACAAATATATCTTTAGCATGCACAAACTTTATAAACCAGATATAATATGTTAAGCCGTTACATTTTGCACCCTGTTCAATTCTCTTGCTGAACAATTTTTGGGCAGCTTTTAGGAAGTTTAACGCAGGAGCTCTTCCGCCTCGAAAGGATGAAAACATGAACCAATATCTAAGCATGGTCTTCACATCAGCAATTTGTGTGAAAAATGAAACTAAAATCCTTACATTAATTAGAAAAATAATATTCAGCAATGGGTCAAAGATACCTGTTTGATCATATCCACGATCTGGGACATGTGATCAGAGACACGTGGTTCAACAGAAGGGGACAAGCAATGAAGATACACCATATCCTGATGGAACTCTTCGCAGTATCGTCTACTCAAACTGATTGGATCCTCTCCCAGCTCATTAGCTCGAGCAATTATCTACAGAATTTGAAAAGTGGAGACTAAGCGATCCTGTCATACCAGTACGAAAAAGCCGTCGGCAACCATATGTACCATGATAACATCAAAACCTAGTGGACTGCCTAAGAGCATCAGCATAAAAGTATAACGTTTACTCATTTAAATTCATCCACGTTTCTTTCATTTCCATGATTTATAATATCCTAATCAGAAACAGATTATATTTATCATATACACATTATGTCTTGCCTATAAGACTGGAGATGGTAACATAAACGGATAAACCTTTCTAGAATGACACAAAACAAGTACACGCTACCCGCTTGGTTATTGATTTTCGATGCTTATTCGCATCAAGAATCAATTAGATGGTTCAAAAATCACTAACTTGCACTTTGATGAACAACAACATCTATCAATCACCAGATATTCTGACATTACACCGTATTTTCGAATAAACTACAACAAAAATAAACTAAAAAAAGAAAATGAAAAGCAACCAACCTTGTCATCAACATCTGTAAAATTTCGAACATAATGTACTTCATATCCCAAATGCCTCAGATACCTGCCTAATTCCCAAAAACAGGACAAAAGAAAATTCCAATGTTTATCAAAATCTATTTTTTTAATTTATTACATAATTATATACGAGAGAGACAAAGAGAGGGGACCTGTAGAGAACATCGAAGGAGACGTAGACGCGAGCGTGGCCGATATGGCTGAGATCGTAGACGGTGACGCCACAGACGTACATGCCGACCTTACCTTCCAGTTTGGGCCTGAAAAGCTCCTTTTGTCTAGTCATGGTGTTGTGGAGCCACAGCTGGGTCGATGGAGGAGTCTCCGGCTTGTCACCGATGGATTTGCTGGATCTTTTTCCATCGACAACGGGATGGGACGACGACGAGGTCAGAGAGCTCAAGCAACGAAACACGCGTCTCTTGTTGGGTCTGGAGGAAGAGAAGTGGGAGCTGAATTGGATGCTTTGGAGAGAGTTTGGAAGAAGAAGAGAGAATCGGATTGGTGTTAGAGGTTTGTAGCACTTGATAAGCAGGAGAGTAGCCATTTTTAAGTTTTTTTTTTTTTTTTGGTTCTCAGCTCTCGCTGGTTACTCTACTTTTATCTCCAATGAGCGAACCCGAAGATTTTGATGAGCTGTTGCGACTTGCGAGTTCTATCTGGGTCAACTCAGGAGAGGTTTAGCTGGGCATGTCGACTTCGGGCTTCGGGTTTTTGAGTTTTTAACGTGTTCAGTTTTTAACGAATGAGGCTTTCCAGTTTTTCGGATTGTAAAATTAATTTAGATTATTTTAGGGTTTATATTGTTTAAATTTTCAATCTAAAAGCAATTATTTTAATATGATTATCATTAATTCAATTTTCAGAAAAAGAAAATTCTCATTTGTAATATTTTAAAGTGATTACATTCTAATATGAATACTGCGTTAATAACTGTGGTCTAAATTTAGCTATTCACTATTGTCTTGATTTTATGTGCAAGAAATGAAAAAATAGACAAATTTTGTAAAAGAAAAAAAAAAAATCCTCTGATCTTCTTAACAGCAGTTAGCAACAATGGGGAAAGTTAGATTAGCCCCTGTATATCCTAAAAATCGAATTCCCTGCCGACCTCTCTATACATCTAAAATGAATAAATCTGATGAGTCAAAAAATCCTGCACTCCTCCACTGCAATATGGCACCGAAGAGGTTGGCAAAAACCTAGCTGCAAAAGCAATGTTGACGTTCAAGCATGTCTCTGAATACCAGCACGGACAATCCACTAGAGACGTTGAAATTCATTTGTGAGAAAAAACTGCCACTTGGATCACGCCAGGGAACACACCTTGTCTGATAACGAAATCATTGACAGAATGTTACAATGAAGTTGCATCAATAGCTTGGTAGTTATTATCAATGATTAAGTTCATACTAACAATGCGTCAACCCCAAATCCAATAGAGAAAAAAGAAGAAAAAACTGACTGAAAACTGCTAGACTAGAGCTTATAGTTGTATCCCGATTAGGTCCAAAGAAGAAAGGGATCATTCTAATACTTTGTAGCCGATAAATATGTATTTATCTATCGGGTATGTTAAGTGAATTTTGATCATTAATCAACTAAGTAAACACAGAAATCACACAGCGACAGCATGTAAGCAAAGTTCACCTTGATTAATGCTACTGCAGCAAAAACGGTTGTCATCTTTGTAGGTTGCTTGGACACCCATCATCCAAGATCCCACTGATGTATCATCATGGGCATAAGTCTTCAGGGATGCACTGCATGGTAATAAGAGAACAAGATGAGACTGGAACTCATATAGAGCACAATATCTAACACAGACAATTTGATACGATTCAAGGATATTATAAATCAGCCGAAGCACAAAGGGCCACTAATGCAAAACACGGCCTATGTTTGTACTTTTCACAACTTTACCCAATTCCATGTCTGAATATATTTTTATATGCCAGATATTTCATTAACAACTAACCTGTTTATGTTGATATACCGAGCCAAATTTTTAGAGAGTACAAAAGCAGTACCAGCTGCGTGCCGGAAGTACCTGAATGGAGACGATGAATCACTTGCAATGCCAATAAAAGTAAAGGAAATGTATTAAAAGACAAATATAACAAGTAAATATCCCTTACGATTTTCCATCCCCAAATTTCCACCATTCAGGTTCATACCATGGCTTTCCCCTGAAATTCAACAAAATATAGATGAGGAAATCTTTCCTGGTAGCTTTTTCCTAGTATTTGAAATACCAAGGAAAGTGTGTATCAAAGTGTGATTGAATGCTTTAAAGATCTATCATAAAAAAACTAGAAAAACAATCACAATTAAGTCAAATAAGATATGATAATATACTCTTCAGTTACAACTTCTCCAGACTTCATGCAACCAATATAAGCACTATCTTGGCCACGACTGCGATCGAGAAGGCCAATCAACGCCTCTGTTAAGCCAAGAAACAAGCACTTATATATCAAAAGTTTCTGACAAGGAATTACGACATGCTAAATTGAAATATTATTGACAAACAGAAAGCAAGAGAAGCTCTACCCAGATCGAGGTCAATATTGTCATCAATTTTTACATAAAATTCAGCATCCCACATTTGAACTGCAGTGCTGAAGAAGAGCTTCACTTTCTTGGGCAACTCTTCTTGAGCCTCCTCATGGACCTTCCTGACAAATACAATAGCATAGATTCAGATCCTATATCTTGCATGTTAATAATTCAAGACAATTAATTATGGCAAGTTCTACTTAAAATAATTCCAGATTGATAAATTAAGGGGGGAAAAGGATTGACTTTAGAACAAATGATTCTGTATATATTTGCACACCGTACATTACCAAGATACTCTTAGCAAGAGTCTGATCGTCAAAAGCAGACAACATATTCAATATTCATCCAAGATCTTTGGTTTCCTATATGGTGGTAAGATTGAATATTGCTTACAAGAATCAAGAAATCCTTTGTCATGCGATTTTCCTCATCAATATTGCGATCTAAGCTATCACCACGATTGGCACTGCCAGTGTCAAAGCCATAAATTATTATTTGTGTTCATTTGGAACCCACAGTATCTGTAACACTTGTAAAAGCAAGGGATATACAGCTAACAAAATAAGGATTAAGTGCGAGGCAAAACCTCCGACCAATCACAAAACGTATGACCACTCCTCTTTCCTCAAGTTTTCGTAAAGCATCACCTGAGAAAGGTTAAGAAAATTTAAAATATGCTATTCAACCAGGAAGTATAAAAATTGGTAAAAGACGTCACAAACAAAATTTCAGGGTTGTAGATTTTATTGACAATAAGATCTACAACAAATTTCCAGCATCAGTAATTTATTGAGATTAAGATCTGCAACACCATTTTAAGTACATGACAAGGCAATAACTGAAAGGGCATTAACTGAAAGGGTATTGATAAGTAACAACAGAATCTCTAAATAACAAACTGACTGAACTTCATATATTGCATCCTGGAAATGGCTGAGAATGGCATAAGAAAACATATACAAGTTTCAGGTCCATATTAACAAAATTCATCAGACATTCTTGGAATGGTACAGGTTTCACTAAATGCTGTATTCTTATAAAGTAAAATTAATAGCTGGAAACTAACCTTTGGGCATCCAAGATCCCCTAAACACATTCCGCTTCAAGCGACTACCAAACCCTGTATACACTCCAATAACAGCAAGCAGCTTTTTTCCTGAAGAAGACCCACTTTGTTTCACCCGATTCTTGAGGTACCCTTGACTCTTGGCCAAAGTCAAGTCCATCTCAGCTTCGACTATCCTCCTCTCCAGATCTCTGATAGTCCATACCATTGCAAACACAAAATAAAACACATAGAACCATCTCAACTATGAAATTAATTAAAAAAAATCAAAAGAAAAATCAAGTAACGTACTTGCATCCTAGGAGCATCAGCTTATCTTCAACTGTCAGAACCTTGGGTCTCTACCAGCAAAGACAGTAAAACATCTTAGAAACATTACAAAAATGCCATTATCACTATATTTGGTTGCTAAGAAAACGCAACAAAAATAAAAAGTAAAAGACAAATTAAAATCCAGAATATTATTTATTCTTTTCAACATTACCAATAATAAGTGTTGAACTGAACTGAAAGCTTTCGATGAAAAATTACAACTTCAATTAGCATTTCCTAGCAACCAAAATGAGCCTAAAGAAACAAAATAATAACAAAAAATGGGAATTCAGAAAAACCTGGTCCGAGTTCTTCTTCAAAAGACTAGCAAGTAACGTTCTGTTCTCGGCATCTTGCCACAGCCTGATTGTTTCAAAGAGTGATTATACCAAAGTGAGTTATTATCTACAGCCGATACTACATATTCATTAGGAAATCTACAATCTTGAACTAAAGCTAATTTAATTCAACGGTACAAAATCAGGCAAACGAAATTAATCCGAAGATCGAATTCCAAATCGATATCTAAAATAACCAGACTGCTACAAATATTAAAATTAAATACAGCAAATAGACGGAGTATTGATAACAAATAAAGTCTAATTCAAATGCAACCAAACACAGACATGTACTATTAACAATCTGTCACAACGATCTTTCTACTTCACTGATCCTAACGTTGCAGTATGGTTACAATTTTGGAAATCTAACACGGATGTGACATTTCCAGAACCTGGATTATTTTCCTACATTTTTTCGGTAACCAAACAGCGAAAATGAAGGGAGAGAAAAAATAAATAAATAAAAAAAGTGATGGATCAGCAACAAACCTGCCGGCAACGTAAAGCCAAGCGAGACAAGAGAAGAAGGCCATGAGCAGCGAAGGTTTGGAGGTCTGTAGAGGCTTCGATCTCCATCTCCTCTCCGATTTCGACGGCGTCGTTGTTGTTGGTAAGCTCTCCATCTCGATTTCTCTCAATCTAATCTAAAAAGAGATTGAGAGAGAGAAAAAAACAAAAATCAAAACGAGGATCTCTTTATATATATATTAAAAAAAAAACTAATCTATGTATTTATGTATATACAGTATTGGTTGATCGAGTGATGTGAATAAGAGATTTTGCAAGCTAGTGTTTTTTTTTTTTTCTTTTTTTTGAAGGAACAAGCTAGTGTTTGTTGTTTGGTGGAAATTGTCGAGCGAATGGAATTTGCGTAACAGACGAAACATCGGCGGTCACTTTATGGGCCTGGGCCTAGTACTTGCTTTCGCCCAACTTGCATTTTATTTGTTCACATAATTACAGTAGTAAAATCCATTTCTGTCCAAATTATTTAGATATTTACTTACAATACCCAATTCAATTTATTTAATTTCATTAAATTTGTTTTCAAAGATGTAATTTTATATTTCTATAACTATTTACACATATATTCTATCTTCTTCTTTTTTGAAACAATATTCTATCTTTTTTAAAATCTATATATATATATATTTTCTATAATTCAATGTGTTAATTTATGTTTCTGTAATGATAAATAAGAATTTTAAAGTTGCAACTTGCAACCGCAAATCATTAAAAGTAGAGAACCAAAGGCAATGTTTTCATGCAATTAATGTTAGGCGTTTGTGTAGAATTAAGCTAGCAAATCTAGTGGTAGGCAACAACCACACCAAAACAGTTTGGTGGTAATAATTCCTTGAAGTCCCGAGTTCGAATCAACTTTGCCTATCGTGATTAAAGAATTTAAAAATCAAATCAAAATCAAAATCAAAGACGGTTAACAAATTAGAGATTAAACTAATTACACCAATTAAAAAGGTTATCGTCTGTATCTTCAAGCAACAAAAAGCATATAATGAGTTATATGACAAATACAAAAATGGGTAGATTGTCATCATTCAGCTTTTCACAATTTAAGTTAAAGCTCTGTATGTAATCAACGTACTAAAAACTAAGGTCTCTAACACACTACCCAGAGAACAAAATAGCAAAACAATAAATAGTCCCGTGTATGACATTTTGCTCAATAATATGCTGTGTCCCCACACGACAATGAAGGAAGCGTGGTCTCTTCAAGTGTAGAAGAGATCATTAACGCTTTCAAGCCATACATCTAATTGCTTCTCGCAGCGCCTGGCATCAAGTTCGCTAGTGAGGGAACCCCTTGGCTCCTCATTTCCTCTTGGGCACGCCTCATCTCTTCTGGATCTATTTATAA
Organism: Xanthoceras sorbifolium; assembly: GCA_003430845.1. Taxonomy (NCBI): domain Eukaryota; kingdom Viridiplantae; phylum Streptophyta; class Magnoliopsida; order Sapindales; family Sapindaceae; genus Xanthoceras; species Xanthoceras sorbifolium. The sequence continues at coordinate 29,609,934 of CM010616.1, forward strand.
CACAAAACAGATTGACATGATAAGAGTAGCAGCACAGGTAACTGTTGTCATACTGTAAATTTGTAAGCTATGTCATCAAAATTTGGACTACTTATTATAAGGTTTTCCCACATGAGTTGTCTGAATTTCTATCTATATAAACTGTATAAAATTCCAGTAGAAACAGCTTCACCAATGAGAAATCAACAACGCAAATGGTAGATATATTGGTTAAAACAATAGGCATGTTGAAAAAGATGCATACTATGGATTACTTCAAGAAATTTCAAAGGAAACAAGGACACTCTTCAGAAGACTCCCAAAAACTATGATTGATTTGCCAATATAATGCATGAGAGAATTTTATATTTTACTATTAATTTAAGCCCAAATTTGAAAATTTTAAGCTTAAAACTGAATCCATGAAAGTAAATGCATTCTCAGGCATGATCTAGCCCCAGGAGTCTCTCATGAAAGAAAAGCCTAGCAATTCTAAGAGCCAAGTCAACCTATATAAATTCTCTGCAAGATTCAAGGCCGTATTCAAAACATGAAACATAAAAAAGTCAAGAGCCAAAGACTTACCCATATTCTCCATTAACTTGGGCATCAAAAACACAACAACCAGCATAAATCCCATCATGAGACCCATTGGGCTTTTCACAACAGACATTATGGAGAAAGGTTCTCTAATCTGGAAAAAAGGAAGTAGAAAACAGAACATGAGGAGAAGAATATATGATTTGGATCTACAGAATTGAGACGAATAGGAAAAGGTGGATCAACCTCATAATACTGCTCCTCTCTCAATGGCTCCAAAACCAACTCAGTCAGACCCCTCCTGGTCTCAGTCAAAGCTGCCTGAACCTTGCCTGGGTTTCTGGCACTGACATCAACTCGGACCTAACAAATTCAAGATAATTCAATCATGGAGAAATCCAGTTCAAGATGATCAAATGATCAAAAGTTGGCAGAATTTGGGGAAAAAAAAAAACCCACCGGAGAAAAGAAATAGCCTATTGCAGCCACTTCAATTAAATGAGTCCCTGCTGACATGTTATGGCTTTAAGCATAGATATTAAGGAATTACAGTGTGACTAAAGAAAGGTTCCTCAGCAGTCCTTCCATAAAATGCTATAAAAATTGATTTTTTAGGATTTGATTACATGATAGGAAACAAAAACAGAAGAGCGCCCAGAGACAGTGGTAACAAGAAACAGAACAGTAGACTTAAATTTCTTTAATATAAAAAGTAGAAAACAAGAATTGAGATCTACCTGAAAAAAAATGAAGAAGTGTTCAAAAGGTGCCATGACCAAGTTTAAATGTAAATATGCATAAGAAATTAAAATAAAAGGATACAATGAAAAATATCCATCAGGTCTCAGATAAGTTATGCTTTGGCCACCGTTAAGTATAACTTTAATATTTGATATTTTTCCTCCGGGAGAAGCAAACGCTTTTCCTAGCACACCTGCAAAATAGATTTTTCAGTAATCAGACTGACTACAAAACTAACAGAGTCCAATTTAAAAGAAGACACATGTGCAGGGAAATACATATGAACATAATAGTTATTGATATCGACAACCAACCACAGTTCAAGACTTTATAGCAATTAACGAAATAATTATCCTAAAAGATTATATTCAATGAGGTTTCATCATCTGTGCTGGGTTACAAGGAATCACAAGTATTTCGAAAAATCAAGGTATAAAGTGAGTTGAAAGACTTTGAGTGAATATTGTTGCAATATTTTATTAGATTTACCTAAAATTATGATTACTTCAAGTTCAAGATGCTGGTAATGACCTTTGATAGTTTCAACAAAATGCTAAAAGCAATGGCAATGCCTCAATCCTCCATTAGACCCTATGACCCTCCTCCCTCTTACACTCCCTATATCAATTAAAAAAGGGCATGACAATGCGTTTTCCCGTGCTTGCATGTATACGCAAGCTAATGTAGGCACAGCCAAGTCCAAAACTCAAAGAAACATGAAGGGCCGTCAACCTTTCATGCATATACCAACAGTCAACTAGTTAAACAGGGTACAATTTATTAATCGTCAAACATTGAGACAGCAAAACATGCAAAAATCAAAAGTATACTGATAGATCATCAGACAACAAAAAATATCTAAAATTCCCTTAAAAAGTTTTACACAGTAATATCATCCTTAAAACTTACTTTACTATAACAAAGTCTCAAAACTGATAGGATATATTCAAATGTTCGATAATTAATCGATTTTTCAAATTTCATTGATCTAAAATTTAATTAAATTAAATCACGAGAAAAAGAAAATAGAGCAAACCTGGAATCTTCACTCGTCCACTGATGGTGTAGCCATCGCTAGACCTGCAAGAAATAATAAAATAAATAAATCTAAATAACAACTCTTCCAGTTTTCCACTGTTCGGTTACCGAGAAAACTGATGAATAGAAAAAAAAAATTAAAAGAAAAAAACATCTACTTAATCAGCAAGAAAAATTAAATTCGCCAGCTAAATTAATTATAAAAAAATTACACAATTGAAGAAGTTATAAATTGTAGAGAAATCGTACGCGGGAGAAATCGCGAGGGCCGACGAGAGAAGAGAAAGGAATAACTGCACGAAAAGTATTGAGAGAACGGGATTGGATCTGATGAAACAAGACATCATGGTGGGGGGAGGCTTGCGAAGAGTCAGAGTTCGACAGCTAACGATGAAAACTAGGAAACTGGAGAAAGAGAAGAGCAGTGTTGTTTGTTTCTCTCTCTCTCTCTCACTGCTTTGATGATTGTGTGATGCAGTGTTTATCTTAGTTAAATTGATCTCCAAATCTGGACCGTCAAGAGATGGGAAAAAGAGTCAAACGTACTGGACCCAACGAACGGTGGCAATTTGCTAGAGGTACAAACACTTTCTAGTTAAATTACAATTTTGGCCGCTAATTGTTATATTTTTTTTTATTTTTGGATTACCTATTGTAATTGGTAACCGCAAGTTCACTGCTTAGTTCAATTCCACTCAGTCAAATAAAAAAAAAGTGACTTTTTTTAATTAATCTTGTTTATCAATTAATTACAATTTTTTTATTTATTAAATAAATCTCTCTCAAACATTATGAGATTAATATTCTAATAATCATTTTACAAAACCTGTTATTGTCCTAATAATCTCAATACAATAAAGATATAAATAAAGTAATAAACAGAATAACAGTCGATCGTCATCGCAGGCATACTTCGGTGATCTCAACGAATTTAAAATTTCAAATTCAAATTCCCTCTCTCCCAAATAAAAAAAAAATAAAGGCAATCAATAATAAAAATATTATGTATATGAACGTGGAAAATGATATATTTTTTTCCACCAAAAAGACTTAAGATTTTATTACGTTTGACTCAACACTTTATATAAGTTGTAACTCTGTGTACAACTACAACAAAAACAAACCTATCAAAGATTTTCATTTACACAAATCAATTACAGTACAAAATTACATTCATGTTTAATCCTTCTTTGAAGACCAATCAACCAGAGAGAAGTTTATAATAGGTTAAATCAAGAGGTGGGGGGCACAAACACAAAACAGAAGGAAGAATGGCCCCCCAGCCTCAATCAAAGAATGTAGATTGCGCGATTTCATGAAATGCTATAATCCCAGCTTTCTTGAGAACCAATCTGCGAGATTAGCTATTACAAATCCTGCAAAAACCTGCAGAATACACATAAACAACAAATTCAACATGGAGCTGGAATTGTAATGCAACAGTTGGGTCAAGTAGTATCAAACATCAACGTAAATACCCAAAAACGAAATGAAACTGTCTCAATCGTTATGAGAGAATGCAACTGGCTTAGTTATTATACTGATGTTTTTAACATGAATTTTACGAGATGGTATGTTTGTTTTATGACTAGATCAGCACCTGAGCTGAGCCGAGAATGTATATGGCTGAGTAGTGACGGCCATGAATCACCATGTCTGCCACCATAGCTAGTGGGATGGTGAGTGACATGCCCAATGTGGCCACCAGTGGAGTGGTCCATACAACACACAGTGCCCTGGAGAAACAATGGATAGCGAAAATTAGAAGATAAGAGCAAATGCAAATGCCTAAAGCACTAATCAAAAATTAAATAAATAAATGGTTGCTTGGATATTACCAAAAGTAGTCTGAAAGGACACTTCCAACAAAGCCATTGGCAATGACAACTTCTTCCATTTTAGCCGAATGAGGAATCATAAACTTAGGTTCGATTCCCAAGGCTGACAATGGCCAAACTGAAACAAAAATCATACGAAACATTACTTATCAGTAGAACACGAGACAAATCAAATACAAAATCAACTTTAAGTATAAGAAAAACCTTTTAATCAGATTTGATAGCTTATACATAAATGCATTAATAGTCAAAGAACTCTTACCGAGCCACCATAGAGCTACAAGTGTGAACAATCCTATATAACCGAACAACTTTTGTACATCAACCCGTTCTCCTTCCTCGCCGCAAAACTTTTTAAGAAGCACTGCAGCATTAGGTTGTAAAGAGAAAGATGTCATGTTACTTTGTCAAAATACGTTGAAGAATGAAATTGAAGGACTGTATCTAAGAGACTATTCCCAACCTGTGAATAGTCCATATGACACGGCAGAAAGAAGGCCAAAAAGATCTCCAACAAGAGAGCGTTTCTCATTGCTAAACACAAATAGTTACTGTCAATTCAAAACATAAATTACAAAGAGCAAGCTAACTGGAAAAATACAAGAATAACAATATATCAAACAAAATCTGAACAAGTAGCTAGCATAATCTGTACATCATTAGGGGATTCTGCTGCCTGATTTCTTAAAGTAGAAATTGAAATGTGGCTGGAACAGCGAGAAAGCCCTACAGCAATTTTTGACATGATAAAAAGAACTTCCGCAGAACACATTTTTAAGTGTAACTTTTCATATCACTAGAAAAAGACTTTACAAGTTATGGAACATAAGCTGGGAAAAGCTGAGTGATAAGGGAAGAGCTTTTGCATTCACAAGCTTTAGTTTCTCATAATCCAAAAAGCATCACCGAAAAAATAAGTGCATTTTGTACTTGAGAATGATAGATTTGAGAAAATTGCAATCCCTGAACTCTCTGTCTTCCCAACTATCTTAAATTTGACAGCACTAGTTCATTGTTAATAACAAGAAAAATTAGTTATCCTTCACTAAAGACCCTTCCACGATGTTACCGATTTAGCTGCAGGCTTGTTATGCAGTCACGTTGAACAGGAATAATAAGATCATCTATGTAATTGAATCAATATGTATTCATAAATAAAAAATGGAAATCAATAAAAGTAATGTCTAACCTATAGAGAGGCACAGAAAACTTACCTAGAAGCATTTAGTTGAGAATCATCAGCAGCCCAGGTTTTTCCAAGAGTGGTCATGGCCACACCAGCCATGCTGACAAAGACCGCAACTACTTTTGCTACATTTAATGAATCCTGGCCCAGCATAGCACCGATGAAAAGGGTAAAGAGTCCTGATGTGGAGGATAACACTGTTGTACTTGCAACACTTGTACGCGCAAGAGCAGCATTTGATAAATACTGCAGCAAAAATTCTTTCAGACTGAATTAATAACCTGAATATTATTAGAAAGTGCTTAGAAAATTTCACGAGAACTTCTTTATTGACAGCAAAGTATGCTTGCATGACAATCACAATTGTAGTTAAAAAAACCCCAGAGGATAGCCAAAAAAATATACACCGTACTAAAGGAAAGCACGTATGAAGGGGAAAAGGTAATCCTGAGAAAACTTGCCAAGGTAGAAAATTTACCTCTGTCAGAAACCAGATAGGAGCAATATAAAATCCAAAAGTAGCAATCTCCTTGGTTGTAAGCTCTTTCTGTGCATCATCTTTGAGTTTAGAAACCAACGGCCTTCCCTCTTCATGAGATGATAGATCTATTTCACTGTCTTTTCTACTGAACCCGCCTTGCAGCTCCATTTCAAAGACTTTGTGTTTTAGAGGAGAATTTAGAACAGTAGAAGACTCATTTATGCTTTCTGCATCTTTACCACTTTTAGATGAGCGTCGTTTCAAAAAATTATAGAACCAATCTTTAAGGAATGCAATGGGGAGGTAAACTACCATGAGAGAAGCTCCTAGATATGTAACTGCAAACGGCTGCTTATAGTCTGTATAGATACCCTGTTAAACACATACCAGTTGGTTAAGTATATAGTTTGATAAAGCTTAAAGTACATGGTAATGCACTGCATTATCATGAAAGAGTGAGAAATTCAGCAATCTGAGAGTTACTAAAAAAGTACAGAAATATTTCTTTCTTAAGACCGATGAATAAATATAAAGTACCTATGTATTGTAAAACTGATCACAGAAGAATCACCGTCTTACATGAGACCCTAAATATAATCACAATGAGAAATTGCAAACCCTCACGACATTTACTTAGAAATTCTTTGCTTGAAGCTATTGGAGAGCGTATTCTAATTCTATTAAAAAGCTTTACAATCCCCAAACCTTTCGTGGCAGCATATATATGTCTACAAAGACAGTAAACTAAGCAGATAAGATTGAAAAGATGAGGTCAACACTTTTCAGGCAAATTATCTTGATTATTGCCCACAATTCAGGCATTTATGCTGCTGCCACCACTACCCAAAAATCTACCAAGGTGTTTATATCTGATAATTTTTTACCAATTGTGAAGTATTGAAAATAACCACTAGGAGATATCAAAAATGGATTAAAAGATAAATAAAATAAAAAAACAACATCAAATCAAATCTAACATATCTAAGACTTAAAACATGTTATTCTTTTCTGATCTCTCATTTTTCTCTAGCAGCCAAATAATACACAACAAGGAGATATCAGATATGAAAGCAGCCCAGTTCCTTATATATCTCTGAGTTTTTTTTAAAAAAAAAAGTAAATTACAATCTCCCCATCTCCTAGACAACACAAAATTGAAAAAGTCAACACAACATACAAGTCCTGTAAATCCAATTAATATACCAAATTTACAAATACATATTTGCACATAAAATCACACAAAATATAGAATTCAAATAACAAAAATAATCCAAAGACAAATCCAAGTACATAAAAAGTTGAAAAACCAACCTGGGTGACCTCTGCAGAGCTGACCCATATAATAACAACAGCAACTATCAAGAACAACCCAGCTCTATATTTCCAACTCATCATAAAATCAAACAAAAATAAAGCAGCCCTATAAAATCCCACCCACAAAAAAAAAAGAAGAAAAAAATCACGGAACTACAAAGATCTGGTTTCTCTCTCAGATCTTTGAAACTTGTAATTGTATTTACTATTCACCCCTCACCGACACGTAGTCTTACAATATCCCAAATAGCGTGCACTTCACTGCTCAACAACAAGAGAATAAAAAAAAAAAAAAACAGAGAGATAGATTGAACTATTTCTGGGGACCGCCGGTGAGGAACAAAAGCCCAAAAAAAGGTGGCAGGAGAGGTCTCTTCGTGCAAAAACCAAGAAAAAATAATAATAAAAGAACCCAACAATATAGGCAACAAAAAGTTAAGAGACTTAAAAGAGAGAATACGAGAGGAGAGGAAGAAAATGAAATGAAGAGGAACCAAACAAAACAAATTATTTTGGTGTTAAAAAACTTTAAAAAAATTAAGTTTGTTGGTTATTTTAGTTATTTTTTTAATTTCAAAAAAATTGGTCCACGTCAGTCATCGCCTTGTTCATGAGTCATGACTCATGAGATGTCCGGTCCCACTACATTCTATTACATTTATATATTTATTTATTTGGTAATTTTAGTTGGGATTCTAATTGTAATAATTTTTTTTTTAGGTTTCCTTTTTTTAAAATATTTGACGGAAAATCTCCATATATATAGATATCATGCTTAATTTGATTGATTAGTGATTATTCTTTTTTTTTTTTTTTTTTTCACACATGTTATTGATTTCTCTTTCATTTTTCATTTTCAAATTAAAATCAAATGTTTGGTATCAATTTTCCCAATTAAATGCCAACCATATATTTGAAGACAGAAAGAGGGACATTGATGTATGTATTGCCTTCAAATTGAAATGAGAAACATAATTTAGAATTAAAAATAATAATAGGTTAGGAATATCTATAAAACAAATAAATAACAATTAGAATGCCAATAACACCTCGAGAAATGTGATATCAAATTGTAAAGTTAATGTTATTGCAATCGTGTAACAATTTTTAAATGAGCTAATTGCACTCAACCCCTGAGGTTTATGATATTACTTGTCATTTATTCTGGACTTTGTAACAATTTTTTGTCTTTTTTAATTTTTAATTTTATTTTATTAAATAATAAATCAAAAAATTAAAATAAAATATAAAATTATTTAAAAATTAATAAAAAATAAAAAATTAATTAATTTAAATCCATTTTCCAGATCGAATCTCAACCGTCCATCAAGATTAATGAAGGGTTGAGATTCAATCTGAAAAAAAAAAAAAAAAAAAAAATTTTTTTTGGATCTTCGAAGAACCCAATATGGGTTCTTCGAAGAACCCATCGAAGAACCCAGAGAGGGTTCTTCGATCTCTGGGTTCAGATCGAAGAACTTTCTGGGTTCTTCAAAGAACCCAGTTGGGTTCTTCGATCGAACCCATCAAGAACCCAGAGGGTTCTTCGATCGAACCCAGATGGGTTCGATCGAAGAACCCAACTGGGTTCTTCGAAAAACCCAGAAAACTGGGTTCTTCGAAGAACCCAGTTGGGTTCTTCGATCGAACCCATCTGGGTTCGATCGAAGAACCCAGATGGGTTCGATCGAAGAACCCAGAAGGGTTCTTCGATCTGAACCCAGAGATCGAAGAACCCTCTCTGGGTTCTTCGATGGGTTCTTCGAAGAACCCAGATTGGGTTCTTCGAAGATCCAAAAAAATTTTTTTTTTTTTTTTTTTTCAGATTGAATCTCAACCCTTCATTAATCTTGATGGACGGTTGAGATTCGATCTGGAAAATGGATTTAAATTAATTAATTTTTTATTTTTTATTAATTTTTAAATAATTTTATTATTTTATTTTAATTTTTTAATTTATTATTTAATAAAATAAAATTAAAAATTGAAAAAGACGAAAATACTCCTGATACTGTTCACTTTGACTAAAGTCAAGGGGGTGTCATTGTTAATAAACGATAAAGTTAATTTTACCTGTAGTTGGCCAAACCTCAGGGGTTGTGAGTGCAATTAGCTCTTTTTAAATTGTGCTATGTAATGATTGATAAGTTCTGATCATCAGTTACTTTTGTATTTAATAGTTCTGTAATTCTTAATCCTTATGTAATTTCTGTTAAAGTATATATTTAATTAGATAGGGAATAACACCAAGATTTTGTGATATGTTATTAAATTTATTCCAATTCTAAAATTTCAAATCGAATTGGTATTGTTATTTTATAAATATTTCATTTTTAAATTTAATATTGTCAGATTTTATTATTAGAAACGACTCCGTAATTGTATTAACAAATAATCAATAACATCTAATAGTTGTATTCAATTTACTCATTGAATTGAGATTTCAGAAATTGTTTTTAGTTGAAATAGAAGTAAAAAAAAATTAATAGTAAATTACAAAGAACTTATAATTTATTGCACATCTCAATCTAAATCCTCTCCAGATTTTTATCATAATCTCAAATAATTAAAAAAGATAATGAAACTAAAAAAATAAAAGAAAAAAATCAGGTCATCGAGTACAAATATCATAGATCGGCTAGACATGACTATTGGAATCGAACTGGCGGTTCCGATTCCAGAATCGCCGATTCCGATTCCAAATTTTAATCAACCGGAACCGGGACCGGGGAGGTCCCGGTTCCGATTGGAACCGGGGGGAACCACCCGGTGCGGTTCCTCCCCGATTTTTTTGGAACCGCCGGTTCCAAACAGCCGGAACCGGCCAAAATAAAAAAAAATTAAAAATAAATTAATAAAAAAATTAAATATATAAATAACGATAAAATTAAAATAAAATTTTGATAATATTATAAAACTATAAAATTAAATAAATAAAAAATTAGGGCTTGCACTTAATTTTACCTCAATTAAGCTGCCTACGTATCCTCTATGAGGAATCAAAGCCCACGTAGTTCTTTTACCTGTTATGTTTCGGATGTGATCAATCGTCGCTTGTTCCTTCGGTTGCTGTTGTATCCTCGTTGGTGTCGAAAAAGTCATTGTCGTCGGACACCAGATCCAATTCTTGCTGCCGGTATGTGGCTTTGGTCCAGTCGTCAACACAGACCTGGATCTGTATTGAGTCAGGACTGAGCAATGCTCGTCTCTCGTCCAGAATATTGCCACCTACACTAAATTCCTGTTCGACGGCGACGATCGAGACAGGGGTTCCAAAAATTTGTTTGGCAATGATAGGCCAAAATTGAAAAGTTAGTTGCGTGCTCCCTCCACCATTGTAGGACGTTAAAGTCTGGGGTGTCCAAAAACTCAAAGGAGGTGTTTATGTAAACATCAACCTCTGAAACATAGGTTGATGAAGACAAACTCCCTGACGTCCTTATTTTTTTGGTAAACACGCTTGTCCCTAACTTCCTTAATGTCGAGAGAAAGCGCAAATGACTAGTACTACCGCTTCCGCTTGGTTCCGATTGTGTAACATCCCGGATTTCGGATAATTAATTTCATATATGTGAAAATAAATTTTGTGATTGGAAGGGGTGTAAATGTAATTAAATGTAATTAAATGTAAGAAAAATGATGTAAGAAAAAGGAAAACTGAAGCAGAGAGCATCGCGACCTGGTCACCGCGACCACAGGTCGCGATGGCTTGCTCACGGTGAAAAACGCGATTTCTGGCAGTGAGCATCGCGACCAGTCACCGCGACCACAGATCGCGATGAACTGCTCGCGATGAAAATGGCAAAATTTGACAGTGAGCAACGCGACCACTAGCGCGACCAAGGGACCGCGAGGAGTGCTCGCGAGGAAGGCGGTGCAAACGCTCCAGTGAGTACCGCGACCTGGTGGCGCGACAGCCGAAAAATATATAAAAAAAAAGAAGCTTCTCGCAGAAGCCAGAAAACACACAGAACACAGAAAAGAGAGAGGAGAGGCCGAGAGAAAGAGCGAGAAAAGAAGAAAGAAGAAGAGAAAGAAGAAGAAAGAAGAAAGGGAAAGAAGAAGAAGAAGAAGAAGAAGAGGAAGGAAAGAGAAAAGGGAAAGAAAAAAGGAAAAGGAAATCGTGGAATCGCGATTTCTCAAACGAAAAACGGTATCCAGGTTGGTGTACCTCCGTTTTCGAACCTTTTTATAAAAAGCCTTGAGTATTTTTAGTTTGAATTCGAGATTTACTTGACGATTTTCATTTTATGTGTTTATTTTATTTTCATGGAGCGATATTATTGTTGATCGTATTTTTATTATTACGATTTCGTTGAAAATCTCTTGTTTCCGCTTATCGTATGATTATTGTTGATTTTCCATGAAAAATTTATGTTATTGAAATTGTATGTTTCCGTTGATCTGTAAAAACAGTAAATGGTCGAAATATAGTTTATCGGAAACGGCCCTAGTATACTTAGACATAGAAATAAATATAGGAGGTTGGTATACCAGCTGGGTTTACTGAGCAGTACTGCGCCGCTATTGATTGCTATTGATGATTATTATGTACCTCCTCATGGATTTGTCCAGAGGCAGGGAGACACGTACCTCCTCAGGATTCGTCCTGGGGGTTGGGAGCCACGTACCTTCCTAAGGATTCGTTCCTGGGATAGGGAGTTATGTACCTCTCTAGGTTCCGTAACCACGGTCCTAGAGTAGGGAGATACGTACCACTCTTAGGATTCGTCCTAGGGTGGGAGTTTGACCCATATTCCAGTCCTAGTATGTTGGGTATTCTAGCGGGCCAGATTTGAAGTGAACTGAAAAGTGAATTGAAAGATTGTCTTAACTGATTTTATATGTTGATTCTTATTATTGAAATTTAAAGTGATTAAAATTGCTTTAAGGTTTGGTCTTGAAGTTAACATGGTTGTTTCCGTAATTGATTTGAATTGAAATGTATATATATATTGATATGTTTTCTTATTAAAAGATATTTATGATTTTTAATATTGGAGTTTAGTGTACACCCACTAAGCTATATGCTTAGCGCGTTAGTTTTGTTTCTAACGCGTAGGTACCAGGGATCCCGAAGAAGCTAAGGACTGAAGAGAGAGAGATTTGCTGACAGAGTTCTAGAGTTATCACAGTTGGGTAGCTATATTGTTGTTCTATGTATATATTCCAAAAGCATGCATATACAGAGGATTTGTAAATATGTTTTGTAATGTGTTTCGTAATTAAATATTTTATGATTTCTTTCTTTTATTATTAGAATGTTTGTAAATATTAAAATTTGAATCGTTTTATTTTATACACTGTGTTGGAAAGTCGCACTAAACGGCAGAGTGCGCATTGGTTTGAAAGTGGATATAGAAGTGTTGTTATTAAATTGTGTTGGATTTATTTTGTTGAAAACAGGTTTTGGAAAATCAGAAAAACAAAGGGAACTCTGCCGAAATTTTTGTAAAAAGTATATTTCGATGGGCTCACTCGAAAATGTTTTTAAATTATAAACTATGTGGTTTTCTCAATGGTTTGAAAATTTATTTGATGGGCTCATAATGGTTTGAAAATTTATGAAGTGAATTGAGAAAGTTTTGAAAATCCGGTAACGCTCCCTGGGTCGATCCAGTCGGGTCGGGTCAGGGGGTGTTACAGATTGTTGAACATTAATGTTCAGCGAGGGACCGTAAACAGAACGATATTCGTCATACATTGAATAAAATAAATTCCTAACATTATTATATAAATCACTAACATCTATGTCCATTATCCCTAGAGATTGGTAATAAAGTGTAAAAAATTCATATAAACTATTAAATTTATTCCTAGGGTCAAAAACTGATGCAACAGTATAAATTACAGGAATGTCCCTATAATAGTTTATCCATCTTTCTCGCATTGCATAAACACACGGAACTAATTCATTTATTTGTGCACATTCATTAAGTGCACCTACTGTAACATCCCGGATTTCGGGTAATTAATTTTATATATGTGAAAATAAATTTTACTATTTGAGGGGGTGAAAATGTAATTAAATTGAAAACTGGACCAGAGAGCATCGCGACCTGGTCACCGCGACCACAGGTCGCGATAGCTCGCTCGCGGTGAAAAACACAATTTTGGGCAGTGAGCATCGCGACCAGTCACCGCGACCACAGGTCGCGATGGCTTGATCGCGATGAAATTGTCAAAATTTGGCAGTGAGCAACGCGATCTCTCGCGCGACCAAGGCGCGCTCGCGACGAAGGCGGAGCGAAAATTCCAGTAAGCATCGCGCCCTGGTAGCGCGACCACAGGTCGCGACGGCGGTCGTGGTAGCGAAAAAAATATAAAAAAAAAAGGGAGAAACTTCTCGCAGAAGCGAGAGAAAAGAGAGACAGCAAGAAGAGAGAGAAAGAGCCGAGAAAAGAGAGAAAAGAGAAGAAAAAGAAGAAAGAGAGGAGAAGAAAGAGAGAAGAAGAAAGAAGAAGAAGAGGAAAAAGGAGAAAGTGAAAGAAAGGAAAAGGAAAAAGAGATCGTGGAACCGCGATTTCTCGAAACGAAAACGGATTCCAGGTAGGTGTACTCTCGTTTTCGAAATTGTTTCGAGAAGTAGTTCGTTTACTTTTTCGTTTTAGTTTTTGATTTCGTTTCTCGTTTATGTTTTCGTTTTCGATTTCGTTAAAAGTTTTCGATTTCGTTAAAAGATTTCGATTTCGATTTTTGTATGAAAAGTGTTTGCTTTATATGAAAAATTGATGATTGATGCACCTATTGATGATTCCAAACTGGTTTTATGTTAGATCGCGTTTTGATCGTGTTTCGATTGTGTCGATTTTGTTAAAAATACATGATTTATACTATTGTATGATTATTGTTGATATTCTTGAAAAATATTGTGCGAAATGTATACACTGATTGTGAACCTTACTTATTGTAACGGCCCTAGGATACGGAAACATAGAAATGGATATAGGAGGTTGGTATACCAGCTGGGTTTTACTGAGCAGTACTGCGCCGTTATTATTGTGTGATTGTTGTTGCGGGGCAATCTCGGACAATCACACCGATTTTAGGGATTGTTGTTGCGGGGCAATCTCGGGCAATCCCAATGATACTAGTGATTGTTGTTGCGGGGCAATCTCGGACAATCACGTTGATATCAGTGACTGTTGTTGCGGGGCAACCCCGGACGTCACATGGACCCACATTCCAGTCCTAGAATGTTTAGTATTCTAGTGGGCCAGAAATGATTTGAATTGAAACTGAACTGAATGATTTAATGAATCGAATTCATATGTTGATAATTTAGAAATGAAATTCATATTGTGGTTTATTGTTTCTTCAAAGAACAATTATATTGTGAGTTATTTAATTGAGTTTTTAGTACACCCACTAAGCTTTATGCTTAGCGCGTTAGTTTTGTGTCTAACGCGTAGGTACCAGGAATCCAGAAGAGCCTAAGGACTGAAGGAAGAACGAGTTGCAGATCGAGTCACAGAGATTGTACAGTTGGGTAGCTATATTTTTGTTATGTGTATATATATTCTGAAAGCATGCATATACAGGGAATTTGTAAATACGTTTTGTAAAATGTTTTGTAATTAATTAGTTTATGATTTATGTCTTTTATTATTAAAAATGTGTGTAACTATTAAAGTCTGTTTTGTTTTATTTTATAAACTGTTTTGATAAGTCGCACTAAACGGCAGAGTGCGCAACTGTTTGAAACTGTATAGAAGTGTTGTTGAGAGTTGTATTGGAATTGTTTTGGAATTGTTTTGTGTAAAAGCAGGGTTTTGGAAAGTCCGAAAAACAAACGGTACTCTGCCGAATTTTCGTGAAAAGTTTATTTATTGTTATGGGCTCACTTGAAAAGGATTTCTATCTGTTTTATGGGCTCACAATGGTTTTGAAATGTAAAATTGAAGTTTTGAAAAATTTTGAAAGTTCCGAGTAGCGCTCCTCGGGTCGGTCCGGCCGGGTCGGGTCGGGGGGTGCTACACCTACAATATTAAGGGCTTCAAATAAAAATAAATGTGAAGTTGGATAATATATACCGGATAAAGAATTTGTTGCATCATGAAAAACTTTTAAAAGCATGCAAATTTTTGTACAAACATCCCAATGGTGTTCATATAAATTAATGGTATTAACATTATACTGCATAAATCTAACTAATAATTCTCTATACTCGTAGCTTTCACAAAGCAACTTATATGTGGAGTTCCAATGAATTGGAACATCATGGGAAAACCTAATTAGATGTTTCCCGTTAGCTTTACAATACCTAGCCCATTGTTTCATAGTGCTAGGATGTTTCCACAAAAAGTATAGAGCATCCCTAATTGGTGTAATCCACTCATATAATATTTGCAAACCATGTTGTACACATATATTTAAAACATGGCAAACACATCTTTGATGAAAAAATCTGCCGCCAAAATAGGGTTGACACAATTGAATTAATTGTGGAACGGCGGCAGTATTATTTGCAGCATTATCAAAACCAATTGCAAAAATTTTACTCTCAATACAATATTCTTCAAAAATAATTTTCATTAATTTATAAATATTATCAGCAGTATGGGTGTCGTCAAAAACTCTAAATGCCAATATTCGTTTTTGCAAATCCCATGATTGGTCAACGAAATGGCAAGTGAGTTCTAAGTATGAATGTTTTTGCCAATGATCACTCCAGATATCGGCACAAACAAACACACTACCCGGATAATTTTGAAAATATTTTACTAAAGCTTTTTTTTCTTTTTTATAAATATCACACATAGTACGTTTTAATGTGGTCCTAGGTACTCTACATGTAGCGGGATTTAAAGCATTATGATAGTATTTTAAAAAACCAGTTTTTTCCCCAAAACTAAAGGGGAGATGTTCGGTCGAAACCATTCTTGCTAATTGGTCCATATTATTTTGATCAGTATATTTAAATAAAAGATGGTTAGGGAATGTGTACCTTGCAATTTGATGTTGTCCTCGCTGATGGTGAGCTTCGGCTAGATGTTTGCTGTTGATATGCTTCCAATACGTCCCGTACCCTCCGGATTTGTTCCATTTAAAATTTTTGGAACAATAATTGCAAACCATTATAACTAAACCATCCTTCTCCACCCTCTTCATATGAACTTTAAAAAGTTCAGATTTGTACTTTGACAAATCTAGCTGCCCCTGCGGCAATTGTACGGTTTCACTTGGGATTGGGAGGTTTGGAGCAGAGGAGGGACCACCGCCAGAAGAAGGATGAGAATGATCAGGATTAAAATTAATAAGAGTTTCATTACCAAAAATTACCTCCTCAAATTCTCTTTCTTGCAGGTATTCAGCAAAATTTCGATCGTTGTTGTATTCTTGGAAAGGGCGACTTTGCACTTCTTGAACATTTAAATCCGGTACCTGCTCATTTTGCTCAGCGTTTCTGTTGAAAACGGACCTTCGGCCTCCGAAAATAGATTTTCGACCTCCGGAAATAGATGGTCTTGATGGTGATGCCATTATAAATTTATAAAATAAAGTGTTTAAACAAATAATGAAAACAATTGAAGTAGTGAAAAATAATAGCAAGATTGAGAGAATGAGAGAATTAGAAAAATATTGAGAGAATAAGAGAATGAGAGAATTTGTGTGAATGAATTAGAGAATTGATGGGGTTTATATAGTTTTTTGGATTGGAAAAAAATTAATATTTTTAAAACTTTAGGGGTTAAATTGTAATTTTCTAGGGGCTATTTTAGTAATTTTCCAAGGGAGCCGTTGTTCAACGGCTCCCTAACGGTTACATTGCTGCCAGGTGGCAGCAGATGGGTGTTGGCCACAGTGTGGCCAACGGCCAAAATTTTTAATTTTTTTTTTTTAAATAAAAAAAAATTAAAAACCGGAACCGCCCTAACCGGGCGGTTCTGTGAACCGCCGGTTCCAAACCGGCAGTTCCGATTATTTTTTTAGGGAAATCGAAATTGTAACTGACTGTCCCGGTTCCGGAATCGGTTTTGAACCGGAACCTAAGGTTCCGGTTCAAAACCGCCGGTTCGGTTCTAACCGCCCGATTCGAACCGAACCGGGACCATGCTTAAGATCGGCTGAGGTCAAACCAAAATTAGCACTAAAACAACTTCTTGAAAAAGAATTAAAAAATTGTTACTATTTATGTACATCCACTTGCTTGACAAAGTCAATCCTCGCTTCCTAAAATAATTAATTTTCTTCAATTCTTCAAATTCAGTAATTAATAATTTAGTAGCCATGTGAAGGGACTTGACAGAAAATAACAAAGTTACAAGCCATGCCCTGATGCCCAAGTAGTCACGGTCTCTCATCTCCATGAGAGATGTCATTAACATTTTTCCATATTAAAATACATACATGCGGACCTCACTGATAATATAAGACACTTCTAAAAATTCGTAAAAAGAGTAATATATAAAGACGTCAAATTTGGAGTCATCATACGCGGTTGGATTTTTCTCGGACGAGCCTCTGCAACCTTCACAAGGATTTATTTGTAATGCGTGGTATTTTATTTAAATTCAGTCATTCAACCTTTCATTTTTCAATTTATTTTTTGGTATTTTTAAATCTTAATAATCTTTTATAGGAATTTCCATTCCTAGTAAGATTTCTTTTGTTAAGTTTGCTTAAGAAAGTTATTTTAGAATTTGTTATCAACTCAAAATTTATTTATTTTTAATAAATTTCGAGATTTCTTTTTATTAAATCAATTTAGGAGTTTTAATTTTATTGGGAATATGTTTAGCTTGCTATTTAATTTTGTATCAGAATACTTTATTGTTATCTTTATTTTATCAATGTCGTTCCATCAATTGATTTTGTATTACTAAAAACAAATTAAATTATTAGCAATCTCTTTAAAAAAAAAAGGGTGATTTTTATTTGGGTTCCTAACTTTTGGGGAATTATCAGTTTTTTAAAGCAGTTTCGTTTATTGGTATCATTGAACCCTAACTTTCTGAAAACGTATCAATTTGGTCCTTCTGTTAGTCAAACTTAATTGTTTTAGGAGTATTTTTGTCTTTCAACCTATTCCTAATTAAAAATTAATTAAATTAAAAAATTTAAAAAAATATTAAATAAAAATCTCCACTGTCCATCAAAATTGATGGACGATAGAGATTATATTAAAAAAATTTTAAAAAATAAAAATTGTAAAATAATTTTTTTTTACTATTTAAAAAAAGAATTGATGTTCTTAGTGGATCCATCTCTACTGTCCATCATTGTTGATGAATGGTGGAGATCCACCAAGAACAGCAAAAAAAAAAAAAATTGAAAAAAGTTGAAGATCAAAAACAGCAAAAAAAAAAAAAAATTGAAAATTGCAGTTGAAGATTCGAACCCAGATTTGGGTTCGAAGTTCTTGGAACCTAGAAATCTGGGTTCGAAGTTTTCGAACTTATTCAACTTCAAATTTGTTTTTTTTTTTTCTTAACCAAAAAAAAAAAATGAACTGGGTTCGAAGAGGAACCCAGACGACCTGGGTTCCTCTTCGAACCCAGAAGGGTTCGAAGACGAACCATTCTGGGTTCGATTCAAACCCAGAATGGTTCGAAGACGAACCTTTCTGGGTTCGTCTTCGAACCCATTCAACTTCAGCTTTTTTTTTTTTTGGTTTGTTCTTGGTGGAGATTGGATCTCCACCGTCCATCAATGTTTGATGGACGGTGGAGATCCAATCTGAATATCCATCAAGAACATTAATTTTTTTTTAAACAATAAAAAAAAATTGAAAAACAATAAAATTAATTTACAGTTTTTTTTTAAAAAAATTGATATAATCTCTACCGTCCATCAATTTTGATGGACGGTGGAGATTCATTTAAAAATAATTTTTTAAGAATATTTAAAACTATTTTAAAATTTTTAATTAAAATGACCATACTACCCTTCTAGTTATTACTATTTTTTTTTAAAATTTGAGGTTAAAATTGTAATTTTAACTTATTTAAATAGTATCAAGGGCAAAACAGTCTTTTCACCAATTCTGTTACGTTTGACTAACAAAAATTTAATCAGAAGGACCAAAATGATATATTTTCAAAAAGTTAGGGTCCAAGTATACCAATAAACGAAACTGCTTTAAAAAACTGATAATTCCCCAAAAGTTAAGGACCCAAATGAAACTTTATTGTTATCTTTATTTTATCAATATCGTTCCATCAACTGATTTTGTATTACTAAAAACAAATTAAATTATTCGCAATCTCTTTTCAAAAAAAAAAAATGTATAGGCCTATTTTATTATATTAAGGCTAAATTTCAAGGTGAAGAACCCCATAACACCTCTGCAACAATGGAGGCAGTCTCTGCCTCAGAAACAGAGGCCTCTCTGACTCTCTTCAATATTTCCAGTTTCATTTCTATTTTCTCTTTCGAACTCAACCCTTCTCCAACTTCTACTTGCACTGCAAACCTCGAAACTGGATTCGAAAACGGAGGAGGATCATCTGATAGCACAGATGGTTCTACATTTTCTTCACAAATCACCACACTATCACAATCACCACCACTGCTTTGATGATCTGTGTTGATGATCAAACTCGGATCGTCTCTGCTTTTCGATCTCTGCAGCTCCATGAGCTTATTGATGATCAACCCTTCTCTTATCATAGATTCGACCACTTCTCTTCTCCCAAAATATGCAATTTGACAAATGCAGTCCAGTGCTGCCACTTGAGTGGACAAATCATTGAAGCTCAAAAGGCTGATAATTTCTGTGATTTCTCCTCTTGAGTGGATCTCATCAATCAAAGGACTCCTGACCAGATTGATCAAAGAACACAGAACTTGAATCGAACAACTCGATTTCATGTATATCAAGGCATGTATTGTTGGACCCATCAATATAAGCCCCACAAACACATTCCTGTTAAAACCAGCCAAAGCTGCTACTGCTAGTGACACATGTTCTCTAACTCTCTTTGAACAACAAGTAGAGTCGCAGAGTAACAGTTCGAGAATTGAGAATACCTTTGCCTTCAAAATCAAATCCTGAAAATCCCCATCAAAACCACGCGACACACGCTTTATAAACTCAATCAGGACTCCAATTTTCTCCTCCTCCTCATGGTCGCTTGATTTTTCTAGTGTTTTCACTAGATTTTGAACACTTTCTCTGTCGATACAAGCTTGAATCTCCCTCTCAATGGCATATGCTACCTGGGAAATCTTGTACCTGATGATTTGTCTGTGGAGGAGGGATATCAGGCCAAAACCCTGCAACTTTTCGATCTTCTCGAGTAGGGTTTTGAGGTTACAGAGCAGTTGATTGAGCCTGGAAAAATCTGGGTTTGTGGAGAAAACAGAGTCTGCTTTGCTTTCAAGGTGCAAGAGAGGTTTGATAGAGGCATGATGAGAATCATTTGATGTGAAAATAGTGTTGTTTTGTAGATCTCTTGAGGCTCTTTTTAGGGTTTCCAGCTGTGTTAACACATGTCCATGATCTTGTTTCATTTTTTTGGTTTGATTGTACACAGATTTGACGACTCAACTTGTCAGTTTAGAAATGGAAAAAGAACGAAAAAGCTCTCACACGAAACGTGTTTGTGTAAAAATGTGATTTTTGGACCGCAAAATGATGCCTCCCATGAACTTTAATAAAACAGAACAAACTGGAATTTCGCTTTTTACAGGTGGCCCAGTCTTGTTTTTCTATTGTCGGGCTCTAGATGGGCTTGGCATCTTGGGTTGCACCTCGGAAAAACCTTAAATCGAGCGCTGTATATCTTTCTTTGTGATAAAAATACAACGAAGTGTATTTAAAATTTTTTAAAATTTTGGGTTTATTCAATATTAAAGAGTACAATGAAATTAGTTATATTCAATTCAGATTTTTAAAAAATTTTATCAAAATTTAAGTTTATTCAAAAAATTATTGAATTTGCAAAATATTGATCAAAAAGTTATTGAGTTTGCAAAATGTTGATTTGTAAATATTGTTATTATATGACGTGTTGATGATATAGTAGTTACAAATTAACTTGCCAAATTATTTGGATAAAATTTGGTATTTATAGCAACATATTAATTATTGTATAATGTATTGATGATATGACGGTTACAAATTAACTTACCAAATTATTTAGATAAAATTTTAAATTTATAGCAACCATATTAATTATTGTATAATGTATTGATGATATGACAGTTACAAATTAACTTACCAATTATTTGAATGAAATTTAAATTTATAGCAACCATATTAATTATGTTAATAATATGGTAGTTACAATTTACAAATAAGTTTGCTAAATCACTTGGATAAAATTTTAAATTTGTAGGAACCATATTAATTGTGGTATGATGAGTTTGTAATATGATAGTTTATACATCAATTTATCAAATTATTTGGATAAAATTTTGAACAATGTAATATTACTTAATTAAAAAAATACAAAAATCCAAAATATTTAAATTCACGCTTCCCAAGTGTAAATTTATGTTAGATTGTGCACATAATTTCATAATTAGAAATCGTTACGTCAGTGATTTAAAATCAGAATCCCACACCTGATTTTTTTTTTTTTTTTGGAATAAAATTAAAAGTGGTCAAAAAATTATGAAAATAATTATTTTTAGCCTTAAATAAAAAATAATTATTTTTAGTCATTTTAAAATTGATAAATTATTTTTTAACCCTGATATATATAATTAGGTAAAATTTTAATTTAACCCACCATTTTGTTTTCAGATTTGATTTTCCTCTTTTAATAAATCAAATTTTCTCTCTCTGGAAAAAACCTAAAATCTAAAAAGTTTTTTCTCCCCCCTCCCTCCTTTGCCGCACATTAGCCTCGCCCTCTCTTACAGCCGTATTCCCTCGACTTTTAATTCGAAGCTGATATTGGCTTCCTCAGAAACTACTATCTATATAGATTATGCTGCAATCTTGGGAGTCATTGGCCATGAGGTTTGCTATATATACTTATGCTATGAAGTCATGACACTCCTTAAAGTGAGTTTGAATGAATTGAGGTAGTTGTAACATTGTTTTTATTTCTTCTCTATAGTATTTCCACAACTGGACCGGCAACAGGTGGGTTTGTATTGGTTAAGGCTTATTGTTCTTTTGTAGAATTTACAATCTGCCTTTGTCTTCATTTTTTTATTATGTTTTGAACGTGATATATGACATCTATGTTTTAAGTTTATAATTTGACTGATTTTGGCAACTATGTATTCGTGAAGGTAGTTAAAATTTTTGGTGGTACTGTTTGACTTGAATTTCAATTATGCATTGATAGTAGGATTAATTTTCTCTAAAATAATTGCATAGTGACATGCCATGGCCTAAAAGAAGGTCTCACTAGCAGAAGGGTCTCTCTTTCACTTGTTTTTGTTTTTGTTTTTTTTGTTTTTTGTTTTTTTTTGGTTTAATATAAATCTTGATGTGCTCTATCAAAAACAAAGTTCTAAGATGGGTTTTGCAATATATTAACTAGAATCAGATTTGTCTATTTTTCAATTGATTTAAAGTTTTGTTTTGTCGAATAGACTTATAAGTTCATTTAAATGCCACCGGCTTGATGAAAAACCTGACAAAATTCTTGACATCAATTGAATATGAAAATTGGATGTCTTGAATGTATGTGATGAAGGAGATGTCTTGAAAATTCGAGTGGAGCCTGGCCGATGCCTACCCTTACAAGTCTCATTCTATTGGGTTTATTAACAAAATTTTGCATCAAGGTGTTTGTAGATAATACTAATCTATTCTCAGTCGGAAGATGTCTGGTTTTGGGCAATGTGTATGCAAAAACTTGATGCTAGAGCAAAGGTGTGCCTTTGTTAGTTAAAGATTGTATCTTTTTTGTGGGTTTTTGTTATGTATTTGTGTTATTGGTTGTTGAAGGAGGTTGTGGTTGGAGTTAATTAGGGTTTGATTACTGATGTTTTGTATGTTGTGGAAGGTTTAGTGCTGAGAAAATATGAAGAAAAAGATAATATTAATTTATTCTCTGTCGGAAGATTTTTTTTTTTATTTCCTCTAGCTTTTTTTTTTTTGTCGCTTTACCACGAAGCATATTGGTTATGATAGATTTTCCTGGAAATTTTACATCAAAGAAAACCATTATGCTTGTGCTAAGACTAAATTTATGTCTGCAATTTCTAATGCTTAGTGCTAATTACATAACAATGTTTCATTGGCTAAGTAGATATTATATTAATAAAGTGATTTATTTCTGGGCCATAATTATCTTTTTACTACTGTTTTTGATGATTAGAACCACACTTTTGGTTCTATGTTCAAGTAAATATTATACACATTTGACACTATTAGATTTTTTATCTGAATTTATGATTTAAAACAATTATTTCTTTGCTCCGTTGTTTGAAAATTTCACTAACAGATTCTTTAGAGGTGTCAAGCATTTTGATGCTGTTTTTTCAATTTTGCCATTTTGATTTGTTTGTGGTTAATTCGTTTATTTGTTGCTGAAGTGCAAGATCCTGTCTCCTCAACACGTCAAGGGGAACATGTACCCTACTAGGCAGAATGATCTGTACATTGATGTTTAAATATGCCTATAACACCTGTAGAAGATAGATTTACTGCTATTATGGTTTTTCGACTTCCATTATGAATTTATGATCATGGCACGATGTGATTATCTCATTTGTTTTCTTCAGCCCTCAGGATGCAAACGAAAAGAAAATTCAGAAAATGGCTGCTGAGTTAGAGAGTATAAATCATCGATTCGAAGTGTACCGAGCAAATCTAACTACTTTGAAAGACACGGAAAAATAGAAGCTAAAGTTGTCCGTGAATGTGCAAAATGCAAGGCTTAGTTTGAAAGAGTGAGCGTAAGATTTTGTGGAAAAAACGCTACTCGTCTTGCATCTGTCTTCATCGTAATACTCCAGCCTCTTGAGACGGTTACTTATTTTTCACCAGCTTTTGTTGTTAAAAGGATTGATTCACTCTTTTGTATAGAATATGATAGTTGAATAGTTGGAGACTATTTTGAGTAGTTAATTAATAATAATGAAGCTGGTATTATTCTTCAATTCAATTTGGCTCCTTTGATTGCTCATGCTAGGTTAATTTCAATGTCAATACCAAATGAAGACTTGATTAGATGGTTCATTTGTTTCACATCCAGTTACTGAATCCTCATATATACATAACATCACTGTTTTTTGGATCCAAAGTATCAATTTGGCATCTCATGTATGTTGAAAAGTAGTATATCTTTGATAATATGTATTAATTTGGCATCACTCATAATGTTTCACTCCAAACATTTTAGTAACAACATTTCACTAAAAACAATTACACCTTAAATATTTTACTAACATGCATTTCACTTACATACATTTCACTAACCTAAATTTCACTCTCATACATTTTACTAACCCACATTTTACCAATTTACATTTTACTTACATACATTTCAATAACATACATTTCACTAAAATACATTTCACTAAGCTACATTTCACTAAAATACATTTGACTACGTTACATTTCACTAACCTATATTTCACTGACATAAATTTCATTAATATAATTTCACTAACCTATGTTTTACTAACATACATTTCACTAACCTACATTTCAGTATCCAACATTCCAGTAACCTATATTTCACTAACCGACAGTTCACTAACATAGATTTCACTAACCAACATTTTACTAATCTACATTTCACTAATTAACATTTCACTAAACTACATTTCACTAACCTACATTTCACTGACATACATTTCATTAACATACATTTCACTAACCTACATTTCACTAACGTTTCACTAACATACATTTCACTAACCTACATTTCATTATCCAACATTTCACTAATTTACATTTTATTAACCTACAGTTTACTAACATACATTTCACTAACATACATTTCACTAATTAACATTTCACTAACCAACATTTCACTCACCTACAGTTTACTAACATACATATTACTAACCTAAATTTCACTAATATACATTTCACTAACAAATATTATTACTAAAGATTTCACTAACCTACATTTCACTAACAAACATTTCACTAACTAACGTTTTACTAACTAATTTTTCACTAATATATTCCATAACCATTAAAATTTTACAAAATTAAACCCTACTATCACCCAAATTCGTTCAACAACAAAACAAACACAATATACAAATAAAATAAAAAACTTTAAAATACTATAAAATACATTTTAAATAAAATACAAACAATTTTATAAAATTACCTTCAAGTTTTGAGTTGATAAAGACAAATAAAGGTGACAATAAAAAATAAATAGATTTTGATTTTAGTGAAAAAGACAAAATAAGAAAGAATATAATGAGAGAGAGGGAGAAATATATAATAAAATATAAAAAGTTTATGTAACGGTGTACGGCGTCACATGTTGAATAAAATAAGTTTATATTTTTTTAGTTTAAATTGAGTGGTTTTTTTTTTATAATTTTTAGTGGGTTTTTTTTATAATTTTAAATTTTACGGAATTATTTTATAATTATTCAATAACTAGGTGGTTGAGAGTGTTTATGTTATTTTTTTCTCTGATTGGCTAAAATAATTATTTTTGAATCTACGGTTAAAAATAATTTTATCAATAATTTATTAGTTATTTTTATCTATTTTTATTTTTTTATTTTTTATTTTTTTGTTAATTTTGAGCGGAGATCAAATTCGGAACATCAGGTGTGGTTACTACTAGCATGCCACTACCGCACCTGATAATTTTCAATGTCTTAAATTGTTGAAACTATTCTCGCGGGTATTATTCGGACCGGATCCAAAGTCCCCGAGTCTGTTGGCTTCCAATAGAAACAAAACTATAACATTACAACGAACCGGTCCCCGCTATCTTACGCTAGTCCACGTCATGCTGTCGCTGCTATTTTACGCTATCTGACACTCTCTCCCTCTATAATATATAAAGCAGTGTCCACGATCCAAATTTCAAAATCAACTACCTACCCACTTCTGATCTCTTCGAGACATCGATACTCTCTCTCATAGTTGAATTTTTAAAGCTTCAGTGATTCTGGGTCGATCGTAGTTTTTCTGGGTTTTTTTTTTCTTCTTCATTTGACAGGCCAAATATTATTGATGAAAGTAGCAGCAATGCTAGGGTCATCTGGGGTGCGAGGATCGTGCTTATTTGAACTCGTTTTTGCTGTGTTACTGATCATCATCACGTGCGTTGGGCTCGGGACTGCGAGGATCTCAAGTAGTTTTGTTCGATCTGAGTGGTCATCGCTTGATATTCCTCTTGACAATCAAGTATTTGCGGTTCCAAAAGGTCACAATGCGCCTCAGCAAGTGAGTGCTGTTTTTTTTTTTTTTTTGAATTTTTCTTTTAATCAGTTGTTGTGTTGTGTTGTGATTTCTAATTTATGACATTTTTCTGCTTTGCAAATTTAGAAGGATTTGACTTAAATTCTTTGGAAATGTGTTTTGATTTGATATATCAAGTATTGTTTGCATGAATGAGTTTGTTGTTCTTGAATTTATAGTAGTGATCATATTAAAGGTAGATTGTGTTGTCAACCAAATTGGTTGTCTTAAACAAGTTGATTAGTTGACATCAAGGAAATAAATATTGGTTACAATGGATATAACAGGTGCAAATTTATAGAAATATCAGTGGAAATCAGTGTCAATATTTTTGATCATACTCCAAAATACTAAAAATATCAAGGATATTGCTAATATTTACTTCCTTGATTGACATATATAAGGTTTTGGCTTTTTAATGAACTGTGTTGGTTACTTAATTATTATGGGGGCCTTATTTAAATTCTATGTACAATTTGCCTGAAGAGAATGTTCAACGAATCGATTGTTAATTAGAGATATAATACGGTCTTCCCTGCCTTTTGTATTTATTTATTTATTTGTTGTTATAGGTTCGAATCACTCAAGGGGACTATGATGGAAAAGGTGTTATAATCTCATGGGTAACGCCTGATGAACCGGGGTCGAATAAAGTACAGTATGGAAAGGCAGAGAACAAATATGATTTTAGTGTTGAGGGCATGGTGACAAACTACACCTTTTACAACTATAAGTCTGGTTACATTCATCACTGTCTTGTCAATGACCTTGAGGTATGTATTAATTGTATATGATGTCCCTTGTGCCAGTTAGTTAATGCCATTTTATTCTTGCTGATTCCATGCTGTGATGAATGATATGAGATCTACATATATTTGAAACTTTGCGATTTTTAGAGATTTTATACAACTTCTTGAATATTTTAACTAGGAAAAACAGTTCTGAAAAGATGCACTCTAAATATAGAGGCGATGAAGGTTAATTTGAAGTTATATTTTACATCAAATTTCGCTTTTGTCATCTCTATTTATATCAATTTGGTATTTTATTGTAAGTTATTTGGTTATTTTCATTTTGGAATTTGCAATTTTCTTTATTTGATGTTGCTCACCCTTATTACAATTTCTGGTATTTCAGTATGACACCAAGTACTACTACAAGATTGGAGATGGTGACTCTTCTCGTGAATTTTGGTTTCAAACACCCCCAAAGATTGACCCAGATGCTTCTTATACTTTTGGCATTATTGGTAAGATGCACCCGTAACAATAATCTCTTGAAAAATAGTACTAGTTTGCTTTTCATTTCCATTTTACTGAAATACTGAGTGTGATGAATACACAAATGATAAGTAATTTGCTTTGAAAGATAAAATTGCAGAGGAGGTGTTTTTTCTAGTAGATTGTCTTGAGACTCCAGTAAATAATTAGAGTAGCCGGAAGAACAAATTACTTTTTGCAACACATCAATTTCGAGAATTTTCTCACTCTCAATTGATTTTTATATTTTTCAGGTGATTTGGGTCAAACATATAATTCTCTTTCTACTCTGGAGCATTACATGCAAAGTGGGGGACAGACTGTCTTATTTATTGGTGATCTCTCTTATGCTGATAGATATGAATACAATGATGTTGGTATTAGATGGGATTCATGGGGACGCTTTGTCGAGCGAAGTGCAGCATATCAGCCATGGCTTTGGACGGCCGGGAATCATGAGATAGAGTACATGCCAAAAATGGTAATCCCTATTTTAAAACCACAAATCTTTTCAGCCAAGAAATATTTCTTCATGATTTTTGAACTCACACGCCTCTGCATATTTTTTCAGGGGGAGGTAATTCCATTTAAATCATATTTATCTAGAATTGCCACACCTCATATAGCCTCCAACAGCACCAGTAAGTTATGGTATGCTGTCAGACGGGCATCTGCTCATATCATTGTCCTATCCAACTACTCTCCATATGGTAATCTTTCATTTTCATCTATATTTAAATCAAGTTGTTCAAATTAACATTTCATGCTTTGTCAATTTACAGTACCTTTTTTTTTTTATTCTCGCATTGTTATATTATTTATAAAAGAGTTTCAGTTTTTTTGTGAGGAAGTAGATATAGGTGACCTTTTCTAATTTTTTGGTTAATTTTAGTTCATGCTTCAGTCAATATTTTCTGTACTATTGAGTAATTTTCTCAACAAAGTGCAAAATATATTATGATCAGTGAAGTATACACCTCAATGGCGGTGGCTGCGAGAAGAGCTAACAAGAGTGGACAGGGAGAAGACGCCTTGGCTTATTGTTCTCATGCATGTACCTATCTACAGTAGTAACTCTGCTCACTATATGGAAGGTGAAAGCATGCGCACTGTTTTCGAGAGCTGGTTTGTCCGTGCCAGAGTTGACTTCATCTTTGCTGGCCACGTTCATGCCTATGAAAGATCAGTATGAATCACTTTCCTTTTTATTTCATTTTCTGGGATAAAGGGTCAGATGATAAATGAAAAGAGTACTGCTCAATGCAATATCAAACAAGGATAACCTATAAGGAAGTTTTTGGTCTATCAAATCTCTCATTCAAATTGAAAATAAACAGAAATTTCATGACACCACACATCAATCCAAAGTCTCAATGAAGTTGCCTTTAGAGACGTTTCATATTTTTGTTGTTTAAAGAAAAGCCAATTATTGGAGATGATCTCTAGAGATAGCAAGTCAGAACCATGGGAAGCTTGAACCCACCAGAATCAAGAGTGCCATTTAATGCTATCATTTCTTTATCACTTGCCATCACCACCTATCATATGATATACATTACCATTTTTGCATGCTAATATGTCACTAACTATGTTCCCTGCTGCGAGTTGGTCATGTTTGAGCCTTTGAGGATTGCATTTCCAATTCAGTCTCCTCTAGTGCATACCTGTTTCAGGTCTAGTCTGTTTAGATTGTTAGTCTCTTTGTCAGACAATGACAATGTAGAACCTAGAATGGGAAATAAACCTAAGTAGGTAAATTGTGACGAAGGCCAGAACCTAATCCCCTAATGAGTCTAAAGGAAATTGCACCAAGGACCATATACATCAAGGGTAGAAACACCATCTCGTTATGCTTGTAAAGCACTCTCTCATTTCGCCCATGGACTTTGGAAAATATCATGCAACATATCAGCCACTGTGCATGACACGACATTTGTTATAGCAAAACACTACTCAGGAATGCTTGGGCAGTTATGTGGATTATTTACTTTATGGAACTCTTGGTTCTGACATTGAATATCAGCAGCCTGACAAGTATAATTTTATCTCAAAAAGAGTAATTTTTTTTACGATTTGCAGTACCGCATCTCAAATATACACTACAATGTAACAAGTGGTGACCCTTATCCTGTACCTGACAAATCAGCACCAGTGTATATTACTGTAGGAGATGGAGGAAATCAGGAAGGTCTTGCTGGAAGGTAAAGATATTCTTACTGCACTAAATCTTTTCAAATCAAATTTGAGTTGAGGTGGATAATTTGTACTGATGTCCTTATATTTCCAATTCATATTAGGTATATGGACCCGCAACCAGAGTATTCTGCATTCCGTGAAGCCAGTTATGGTCATTCTACATTGGAGATTAAGAACAGAACCCATGCATTCTACCATTGGAACCGAAATGATGATGGGAAGAAAATACCAACTGATCTTGTAATATTCCAAAATCAGTACTGGTAAGTGTAGCCTCTTTGGGTTTCTCTCGTGCAGAATTTCGAACACCTATTTTTATTCTTGGGATTATCTATTAAGCTTCTTGACCAACAAGTGTAGAGTAACTGGATAATTGAAGCAGCTTGCCTACTGGATTTAAAACTAAAAATATTTGAGTGACACTAGTACATATTTACAAAAATAATCGCTACTCGTATCCAGTGTATATTTCTGTTGTCAGCTATCGATAATAACAAATATGTTTGTTTTAATGGGCTGTCATTTATCGCATGCAATCTGCTGGAATTGGAGATTGAATTATATCATTATATTACTCTATTTGATCCAATCATCAATTATTAATTGCATGAACATGAGTTTTTTTAACCATAACCGGGCTGTGACATGCAGGGCAAGCAATCTGCAGAGGAGGAGACTCAAGAAGAATCATCGGAAGACTGGAATAGCAAGCGATCATTGAAAACTTTCCGAATTACCTCATTTCGTTCCCGGAAGCCTTCCATGTATAACCGCATATCACATAGGCTATGATGGGGCTGCTGCAGTTTCTTCACTAGTGGAGCTCGCTGCAAAGGTTGCAGAGGAATGAACTAAGATATACTATTTCTGTGAAGAGAAAATTTCGGCTTTTGGATATACAAGAAAACAACTATGAGAGCATGCCTACACGTCGAATGAGTTCTTTTGCTTATAAAAGTTAAGATTCTACAATAGCTAGCATTGGTTGTTGAGCTGGTTTTCATGGAATAATATACATATTCGTATGACACGTGACAAGGGAGATAAATTACCCATTAAATTTATACATTTGTTTTTCGTCGCATCATATGAATGTAAATTGGAATATAAATGTAGAATTTCTAGTATTGCTTATATAAATTGTTATATTAATATAATTATATTAGTATTTTTCCGTTATGGGAGTATATATCCGGGCTACGCGTTTAGTGTTTAATTTTGACAGGCAGTTGTTAATATTATAATTGTACTCCTTTTAAAAAAAAATTATCTTTTTATATTGCTACATAATAATAACTAAAAAAGAAAAAAATTATCATTCATGTAATGTATTCAAGTGTGGAAATTTGACATTCGAAGTTAAAGGTATAAAATATATTAATCATGTGGATTAATGGTAAAGATCGATCATTCAATTTGATAATATTTTAAGTTAAAATTGTAACATACCATATCTGATAATATTTTAAGTTCGAATAGTAACATGACGTGGTATGTATGTTAAAAAAAAAATTGACAATTAACACTTAAAAATAATAATAATTAAAAAAAATCTATATTGAACCACTAGCATATAGTGGTCCGGCAGGGCCCACAATAAATATTGCAATTAGTTAAGAAAGTGAGGGCAAATACTATTTAAAGGGCTAATTACACTCATTTCTCGAGGTTTGGCCTTTTTACACATTCTAGTAATTTTTATTTTTATTGTATAAATATTCTCTGAAAAAAGTTAACTAAACGGTTGACTAATAAAAAAGTTAACGTCGTAACTGTAACAAAGTAAACTCGTCTTTTACCTTGGTACATCTAATTTGATGGAATAAAGAGATATAATAATTACACTTTACGTTATTTTAGAAAGAAAATTAATAAAAAATAATAAATAGTGTATGAATGCATTAAATGCAATCCAATCAAGTCAAAAAGTCTTCGTTTTAAAAAAAAAAATCAAGTAAGAAAGTCGTGACTCTTTACATGTTATCACCCATTCTTCTTCTCTTTAGGCGGTTTGTTCTTTATTTTTTTCTCGCGCGAAGTAACTGGTTTCCTCTGAAGTTGAAGAAACTCGTTCGTCTTATGAAGAGAAAAAAATTTATCTCTAAAGTTGAAGAAAAAATTTATCCACTCTCCAATCTCCATGCAATTTTAAAATCGAAGAACACGATTGGAGTTTAAAAAGGTACGATTTTTTCTTTCCCTCTGTTTGTATAGTTTGCATGTAATGATTCTTAAAAAAATTATGTTAGTTGGTGAATAATTAAAAATTTGTTAACGATTCATCTTCTTTATTGGATTTCATGGTTGGGTTTTCTAGAGTAATATGTTGGTTGATGAATAATTAAAAAAAAATTGTGTTATATTTGATTTTTTTTTTTTGATTTTATATACAAGTATGTGGAAAGTATTGTTTATTTTCCAGAAATTTATGTTTTTTTTTTGTTTGAACGATTGAGGTTTTAGTTTTAAATTGAAGTATTAATAGTTTATTTTTGTTCTTAAATTGATTATTGGTTTTAAAATTTGTGACTGACAGTGTTTTAGTTTTTATATAATTTACGTTTGTGTTTGTTAGAAATTTTAGTGTTTGTATAATTTCATTGTTTTAGTGCTTTAGTGTTTATATAATTTAATAGAGGCTGTTAGTTTGAGTTTGAAGTATTAACGTTTGTTAGAAACTTTTCATTATCAGTTTTTAAATTTTTGATAGAGGATAGGTTGTAGTGAACCAGATAATGGATTATATACTTTTTGTCGAGGTGGGATGTGAAATTTTTTGAAATTTTTGTGCAGACAGCATAGGGCGTATAGGTAGGTATTTTGCTCATATACACATTTTGTTGAACATTTAGTTTATGGGTACCAGTTTATTTCATGCTTTTGATTAGTAACATATATGTTGTCAATTATACAAGACCAGTAAAAAACTTTTATGCAAAACTTTGTAAATGTGCAACATATGATGTTGCATACTAATACAAGTGAATCAAAATCGATAAGATATTATTTTATTGGATGAGTTTTTACGAATGCATGAATATTTATTTCCTTGATATAATAAGTATTACAATACACATTGTTACAGCAAACACAAAAGATAAAAGTAAAAACCAAATTCAGAAATTGCAACTGCTTGACATTGCTTATTTATTTTTTCTAAGCACTTAATAACATATTTTATGTCTTCAATAATTGTTGTCAGTGTTTAGTTTTTCCCTAATTTTGCTACATAATAACTACATCTTCCTTTCCCACAGAAGAAGTATAACTTGGTTGGATTTAATCTTGACTTTGAAATTCTTACACCAGCCCTTCTACCACATCTACACATACCTATTCTTGAATTTTATCAAGCTACCGTTAACTACACTGCTAACATTATTGTATGAAGCTTCCATATCTACAACTATAAATAGTTAACTTGTAAAAGAAAAAAAATTAAGTATGGAAAATAAACAATGAAATAAAAAGATGAAGATTTAATTTGTAAGAAAATAATTTAGTTTGTGGGAGAAACAATGAAATGAAAAGATGAAGAGAAACTATTTAGGTATAACACAAATGGACCCATAAATATAGCAATTTCTAAGTGACCGTTTCCACACCAACAGTAAAAAAAATCCAATGGTCGAATTTTAAACAATTTCATCCAATGGTCTACTTTCAAAATAAGTTCATGGTATTTATAATTAGTATAAGAGCATTTATGTCAAAAATAATTTCATAAAAGTTGTTAGGATCCACACAATGTGGCTTTCAGTCAAGTGTCACATCAAATAATTTTATCATCCACCAAACAGTCACGTTTAAGGGTAATTTCGTCATTCCACCAAAAACTTTAACTTTTTTGTTAGTCAACTGTTTGATCAATTTTTTTCAATGGATATTTATAAAAATAAAAGTAAAAGTTGATAGTATGTGTAAAAAGGTAAAACCTCAGGGGTATGAGTGTAATTAGTCCTATTTAAAAAAAAGAAGTATATACATTCATAAAAATTATTATGGTCATTAATTTTTTTCGAATTATTACTTTTTAGATCGATATTTTTTTTTAACTCGTGTGGTCCCTAATTTTTTAAAATTCATCAATTTAGTTCTTCTATTAGTCAATAGTTAGTCGAATTTAATAGTGTTAGGGATATTTCAGTCTTTAAATACAAAAATAAAAATTAAGATTAAAAATTAAATAAAAATTAAATTCTAAGCAAAATAATAAAACTGAAAAAAATAATTTTCAAAAATCATTAAAAATTACTTTTAATAATTTATTTTATTTTTAAAAATTAATAAAAAATAATACTTCTTAAAAATAATGATACCTTCTCTCCTAATAATTTCAAAAAATATTTTTAAAATTTTTCATTACCTTAATAATTTAATTTATTTTCAATTTATAATTTATTTTTATATGTAAATTTTTTTATATTTTAATATTAATTTAAAGTGTTATTTTAAATGATTAAATTTTTATAACTTAATTATTGCTGTATCGATTTTTTATTTTTTTAAATTTTTTAAATTTTGTTGTTAATTAATTTATTTATGTATTTATAATATTTAAAGACTTTTTTTTTATAAATTTTGTGTATTTTATAATTTTAATTTTTTTTATTGATGCATGTTAAATTCGTATTGGATGTACAAGTTAAGTTTAATTTGTAAAATGTTAAAAAATAAAGGGTAAAATCGTATTTTTTATTTAATCATTTAAAGTTAAGGGTAAATGGTCAATGTGCATATTCTATCATATTTGACGATAAAAAATTTAATTAGAATGACTAAAATAATAAATTTTTAAAAAGTTATAGATCACGTGAGCCAAAAAAAGAAACATTGATCAAAATATAATAATTCGATAAAGAAGGTAGAGACCAAAAGTAGAAGGGGGAGAGGGGGAGGGGGAGGGGGAGAGGGAGGATGAGGTAAAAAAAATGGAGCAGCAGAGTGGGAAGAAGAAAAAAAAGAAAGAAAGAAAATAAAAAAGAAGAAATATGTATGTGTTACATATTTTCAGTGTTTTTTTTTTTTTAATTTTACCATTAGTTTTGTTTTGTTTTTTTCTTCTTTGTTTTTCAAAAACAATTTAAAAAAAGCTTACCGAAAGTGAATTCAAGTTCAATTATGAAAACTGAAAAATAAAAACGGCCCAAAATTCAATTACCTGGTAGGCCCTTAATTACAATGAGCTAATTTAATTACCGTGAACTATTTTTTAATTACAGCAAACTATTTTAGTTACCTTAAATTATTTTTCAATTATCGTAAACTAATTTAGCTAGTATGAACTAATTTTTTTTTTCTATGAGCTAATTTAGTTTATTATGGACTATATCGACGTCTCTTCAAATACCTCTTCTTCTCTCTCTCTCTCTCTCTCGACGTCTCTTCAAATACCTCTTCTTCTCTCTCTCTCTCTCTCTCTCTCTCTCTCTCTCTCTCTCTCTCTCTCTCTCTCTCTCATCTTTTGGGTTTGTGGAAGATGACAATTATTTTATCTTACAACGAAATAAGGGTATTTTATTGTCATGATTTCGTGATTGAAAATTTTAAGCTTCATCTTCTTCACATCTCATGGCTGTAGTTTTCATAAATAAACCGTCAACAGAAGAACATTTCTACAGGTTCGGTGAATTTAGCGATTTTGGTTGGTTTCCGGATTTTGATTTTCTTCTTTGTTGTTTTCTAACCTTGTTAGTTTATATATATGGGAGATTTTCATTTTAGTTCCTAACTTTTGGGAAATTATTAATTTTTTAAACCAATTTCGTTTATTGATATTGGACCCTAACTTTTTAAAAACGTATTAATTTGGTCATTCTATTAGTCAACCGTTAGTCAAACTTAACTGTTCTATTAATGGTCAACAGTATATCTTTTAGTGAAATGACATATCTACCCTTAATTAAAAATTTATTAAATTAAAAATTTTAAAATTAAAAAAAATAATTCGATCTTCACCGTCTATCAAGATTGATGGACGGTAGAGATTATATTAGAATTTTTTAAATAAAATGAAAAGTGAAAATTAATTTTTTAAATTTTTTTGTTTTTGCTATTTAGAAAAAAAGAAAAAAGAACAAAAAATTAAACTTGTTCTTGCTGGATCTCCACCAAGAACACAACCGAAAAAAAAAAAATTTCTAGATTTCTTCGATCAATGAATAATCCTGAAGTTTCTGAGTTCTTCGTCGCTCGAAGAACCCTGGGTTGTTCGATCGATGAAGACCCAGAAACTTCTGGGTTCCTCGTCGCTCGAAGGTTGAAGAACCCAGGGTTCTTCGATCGACGAACAACCCAGAAGCTCCATGGATTTGAAATCGGAAGCTTCTTTCGGGTGGGGAAGCTCCATGGATTCATCGATCTCCATCGATTCGATGAATCCATGGAGGAGGGCAGTCCAAATTAAATATGGACCGTCAATCATATCTGATGGACGGTCCAGATTTGACATGAAATTTTTTAATTTTTTCAGTTTTTTAATTTTATAAAAATTGGTCTAGATAGGATTAGGATCTAGACCGTTTATCAGATCTAATGAACGGTTCAGATTCGATCTAGACTTTTTTACTTTTTTTAGTTCTTTAATTTTTTTTCCAGTTTTTTAAATTTTTTTAAAAAATTGATCTAGATAGGATGTAGACAGTCCATTAGATCTGATGGACAGTCCAGATTAGTTTTAAAATAATTTCAAATTTTTTTTAATTTTATTTTTAAAATTTAATATAAAATAACCATAATTTCATATTGGTTTTAGTCTTTCTATCAATTCTGTGAAGTTTGACCATTAGAAAATTAATCAAAGGGGCCAAATTAATAAGTTTTTAAAAAATTAGGGTCCAATAATACCAATAAAAAAAATTGATTCAAAAAATTGATAATTTCACCAAAATAAAATTCCATATATATATATATATATAAAATTAATCATAAAATTTGTTGAATATCAGCCGCCAGAAACCCCTTTTCCGACAACAACTAAGTTCACGGTGGTCTCTGTGTTATTAATTTATGCATTCAGAGTCATGTCTTCATGCTCCAACTCAAAAAATATACAAGAAATCTATTTTCCGAAGACCGCACCAATCTGCCTCAGACAGTTTTCTTCTTCAGATATTCTTCAGAGCTTCATTCTGGTAAAAAAAAAAAAAAAAATCTTATCAAGATCTTGTTGTTTCACAGAAGGAGGGATCTTGGCATGAAGAGGGGTATTTGGCATCATCATCGATTCGTCTCTCTTCATGATCAAGAATTACGAAAAACAGCCTGAGCTGTCCACTTGAGATTCAAATAAAGCCTTCCTGATTTAGTGCCAACTACAGGAAAACAGTCCTGGATTTCTCCTTCTAGTATCACCCTGGAGAGTGTCATTATGCATCTCCCCATTTTTTCCTGCAAAATGATGATTTTTCAGGGAAGTGAAAAAAAAAATCATGATGACATCAAAGACATTGTTGTAAACATTCGGACAGGCTCACAGCTCACCTTCCCAAAAGTGTCGTGATCGTAAACTTCCAGAATCAGCATTTCATGCTGCGCATCCTCCACAACAAAGTCAAATGTCTGGTTCCAGACTGGATTCAGGGTGTCATTTGCAACCTGTCACCCAAAAAAAAAAAGAAAAAAAAGAAAAACAGAATAGCAAGATTGATATAGGCCAGAAATGGCTATCTTTTCAGACAAGGAAGAGATTTTGAAATCTCACTCACCCTAGTCTTTTGTTTTGCTCCAGATTTCTTCAATGTAAGGACAACAAAAGGGTCAGCCTTCCCCATCAAATCTGCTTTAGGCAATTCCTCGGCGGCTATGACTGTAACTGAGAATACTCCTCTCAAAATGACATCATTTTTCTTCTGGGATGCTGTTTTCTCCATGTCACCATTCTCATTGCCGAGGGTCTTCTCCAATGTGGTCATCTTTACATCGGAGCTGAATGGGCTCTTGAAGCAGCTCTCCATGCCATTAGGACAGTACAACAGCTCCAATTGCACCTAAAATCCCAACAACAAGAAGAAAAAAAAAAATGAGTATTACTACTCACAAGTCACGGCATATACCAAAGAGGACTCGAGAGTAATTGTCACATATATCTCACCTCACCCCTGCTTTTGTTGTCTCTTTGGACCTCCACGTCCTTGAGAAGTTTCAACCATATGTCCTTCACTTTACCAGGCTCCAGACCTTTTAGTGGCGCTTGAGCAACACCGATGAGTTCAGAGGCCTTAACGCCTCCTTCATCGTCAAAGACTCTCACAGTCAAGTGTTGAGTTGATGGATCTTCAACTATGAACTCAAAGTGCTCGTTCCATATCGGATTCAGGTCATTATCCTATAGTGTCATAAATCAATTATCAATCCAAGATGACAACAAAAGTGGCAAATGTAGTGTAGTCCTTACAATTGTTTTGCTAGTTTTCATTTTGTCTCGCAGTGGACGTATAAACAACACAGCAAAAGGATCAGATTTCCCAATTATGTCTTTGTTTGTTAACTCTCTGGCTTGCACAAGCTTCACATCTAGTGTTCCAACAGGCATCAACTCCAAATCACTGAATTCACACAACACAGCAGATCATCCATGAAAGCCCTTTTTTTTTTTTTCAGTTAGAACTAAATTGCATCCTATCATCTATAACTTCCTGGAGAAGTTAGGGTGTACCTGTAATCCCCAGGTATTATGGGCACTATATTACGAATAGGCCAAGTTATCGAATCTTCAATAGCATTGTGTATCATTTCCTGTAACAAGTTATACGTCACTAGACCAATATCTCATAATATTACAGGTTTACAAGTTTTTGTTCTTCAGTTCAATCTAAATAGAAGAAAGTGAACGGATTTTATTCAGACCTCAACTGCATCAGAAATACCGGGAATTGCTGATATATCACCACCAACAACTTTAAGGGTGAAATCAAGATCTTTCTGTTTGTTAAAAAAAAAAACAATGTTATTCAAGTTCCAGCTCTCAATAAGTTCATCAACCAATAACAAGACCGCCATTCTTACCTTTTCTCTCAAAGAATAAGAAACAGCTCCAAAACATGGAAACTGATCAACTAGTGGTTTGAATATTAGCCTGAATACCCCAGTGAATCCAATGTCCTTCACCTAAATTGAACAAAAAAAAACTGTAATTTATAGATATTCAAATCTTGACTTACAGAGCATGAACAAGAAAGAAAGAAGTTACCTGTACAGGTAGTCCTACACCGAGTTTGGTCCGGATATCAAGCACAATATTCGGGTTTCCGTCCCACTGCATCTCCAATTCAAGGGTGGTTCCTCCAGCTCCACTCTCACTTTCAACAATGTAAACTCCTATACAACACATTCGCGTTTGTCGAATCTCATTGAACACCATAAATTTACTGTATATTTTCACGTAAATTTGCATCACCTCATTACAAGAAAAAAACTAACCTGTGAATTGTGGAGCAACAGTACCAAGAGTGAGCTTTGAAAACTTGAGAGATTGCAGGATACTTGGTTTATATTGTTCAAGAATGGACTCAAGATTATTTCTCAACAGCTCTGATGCTGCCTATTATTCCATTGTGTGACACCCCCAAAAAAAAAAAAAAAAACCAAAAAAATTAATTCACATTGTGACATAATTATTAGATCAAATAAATTACATTAAATTATTACCTCATTAACAAAGGGCCAAATTAAATTTAGTTGATGATTAAACCAAGTTAACTGCATTTATTGAGAATCCAATATCAGTTCCATGGTCCCAAAAAAAAAAATTTAAAAAAAAAAATAAAAAATCAGAACATATGAGACAGAGAGAAGATTTTGTTCATGGCCTGTGATTTTTAAACTTAACTTTTGTCGCTGAGAAAATACAACCCAGGAAGGATAACATTCAGGTGGTAGAAGTTTTCTTGAATCCTCCACTGTCATCCTCGCAAATGCTGCCACTGTTGTTGCCTAAAAACATGTCACCAAATCAAAAAAATAATAACAAATCAACCCAAAAAAACAGAGACTGATCCAATCAATGCCAAATACATCCATGCAAAATAAAAAATGCAGTGAGTATGAATGGATATTTATACCAAAAAAGAGCGACTCCTGGATCGACTGTGGGCAAAACGAGCAAACAAGACGATCAATCCAACACCAAAGGAAATTCCAAAAAGCAAACTGTAAAAGAAACCCATTTCTTTTTTTCCCGGAATTTTTGTTTTTTCAAAAGAAACTCAGATGTGTTGTATCTTAGTTTTCGATATATTTGTTGTTAGATTTTGGAAAAGGAAATCTTTTGCATTGCAAAACGATAGCTTCTTCTTCTTCTTCTGGGGCAAATGCAATACTCATTTTGATCCAGAAAACAGAGGAATGCGTATTGTGAACAAGATTTTTTGGATCAAGACAAGTTGGTTGCGTTGGTGGGACGTGCTTGTGTTTTGTAAAATAATGAAAATGTATGAAAATATATTGAAAGAAATGTGTAAAATGATGAAAGTGAGAGAAAATGTAATGGAGGAAAAATGTGCATCTGTTTCATTAATCTTATGAGGTATATATACATAAAGATATAACACATAAAGTCTATCACTCACCTAATATTCACCTAACACTCACCTAACATTACATAAAGTCAAGAGTACACCTAACACTCACCTAACATTACATAAAGTCAAGAGTACAACAAACACTCACCTAACATTACATAAAGTCAAGAGTACACCTAACACTCACCTAACATTACATAAAGTCAAGAATACACCTAACATTTCCTAATAGTCAAATATACATTTAAGATTTACTAATACTCCCCCTCAAGTTGGAGAGTGAATATCATGAAGTCCCAACTTGTTACGTAAATTCACAAACTGATCCTTTCCTAAAGCCTTCGTAAATACATCAGCCAATTGCAAGTGTGAAGAAACAAAAGAAGGATTGATTATTCCGGCTTGTACTTTTTCTCGTACTATATGACAGTCTATCTCAATGTGCTTTGTACGCTCATGAAAGACAGGATTCGCAGCAATGTGTAAAGCTGCCTGATTGTCACAAAATAATGGTGCAGGAGTTGTTTGAGGAACCTTTAGGTCATGTAGTATGTAACGCAACCAAGTTAACTCCAAACATGTGTTAGCCATTGCTCGATATTCAGCCTCAGCTGATGATCTAGAGACATTGGCTTGCTTCTTAGATTTCCATGATATGAGAGAACTTCCAAGGAAAATACAGTAGCCTGTAACTGATCTTCTTGTGGCACGACAACCTCCCCAATCTGAATCACAAAAAGCTTTCAAAGTTAAACTGTTTATGGAGGGAAGTAATAATCCCTGACCAGGTGTACCTTTGATGTATTTGAGGATTCGAATGGCAGCGTCCCAATGAGGTATTCTAGGTTCTTGCATGAACTGGCTCAATGTGCGAACTGAATAAACTATATCGGGTCTTGTCACTGTAAGATATATCAATCTGCCAACTAGTCTTCTGTACTTTGTTGGATCATTTAGCAATGCTCCATCAGTGGGAGTAAGTTTCAAATTCTGCTCCATTGGAAAATTGTTGGGACACGCGCCTAAGAGTCCAGAATCTTGTAAAATGTCCAACGTATACTTTCTTTGTGACATAAAAATGCCTTTTCTGGAGCGAGAAAATTCAATACCGAGAAAGTACTTCAAGTTTCCAAGATCTTTGATACGGAAGCGTTTAAGAAGGAATCTTTTGAGACGTTCCATTTCATGTAGATCATTTCCTGTGAGAAGTATGTCATCGACATATATAAGAATTGCTGTAAAAGAAGTACCTTGAGTTTTGGTGAAAAGGGAATAATCAGCCTTTGATTGTTGATAGCCGGCCTTTCTGATAGTATCTGAAAATGTGGAAAACCAATTTCTTGATGCTTGTTTAAGTCCATAAAGAGACTTGTTGAGCCGACATACAGTGTGCTCCCCCTGTCGGCGAAGACCAGGTGGAGGTACCATGTAGACAACTTCATGAAGGTCGCCATGGAGGAAAGCATTTTGAACGTCCAATTGGTGGATGTGCCAATGGCGAGCAGCAGCGACAGTAAGAAGACAACGAAGTGTTGTAAGCTTTGCTGTTGGAGAAAATGTTTCTTGATAGTCAATGCCCTCAACTTGATTGTATCCTTTAGCAACAAGACGAGCTTTGTAGCGTTCAATGGTGCCATCAGATTTGTATTTGATTTTGTAGACCCATTTGCAACCAATTGGTTTGTGGCCAATGGGCAAAGGGACTAAGCTCCATGTGTTGTTGAGCTGCAATGCTTCTAATTCGGTATTCATAGCTTGTCGCCAATGTGGATTAAGGACAGCTTGAGCATAATTTTTAGGCTCAGTGTGATCTGTGATGTTAACTAGAAAAGTAGAATGGGAAGGTGAAAAACGTGAGTATGAAAGAAAATTAGAGAGTGGATATCGAGTACCTGGTATAGGACTTGCTACAGAGGTAGATTGATGTGCCTGAGATGACATTAGGAAGTCTCTATGCCATGCCGGAGGTCGCTTAGGCCGTGTTGACTGTCTCGGAGGTGGAATGGTAGTAGTTTCAGAAGGAATATTTGATGGGTCTAAAAGTGGTGGTAAGG
Source organism: Xanthoceras sorbifolium (assembly GCA_003430845.1). Lineage (NCBI taxonomy): Eukaryota > Viridiplantae > Streptophyta > Magnoliopsida > Sapindales > Sapindaceae > Xanthoceras > Xanthoceras sorbifolium. Next base: position 29,652,374 of record CM010616.1, read on the forward strand.
TTTCGGCATCTGGTGTGTTTGTGGAAGGTTGATCAATGCTGGAGGGAACAACAGGTGTGGGTGAGATGGGTTCATGTGTATTAGATGTTGTTTGCTCGGATTGGTGAGGATTGGTGTTAGAAGAGCATGGTGGTATGATAGACTGCATTTCTGTGGTCTCAGATATGAAATTAGGCACCACAAAATCAGAAGTGGATGGGGTTGAGATAGATGAAAAAGGAAAAATGGATTCATGAAATTTGACATCACGACTGACAAAAAATTTCTTGGTTTCCATGTCATATAATTTGTATCCCTTTTGCCCAGTCGGATATCCAACAAAGATGCAACACTTGGCACGAGGTTCAAATTTTTGAATGGGATGTACAATAGTTGCATAGCATAGACAACCAAAAACCTTTAAGTGATCAAGTGATGGCGGGCGACTATATAGCATTTCAAAAGGTGTTTTATTTGAGAGCAATGGTGATGGCAACCGATTAATGAGATAAACTGCAGTTAAAACACATTCACCCCAAAAATGTAAAGATAAATGGGATTGAAAAAGTAGTGCTCGTGCCACAGTGAGAATATGACGATGTTTCCTTTCAACGACTCCATTTTGCTGTGGGGTGTAAACACAAGTGCGTTGATATTCAATGCCATGAAGTCTAAAAAAGTTTTTCATAGATAAAAATTCAGAACCATTGTCTACTCTAACTGCTTTGACATATGCATGAAATTGAGTGTAAACAAAATCAATAAAAGATTTCAAAATGTTTTGAGTTTCAGACTTGTGCTGCATAAGGAATATCCATGTGCATCTTGTAAAGTCATCTACAATGGTAAGAAAAAATCGTGCCCCTGAGTGTGTATGAACTTTGTGAGGACCCCAGATATCACAATGCAATAAATCAAATGGAGCATGAGTTGATATGGAGCTTAATGGAAATGGAAGTCTTGTTTGTTTTGCCATGGGACAAACAGTGCAATTATTATCATAAGAAATATTGTTTGAAGATAATAAGGAAGAAGCTAATTTAAGACGAGATGGTGATGGATGTCCAAGACGCATATGCCATAGATTGGAAGGCTGTGAAATTTGATGACAGGTTGACATCCTTTGTAAGGGAGGCATGTAATAGAGACCACCATGTTGTTTACCCGAGCCAATCATCTTCCCCGTAGCCAAGTCCTGTAGAACACAAAAGGTGGGAAAAAAAATGGCACAACAGTTTAGGGCAGAGGTAAGTTTGCTTACAGAAATTAGATTTAAGCGAAAACTAGGAACACATAAAACATCATCTAAAGTGATGTTGGAATTAAAAGATACAGTGCCAGTTGAAGTGATTGATGCTGTAGATCCTGTTGGTAAATTAACAATAGGTATGGATGATGATTGTATTTTGGTGAGAAGTGTGGAATCAGAAGTGATATGATCGGTGGCTCCACTATCTAAAATCCATGGCTTTGTAAATACAGAATTAATTGAAGTATTGGAAAATGGATACAGACCTGTCGCATTTGCATAAGTGTATTTATTACCAGCACCATGGTTTGAACTCATCATTGATGAAGACAAGAAAGCTGTTGAAGTTGCTTGATGAAAATTCTGTGCAAGACGTTGTCCGGATCAGAAACTTGGCTCTGATACCATGTAAAATAATGAAAATGTATGAAAATATATTGAAAGAAATGTGTAAAATGATGAAAGTGAGAGAAAATGTAATGGAGGAAAAATGTGCATCTGTTTCATTAATCTTATGAGGTATATATACATAAAGATATAACACATAAAGTCTATCACTCACCTAATATTCACCTAACACTCACCTAACATTACATAAAGTCAAGAGTACACCTAACACTCACCTAACATTACATAAAGTCAAGAGTACAACAAACACTCACCTAACATTACATAAAGTCAAGAGTACACCTAACACTCACCTAACATTACATAAAGTCAAGAATACACCTAACATTTCCTAATAGTCAAATATACATTTAAGATTTACTAATATGTTTGAAGAAAATATGAAGATTTCTTGCTTTGTTTAAGTTGCCGTAACATTCATATAATATTAATCAAATGCTGTGAAATTCGAATAAAAATTTATCCAAGTTTGGTCTAGAAAGAAGAAGACAATAATTTTTTGTTGTTGTTTTTGATAACATTAATTTGATAACAATATATATATATATATATATATATATGAATGGTATCAAATTATATGCTCAAAAAATAACTTTGATTCCATATTTTTTTATATAAAAAATTTCAAGTTAGTAATATCTGCAAATTTTGAAATACATATTTTTATCCTTTATAATGCATAAATTTACTAGGATAGAATATAGTATTTCATTGATATTTCAACTCTTCGTATTTTTAGGTTGAAATAGAATTAAATTGGGGGCATTTCAACCCAAAGTCTTCCCGTGTTGGGAATCAATGACTCTCCGTGTTGGGAGTAGACAACTTACTTTATGAAAATAGATGTTCAGACCGTACTAATAGGGATTTAATTTTGGTAGGTCTCGATAGCCTCCTAACCCGCAAGTTTTCAGATTTAAAATATATATATATATATATATATAATTATTGTACTTCTTCATCCATCCTAGTGGTTGGAGTTTGAATCTCACTATACTCATTTATTAGCATATGTTCCTCGTTACGGGAGTATATATCCAGACAATACGTATCCATTAATAAAATCAATTTCATAACCAATATAATACTAATAGAATAATGTTACCTAGTTCAATTTTTATTTTTTTTTAATAAAAAAATATTTTCAATTATCGTGTGAACTATAAAATGATGCGGTGAACGTAATTCGAAAATGTAGGGTGTATTTTGAATATTTCATGATCAATATAATATTAAAAGAGTAATGTTACATAGTTCAAGTTTAAAAAATTATATTACAAATAATTTGTAATTATCGTGTGAGAAATGATGAGGTGAACGTAATCCGGAAATGTGGAGTATGCTTTTTAGCCTAACACCACTAAACACGCTTTTCGCAAAATAAATAATTGGGCCCTGAACACAAACCCGCGAGGCCCATACTTGTAGGATCTAATTAGGCCCACCAAAAGTGCAGCCAAAGGCCTGCCCGTTTGTAATGTGGTCGTAATTTTTCTTTTTTTGTCCATTTGCATAATTTGTAAGAAATAATTTTTAATATACCGTCCACAACACAGTAATTCTGACTCGAATTGCAATATTATTAGGTTGAATTGGCCTTATTTTTTTATTATGAAATCACATCAGACGGACATATTTTGTAACTTTAAGCTTGGTATTTGGAATAACTATATAATCTTAGAATATAATCTTTTCTAACCAAGATTTGAGACTATAAATTTAGTGGTTTAGGTAATATATTCTTTTAAACATTCCGGTAGAAGACGTGGCACGATTTCCTTACACGCATCTAGACTTTTGCATTTTCTATTTAAAATAGGTCATGCTATTGTACAAAATCTCTATAGTTACAATAGAGATTATTATTCAATCAACTATAATCTAAGAATTCAAGAAGTTAAAGAGTCCAATAAAAAAAAAAAAAAAAAAATTGATCTTAAACAGCCCATGTTATTGCCAATCTATTATCTTCATTTTTTGGGCATTCACATCACAGGTGTTGATTCGAGACATGACCATTCACATACTTGCTTTCTCAATAATATTCCATTTTTATCTTCAATCTTCTAGATTTTCTTTGTGATTTGATGCATCATTGAAAGTACACGTTTTACAATATTCAAAAACTTTATATATTATTTACGTATAACCACTTCATCAAACTACTGCAGTTAAAAATAAAAAATATAATATTTAATTTATCTGATATTTATTAATTTATATTAAATTTTTTTAGTGTTAAATTTAACTGTTAAAAATTAGTCTTGAATCTCCCTTCATTTTCGATCTATAGTAGATCCATCATGTATTTCTTACTTTTTTTTATATATTTTTTTTCTTTTTAACAGTTAATTTATTTTTTAACGGTCAAATTTAACAGTAGAAAGTTTATTGTAAATTTTTATAAGTTTTAATTTAAAATGTAATTTAATAAATTTTAGATAAGTTTAATATTATTAATTTATTAAAAATATTCTATTAAATTTATACCAGTACAATTAAATATATAATAATTTGTGCTAGTATAAATTCGAACGCTAATTAATATATAAAATCTAAGATAATAATTATTATATATATAAACATAGAATGCTTAATTGTCAAGGCATATTTAACGAATTCATTTCACATGTGCATGTTCAACTATTTTTGGGACGTGTCCCGTCCACAAGTGTTTCTAGATAAATTTTCCACAAAATTCTCTTCTGTTGTAATTTAGCCACTTTTTACAAATTCTTACATTGTTTGTTATTCATATTCCTTACGACTTCATAATCACAACAATGGCATCACTTTTTTATTTCTATTATTTGCAATTGAATCTTTTATATAATAAACATAGAAAAAAAATTAAAAATATTCTACTGGATTTATACCGGTACAGTTAAATATATAATAATTTGTATCAATAGAAATTTTCATATAAATTAATATATAAAATCCTGTAACTAATAATAATTATTATATATATATATATATATATAAACAATATAATACTTTAGTTAAATCTCAAGGCATATGTGACGAATTCATTCCCATATTCATGTTCAATTATTTTTGGAACGTGTCCGATTCCACGGGTGTTTCTATATAAATTTTCATAAGATTCTCTCCCATTGTAATTTAGCCACTCTTTTTACAAATTCTTATACATTGTTTGTCATAGTTCTATACAACTTCATAATCACAACAATTACAAACTTTTTTATTTCTATTATCTGCAATTGAATCATTTATATAATAAACATAGAAAAGCATGTCTTCTCTCGACTCAAGTTATGTGTGTACAATTTTTCTCATATTTTGTATAAATATATTTATTTTCCTTTTTATCCTGAAAAATTAATATCCAGATAAGTTGAGAGTTTATTAAAATTTATTAATAATTAAAACTATAATTATTTAATATATACTCGTATAACACATAAGATAACGTGATATTTAAACCCTTATTACCAATATAAAGAGAAAATAACAATCATTCAATTTAGAATTATATATATAAAAAACAAGCGTGATTGTTGCATACGCTTTAAGCCACGTTTGTTTCCATATATTATTGGTCATATTAATTAATTGTATAAATTTCTTTTATAAAAAAAAAATATATAACTGCTTCAATTTGGAATCATTTATCGTTACACGCATCCTCAATTTAATTTATCTATTAATTTAATATACATTTTTCAAAGGTACCACGTGTCCGTCTGTCAACTCTCCACGTCTACAAGAAAACCATTTAAAAATTGCAAGGCCTTTTCCAGAGAAGTCGCAAAGTTCAAATATAATAATCGTCACAGTTTTCTTCATTTTCACAACAGAAAAAGCAAAAAAACAAAAAAACAAAAAAACAAAAAACAAAAAAGAAAAAGAAAATCAAGCATAACCGCTTTCTTCTTCTTCTTCTTCTTCTTCTACTACTACTACCTCCGTTAACAGTCAAAACCAAAAATGACCATTTGATCCCTCTCTTTTGCTCACTCTGTTTATAGTTTCTAAACAAAAACAACACAAAATTATACACGGCATTGACGTTTTACGTGACAAGTATCTCTTGATTTTCTTTACTGGTTTTTTTGAGAGGAAATGGCGGGAAACGACTGGGTGAACAGTTACTTAGAAGCGATCCTGGACGTTGGTCCGGGAATCGACGACGCGAAATCCTCGCTGTTGCTTCGAGAGAGAGGGCGCTTCAGTCCTACTCGTTACTTCGTCGAACAGGTCATCACCGGCTTCGATGAGACCGATCTCCACCGCTCTTGGGTTCGAGTACGATAATCAACCGTCGAATTTCAATTTCTGTTTGTGTATCATTTTTCTGTTTATATTTTGGAAAAAGATTTACTATATTGTTATTGAAAATTTCGATTTTTGGTGATTCTAGGCTGCGGCGACGAGGAGTCCACAGGAGAGAAACACTAGATTGGAGAATATGTGTTGGAGGATTTGGAATTTGGCTCGCAAGAAGAAGCAGGTTTTGTTTTTGTTGTTTTTGTGTTGAACTTTGTGAGTAGACAAAGAAGATATTTGTTGGTGATGTTGAAACCTGGTTTTGAGAATTTGAATAGGTTTTCGTATTGAGGTTCATGATTAATGTGCAAATTGAATAAAAATGAAAATTTTTGGTAACTCTGTAATTTGTGGATCATGGTGATGATGTCTGTTGCAGCACTTCTTGTTTAAATATTGCAAGTTGATTTTTATATTGAGTTTTAGGAATTAAGGCTCAGTCGTCACATTATGTTTGTTATCAATGCGCGAATAATAGCAAAATAATGAAGAAATAGAAGAAGGATGCTCTTCTCCTGTATTTACTATTAGTTAAATCCATCTTTTGTTGTGTTTCAGTTGTTCATTGATTTTTATATTGCATTTGCAGAGTAGAATCATTAGTTTAAGTGGCCATCAAAAGCGTTATAATTACTGTTATTTAAACTAAATTTTTGTATAATAGTGATTGGAGCTAGCAAAACAGGACAATATGTCATTGAGTAGAAAAACACTCAGTAGCTTGAATGAGTATAGATTGAATTCATCTTAAAGTGTTCAGCTTTCTAGTGGTGGCACATGCACAGACCAGCTCCCTCTTATTTTGCTAAGCATATATCTGCAAATATTTATGCTTAAATGGTTCTTGTTAATGTGTTAGTCTGGGTATATGCCACACCGTTTCACTATTTCTAAATCATAGCTCCTTTATATCGGGTAGTTTGAATAAAATGCATGATGGGTTTCTAGTAGTCGAGATATGTGTTTCAGAATGTTTAATAATTTTTAATCATATATAGATCCATTATCCATGAATTTGATCTATTCACTCTACTCGAGTAGCTCGAGGGAGAGGAAGCTCAACGTTCAGCTAAGCGTCGGCTTGAACGTGAAAGAGCCCGCAGAGAGGCAACAGCAGATATGTCAGAAGACTTATCAGAAGGAGAGAAAGGGGACTTGCCTGGTGACCTTTCTGCTCATGGTGATAGCACTAGAGGAAGAATGCCTAGAATTGGTTCTGTTGATGTGATGGAGAATTGGGCCAATCAATACAAGGAAAAGAAACTCTACATTGTGTTGATAAGGCATGAACTGCAATTTATTGTTACCTCATGATCCAATGCGGTCATTTGGAGGTTTATTTTGAATTTATAATTTCAAAACACAGATGTGGCAGGGTATCTAATTTCAGAGCTTTCAAAATTTATAGTTTTGATGGTTTTCATTTATTTTCTTTAACAAGAATTATTTTTGCAGCCTTCATGGCCTGATACGTGGTGAAAACATGGAGCTCGGTCGTGATTCTGATACAGGTGGACAGGTAACTCCTAGCAATAACTGTTTTATTTATCTATTTTGTCAATAAATTGGAAACCCTTAATGTTTATTTACTTCTAGTAAGACATTGTTAAGACACCATTCTGAAGAAATGCATACTACCTATTATTTATGGGTGAGTTTGGACTATGGTGTTTAAACAGGTTAAGTATGTAGTAGAACTAGCAAGGGCCTTGGGCACGATGCCAGGAGTTTGTCGGGTTGATTTACTGACAAGGCAAGTATCTGCTCCTGACGTAGATTGGAGCTATGCTGAACCAACAGAGATGCTGAATCAAAGAAGCACTGAGAATTCGATTCAAGAGCTCGGGGAGAGCAGTGGTGCTTATATCATCCGTTTACCATTTGGACCAAAAAATAAATATATACCCAAAGAACACCTTTGGCCCCACATTCCTGAATTTGTTGATGCTGCTCTTAGTCACATTATACAGATGTCTAAAGTTCTGGGTGAGCAGATTGGTGGTGGACAACCAGTCTGGCCGGTTGCAATTCATGGACATTATGCAGATGCAGGTGACTCTGCTGCTCTTCTATCTGGAGCTCTGAATGTGCCAATGGTGTTTACGGGCCACTCACTTGGACGAGATAAGCTTGAACAACTTTTGAAACAAGGACGCCAATCAAGGGAAGAAATAAATTCGACATACAAAATAATGCGGCGTATAGAAGCTGAGGAGTTAACTCTTGATGCCTCTGAAATTGTTATAACTAGCACCAGACAGGAGATAGAAGAGCAATGGCGCCTTTATGATGGATTTGATCCAGTGCTGGAGCGGAAACTGAGAGCAAGGATCAAAAGAGGTGTAAGCTGTCATGGCAGGTTTATGCCTCGTATGGTTGTAAGTTTTGGCATATTGTTTCTGATTTCTTTTCAAACCTATGATGTTTACTTCTATAGCTAAAGTTAACTGGTTACTTCAATGCATTTCTTTTAATGGAAGATTAATTATCCCCATTTTATCTGATATTTTCATAATGATTTCTAGGTAATTCCTCCTGGAATGGAATTTCATCATATTGTGCCGCATGATGGAGACATGGATGGGGAAGTGGAAAAGAATGAAGATAATCCTGCTTCTCCTGATCCACCAATTTGGCCTGAGGTAATATTTTATTCTGCATTATAAGGGTTGTGATAGCCTGTGTATGGCTGTCCCTTTCACTTATTTATTGTTATACTGCAAAAGGAAACTACTGTAGTATGTTAAGCAACCTTTCCTAGTGCAGTAGAGGTTCCGATTACAGTATTGACCTTGGAAGTATTGAATTGGCAGATAATGCGTTTCTTTTCCAATCCACGCAAGCCTATGATACTTGCTCTTGCCCGGCCAGACCCTAAAAAGAATATTACAACTTTGGTTAAAGCATTTGGAGAATGCCGTCCTCTAAGGGAGCTTGCTAACCTTGTAAGTATCCAATATGCCCCTGCCACTTTATCAAGTGAATTGGCTTCAAATATTTTTCTTATTTTTTCTGTATGCAAAATATGTTTTATATATAAGTTTCTTCTGATAAGTTTACTATATGTTGTTGTTGCAGACACTAATAATGGGAAATCGTGATGATATTGATGAAATGTCTGGCACAAGTGCATCCATGCTTCTTTCAATTCTTAAGTTAATTGACAAATATGATCTTTATGGTCAAGTGGCTTACCCAAAACACCACAAGCAATCATGATGTTCCAGACATTTATCGTTTGGCAGCAAAAACAAAGGTAGTGTAGATGATATAACTTGAGGCAAGAACAAGATTAGCTGGGTGCTGTTTCATAGAGTAAAACATATTAGAATTTGTGGCATGTTTCTAATATGGACGCAAAGTTTGCATTTTTACATATACTTTCAGGTGATCTATAAGGTGTCCAAATATCTATTATTATATTTTAGTGAAATAATCTTTAGATTACATTTTTTTTTGGATGTTTCCTTCTCATTTAACTTAATTTATTTTACACAATATTGATTAGGCTCTCTTATGAAGGAAAAAATGGGATTAGTCTTAAAGTGCTCTAGTGTATATGTTGTCCAACTTTTATTTCAAGGAGATTCATTCCTTTTCTTTTGTTTTGGGTTGTTGTAGGGTGTTTTTATCAATCCAGCTTTCATTGAGCCTTTTGGGCTTACTTTAATTGAGGTTCTTTCTCCCCATCTAATATCTAGAGTCTTTAATTGTTTCAGAAGTTAATTTGTAGACAATCAAATCTAAGCTCTTTGTTTACCAGGCTGCAGCTTACGGTTTGCCTATGGTCGCCACAAAAAATGGGGGTCCTGTTGACATTCATCGGGTTTGTCCACTGCTGGATTCTTCTTTGGCTCGCCTATATTTAAGCTTGAAGTTCATGATAGTTTGTTGGTAATGACTATGAATTTATTACAGGTGCTTGATAATGGTCTACTTGTAGACCCTCATGATCAGCAATCTATCGCTGATGCTCTTCTTAAGCTTGTTTCGGATAAGCAACTTTGGGCAAGATGCAGGCAGAATGGATTGAAAAACATTCACTTGTTTTCATGGCCAGAGCACTGTAGAAACTACTTATCTCGGATAGCCAGTTGCCGACCAAGGCAGCCTCAGTGGCAGAGAAGTGATGATGGACCTGACAATTCAGAATCTGATTCACCTAGTGATTCCTTGAGGGACATAAAGGATTTATCTTTGAACTTAAAGCTTTCACTCGATGGTGATAAAAATGAAGGGGGCAGCACTCTCGACAGTGCTTTGGATTCTGAAGAAACTTCTGTTAAAGAGAACAAGAAGTTAGAGAACGCCATTTTGACATTGTCTAAGGGTGCCATTGGAGGAGCACAAAAGGCAGACCATAATATCGGTGCCGGTAAATTTCCAGCATTCAGGAGGAGGGAGTATATTTTTGTCATTGCCGTAGATTGTGATACAACCTCAGATGTTCTTGAAATTATTAAAATGGTTATTGAGGTAGCAAGCAAGGAAAAATCTGTGGGGTCTATTGGGTTCATTCTGTCGACCGCATTATCCATTGCTGAGGTAAACTCTCTTATAGTATCAGGAGGTTTGAGCCCATCAGATTTTGATGCGTATATCTGCAATAGTGGTAGTGAGCTCTACTATCCATCTTCAAGCACTGAGGATGTTCCTGGGCTTCCCTTCGTCGTAGATTTAGATTACCATTCACATATTGAATATCGATGGGGTGGAGAAGGTTTACAGGAAGACCTTGGTTCGTTGGGTTGCTTCTGTCAATGATAAAAAGGGAGAAGCAGGAAAAATTGAGGAGGATGAATCAGGATCGACTTCGCATTGCTATGCATTCAAAGTCACAAATCCAACATTGGTAACTTTTTTCTTTTTCAAAATTCTATTTGGTGAAAACCCCTCCTCCCTCCCCCCTTGCCACACCCTCTCTTCTTGTTGATTTGATGGCTGAATCAAAATTCTCCGTCTCCGCGGCCCTCTTTTGTTGATTTGGCTGCAGAACTTTAACATAGTTTCTATCACCTTGCTTTTCCTTGTAGAAAGTTATGTTTAGTGCCTAGTCTTTCTTCTCAGGTGCCGCCGTTTAAGGAACTTAGGAAACTGATGAGAATCCAGGCTCTTCGGTGCCATGTTCTTTATTGTCAAAATGGTACCAAGCTTCTCGTGATCCCTGTATTGGCTTCTCGATCCCAGGCTCTCAGGTACATCTACCATAACAGAATGATCCCTTAAGTCTCCTGTTAATCACTATCGCTACTGTTTTGATATGTACTAGCTAGACGAATCTGTTATATCATTTCTGTCACTGAATTGAGTGGATTCGCATTTGTAGTTATTATAGAGCTTAATCATTAAGCACTTGGACATATTTTCAGGTACCTACATGTCCGGTGGGGCATGGATTTATCGAATCTTGTGGTCTTTACGGGAGAATGTGGGGACACAGACTATGAAGGCTTGCTGGGTGGAGTCCATAAAACTGTGATACTGAAGGGAGTTGGCATCGATGCTCGAAAGCTTCATGCTAATAGAAACTATCCGTTAGAGGATGTCCTGCCACTCGACAGTCCCAATATCGTACAAACCGAGGCTTGCGACAGCAACAGCATAAAATCATCATTGGAAAAACTAGGGGTTCTCAAGGTTTAGAAATTTACTGCAATCGCACATATACACACACACGTCCTCTCAAGAGTGAGAAGAGACTAGAATCACTCTGATGTTTTGGCTGCCTTATAATAAGGTACGGCTTCTTAGTGCCGCGTCAAATAAACTTGAAAGTAGACTTGCTTACAAAGGTTTCGTGTTTTGTTGAACAGGTGCTCACAAGCACTGTGTCTCTGTAGGTTGGTATTGTGGACTGCAAACCAAGCTGGTCTTCTTTGGTTTTGCAGAAGAAGAGAGTTATATACATATACTTGTGTTTTGTGTCTTGTTTGTTCAAATTCTCCTCCGTTTTCCGGTTACGAAGTTGGTGTAATATCCAAAGAATCTCGGCGTAAAATAATGGGATTTGCTCTATAAAATCTTGTTTACATTGATTTGTTCACGTTCTTTTAAGTTCTTAAAGGTCTTTCCAAGTACCCGAGTTATGCTCATGTTCAAGCACACCATGTGACTCAAAGCTAACGATGAATGCCAAACAAGTGTTGTGTTAATCACCCTTTAGTAATATTAATATATGGTCTATAAAATTTTGTACGCTTCCTTCCACCTGATAACAGGAATGTACTGGTTCTCGGATAGGAATGAATCCCTGGATTTTTTTCGGGCGTAGTTGGCTCTAGGTTTTTGAAAATCTAAACCTAGCCTTCTTCTGCCAGAACAAATTTGAACAAAGATAAAATACTTCGAGTCATTAGATTCATTAATCAGTAGAGAATTAATGTTTGAATGCAGGTAAAATTCAGATTATATTTATACATTTGATGAGAAATTAGATGAAATTGAGCAGGGTGTGCAGGATGAAATTGTCCCAACCAGGAATAATGTAAATCTCCCTGGAGAAAGAATCAAATGATTCTCTCCAATTTAATTATTATAGTTACCGAGCCATTGAGCCAAGCATTATGCATACACTATACGAGTTCGATTCTCTCCAATTTAATTATTATAGTCACCGAGCTATTGAACCAAGCATTATGCATACAAAATACGAAAATATTAATGTGTTCTTTTTTTTAATTTTTTAAGCGTAAAATTACAATATTAATCATTGTCGGAACCTGTTGAGACAAAACTACCTATTTCCCACATATAGTGGTAAATGTGTATGATGAGATTTAAACCCATTTATGTGTTTTTTAAATATACATGTTAAAATAGATTTATATCGGCATAAATTATGTTAAAACAAAATTGTATAGCTTCTTATATCTTTGAAAAAAAATATATTTAATTTTATAGCGCTACAAAGTAATATTTCCCTATATCTAATAACCAAGATTTGATAAACACTGATAGTAATTTTTTTTGAAATCCAACTTTATCTTCCCAGTTCAAACACAGACGCAGCTAACTAAATGAAAACAAAATCAGATTTGGCTGTTGCCAAAAAGGAGTCTTCGTGTTAGACTACACTTCAGACTTCTTCAAAAGCCCTAAACCAAACACACAAAAAAAAGGAAAAAAAAAAAAGAAGGAAAAAAAGAGACTGCTTCCATCATTGATCAATGGCTGATCATTTCACATGCACAGCCCCTCTTTTACTCTACCCTTTGATCATTCTCATTCTCTTCTTCTCTTCTATCAACCACCATTTCCATCTCTTTCGTTGCTCTAATTGCCATTCTCGTGATTCCAATCACACTCAAATAATATTCCAGGATAATAATGCACCAGTTTTTACACCTTCTTTTGATGCAGATGTTTTTATTAATGGTGGACATCGTGTAAGCTCTCATGATGTTGAAAATGTAATGAAATGAAAAACTTAGCTTTTTTTTTTTTTTTTGCACTTTTGCTAATATTTGGTGTTGTTTTTCTTGATTGTTAGGTGGAGAAAAAGAAGAAGAAGAAGAGCCAGTTTGAGAGAATGGAAGAGGGGTTGGCGAGAGCTAGAGCAGCTATAAGAATGGCGTCGCAGTCCCGTAGTTATACATCAGACAAAGTGGAGAGTTTTGTTCCCAGAGGATCTGTTTATATAAACCCTCATGCCTTCCATCAGTTAAGATCTTTCTCCTTCTTCCATCGATTTATCATTTTCGTCATATCAACTTGGAATGTTAATTGATATTGGAAATTATAATTTTATTACGTATATGTAATGTGATGATTTGGATCATATTTATGTAATTACTTGACAATTCAAAGTACTAAAAAAATAAAAAAACATATTTTGAATCAGTGATAGGGAGGTGGTGACTTATAGTGTTCAAAATTTTCTTGCAATCTTTGTTGTTTTGAATAATTAGTTCAAAATTAGTAAATATTTCAACTTGGTAAAAAAAAAAAAACCTTCATCAAGACCACTGACAATCACAAAAAGGCCATAAGAATCAGATCATCATCGAAACCCATAAAATTTGAGAGTGTGTGATTAATTGAGTTATAAACAAGTCAATATTAGTTTATTTCAACTTCTATACATACGATGTATAGTGCATTTCCCACTATGATGTTGCTATGTGGTAAAATTTATCACATAGCAAAATCATTGTAGGAGATGTACCATATATACGATGCATACAAGTTTTTTTTCCTAATAGGGGTATTAATTAGATGTAAGGTCTAGATTGACTAGGCTTACAAGTAATTAATGGCAAGGTCTTTGATGCTTGTAGCAGCATAATATGGTGATGGAGTGGGTCATCTCCAAACAACCCAAGTTTATTAATGTACTTTTTTTCCTTTGCTTTTCTAACTAGCTAGCTAGTAGCTAGAATCAATAACATCTTGTATACCCAGTTTGAGAAACCTAGAACATCAAAATCTTTAGATTCGTTATGTGCCCTCATCAAAGATGTTGACTTTTGGGATGGTCCCTTTTTGCATTTAATTAAGTCCCTAATTGATGTATTAATTTAGCATTATGTTTAATATAGAATATGTGTTTAGTTATAGTAGAGAGACCATCACATTTTCTATATATATATAATATAGCATCACTACTTGATATACATAATTTTCTATGAATAATTGAACAGGAGTCACATAGAGATGGAGAAGCGATTTAGAGTGTGGCCGTACAAGGAAGGAGAGTCACCGCTATTCCATAAAGGACCGATGACTGACATCTACTCGATCGAGGGACAGTTGATCGATGAATTAGAGGGCGGGAAAACTCCGTTTTTGGCCCGAAACCCTAATGAGGCCCTCGTATATTTTGTCCCCGTTAGCATCATGAATATTATACGATACGTATACAGACCTTACACTAATTATTCCCGAGATCGATTGCAAAACATCGTCAAGGACTACATCGGCATTGTGTCCAGCAGATATCCCTATTGGAACAGAAGCAATGGTGCTGACCATTTTCTAGTTTCTTGCCATGACTGGGTATGATTTTTTTTAAAAAAATAATTAATATAATTTTAGAATATTATTGGAGAAAATTATGACACAATTTTGAGTTTTGAGAAATGAATTTGATATAATTCACATGAAAAGAAACTTCTATAAATTTTGAAATAATTTTTTTTCAAAAAAAGAAAATTGAAATAATTTTCAACATTGTATAAAAAAAATAGTGTTTGTTTTTAATACAATGAAACCGTACAATATTTTCATGTGACATTCACAGGCCCCAGATGTTTCGGCTGCGGACCCTAAGTTGTACCAACACTTTATTAGAGTTCTCTGTAACGCCAATTCCTCCGAAGGCTTCCGACCGGCGATAGACGTCCCAATGCCAGAAATCTACCTCAAATACGGAGCGTTGAGGCCCCCACAGCTCGGCAGAGGATCAACCGCCCGTTGGATCCTAGCCTTCTTCGCTGGAGGTGCTCATGGCCACGTGAGAAACCGCCTATTTGCGTACTGGAAGGAAAAAGATGAGGACGTTCGCGTACATGATTACCTCCCTGAAACCCTAAACTACACCCAACTAATGGGTCAAACCAAGTTCTGCTTGTGCCCTAGCGGGTACGAAGTTGCAAGCCCTAGAATAGTCGAGTCTATCTACTCGGGCTGCGTTCCGGTCATCATCTCTGATCATTATGTGCTCCCGTTTAGTGATGTGTTGAACTGGAGCCGTTTCTCGGTTCATATTCCAGTAGAGAAGATTCCAGAGATGAAGAAGATTCTGCTAGGGATTTCTACGGAGGAATATTTAGAGAAGCGGAAAGGGGTTGTTCAGGTTCAAAGGCATTTTTTGATGAATCGGCCGGCCAAGCCCTACGATTTAATGCATATGGTGATGCACTCGGTGTGGCTGAGAAGGCTCAACATCAAGCTGCCGCCACCACACCAACAACAACAACCACGTCTGTGATGCCACCACCATGAGGAAAAAAGCTTGCATTTTGTATGTATAACTAAATATTATGTCCCATTAGTTATGTATTTTATTTACAAAGTTATGCAAAATTTATAAGTAAATCAAACAACTTATAATCTTGAACTCTAGTTGAGTTTTTAAAACTCTATGACACATAGTCATAGATAATCAAGACTTTCTTTCTATTTGTTGTTTTTTTTAATCAACCGATCAGAATTTAAATGCGTTTGGACAAAATTCGGATCAATGGATCCAATTTCCATGGAGACATGTGACCGACACATGCACATTTTCTTGTAACACATATGCATTTCTTATCATATGTCACATTTTCAATGGTAGAATGCATTCACTAAGTAATATATCCGGTGCACTGAAAATTTTCTCATGCAGTTGCATGACATACTATCTCCAAAATCTAATTTCTTTGATATTCGGAATCAATGTCATTAATATTTTTGTACAAAAATTTTAATTTTATACAAATTTTGGACTTTTAATTGGTATGTCATTTTTAATGTGTAATTAATTTAATAATAATGTATGCTGAACTCAAAAAAAAACCTTTATTATCAATTCCAGAAATTTTGTGTCATGAAAATATTCTTAAGTAAAACATGCTTTTAGTTTTTTCTACTCCACAATTTGAGGCATGATTGATAGAGACAAAATCAAGTTCAATATCATGTTAAGTGCTCCAATCCTATGTTTGTGCTTCAATCCAATGTCATGTTAGTGCTCCAATATCATAGTCAGGACTCAATAGCCAACTATTGATTCTTGACTATATTAAGTCTGGCCCGAGAGTAGTGTTTAAGAATATGATTGGCGCTAGGCGTTTGCCGGCCTAGCACCTAGCACCTAAACGCTTTAGGTATCAATTATTCGGCACCTAAGCGGTTACTTGGTAAGGTATATTCTAGAGATTTTTATAAATTAAAGCGTGTAAAAAAAGAGAAAAATAAAATTAGAGGATAAAAAATAGAAAATATTTTAAACTATAGGAACATAATGATAATTATCCATTATTTAATCAAAATCAAGTAGTCATTTACTAATGAAAAAAAAAAAATCTAGGTCATCCTGTCCTATGTCCCCCATCTAGAAAAACTCTAACACCTCCTTTATTTAAAAAAAAAAAAAAATTCCATCGCCTCCTTCAACGATGGGGTCTTCATCCGCCGCGCCAGTCTCACCGCCTCCTCCTTCAATGATGCCACCACCGCCGACGTTATCCTCTGCCTGTACATTGACCGCATCACTCCCTTTGCCGGCGAATCCTCCGCCGAGGATGACATCCAGATCTACCTCCACTCCGGCATCCTCTACCGCTCTAACTACTTTGTCGCTCTCTTCGCTGGCAATTCCTCCGCTCCCTTCACCGGCAAATCCTTCACTGCGGAATATGGCCGATTTGGCCATATTAGCTGCGGTGGCCGGCCGCCTAGCTACTAGGCGGTCGCCAAAACCAATTTTTAGAACACTGCCTGAGAGCATGAGATTATTAAAATACTTTAAAATATATATATATATTAATTATTAATAAAAAAATAAATATGATTTGTAATATTTAAATATTTATTTTATTTTAAAAATAATTTTTTTAACTAAATTTAATTTAATTTTTAAAAAATTAATTTAATATAATTTTATACTAATAAATCTCATATCATATAAATATAATATAAAATTATATTTTGTTCAATTTTATATTACACAAAATAAAGAATGGAACTTAATAGTTCCATATTTTTATATTCTTTTAATTTTTCTATTTTTTTAATTTTTAATATTTAATTAATTATTATAATATATTATATTTTTAATTACATTTAAAATATATAATATGAATATATTTAATTTTTAAAATTTATATTTATTTTAAATTATTTTAATTTAACTATATAATATTTAAAATAATTTTATTTTATATAAAAATTAATATAATTCAATCTAATTTTACATCAATTAAAGAATACTATTATTTTTAGTTCAATTTATATTTTATTATATTAATAAACATATCTAATTTAATTTAATCATACCTTATTATATTCTGTAAAAATAACTAAATTCATTTTTCACGTACCTCGCACTCTAAAAAAAAAAGAAGCCGTAGTTGACGGAAAACGAATTCGTATAACGTGAAGTTTCAAACACGATAGAGGGTCACATACGTCATTTCACATCTCCCTTACTCGCTCACACTTTTTTCTCCGTTTAAATAAGTAGACTTTCTCTCTCTCCCCGCCTTTTCAATTTCTCTCTCTTCAAAACTGTTTTCCCTCTCAATTTTCCCGAGAAAACGAATTCTCTCGCCAAACAAACAACGAAGAACAAAGAAAACATAATGACGCTCGTGAATTCGAGAACGGAGAGCTGCCGCGGATACTTTGTTCCGCCGACCTCCTCGCTGTGTTTCTTATCGATCGTTGTAGTTTTCATGTTTTCCGGCTATTTCAGCAGCTCCTTCGTGAGCTTCTCATCTTCCAAATTCTCATTCTCATCGTCGTCGTCGTCTTCATCGTCATCATCACCAGTAACTACGACTGATCTGCATAGAATCGTTCAGATTTCTGATCATCAAATCCAAGCCGTTAATTTCTCTACTTCGTCTAGCGACGACGACGGCATCACGGCCGTCAACCGATTCAGAAACTCGACCAGTACCGTTATAGTAAGTTTTCTTTAACTAAAAACATCCAGTAAACAGCTGAGGAATCAGAACGATCAATCAACAAATTCTCATTTTCGTTAAATTTTTTTTTCTCTGTTTGTTTGATTAATTCTTCTTTTATTATCACAGAAAAAAATATCAGCTGTAGTTTTGAGTAAAAAACACGAGCTGATGATCAAACACGGACTCGCTCGAGCACGAGCTTCAATTCGCAAGGCGGCTTTGACGACTCGAAACCTCTCGTCAATAGTCAACTACAATAACAACGACGACGATTATGTTCCTAATGGAGTCGTTTATCATAATCCCGTCGCGTTTTATCAGTAAGATCATCCTTAAATCTTTTCTTTTCTTTTTCTCAAATTCAATCAAAATACATAAAATTATCATATATCGTTATTTTTTTGAAACTACTGATCTCTCAATCAAGAGCCGATGTTTGTTATTATTATAATTATTATTACTATTATTATTTTATTTATCAGTAATATGAACATAATATGACTTGATTGGTTGATAAATGTTAGAAATATGAAAATATATTTTCGAACTGCTTTGCTTCTAAGTTACCACAGAAATATATAGAACAAGTTTTGCATATTCCACTATCTTTTTTGTTCATGTGTTTCTGTTTGTGATGAGTCATGAGTGAGTATTCTTGTAAGTGACGCATATATATAGTTGTGTGTATACTGTAGAGTGCATGCGCGCTCACACTTTAATTATACCTTTCCAAGTTCATTACTCATATGTGTGTATCATAGCTACTGCAAAAAAGAGAAGAGAACAAAAAACATTTTTTACAAAGCGGCGTTGCTTGCTATATATGTTGTATTGTAACTGCTTTCTTTTTAAGGGATAAAAAAAAATCAGAAAAGTGGTCCTGCAAATTTGCAAATTTTGAGATAGCTGTCAAGTGAACACTTTTATTGGGTTAAAAGATCAGGTGGTGTTGAGACCACCATAAAAATTGGTTGTTCTCCCAATTAAAAGGCCTGGGTTCAGTAATTAAATTTGTTTGGAACAAAGTTTTTCATATATGGGATAATCAAGGGCCTAGATTATAATTGTTGAAGACAGCTTTTATGGTAGACATTTTAAGGATATTATTATTATTATTATTATTATTTTTACGTTACCATTTACTATCATGCAATGATATAGGAGTCTAATTCTCATGCAACCAATGAGTAATTATGATTCTGTAGAACACAAAACTGACATTTTATGTTTTTTAGCAAAAATATGATCTTGTAGTAACACACATTTATTTGTATATAAAAATAATTGATCAAGTCTTCAATGTCAAAAATGTATACTTGTAATTTGACTTTGAAGGAAAAAATTATTAAAAATATTAAAAATTGCAGGAGTTATTTGGAGATGGAGAGGAGATTCAAGGTTTATGTATACAAAGAAGGAGAGGTACCAATAACCCACTACGGGCCATGCAAGGACATATACACAATAGAAGGGAGGTTCATTAGCGAGATGGAGCACGGTGCTAATAAGAGGTTCAGGACAAGTGATCCTCATCGTGCTCATGTTTACTTCTTGCCTTTTAGTGTGGTGTGGATGGTCAAGTACCTTTACAAGCCACTCACTTATGACCTCACTCCATTGAAGCAATTCGTCGATGATTATGTGAGGGTGGTCTCTACCAAATACCCCTTTTGGAATAGAACCAGTGGAGCTGATCACTTCATGCTTGCTTGTCATGATTGGGTGAGTTTTATTTTTCTTCCCTTTCTATTTTACTCATATTTCAATGCATCTCTCTCTTGTGCTACAAGGCTTGGCACATAGATATCGATGGTTGTCTCCACTATCTTAATATATATACTAATTGAGAGAGTATAACTTTACAGAGATATATATATATATCCCTTTTTAAGTTATCAATTACGTGTCAATAAAGGTGATTTCATCAATTCAATTGATGATGAATTGTATCATGAATAATTAAGAGATATACTTTAAACTTTAATTAAATTAAATGTATAAAATCTTATAATAGTTAAAAAAAAATTATTGATAGAGGTTGGCCCAATAGTATGCTCATTACATTTATATTCAGTTTGAATTGTCTCTTCCTCCTCAAATTTTAAATTAATTATAATAGGTTAAAATTTTTAAAAAGTTCCTTTATTTTTATTTTTTTTGGATTATTGCAGGGTCCTCATGCATCACAAGGCAACCCTCAACTCTACAACACATCCATCCGAGTCCTCTGCAATGCCAACACATCCGAAGGCTTCAACCCTCAAAAAGACGTGAGCCTCCCGGAAATCCACCTCTACGGCGGCAACATATCCCCCAAGCTCCTATCCCCGCCGCCCTTCGACGACCCACGGCCCTATCTCGCCTTCTTCGCCGGTGGCCTCCACGGCCCGATCCGCCCACTCCTCTTCCAGCACTGGAAGGGCCGTGACGATATGATCAAGGTCTACGAATACCTACCCAAGGAACTAGACTACTATTCATTCATGCTCAAGTCCAAGTTTTGCCTGTGCCCTAGTGGGTACGAAGTGGCCAGCCCTAGAATTGTGGAGGCAATTTACGCTGAATGCGTGCCTGTGATTTTGTCCGATCATTACGTGTTGCCGTTTAGCGATGTGTTGAGATGGGAGGCCTTCTCAATACAGGTAGACCTATCGGAGATTCCGCAACTCAAGGAGGTTTTGACGACGGTTACAGACGACAAGTACAGGAGGCTCAAGGAGAATTTAAGAGCTGTGAGGAGACATTTTGTGTTGAACCAGCCAGCTAAGAGATTTGATGTGTTTCATATGATTTTACATTCTATATGGCTTAGGAGGTTAAATATGAGAATTGGGTAGATGATATATAATCACTTCAACTTCTTCTTTTTTTCCTATAAATAATTAGGAGAAAATGTGAATCCATGATTTAATGTACCTAGAAATTTTCTAACATGAACGTTCAGATTAAAGATAAATCTAATAGAAGCTTCATATATATATAAATATAAATAGCTCTTAAAGAGTTAATTCTTTACCTAAAGAATTCTCAGTTTATAATTTTATGAAAATGAATGTTAGTTGATATGAGAGCATGCATGGAGATATAATAATCTACTATTCATGCCCCAACTGATCCAATATGAAAACAAATTAATTTGAAACTTAATGATAAAAAAAAAGTTTATTTACAAATTAAAAAAAAAAAAAATTAAACACAAAGAATTGTGTAATTTGTACAAATTTTTCTATGCATCCCTACTTGAACTAGCTCTTATTGCAATTGCATGCACAGTAATGACTCTTCCTTATATACAACCCTAGTTTAAAATATTGAAAATGAAAAATCCTAAAACTTGATCAAGACAACGACTTGTGTTTATTTATGTACAACATTTTACAACGAAGCAAAAAAGGCTGACTAGCTATATATGTATATCACTTGATGGGAATGAAGTTTTGAGAGAGACGTTCAATTTGAGATCGAAGCATGTCTCCAAACGAGAAACGGGACCGTTCTGGTGAGCTAGGTGAAGTTGATGACGAGGACGAGGAGGATGATCTTCTGGTATCATTCTTAACTGCAAGGTTTATTATGGGACCCATCTCTCTCTTCATGGACTCTACGAAATCCATATCGACTTCATTGCCGGAGATGTCTCTCACATAGAATGCGTTCATTGACTTCTCTCCTTGGGTTGCCACGTCGGCTCGTACCACGGCCAGACCATTCTCTCTCAGAACCCTAGTTATGTCCGACAGCAACCCGACCCTGTTGGCTGCACATAGCTCTAGCCTCACCCCCTGTTAGTTAATATTTAATACAAGTCAGATTTAAAATTCTAAGAAGATGATCAAGAAAAATAACAATGATAACGACACCAGAAAAATTTTTAGTTGCATACATCTATATTTTATTAAAAAAAATATCGATCCTGTGTTGATTTTTAAAATGTTATAAATTTTCAAGGTGTTAAATTTTAAAAAAAAAAAAAAAAAAAAACTAACCTCACAAACTCGGCGCTTGATGGCAGCTTCCAAGCATTTTATTACTCGTTCTTTTTCACCTTCTGTGTTCAGAGCATAACCATCTACATGTCGTATAAAGTACTCCTGTTTGTTCATGAATTATCAGCTATTAAAACATTCTAATTTAATTTAATTTAATTAAAAATAAAATAAAATTGATAAGTGTACACATCAAGAGAAATAAAAATTGTTGAATACCTGAAATGCAAAGCCTCCACGAGAAGTAATAGAAGCATGAAAAATCACGTATTGCATGTCTGTGAGGGTGCACACCGTATCAAACATGAGTCTCGGCCTATCTTTACACTCCACGCTAACTATCGAATACCCTTTCTCATCCCAACTCTCGATCCGCACCACCGTCGATGATCTCCTCCCTTCGTCATCACCATTGTTGGATCCTAATCCTACGGGCGACGATGACGACCCCCCAACGGGCCCACACGGCCCGTCGAAGTCCCTGACCGAGAGCATCAATTGGTGCAACCTCCTCTCCACGTTAGTCTTGATTCCAATATCTCCCCCAAGGTACCCTCCGCTCTCCACTTCCAGCGGGTTGATGTGGGTCCCGCTCGGGCTCGGCTGCTCGTCCTTGGCGCCTAGTACGGTGGTGAGGTGGCCCTCGATGGCGGCGAGGCGGTGCGGATCGCCGATAGGGGTGTCTGTGGACTGGTCTGAAACGTAGACCACGCAGGCTAGCCGGTCATTGTGGCTCCATGCATGTGCTTCTAGGATGTTGCAATGGAGGTCAGCTAGAGCTGCTGATATCTCGGAAAACAGACCGGGACGGTCCGTTCCGGTCATTTCGATGGCCGTGTGCTCGCTAGGGTTTTCGGATCCGAAAACTGCTTTGTTAGCATAGGTCTTTGCCATGGCCGAGCTTGGTATCTCCCCAGTTGTACCTATGGCCTGCATGCATGCATATATATATTTTCACATAAACAGTTAGCAAAATATAATGATTTTAGAAAATTTTCAGGTCAGAATCTCAAAATTTGTCATCAATTAATATTTTATTTCATATAATTAAGTTTCTAACATTCATGAGAATTTCTCCTAATTAAAGTTTTTTAAAAAAAGTTCTGTGACAAATTTAATTTTGAAACTACATATATTTCACTTGGTGTCATTCAAAATATTGGAAAAATAATCAAATTAAATAAGATAGAAACCTGAAGTTCATTAATAAAAAATCACCTGCTGGATATAGTTGATGACTTTTTTGTCATTAAGTTTGTTTCCATGTTCATCTTTGACATGAAACACTGCATCAATAAAGAAAAATCAAAAATCAAACGGTGGAAATTAAAAGAGGACTCGTAGTTACATAATAATAATAAATTTAATCACCATCCATAAACCAGCCTCCATCAGAGGAAATGTAGCTCTTAGAGATGGTGAGGTTCATGTCTGTTAAAACTTGCACCATCTCCAAAAGAAGTCCCTGCTTGTTCACGCTATCAACTTTGACCACAGTGCAATCTTCCATGCTTTCATTGTCAATACAAACCCTACATCTGCTCGGGACAAACGGGAACGAGCGAACGTCAGATTCATCAAACGACTGAGAATTTTATGGAATTATCAAATTTACAACACCTAATAAGATGAAATTATTATATATATTACTTACGTGGGGCCATAGATCCTCTCTGGGAGATTATCAAAATCCGGATCAAAGTAAGGCCAGCAAACTTTGTTCATGCTGCAAAAATAATAGCGAAATATTTTTAATGAAACAGAAACTTATTAATGAAAAGTTTTAAAATAAACAAAAAGAAAGAAATATTAACTGATTTTGGTAAAAACCATTAATCAAATTCTTATAAAAATAGTCAAATGACAAAGAGAGGTTTCTGGCGCGTGAAAAACACGTACGCAGCGGCAACAGTTGACATTGTTGCACTTTCACCCAAAATAGGGTTTTAACCCTAAAAACCAATTGATTTACTTATCTGGATTCTGATATACAGATAAATTTTAGTACAATTCTAAACAAATCTTCTATGCGGGAAATTAATGACCATCCTAACTGACCCTCTGGGTTTCCAGTGGGCATGAATGTTAGAATAAAAGTCAATAGGTCACCGTGTTTCGTTACAAAATACGTAATGAAACTCTAGGATGCGAACGTCCGTATTTTTTTGTCACATGCGAATCAAACGGGAATAAAGATATTTCCTATGTTTTTCCAAAGAACACAAAGAAACTCAATCCGGCACCCAAAATTACCAAGTGTACATCAGGACATGTATTTACACATACAATGTACCAATATCTGTTACATTTTTAAAGTGAATATATATATATATATATGTGTGTGTGTGTGTGTGTGTGTGTGGAATAAGAGGAAGAGAAACAAGGAAATCTATTGCTTACATAGAAATGTGGAAAGAAAAACTTATGTAAATGCAGATGTGTATAGCAGGAAAAACCAAAACAGCAATTTCCAAAAGAGAAAGAGAGAGAGAGAGAGAGAGAAGAATGAAGAAGAACCCAGTCTATCTCTTTGAAGAAGAAAGAGAATAGTATCAAGAACAAATGAGAGTTTTTTTTCCTCCAATATTAAATTAATTAATTAATTGATGGAAGAAGAGGAGCAGAAGAAGAGAGAGGTACATTGTAACTATTTTGAGATCTGTGAATGAGGGACACTGATTTACAAATAATAAAGCTTATAAATAGACGTGAAAAACGTGTGGAGTTAAATTGATTTATAAGAAAAGACATGGAAGGTTGTCTGAGAAGAAGACGTAAAAAAAGTCAATTAGTATTTATCGGCCACGTTGTCTAAATATTGATTTGTTGTTTTGACAATTCTCTTCTCTTTGTTATTTTATGCATTAATAGTCATACTCATTTTTGCTTGAAATTAAACATGCCCAAATATCTTCCAAAGTTAAGCTCATCATGCATATATATACATATGCAAATTATGATGTCATAATTAAGAGAAAATAAGCAAAATTTGATTTATAATTTTCTTATATGGAGATGGAAACTTGGAGAGCTAGCAATGTAGAATAATAGCTGTTACATTAGTGTAAATTCTACATTGACAAATAAAATTCTTGTTCACATTATGGTTACATGAGATATATAATTGACTTTTCATTAGATTCCATTAGATATGATAACTCAAAAGTTGTTCAAGTGATAGTTTAATTTGTGGTCCTTAATCATTCCATCCGATAACTCTCAAATGTAAAATGATATTAACTTGTAGCAAACCAATACAATGAATCCTATTCATTTTGACTAATTCTATGTATGCAAATGCTTTTCGTGATCAAATAGGAAACTCTCTTGCTATTTTTGTACACTTATCACAAAGAATCTAAGAAACGTCTCTCATCAATCCTCAAATCTCGTCTTCCTTCATTTCTTCCTAGGTAACTTCCATGTGTGTCAATTCTCACATAACGTATGTATTTTCTCGATAAGGTAATAATAATAGTTATCGATACGTGTTTTCTCGATAAGGTTATAATAATAGTTATCGAGTTGCCTCATGGCACCACGTAAATTTGTTTTATTAGAAGAGACCACATCATCATAGTACCATAAAAAAGTTTTTAACACTTATGAATGCATGGATCCAAACCTAATTTAATATTTGACACGATCAATAATATGAAATGACTGAAACCGAAGTAAATACAAGAAGTGAAAAATCAAGAAGAGTAGAAACACAAATAACAAAACTTTTCAAAGGCCTATAATTAACTTTTATGAAGGAAAAAAAAAAGAGAGAAGCAATTAAGTATGGCATTTGCAACTGTTAGTTCTACTGGATACAGAGTCCCGTAATTCAATTACTATAACACTACCCACCCATTCAATTTTTTTTTTCCACTTGGGATCGATCTATTATTCCCTTTTTCAGCTTTTGTGCACCAACAGTTCTACCAGTCAAAATGCCAAAATGTAACTCCAACCAAAAAGAAAAAAAATTTCCCTTCATATCGAGACTGGGACCGAGACCTCACCTTCACCTGCTCTATTAGGTGAACAAATACTTTTGCGATAAAAGGAACCTCTGATCCTTTCCCTAATTAACTATGGTTGAACCAGGGTCCGACAGCACCATTCACGTGCCCGTTGCTGTGGATCCCAACACCATTTGGGATGAGTGATGGGGGCAAGCCAACGGCCATCGGAGGTGGTGCAGTTGCATATAGCCCATGACTGTGTGGGAGATTGTGAGGGCTCACGAGAGGACTGCCAGCCGGACTCCCTTTACATTGTTGGAGGGTGTGGATTTGCCTAAGCCCTTCCTCGTGAATTCGAGCCAATGTCTCCAACTCCTTCATTGATAGAGCTTCCAAACCAGCACCGTAAAGGGGGGCATGTCGTGACATTTCTTCCTGAAGTTGAGACTCAAGGGTGTGAATATATTGCTGCAGAAGAAGACAAAACACCTTAACGTCAGTGTTCGCAAGAAAACAGAAAATGGTGCAGGAGCTCCGTTAAATTTCAACAAAATATAAAAAAAAAAAAATGTATTATCAGTCAGGACATTTAAGTGCATGAGAAGTCCAGCCACTAAATGAGATTTTATAATGACCCAAGACTACCCGTGCATAGGCAGAAAGACAGTAGCGACGATTAGGATGATGATAGAAATGAACAAAGAAAAAGGTTATAAGCTATGTTGTGGCAAAAACCTGGCAGGTCTGCAGTTTTGACTCCATGCCATCAATATATGCTTCACATCGAGCAACCTGCTCTTCCTTCTCCCTCTTTTCTCCTTCAGTTTGCCCGACTGTCTGTGTCAATCTTCGAACTTCATCCTGAAGTGACTGACAAATTTCTTCCCGAGTCACATTCTCCGTGGCATACCGTTTCAGTTCTTCATCAAATCTTTTCCTTCCAGCTTCCGCACTCTTTAATCTTTCAGCAAGAGCATTTTTCTCCTTCAGTACTCTCTGTCACATTCATATATTGTTGTCAGAAAAGGAATCAGAAAGCTGTCAAATACACAAGGCAGAACAAATAAAAGAAAATAGCAAATGATTAATCAGCAGATGACAACCAGCCAAACCTCACAAACCCCTAAAGGGAGGAATAATACAGTCATATATGTCATATATGTCAACAGTGTATTTGTTAGTAATACAGTCATATATGTCAACAGTGTTAACAAGAATTTTCACAGGATTTTCTTTTCAGAAATGAATTTTAACAGGACTTTTGTTACCCAGCTCATAGTGTTGTCGAAAGTAATGGTCCTTCAAATAAAAAACAGTAGATACACGGGCCTCACCACAACGGCACAATCTAAGCCTCAAAGAGCATAAATAAAAGTGCAAGGTAAAATCAAAATTCATAGAAGTAGAATACAACTCGAGGCTTTAAAATAATAAACAAATAAAATAAGCTATTCAAAGTCCAAATGAATGGCAAGAAAGCAGGTACATTCCACAAGGATCGCGGCATAACATAAAAAGGCTATAAAAACCTCAGCAATGTAATGATTTCATGCCAAATATTGCAAAGAAAATGGAAGAGTACTAGTTTTCAAGGACAATGGAAAACATTAAAAAAAAAATGTAAATTACTACCTTTAGTTCATCACGTTTCCGGGACTTCAACTGGGAGAGTTGCGTCTCTGCATCATGAAGACGATCCTGAAGAACCTTTTTCTCAGAACCAAGCTTTGCAATTTCATCATCACGCTCTGAGCGAATCCAATCAAGCTGACTTTCAATTTCTTGTATTTGTTCAGAAAGCTCCTTCTTCTCCCGGGCAAAGCGATCCATCTCACCCCTCATTTCAGACTGTCAATTATAAACCGTGTCAATTCTAATAAACCCAAATAATTAGGATGTGATAGAATTCCCATATCTTATTTTCAATCTTATCATTAAAAATACCTTTAGGCGATTGTTAGCGGTTTCTGATTCAATTAACTTTTGTGAGATAACCGCTTTTTCTCTAACCATATTTGACGTTTCAGCCTTCCTCTCTTCACGTATACGGATAATTTCATCTTCACTAGCACATAATTGATGCCAAAGAGCTGCTCGATCAACATTTGCAAGTTCAGCAACCTCCCGCATCATACTCAAAACAGGTCTAACAACCTCTTGCTCCTCACAGACCAGAAGAACCAAAATTTCCAAGTCTAAATCTACTTCACGACTACTCTCTGTACTACTAGTAGCACGGTCAACCAGTCTCTTCAGCATCCTACCTCTGTAGGACTCATCAGGATACCATTTTAACAATATCGTGTACAGCATCTTCACAAACCCCCTCACACGGAGGTCTCTGGAGAGAGCCAATGACTCAGCAAGACCGAGAATGTAACTAAAGTCATCACGTTGGACTCTCAGCTGCTCACTGGTTTCTCCCTCAACAACATCTACATGCTGAAAATTTTCAGCAACAAATCTAGCATTAAGGGTTAGCCTTTGAGTGAGGCGTCTTTCCAAGACCATAGCTACAGATTGAGCCACAATGGTTCCTCGAACTACAGCTCTCTCAAAGGTTTGAGCAGCTTCAACAGCAAGACAAGGTATTGATAACATCTCAATCAGGATGTAGATATCAGAAAAATGACAACTAGCACAGAAAGCCTGGTCATCCATAGCATGCAACCTTTCAGAACTGGGACCATTTTCACCAAACAAAAACTGCCCACAAGGCATTGTGGAGCCATTGTCACCAAAATCATCATCACAATCAATATCTCTAAGTAAGGTTTCAGCAACATCTCCCCAACGATTTACAGTTTTACTTAAAAAATCAAGGACACAAGGAGACACTTCTGCTCCCAAATTTTTAAGCCTAACACGAACAGATCTAACCTGCAGACGAGAACGCACAAGTTAAACAATGCTTATGAGACCTGTCAAAAAAAGAAATAATGAAAATGACATGATAAATACATACCGCTTCAGGAAGATGTTGGCATTGGGATGCAGCTTTAAATATAAAATCTATGGTTGCTGCCAGCGGTTCATCATTTGAGTCCGTTAAAAGCTCCAAAGATTGTAACAAAACACGTTCCCACACTTCACTGCCACATTCCAGTTGACTAAGAGCACCAAAAACCTGAGAAACAAAGCATATCATAGTTAAGCAATAAAAGGTACAGGAATAGAATACACTATTTAATCCCTGTTGTGAATTTAGTCTAGTTTGCATGTTGAAACAAAGCATATCATAGTTGAGCAATAAAAAATACAGGAATAGAATAAACTATTAAATTTAGTCTATTAAATACAGGAATACAGCAATAAAAGGTACAGGAATAGAATACACTATTTAATCCCTGTTGTGAATTTAGTCTAGTTTGCATGTTGAAACAAAGCATATCATAGTTGAGCAATAAAAAATACAGGAATAGAATAAACTATTAAATTTAAAGTAAATAAAACCATATGCAAACTAGACTAAATTCACAACAGGAATAAAATATTCAGATTCCTTTTATTTTTAAATAAAAGAACACCCAAGAAAACCTATTAAATAAATGGAATAGAACATCTCATAAGTAATCTTACGGGTATCCGCAACGCAGGCTCAGCATCTGGCTTTTGAAGTCGTTCAAGAAGTGCATATGCAGCCAGTGGGTGCTCTGAATGTTCAACCAATTTGGGTACCAAGGCAACTAGGTCTGGTTGCAGATGCTTAGGAGCTTTATCCAATACAAGAGAAATCTTCTGTGAGGACTGTGGACGTCGTCTTGGTTCAGGACAACCTTGTGGAACAGCTCCATCCAGGGCTCTCAGTGAGTTTACAATCAACCCCAAAAGCTCCTCAGACTGCTCTGGCCACTTGGTCTGAAATCAATTTATTCAAGAAGTTAATGCAAAAGAATTAAGCCAGGAAGTTCACAGGTTGTGCAATCCAAACTCATACCTTAGAACGAAGAGAAGCACTTTCTGAAAACCCCCCAGCAGATGTTTCTGGCGGGCAAATTGGCTGTCCAGGAACGGCTTTTTCAGGTACATCAATCCCATTCATGTCAGAACTTTGTACAGCAGATGTACTGCTACTATCATCCACACCAGAATCCAATCTCTCATATACAGGAAATTGAGCCGACTCAGTTGCTCCATTTTCCCTATCAGATTCCAATGGCCTGGCACCTCCATTGCCATCAAGAGAAGGTTTTGAATTTGCATCAGAAGAATCACCATTAGAACTTCCTTCTGAAGGTTGGCAACACTCAACCATTATATCCAAAAGTAGATCAATGATTGCCTGCTGCAAAACTTTAACACCCATTAACAAATTCATGACACTGGGGGAAGATTCATCAGTCTTTGTGACCTTCTTTCCATCATTATTACCAGAGAGCTTGGTTGGTAAAAGCAAGCGCTTTGCTTTAGCTGGGTCATCAAGGTAAACACGAAGTCCAGTGAGAAAACCAGCAATTGCACCAGCATCCATCAAAAGTTTTTCTCTTAGAGTGACCTGTGGTTGGGATGGATTATCTCCATATGTGAGATGAAACCCAGCTCTTGAAAGAAGATTTCTAACGATATCTTCTTCATCTCCACTTATTCCTTCACTGTCTTCAGAATCAATGAGTTCATCAGGATCAGTTGTCAAAGCATCCTGATCGTCCTCAGAAGCCAAAACCTGACAGAAGGAAACCACACATGACCAAAGAGATAAGTAACCTTGACATGAAAAAGAAAAACTGGAAATCAATGCTGCCTGCAAAGAACTGCAGAAGAACGTAAACTAGAATGAAAAAGAAGATATAGAAAATGACATCACAATTTACAAACCCAAGCATACTTGGTCTCAAACAATCAAAGCATGTAAATGCATTGACATCAATTCATTTTGTTTAAATGCAAATCAATAGCACAGGTCTGAGATACAGACAAGGTTATTAAATTTCAGATATAGATCACTACACAGTAACCACGGAGTAGAATGTATTGCTTAAAAGTTTTAAAACATGGACAGACAACAAACAGGAAGCAGACAGTTAACATAACCCAGTTCACAACAAACATAGGATTTTGCTACTAGTTAATGTTAGTGAAACCTCTTTCGTCTACAAATGCTCCAGCAAATATGTTCTGTGATAAGAATATTCCAAAAAAGGTCAAGCTTATCAATGTAAAATTGAACTTATAATGGAAATAACATAAATTAGACCATTATTTCCTTTAGGCACACATGCAAAGTCCGTATTGGGGGATGCAATAGTCATTAGCCCATCTATAAGTTAACACTGCATCAGCTTTTAGAATGAGGTAATTTCATAAATGTTCTCAAGAGTTCAATAAAAACCGATAATAGGTCCAAATCCACCAGCAAGCACAAACGAAACTTGTACATAATGAGTAACATGTGACAAGTAGAATGAAGAGGGCCCAAAACTACTCACCTCTAGGTCTGAGAACTCAAACCAAGGGCAGCAATCCAATATTTCACAAACAAAAACAACAGTATCACGCATGAGGAAACCTGCATCTGCTTCCAACATATCAGACACCTTCATGAACTGCAAAACAGAATTATTCCATGTTTTTGTACATATAGAAGATTCCTTCCACACAGTCTTGGCTGGGTTCTTTTGATTCACCACAGCCATTCTGTATCTAACCCAAAAATTTTTATCTGGATCACTACCAACTGACTGATCACTCTCTAAATATATACAGATGGTGTCAAATGACTCGTATACACCTGCATCATGAAGCAGCTAACGGTCAGCAAAATAAAAGGCAAATGACTGCAATTGCATTATGAGTGGAGAAAAGTCAAGGGGCAAGCACCCACCAATCCGAAGCTCACATCCACCAGCTTGAAAGAATTTGCTGAAAATTTTCCGGGTTTCCATTATCTCCTTGAAGGACAAGAAGTTCTCCACCTTCCAAGTAAATGAACTTCTTTTTCCCACCTTGTCTATTTGGGAACCAGCATTGATTGACTCAGTATCCTGATCAGTAAAATCCTGCATTATTGATGTCTCTTTCAGAATGAGAACCTCTGCTGAGAATACAACAGTGTCCTGGACAAGAAACCCAGAATCTTGGTCAAAGAGACTGGTAAGAGTCACAAACTCGCGCCAACCCCAATCCTTTGCAGCTTTGGAATAACGATTCTGGGATTCCTTCGTGACAGATTTCTCTTCCATTCTTTGGTTCACAACCGACAACCTATGACTCACAAAACAGCTCCAATCACTAGAAGTATTTCGTGAATCCATAACTTCAAGAAACACCGAAAGGTGGCAAGGTGGCTGAGACTGCCCTGATACCATCAAGCACAAGGGTAATTAACATCAGTTCACTCTTGTAAGCTCAAATTTATCCAGTTCATAGAATTTCAAGTCCAGTGATCCAAATACCACATGCAAGGTCGGAAAGTCACTTCTACAACAGAAGCTACGCAGGACATTTAATATTTTCAAAGCAACAAAAATTGAGTATTTACAAGCCATACACAGTAAGATACCATTTGAGCATTATTAAAAATTGTCATCACTTACACTTTCCTAGCCACGATGTAAGCAAGTGTCATCCAAGCTCAAATTATTCATGCTCAAAAATCAGAGTATACATGAGCAAAATGGAGGTTACACAGCTCCAACACCATGAATCATATTAGAAAGTTTCATCCAACCACTACCCTAAGCAGCTATGGACCTGGCTCAGACAAGTTAAGAAAAAGGGTCATCCCTCATATATATCAGTAGTAAAGGAGCATCTACTCCTCAGTTATCCATCTAGCAATAATATGCAACAAAATCTACACTACACTGATCATGGCAGCCAATTGACACCTATTAAGTGACACAATACACAGACATCAACTACTGCAACCAATCAACTAGTAATATGGTCTTGCATACCTCTGGGATAAACAATGAGACGGCAATCCCGGTTTCCAATCTGAAACCTCCTGCTCTTGATGCAAAGCCCTGTAATCTTCCTCTTCTTCAAAAGATCTTTCAACCTCGTAAAATTCTCAATCCTCCAAGTGAACTTCCCCATATGTCCATCAGACTTCCTCGCCCCACCCCCACTCCTCCATCCAATCAA
Source organism: Xanthoceras sorbifolium (assembly GCA_003430845.1). Classification (NCBI taxonomy): domain Eukaryota; kingdom Viridiplantae; phylum Streptophyta; class Magnoliopsida; order Sapindales; family Sapindaceae; genus Xanthoceras; species Xanthoceras sorbifolium. Next base: position 29,685,939 of record CM010616.1, read on the forward strand.
CCCCCCATTCTTCGAGAAGCTACTCAACTCCTTGATCACATGAAAGGATGTGCTGAATACCGCAGTATCATCCACCAAAAAACCAGAGTCAGCACCAAGAAAATCAGCCATTTTCATATAATCATTCCAACCCAAACTCGTATTGTCCCCACTCTTATTATCAGCCGCAAACCTACCATACGAGTCTCTGTGCATGTGATTGGATCCCGGCTTTTGATTCAACACCGACATTCTAAACAAACACCAGCAACTCCTATCAGACACCAGAGTCTTCTCCATATCCTTACTTTCCAAACACATTGACAAATACTCCTGCCCATTAACCGAGCTTTGATACACACTAATCCTCAAATTACACTCTCCGGCAGGAAAAACCGGGCTCATTATCTTCTGCGTCTTTATCATTTCTTTGAACAAACTAAAATTGTGCACTTTCCAGGTGAATTTCCCACTCAAAACATCGGACACTGGGCCCGCAACCACAGACGAAGACATCATTGACGGTGATTGTAACTCATTATTATCACGCGTGAAACTAACAGATTCATTCAAAATCAAAATATCGGCGGTGATTAAAACAGAATCGTTATTGAATAAATAACCTAATTTGGGATCGAAAACAGTAGAGGAAGGTGTAAAATCGCACCAACCGTGTGATTTCTTCTTGCTGGAGAACCGGTGCCACGAATCGCGATGAATCGTCTTCGAATCGTCGGACAGGTTCACGATAGCCAACCGGTAGCTCGCGAAGCAGTCCCATTTCGACGAGGAGGTGCCGCGAGGGTCCATGATTTGAAGATATATGGAGATGTATCCAGGCAGAGCCTGCGAGTCTCCTTTCGGGTACACTAACAGGCGACAATCGTAACCGCCTACCTCGAAGTACTTGCTCCATAGTGCCCTAGCTCTGATGCGCGGGAAATTGTGGACCGTCCATCGGCACACGGCCGAGTACTCTCCACGCCGATCGACGGTCACACTTTCCTGAGCCCCGCCGCTGCCGTCCCTCGCACCGACGGACAGGTCCTCCACTCCTCCCGCCGCGGCCGAGAACGACTGCGGCTTCTCGGATGAGGTGGACGGCTGCGACTGTGATAGTTCAGATAAGGTCGACGACGATGACGAAGAGGAAGACGACGATACTGCCTCCGATGAGCTCTGCTTCATTGCTTTTTCTAGGGTTTTTTTAGGTTATATCTCTCTCTGTTTTATTATTATTCGTGTGTTCTTTTTTTCCTGATCAATTTTTTCTCTTTTTTTTTAAAGATAGAAATATAGAGAGAGACACAGAGGAGATAGTTCTCCAGAGAGAAAGCAAACGAAAGAGAGAGGGGGCTGATTTTATGTGGTGAGAGAGAGAATAAGAGAGAAGGAGGCCACTCTTGGACATTGAGAGGCGCATGATAAGTTAAACCTGCGCTTGCAGTGGCGCGACGATACACTACTGACGATACTAAATCCATTTCCATGTGTCTGCACATGTGCAACCGTTGGATTTTTTTCGGATCTGATAAAATGAGTATACACGTGCGTCCAGGGAGGGAATGGGAGGGCGGGACCCATATATGATGCGAGAGGGGTGTGTTACAATTTTTACACACGCGTGTCTCTTCTTAGTTGCCCCCCGGGATTTGCTGTAGGGCCACGTCAGCATTACTCAAAAATGCCCATTGGGGCCCATCTTTCGGTGATCGTCTCTATAAGCGATCGAGTTTGATTGGAACCAGAACTTTTTTTCCTTGTTCGGTTTTCACGATAGAATTAGAGAATTAGATTATCGACCGTTGAATAAATGTGATGGGCGTTACATCCAGCGGCTGTTATATTCAAAATAAAGTTTTTTTTTTTAACATTTTTTTTTGGCACAAAGTGATGGTCATGGACATTGTTTGATGTTTGCTGGCCCATACATACGGCGAAGAATAACCTAGTACACTAATAAAGGTGGTAAATTCACCGGTCCAAAGTTTTAAATAATAAATTATTTATTTTCATATTAATAAGACTATATGGATAATATATGAATAGAATAGTATTTAAAAGACTACAAAAATTAGGACCTATTTAATTTTGTTGTGATATAATATTTAATTATATTTATATATAATTTTAATAATAAATAATAAACTAATAGGAATTATGTCATATAAAGTCGTAAAGATATATAATTATTTTATAATTTTAATTGTTAGTACATAACTATTAGGGCTTATAATTAACTTAGATTATAATTTGATATTGAATTTTTAATAATATGTAATATAATTTTTAATTTTAATTTTAATTATATTTAAAGTTTAATAATAAAAAAATTAGTTGAAATTAAATATATATTAATTAAATTGTGTGTTTGAATTATATTTTTATTTTTTTAATTTTTAAATTTAAAAATAATATTAAAAAAACTTATATATATTATTTTAAATATTAAAGTAATTATCTTACCAAATTTCAAACATTATTTTGTTATATTTAGATTTATATGCAAATTTATATTTTTAGAAAGGAAAAAAATTGTATTGTTTTTTCATTATTTTTTTCTGAAATAGAAAAAAACAGTATTTGATGTTATTCAATGCAATCCACACGTGTCAGCTCATCAAGTCGAAAGATCTATGAAACCTCTGTAAGCCCCAGTGTGACTCGCGCAATTTCCTTGAAGCGCCAACTCGGAGCTGTGACTCAGCACCCTCCGATTCTCATCTCTTTCTCCGATTCCAACCTCCGATCAGTAAATCCCAGTAAGATCGTCCAAATTTTCAACTTTTATAGTTGTCAAATTTTGAAAAATCTAGGTCTAATTAGGGTTTTCATTTCTGTCGTTGATAATTTTTTAATTTTTTGCAAAAAAGGGGTTTGATTAGTATTGAATTAACAGCTGTAAATATTTTTTTTAACTTATAATTTAACTCAAAATATCATTATTAACAATAAAGATTGAAACTTCATAATGAGTATTGTCACTTATGTAAATGACTTATAATTTGCTTGCTTGCTTTGCTATAGCTTTGATGGATGAAGTTCTTATGTGGGTTGGGAACTGGTTGGAGATAGCATTTTGTTGGGTTAGAGGGATGTTTTGAACTTGTTGAAAAGTGCCTTAAACTATGCTAACTTGTTTAAGTGTGTGTTTAATTTGGTGAATTCTTCAACAGCAAGGACATGATGAAGAAGGGTGTTAGAGTTTGATGTGAAGGTAATATTACCAGTTACATTGCATTATTTTTCCTTTTTCTTTTTTTTTTTTTTCTTTTTTTTTTTTTTTGGGTTCTCTTCTGGTTCAGCTAGTTCTTTGTGATGTACATGAAACTTGTTGTTAGTGGCTCATTCAGGGTTCGAATTAGTGCAACGCAGGATATAGTAAAAAAGAGATTTTCACTTAGGTAGAAGGTTGAAAGCGTAAAGCAATTGTGATGCGTTGTATTCAATTAAATACTCGTTTAGAATGTTGAATGGTCATCAATTAGAGGATGGCAAAATCCGTTCCAAGTTACAACCATTACAATGCCTTAATTGCATTATGAGACCAAAATATGTTTGTAGAAGACGTAGGGTGGTTGGTTGATATACTTATTAAAGTTGCTGATCGGATGAGTTATTTGTGATAGATCATGTTGCCAACTTTAGTAATTTGTTAACTGCCACAGTTCAGAAGATTCCAGACTGGTTGATACATACAACAACGTAGAGATTGCAGCACTGTCTTCTATACTTTAATACAGCTTTAGAGTGCCTAGTAATTTCGGGGTAGGATTTGTGCCTACGTTATTTTCTTATAAATATTGCTGAAGTGGATTTTTCCACAACTGTTATTGTCTGGTTGTCATTAAGTGAAACATGACATAAGAACTTGTTTTATTGTTATTGACCTTCTGATTAATGTTTGTGCATAATAGTTAGTGTTTATAGAGAATTGCCTTTTATGGCATCTTGATTTTGATTGTTGTTTTTAATCTGTGTTTCAGATGGAAGAAGTTTGTCTTAATAGCGAGCCAGTGTTTGATGAAGGTGATGAATATGAGGCTGATGGAGACTGTAACATGGAGCACGATGATCAAGCCGGTGAAACTCATATGAAAAAGGAACCTTCCCAACCCACTGTTGGTCTGGAATTTGATTCTTTTGATGAAGCTTATGACTTTTATAATGTTTATGCCAAGGAACGGGGTTTTGGCATAAGAGTAAGTAATTCATGGTTTAGATCAAAGAGAAAAGAGCGGTATAGAGCAAAACTTAGCTGCAGCAGTGCCGGTTTCAAGAAAAAGAGTGAAGCCAACAATCCCAGACCAGAGACGAGAACTGGGTGCCCTGCCATGATAGTGATTAGGCTTATGGACTCTAAAAGGTGGAGAATAGTTGAAGTTGAGCTTGAACACAACCATCCTCTGAATCCACAAATAAAACGGTTTTATAAGTCCCATAAAAAGATGATTCTTGCAGCAAAAAAAGCACAGCCGCTGCCGCTGCCCGTAACTGAAATACATACGATTAAGCTGTATCGGACAGCTGTTGTGGATGCTGCGTGTAACGGATGTGCAACTGTTGATGCAAGGGAGGGTTTGAATCCCGTAGATCACTCTAAACATTTGGAACTTAAAGAAGGAGACGCACATGCAGTTTATAACTACTTCTGTCGAATGAAGTTGACAAATCCAAACTTTTTTTACTTGATGGACCATGATGATGATGGCCGCTTGAGGAATGTGTTTTGGGCGGATGCTAGGTCCAGGGCTGCATGTGATTTCTTCTGTGATACAGTTGCAATTGACTCAACATGCCTTACTAACAAATATGAAATCCCTCTAATCTCATTCGTTGGTGTGAACCACCATGGACAACGTGCCTTGTTGGGCTGTGGTTTCATTGGACATGAATCAGTGGAGTCTTTTGTGTGGATCTTCAGGGCATGGCTTAATTGCATGCTAGGCCCACCTCCACAAGTCATTATCACCGACCAGTGCAAAACCTTGCAAGGTGCGGTCTCAGAAGTTTTTCCAAAAGCTCGTCATTGTTATTGTATGTGGTATATCATGCAGAGAGTTCCAGAAAAATTGGGAGGATTGAAGGGATATGAAACAATCAAAACTTTGTTGAGCAAAGCTGTCTATAATTCCTTGAAGATAGCCGAGTTTGAAATGGCTTGGGCTGATATGATTAAGCAGCATGGACTTGGGGATAATAAATGGCTCCAAATGTTGTATGAAGACCGCCAACGGTGGGTTCCAGTTTACCTGAAAGACACATTTTTTGCGGGAATGATCCCTGTCCAAGAAAAAGAGAGCGTAAATGCATTTTTTGATGGTTATGTACATAAACATACGTCTTTTAAGGAATTTGTTGATAAATATGATCTAGCTTTACACAGGAAGCACTTGAAAGAAGCTATGGCAGATCTGGAGTCAAGAAATCCATGCTTTGAATTGAAAACAAGATGTAATTTCGAATTGCAGCTCTCTAAAGTGTATACAAAAGAAATCTTCAAGAGGTTTCAATCCGAAGTTGAGGGGATGTACTCTTGCTTCAACACGAGACAAGTGAGTGCTAATGGGCCAATAATAACATACATAGTAAAAGAACGTGTTGAAGTTGAAGGAAACGAGAAAGAGGTTAGAAATTATGAGGTTTTATACGAGACAAGTCAGGTGGATATCCGATGCATATGTAGTTTGTTCAACTACAAAGGCTACCTCTGCAGGCATGCATTGAATGTTCTTAATTATAATGGTGTCGAAGAAATCCCTTCTCGATACATTCTGCCGCGATGGAGTAAGGATTTCAAGTGCAGGTACCTTCTCAATCATGGCTTCAATAATAATGATGTTTATAACCCAATTTACTGGTCTAATCATCTCTATAAACGTGCCATTCCGATTGTGGAAGAAGGAGCACAATCTGTAGATCATTATAGAGTTGCATTGCATGAATTGGAGGAGTTGTTGAATAGATTCAATATTGTAGAGGACAACTTATTGTAACAGATTTTTGAGATTGTCAAATCCATTGTTTTTACTAGCAAAAAGTATTAAAGGTCTTTGTCATATTTACAGGCCATTTTTCTCTTTGTACATTTCATGTATATGCTGTGTCAACTGAAGGGAATTATAGGCTAATGATTGTTCGAGTTTTTATCTTTAAGGCTGTCCATATTCGATTAGTCGGTCATTAAAATTATTCAACCATTCCACCACGAAATTCAAATAATCCATCGGCCTCTGATGCTCCATATATGTTTTCAAAGTTGTATGTTGCTTTTCTTTCCCGAATTGGTAAGTGATGATATAGATAGAATTACACTACAGATGATTGAGAATGATCGTGAATTGAATATCTATTCAGCCTTTCGGTTTGCATTTTGACATTACAAGACGTGATATGCATTAAAGTATTTAGCAAGAATTGATCAGCGAGAATATATTAGACCAAAAGTTTAAAACTTTACCATATAAATATGATCCAGTTTGTATCTCCACGTGAGAGACACACAAACTTGCTCACTCAAACGCAAGCACTTGCACAAATTCACATCGCATAATTGGAAACTTAATTGAAGTTACAGCAGAAGAAGCGTAAATAGAAAAATCAAATATACTCCAAAAAACAAAATAAATCAAATGAGCACACTCAAACACCAATTGATATTAACTCTCACTTTATGCAGGAAGGCAGTGTAACCCCGTGGCATACGAAAGCCAGTACGATATAAATAATCAACAGGATGAGGATGATCAGAGCAACCCTGCAAGATGCAACGCAAGTTAGTGGACAACTTAAATGCCATGTGATTCTAAATTCTAATGCAAACGGGCCTTAGATATCATATAATAAAGTATCAGTTCACAAAACATACGTGAGCTTGACGTTTCTCCACCATACTGTGCTTCTAAAGCGACGAGCTTGCTTTCTAAAGCGGAATGTATTCCCTTGCATATTGGCAGTCTTATCGACCAGCAATTCCAAGCGATCACCTCTCTCTAAAACTTTGTCAATATTCTCTATCATGACATTTCGTACCTGTTAAAATAAAAAATTGACAAAAATTAAAATTGACTGTCTACGAGTTTATATCAAGACTTTATCTTTCTCCTTTGTATCCACGGGCATAACCAATTCATCGGACCATATCAAGCAGAGAAACCTCACTCTCAATAGATCATGTGTTTCGATTAAGGATTGCATACTAAAACTACAGGAGGAAGCTACTTAGACTGAAGCTATCAAACCTACCTGGCTCATTTCACCTTTTAGTCTATTTATCCTATCAGCATTCGGGTCATTCGAGTAGTATTCCATTTGTTGGCTCAAGACCCTCGAGAATTCATCGTTCATGGCATAAGCTTGAGCTGAATGAACTGCACGACCATAATTCCTCACAAATCTCTGATGAATTTCTTCCAGGAATGCAAAGGGAATTCTCCCTGAACAATTTAATAAAAGAAAAAAAAAATGAATGACATTAGCACATAAATACTGTGAGCAAAAAGTTGGAGAAAGCGTCTTCTCTACCGAAAAATGTACGAATATACAACTATATAGACCAATTATTACTTCAATTTATGTGTCCATAAGAAGAGCACAAGAACCCTCCGGCAAAGAAGTAAATATCAATAATATCCCCAAAATGTGAACGATATTTTCGCTGGTGGTACCAATATAAAAAATATAATCAAAATATCGGAATTCTGGCAATATTTACAATATTTTCACTGATATTTCCATAAATTTGGACCCTATACATCCATTGAAACGGAAATTTACTTCCTTGCCCTCTTGAACATACATTCAAGGCTTTAAACCAAAATTCCCCTATCACCAGAACAACGCTTAAACCTCCTATGGAGGATCTACTATTTCATAAAAACGATAACACAATCCAAGTGTCAATGCGAATAGAATGTTAAGAGATTTCGAAGAAATTATGTAACAATTTGAAAGCAACCCAATCGGGTAAACACAACAAACAGCACTCTGTTACTTAAATTGCCAAAATCCAAAAATTTCGAAAACCAATCCCTACATAAATTCGCAAATCAGTTCATAATAAACCTACGTTAACTAACAACTTAGTGCTATCACCGATTAATCTTCAAAAACTTAACAAAAAAAGTGAAAACATAATTACGAACAAACAACTCAAAGAACAGAATCGGAAATCTTCAAAACAATTCGACTCACTTCCAGCGGTGTCGTCTGCCATACAGAGAACGGTGAGGCCATCGGTGCGCTTAACGTGGAAAATATAACGATCTTGAGAGTACGAGAGGTGACTGTCGTTGTCTCCCGGTATCTTGTCCAGTATTTGCCTGGCGATCGTGCTGGCGTTGGTCGCCGTCGCGCTGTACTCCGCCAGCACCACCGATCCACGCGCCACCAGAGCGTACAGTATCGCCATCTCTCTCTCTCTCTCTCTCTCTCTCTCGACTGATCAATCAAAGGAAGCTTCCCTCTAATTGATCGATTCAGGAAGATCCAAGTTGTTTTCTCTCTCTCACTGTAGTCTCTTTGATCGGCTTTGGATAAAACTGTAAATAACTAAAAATATATTGGTTTTGGCGGAAATGAAAAGTTGAATTTGTGGAGAGAGAGAGAGGGGTAAACAAATAAATACATCTGGATAATTATTAATTCAATGAATTTATATAAGTTTTGTAGAATTATACTATAAAATAAAAGTTTATATAAATTTACACTGAATTCTCATGCCGTTAAGTTTGTTCATTTAAAAAAAATAGAATAAGAAACGTGTAGTGGTCAAAAATAGCTCAAAAGGCTTAGGGTCCGTTTAAAAGAGTTTTTTAGCGTAGAACTTTTAAGAGTATATCTTTTTAAGTAGAGCTTTTACAAGTAAAGTTTCTAAGGAAAAGTCGTTGGTCGTTTGGTTGTCAATTAAAAAAGCACTTTTAAGCTGTAGATTGTTTGATTGTATTAAATTTAAAAAACTATTTTAAATGATAAAATTACTAGAAAGGACATTAAAGAATTTTAAACATAACAAAGAAAATATATATAAAAAAATATCTTTCATTGAAATTAAAAAAAAAAAAAAAACACAACATAGCAGCATATATAATAAAAGAAAAAAAAATCATAACACCATATACAAATCATGCACAGTAAAAAAAATTTAAAATAAGCAGAACGCATAAAACTATGTATGTGCGGGCAGTGCGGCAACATAGTCAGTAAAAAAAAAAAAAAAAAAAGCAGAGCAAAACATATATGTGCAGACAGCATATATTGTAAAAGAAAAAATAAAAAAGGCATAACAAATACATGTGCGTCAAGGCAATATATAATGTAAAAAAATGCAGGCAAACATTTATGTGCGGCAAGACAACACATGCTGTAAAGAAAAAATAAAATAAAAAAACAGAACAAACATATATGTGCGGCCACTGTAAAGAAAAAATAAAAAAAAACGCAGAACAAACATACATATGATTAGAAATATATAAGAAATATATAAGATAGAAGAAACTCACGGGTTAAAGATGAATTTTCGAAAATTCAATGCGTTGAGAGCAGTGAAGTTATGTTTTATATGATAAAAAACTAAGTTATTAGGGTTTATAATTTAAAAGGGTATTGTCGAATTATAAAATATACTAAGGTTATATAGAATATTTTAATATTTTTTAAAAAAACTTAAAAAGATCTACTTGGAAAAGTTTAAAATTTGAGTTTCTCTGAATAGACGTAAAACAACTTATTTAATCGCCAAAAGCTCTACTGGGTGGCAACCAAACGATAAAAAAAAAATTGAAAAGAGCTTTTGGGATTAAATAAGCTCTTTTGGCCAATAGATAAGCTCTTACAAACGTACACTTAGACCCAAAAGACCAGCCCAAAACCACTGAAAATGGCACAAAAAACCAAGTTTAGAGTTCGACGAACCTTGCGCTCGACAAGCTTAACCTTAAACCTTACAAGGTTAACGCACGACCCAACTATCGACGACTCAAATGCACGACCCAGCGGTCGACAGAATCCAAAAACAGGCCCAAGCAATCGACTTGACCCAGCAGCCACCAGGCAACTGACTCAGTCAACATTTGACTAAGTTAGTTGACTTAGTCTAATTTGCCCAGTCAAAATAAGCTCTGAAATAAACGAAATTCTGGGTATCTCAGAGCACGACATCCGTCACGATACGGATACAACGGACACCCCCACAACCTCTATAAATACAGCTTTATGGCTTTATTTTCAGGGGTCAAGCATTTTCACTCAAAAGTCGTCACTCTGACATCAAGCCATCATATTTGCGCATGACATAGCTTCTTTTGATATCACTATCACGCTAGACGCAACATCATATAGCGCTCGACATACATCACGTACCCCATGACAATCACACGATTCATGTATCACTTGTTTTGTTTGTCTTTTCCCATCTATATTCACTATCTAACTTGGGCGTCGTAGGTTATTTAGTTGGCATCATCCCGGTGTCCCAAGTGCATGATACTCCTCTTGTTGTTTTGTAGATCGTAATCCCCTCAATCAACCACCGTAGACTGTCAGGTCATCATACATAGATTCTAGCATCTACACAGCGATACCATGGATCGTGAACTAGGGGAGACTCGAACCTATTTTTTAACAGTCAAACTTAACGCCATGTGAGTTCAGTGTGAGTTTTTTGTAAATTTTAATTTATAGTGTAATTCAACATGTAACACTCCTGACCCAACCCATCTGGATCGACTCAGGAAGTGCTACCGAATTTTCAAAACTTTTCTTAATTCTTTTATAATTTGCACACCACTGGGTTTTCAAAACTTTTCTTAAGTCTGTTTATAATCTGAAAACCAAATAATTTATAATTTAAAATCATTTCTAGTGAGCGCATGACATAGCTTCTTTTGATATCACTATCACGCTAGACGCAACATCATATAGCGCTCGACATACATCACGTACCCCATGACAATCACACGATTCATGTATCACTTGTTTTGTTTGTCTTTTCCCATCTATATTCACTATCTAACTTGGGCGTCGTAGGTTATTTAGTTGGCATCATCCCGGTGTCCCAAGTGCATGATACTCCTCTTGTTGTTTTGTAGATCGTAATCCCCTCAACCAACCACCGTAGACTGTCAGGTCATCATACATAGATTCTAGCATCTACACAGCGATACCATGGATCGTGAACTAGGGGAGACTCGAACCTATTTTTTAACAGTCAAACTTAACGCCATGTGAGTTCAGTGTGAGTTTTTTGTAAATTTTAATTTATAGTGTAATTCAACATGTAACACTCCTGACCCAACCCATCTGGATCGACTCAGGAAGTGCTACCGAATTTTCAAAACTTTTCTTAATTCTTTTATAATTTGCACACCACTGGGTTTTCAAAACTTTTCTTAAGTCTGTTTATAATCTGAAAACCAAATAATTTATAATTTAAAATCATTTCTAGTGAGCCCATCAAAAATCAGTTTTCAAAATTTCAGCAGAGTTTCCTCTATTTTTCTGATTTTTCAAAACCTGTTTTCTTACCAATTGCAGTTTGCTCCCTCCTTGACTTTTTAAATTCCTAAAATGGCAACCAATTTAAAATTAATCACATTCCATCTCGATAATTATTACCAAAAATATTCCACACTTAACTTTTGCATGCTCAATAATAATTATTAATAATCCAAGGATATTTATTCTATTTACGAAAAATTAGGAGCGTTACACAACAAACATCAAGTAGGTTTAGTGTTATTTGTTTTTATCAATTATTAATTTTTATTTATCAATTTAAAATGAACAAATAACATTGAACCTATCTAAGGTTTATTGAATTAAACTCGAGATTAAAGTTTGCAAAAACTTACAGTGAACTCGCCTAGCGTTAAGTTTGACCATTAAAAAGTAGGCTCGAAACTCCCATGGTTCACAATTAATGGTGGATCTCTTGCTTCTTCTTCTACATTTTTTTTTTTAAACGGTTAAACTTAACGCTAAAGGAGTTCAGTGTGAGTGTCTGTAAACTTTTATTTTGAATGTAATTCAACAAACCTCAGGTAAATTCAGTATTATTTGTCCAATTTGTAATTGTTTCACTTAAATAACAAATAATGTTGAACCTATATTAGGTTTATTAAATTACACTAATAATTAAAGTTTGAAAAAACTCATATTGAACTTTCCTATCGTTAAGTAAATATAGGCTCGAGTCTCCCCCCGTTTATGATCCACTATAAATCTCTCATTTCTTTTTCTACTTTTTCTTTTTTTAAGAATCAATTATATTTTTTAACAGTTAAATTTTCCGTCCGAAAAGTAATTTATACAAATTTTAATTTTAAATTTAAATAAATCTCACTGTGATTCAATATTATTTATTATTCTCTTCAATGATATTTTACTAATACAACTCATGACAATTGAGACGTGATTTTCATCATTCCTATGACATGTAATGATTATTATTATTATTATTTTTATAAAAAAAAGAATAAATATCAACTGGTGACAGTTTGCCACCTGATATTTCGAATTTAAATTTACATGCTATACACGACTTCTTTTTTGTTGGGTTCGAATATTCAAAACTTCTGAGATAATAACTCAAAAAACATAAATAATAATAAAATGAGACAGCATGTTTCTACATATTTTTATCCAACAAAATTTTGACACATAAATTTTATATTTTAAAAGTATAATTATTTATAATTTAAATAATATATATATTAAATTTTATTTAAGTAGACCACATTTGATTAAATAATTAAAGTTGTTTTCTGGTCACTCTTGACTCTTAGCTTTGCCGCACTTGAAAAGGCGAAACCTCTTTTTTTTTCTGCCTTTTCAGTTTGTCAAGTCTTTTTATTTATTTTTTCATTTTTTTTAAATGTCATTAGAAATTTAAATTTAAAATATTACCACGTTAGAGTTACTTATTTATCATCGACTCATAGGAAAATGTGGTTCATGTAGTAAAGTTGGTAGGTAAAAGTACATATAAAAATGTTAAATAGTGAAGATAATTTTTCAGGCCCAAAATGAGGCCCAGAAGGGTGGGTAGTAGCCCAAATAGTATTGGGCTGACCCAATAGGAATAGTACGGGTGAATGAATAGTATCGGGCTGACCCAGTGCTACAGTACACACAGTGACGTAAGCAATGACGTCACAGTGACGTAAGCAATGACGTCACAGTGAACATGACGTAAGCAGTGACGTCAACAGTGTTGACCGTATACGTGAACAGTACCGTACGCGTGAACAGTCATTTGTAAATAGCCCCGAAATTTTCCTATAAATAGCCCCCCTCATTCATTTGTAAATCATCCCAAAATCAAGTCTTCTCTTCTCCCTTAAGTGTATTTTCTTCTCTTGTAAGATTGTTCTCTCCTAGAAAATTAGAGAGAGGTTGTAATTATTTTTGGGTCTAATAAAGTCTTTCTATCTTTGCCCGTGGATGTTTCCCTCAAATTAATTGGGGGTTTTACCACGTAAATACTGTGTCTCCAGTTCTTCTCCACCTTTCTCAAATCTTTACTTTAGTTGCGGTTATATTGCTTCCACATACAGTTTCCTAACAGTGGTATCAGAGCTTCCGGTTGTATTCCGAGTTGCAGGTGTCAGAATCTCTAGTGAATTCTTAGTATGCTCTGTGGTTGCAGCACTGTCTGATCTTCCACATCAGAAAAGAATTGTTCTTGAGTTTACTGACTAAGAGCTTCCGGTAGTATTCGTGGTTGCTGGAAATAAGTGTGGTGGTGTGGAAAGTGCATGTCTAGGAAAGGTCTGGCTAAGGAAAGACTTGGTACTTAAGAGTGTCCGTTGTGACCCACCTCTCTTTCCTGGGAACTTACCTGGTGCACTATTCATAACTACGGTCACTATTCCAGTATACGGTACTATACGGTGAAATAGTGTGAGACGATCCAAGTGAGAAGCAGGTCATCATCAACATTATGGCAACAAAGTTCAAGATTGAGAAGTTCGACGGAAGCAATTTCTCGCTGTGGAAGATGAAGATGAAGGCAATACTAGTAAAAGACAATTGCCTGGCAGCAATTGGAGACAGACCAAAAGAAATTACTGATGATAGCAAGTGGGACGAAATGGATGGCAATGCAATTGCTAATCTGCATTTGGCACTTGCTGATGGAGTGTTATCAAGTATAGCAGAGAAGAAGACAGCAAAGGAGATTTGGGAGACTCTGACAAAATTATATGAGGCCAAGTCATTGCACAACAAAATCTTCTTGAAAAGGAGACTCTATACTCTTCGAATGGCAGAATCTTCAACGATGACTGACCATATCAACACCTTAAATACTCTATTTTCTCAACTCACAGTGTTGGGGCATAAAATAGAAGAAAATGAGCGTGCCGAACTTCTACTTCAAAGTCTACCAGATTCGTATGATCAACTCATCATCAATCTCACAAACAATATACTTGTGGAGTATCTAGTCTTCGATGATGTTGCAGCCGCAGTTCTCGAAGAAGAAAGTCGGCGTAAAAACAAAGAAGACAAATTGGGAAGCTCACAACAAGCTGAAGCTTTGACGATGACGAGAGGGAGATCAACGGAACGTGGCCCCAGTGGGAGTCAAAATCGTGGTAGATCAAAGTCAAGAAGTAAGAAGAGTATCAAATGCTACCATTGTGGCAAAAAAGGGCATGTCAGATCAGAGTGTTGGAACAGGAAGAAGAGTGGAGATAACAGAGCTCCGGAGTCATCAGGCTCTCAAGGATGTGTAGCAAGCACCTCAGATGATGGTGAAGTTTTATACAGCGAAGGCACTACTATTAGTGAAGGCAGAAAACGGTTTGCTGATGTCTGGCTTCTAGATTCAGCAGCCACCTGGCACATGACCTCTCGAAGAGAATGGTTCCACAAATATGAACCCATCTCTGGAGGATCTGTATTTATGGGTAATGATCATGCCTTGGAGATCGCTGGTATTGGTACCATCAAGATAAAAATACACGATGGTACAGTTCGCACCATTCAGGAGGTACGACATGTGAAGGGCCTAAAGAAGAATCTATTGTCTCTGGGACAATTAGATGATCTTGGTTGCAAGACCTATATTGAAAATGGGATCATGAAAATTGTCAGAGGCGCGCTTGTGGTTATGAAGGCAGAAAAGATCAGTGCAAATCTATACATGCTTACAGGAGAAACACTTCAGGAAGCGGATTCATGTTCTGCATCAACCAACCATGGAGAAGAATCAACGATATTGTGGCATCATAAACTAGGCCACATATCGGAACGAGGTTTGAAAATTCTATCCGATCGAAATCTGCTTCCTGGGCTCAAATCAGTAAATCTACCTTTTTGTGAGCATTGTGTTACAAGCAAGCAGCATAGATTGAAGTTCAGCAGCAGTACGGCTAGAAGCAAATGCATCCTAGACTTGATTCATTCTGATGTCTGGGAATCACCGGATATATCTCTAGGAGGAGCAAAATACATGGTGACATTTATTGATGATTACTCCAGGAGATGCTGGGTGTACCCGATCAAGAGAAAGTCAGACGTGCTTGCAGTATTTAAAGCCTTCAAAGCGCGGATAGAACTTGATTCAGAAAAAAGGATCAAGTGTTTGAGGACAGATAATGGAAGAGAATATACAGACGGCGAGTTTCTTGCATTTTGTAAGCATGAAGGAATAGACAGGCAGTTTACTGTCACATACACTCCTCAACAGAATGGAGTGGCAGAGCGGATGAATAGAACTCTTGCTGAAAGAATAAGAGCTATGTTGAGGACTGCAGGCCTACCCAATTCATTTTGGGCTGAAGCAGCCAAAACCGCCTGTTATGTGGTAAATCGGTCGCCATCAACAGCAATCAATTTAAAAACACCGATGGAGATGTGGACTGGTAAGCCGCCTGATTATTCAAATCTATATCCATTTGGATGTCCTGCGTACGTGATGTACAATGCCCAAGAAAGATCAAAGCTGGATCCGAAATCCAGGAGGTGTATATTCTTGGGGTATGCTGACGGAGTAAAGGGGTATCGCCTGTGGGATCCCACTACCCGCAAGGTTATTGTCAGCAGGGATGTGATCTTTGTAGAAGATCAACTACTACAAAACGATGGAAATAATAGCACATCGAAGGAGGCTTCAGAGACTACAACAGTACAAGTGGAAAATAATCCGGTACAAGAAAGTCCAGTTTCTACTGAAGCAGCACCAGAGCACGAGGTACAAGAACCAGTCGAGTCCGAGGCTCTAGAAGTTCACCGGCCAACTCGTGAGAGAAGGCCGCCAGCTTGGCATTCGGAGTATGTTACTGAGAGCAATGTTGCATACTGTCTTTTAACGGAGGATGGAGAGCCCTCAACTTTCCATGAAGCTACGAGTAGCTCAGATACATCTCTGTGGATGGCAGCAATGCAGGAAGAAATTGAAGCTCTACACAAGAACAAGACTTGGGAACTGGTACCATTGCCACATGGAAGAAAAGCCATTGGTAATAAATGGGTCTACAAGATCAAGCGAGATAGCAATGATCAAGTGGAACGGTATCGTGCAAGATTGGTGGTAAAGGGCTATGCTCAGAAAGAAGGAATTGATTTTAACGAGATATTTTCCCCAGTTGTTCGACTTACAACAATCAGAATAGTCCTGGCTATGTGTGCTACGTTTGACTTACATCTGGAGCAGTTAGATGTGAAAACTGCATTTCTTCATGGAGAGCTTGAAGAA
The DNA here is from genome assembly GCA_003430845.1 of Xanthoceras sorbifolium. Classification (NCBI taxonomy): domain Eukaryota; kingdom Viridiplantae; phylum Streptophyta; class Magnoliopsida; order Sapindales; family Sapindaceae; genus Xanthoceras; species Xanthoceras sorbifolium. Next base: position 29,702,617 of record CM010616.1, read on the forward strand.
GAAATTTATATGCTTCAACCAGAAGGTTTTGCTGAAACAGGCAAGGAGAACTTGGTTTGCAGGTTGAACAAATCTCTATACGGTCTCAAACAGGCGCCGAGGTGTTGGTACAAGAGATTTGATTCCTTCATTATAAGCCTTGGGTACAACAGACTTAGTTCAGACCATTGTACTTATTACAAGAGGTTTGGTGATAATGGTGATTTCATCATAATGCTGTTGTACGTAGACGACATGTTGGTGGCAGGCCCCAACAAAGATCGAGTCCAAGAATTAAAGGCACAGTTGGCTAGGGAGTTTGATATGAAGGACTTGGGACCAGCAAACAAGATTCTAGGGATGCAAATTCAACGAGACAGAAATAATAGGAAGATTTGGCTTTCCCAGAAAAACTATCTCAATAAAATCTTGCGCCGCTTCAATATGCAAGATTGTAAGCCAATTTCTACCCCTCTTCCTATTAATTTCAAGTTATCCTCAAGTATGAGTCCTAGCAATGAAACAGAGAGGATGGAGATGTCTCGAATACCGTATGCATCGGCAGTGGGAAGTTTAATGTTCGCCATGATATGTACAAGACCAGACATTGCACAAGCAGTGGGAGTAATCAGTCGGTACATGGCGAATCCTGGTAGAGAGCATTGGAATAATGTGAAGAGGATTCTGAGATATATCAGAGGAACCTCAGATGTTGCATTATGTTATGGAGGATCAGATTTTACTGTCAGGGGCTATGTAGATTCAGATTTTGCAGGAGATCTCGATAAAAGAAAATCCACTACGGGCTATGTGTTTACAATTGCAGGAGGAGCTGTGAGTTGGATTTCCAAATTACAAACTGTTGTGGCCTTATCTACAACGGAAGCAGAATACATGGCGGCTACACAAGCTTGTAAGGAAGCAATATGGATACAAAGGTTATTGGAGGAACTCGGGCACAAGCAGGAGAAGATTGTTTTGTTTTGTGACAGTCAGAGTGCCTTGCATATCGCAAGGAATCCAGCCTTTCATTCCAGGACAAAGCACATAGGAGTTCAATATCACTTTGTTCGAGAAGTAGTGGAAGAAGGTAATGTGGATATGCAGAAGATTCACACCAAGGAGAACCTAGCAGATGCAATGACCAAGCCAATCAATGCTGACAAGTTCATATGGTGTAGATCCTCATTCGGCCTAGCAGAAACGTAAGCAACATGAGTATGAGCAAAGAATAGAAGGATGTTTGGACCATGAAAAATGACTTCAAGTGGGAGAATGTTAAATAGTGAAGATAATTTTTCAGGCCCAAAATGAGGCCCAGAAGGGTGGGTAGTAGCCCAAATAGTATTGGGCTGACCCAATAGGAATAGTACGGGTGAATGAATAGTATCGGGCTGACCCAGTGCTACAGTACACACAGTGACGTAAGCAATGACGTCACAGTGACGTAAGCAATGACGTCACAGTGAACATGACGTAAGCAGTGACGTCAACAGTGTTGACCGTATACGTGAACAGTACCGTACGCGTGAACAGTACCCGGTGAATAGTACCCGAAATTTTCCTATAAATAGCCCCCCTCATTCATTTGTAAATCATCCCAAAATCAAGTCTTCTCTTCTCCCTTAAGTGTATTTTCTTCTCTTGTAAGATTGTTCTCTCCTAGAAAATTAGAGAGAGGTTGTAATTATTTTTGGGTCTAATAAAGTCTTTCTATCTTTGCCCGTGGATGTTTCCCTCAAATTAATTGGGGGTTTTACCACGTAAATACTGTGTCTCCAGTTCTTCTCCACCTTTCTCAAATCTTTACTTTAGTTGCGGTTATATTGCTTCCACATACAGTTTCCTAACAAAAAAGAAAATTGATATGATATACGATTGGATTGAATTTGAAAATATAATGGAATTTATAACTATCTTTTCTCTTGAGCTCCATTTTGCGTTTGGGTTTGGTCAAGTTCACTCAGACCCGCCCCAGACCGCCCAGGTCCAGCTTGGTACGTTCTTTTCTTTAGTCGTCGAAAAGTATTCTAAACAGTTGTTGCTTGTCTTGTCCAGCAAGATACGTGTAATTGGACCGAGTATCGGACTCACTCCAAACTGCAGCACCCAACCCGAAAATATATCAGAGTATTGCTAAATACACACCACATGTTTTCTATTTCCGCCCCATTCACTCCAGTAATATATTATTAACTGTTTTTTTTATTATAAAATGCAATTTTTAGAAGCACATGGTGTGGAGACAGACAGTTGGAGATGGGTCTTTTCTCAATCAACTAGCTGCAAGCCTGTAACTTCAATAATTTTTTTAGCTACGAGTGTAGTGACAATCAATAATGTCTCTTCTTTGGGAGCATAAATAATAAAATAAATAATACGCAATCTATTTAAATTTTAATAAATTATATTAAAAAATAAAATTTATATAAAATGTCATTACCCTCTATTTACTTTAAGTTTAACTATTAAAAATAATTATTATTTAAAAATAGTAAAAAGATTAAAATATTTCTAATTAAAAAAATTTAAAAATTTAAAAACTAAAGGTGAATTGTTCTAAGAACCCTAGTTTCTCTACATTTTTTTATAAAAATTAAATAAAATAATTTTAATAAATTTTCACAATTCATCAAGATTGATAGACGATTGAGATTATATTAAAATAAATAATAATTATATAAATAAAAAAAATAAAAATAACTTTGGTGAGACGGAAATCCAATTTGAAAATTGGATTCAAATTGGATCTCCATTAAGAAAAAAAAAAGATGAAGACGAACGAATAACGAAGGAAATTCGTTCTCCGTCAAGAACGGGTTTGAAGACGAACCCAAAAAACTGGGTTCGTCATGTTGGATCTCCAGCGATTAAGCATTTCGAATATATATATATATATATATATATATATTGTTCTTGATGGAGATCCAATTTCTAAATTATCGTCAATTAATCGTAATGGACGGTCGATAACCAAATTTTTTAAATTTTTTTAATTATATAATTGTTATTTTTTTAAAAAAAATTATTTTTTTAAATATGATCTCCATTATCCATTAATTTTGATAAATGATGGAGATTCATTAATTTTTTTTTATTGTTTTTAATTTTTATAAAAACTCAAGATCCGTAGTGCAATTCACCCTTAGTTTTTTAAATTTTTAATTTTGTAAGTTGGGGTATTTTGGTTTTTTTACTATTTTTATATGGTCAACAATTATTTTTAACGGTCAAACTTAATGGGAGGGGAGGTTAGTGTCAGTTCATATAAATTTTTATTCCGAGTGTAATTTATCAAATTTCAGGTAGATTGAGTGTTATTTATTCATAAATAATACATCCAAAGACATACACTCGCACACAATACTTTTCCCATTAACTAATTTTTTAATTAAACATAATCAAATTGAACAAACCTTTGTGCACTTTTCTTTCCAAAAAAAGTTTTATTGACTTTCTTTGAGATGTAGCATAGATGAAGTGTTAACTGTAGAGTTTAATGATTTTTATAGACTTTAAATAATTTTTATAGACTTTTATAGACTTTTAATGATTTTATTAAAATATTTTCATAAACTTTTAAAGAGTTTTGTAAATTTTCATTAATTTTTAAAATTATAAATAAACTAATAATTAACTTTATCAGCTCATTCAAATTTTATTTAGTAATAATCATTAGACGTATTGTTAAGAATTTGACCCAAGTATGACACAGAAAAAGAATAGAGTCAAATAGATAACCAAAATACCAAGTTTTATTTAAACATTTATTACTTATTATATACTTGATGTTGTTGATGAAAAAATAAATCATTAATCTCTATTATTATTAATATGCCTAATATCGCTCCACATATCAGTAGTTATAACAGCCCTCCATTCATTGGCATTTTCTTTTTGTTGTTCTTGGTCTCAAAAAAAAGGTCCAAAAATCGTTCCCTTTATTAACTAGTAATGATGAAGATGACGAAGCTAAATTATCTGGTGCAACTGGAAATTCATGAGAACGACACTATTTGAGAAGAAAGTTGTTTTTCGGATTTTCCAAAACCTGCTTTTACACAAATCAATTCAAATGCAAGTTTTAACAACACTTCAATATCTCATATTCAAACAGTTGCGCACTCTGCCGTTTAGTGCGACTTATTAATCACAATTTATAAAATAAAACAGTTCAAACTTTTATATATATACAGACATTCAGGAATCATAAAGTAATTAATTACAAAACATTTTACAAAACATATTTACAAATTCCCTGTATATGCATGCTTTCAGAATATATATATACATAGCACAATATAGCTACCCAACTGTATAAATCTCTGGGACTCTGTCCGCAACTCTTTATCTCTTCAGTCCTTAGCCTCTTCCGGATCCCTGGTACCTACGCGTTAGAAACAAAACTAACGCGCTAAGCATAAAGCTTAGTAGGTGTACTATAAACTCAATTAAATAAATCACAATATAAATATCTGTTAAGAATAATTAAATCACAATATATATATATATATAATTTATTTCGAATCAATTTCAAAATCAAATGAATTGCAGAATCAGAGCATTAAACAAATTCAATCACTTTAATTTCAATAATACGGTCAGCATAAAAATGCAATCAATAGAATCATTCGGTTCATCTTTCAATTTCAATCAATTCTGGCCCACTAGAATACTAAACATTCTAGGACTGGAATGTGGGTCAATGTGACGTCCGGGGTTGCCCCGCAACAACAGTCACTGATATCAACGTGATTGTCCGAGATTGCCCCGCAACAACAATCACTAGTATCATTGGGATTGCCCGAGATTGCCCCGCAACAACAATCCCTAAAATCGGTGTGATTGTCCGAGATTGCCCCGCAACAACAATCACACAATAATAACGGCGCAGTACTGCTCAGTAAAACCCAGCTGGTATACCAACCTCCTATATCCATTTCTATGTCTAAGTATCCTAGGGCCGTCACAATAAACAATTTTTCAAGAAATCACAATATAGTACAAATCATAAAACAATAGTCCTGCGAGCAGTATTTTTCACAAATCATAACAGTCGAAATATTCGGAAACGAAATCGAAATACAATTTAATCACAAAATCAGTCCAAAATCAACAATAGATCTACAAATCATCGATTTTACATATAAAATAAACACTTTTCATAAGAATAATCGAAATCGAAGACTTTTAACGAAATCGAAAACGATAAACGAAAACGAAAACAAAACAATAACGAAAGACTTTTCGTAACGATTCCGAAAACAAACGTACACCAACCTGGAATCCTTGTTTTCGTTCGAAAATTCGCGGTTCTACGATTTCTTTCCCCTTTTTCCTTTCCTTTTCTCTTCACCTACACCTTTCTTTCTCTTATCTTTCCTTCTTCTTCTTCTTCTTTCTTTTCTTTCTTCTTCTTTCTTTTTCTTCTCTTTTCTTTCTTTTCTCGGCTCTTTCTCTCGTTGTTCTGTTTTCTCTGGCTTCTGCGAGAAGCTTCTCTTTTTTTTATATTTTTTTCGCTACCGCGACCGCCGTCGCGACCTGTGGTCGCGCCACCAGGTCGCGATGCTCACTGGAGTGCGCGCACCGCCTTCATCGCGAGCGCACCTTGGTCGCGCGAGAGATCGCGTTGCTCTCTGCCAAATTTTGACAATTTCATCGCGAGCAAGCCATCGCGACTTGTGGTCGCGGTGACTAGTCGCGATGCTCACTGCCCAAAATTGCGTTTTTCACCGCGAGCGAGCTATCGCGACCTGTGGTCGCGGTGACCAGGTCGCGATGCTCTCTGGTCCAGTTTTTAATTTTTCATTTTTCACTATTCAATTTGGTCCGCTGGAAATCATAAAATAAACATACATTTAATTACATTTACACCCTCTCAAATAGTAAAATTTATTTTCATATATATAAAATTAATTACCCGAAATCCGGGATGTTACACTTTATAAGTCCATTCCTTTTTGTTAATGTATCACTTAACACTTTTAAATCATGTGTATAACCATCTCACCCATTAAGCATGTATATGAATTCAAAATCAAAATTACAAGTGGCTAAAACATTTGTAATCTACTTATATCACGCCCAATTACCATTGCTGGAATATGAGTACCGTCAATAGCTCCCATACAATCCTGAAATAACAAATAATGAGAACAACAACAACAATAACAATAACTTTTATAGTCACTTTAAAGTAAGGGTAAATTTTTATATTTTCTCTTATTTTTTATTGTAACATCCCGGATTTCGGGTCATGAATTTTTGATATATATGCAATATGTGAAAATGAATTTTTACTATTTGAGGGGGTGTAAAGGTAATTAAATGTATGTTTATTTTATGATTTCCAGCGGACCGGATTGAATAGTGAAAAATGAAAAAAATGAAAAATTGGAAAACTGAACCAGAGAGCATCGCGACCTGGTCACCGCGACCACAGGTCGCGATGGCTCGCTCGCGGTGAAAAACGCAAAATCTGGCAGTGAGTACCGCGACCAGTCACCGCGACCACAGGTCGCGATGGCTTGCTCGCGATGAAAATGGCAAAACCTGGCAGTGAGCAACGCGACCAGCCACCGCGACCACAGGTCGCGATGGACTGCTCGCGATGAAATTGTCAAAAACAGGCAGAGAGCAACGCGACCATTCGCGCGACCAGGGCGCGCTCGCGACGAAGGCGGTGCGCGCACTCCAGTGAGTGTCGCGACCTGGTGCCGCGACCACAGGTCGCGACGGCGGTCGCGGTAGCGAAAAAAAATATAAAAAAAAAGAAGAAGCTTCTCGCGAAAGCGAGAAACACACAGAACTCAGACAGAGGGCAAGAAAGAGAGAGAGTGACCGAGAAAAAGGAGAGAAAGGAGAGAAAAGAAGAAAGAAAGAAAAGAAAAAGAAGAAGAAGAAGAAGAAGAAGAAAGAAGGAGAAGAGAAAGGAAAGGGAAGGAAACGAAATCGTAAAAAAAAACGCGGATTTCTCGAACGAAAAACGGTACCGAGGTTGGTGTACGTTGTTTTTCGAAATCGTTACGAAAAGCATTTCGTTATTGTTTACGTTTTTTTGTTTTCGTTACGTTTCTCGTTTTCGTTTAGATTTCGATTTCGTTAATTGTTTCCGATTTCGATTTCGTTAATTGTTTTCGATTTTGATTTTGTTAAATGTTTTCGATTTCGATTTTCGATGTGTAAAAATTGATGATTGATATACTTATGGTTGATTATGGAAAGATTTTATACGAGATCGCATTTGTTTGTGTTTCGAATATTTCCGATTTCGTTTTAAACAGTTGATTTAGACTTGTATGTGAATATTGTTCATATTTCTTGAAGTTTATTATGTGATTTATATGACTATTGAATGATTATCGATTATTGAGTAATTATTGCGAAATTGATTGTGAATTTGGTTTATCGAAACGGCCCTAGAATACGTAGACATAGAAATGGATATAGGAGGTTGGTATACCAGCTGGGTTTTATTGAGCAGTACTGCGCCGATATTGATTGATTGATATTGATGATATTGATGTACCTCCTCTTGGATTCGTCCAGAGGCTGGGAGATACGTACCTCCTCGGGATTCGTCCCGGGGGTTGGGAGTTAATGTACCTTCCCAAGGATTCGTTCCTAGGATAGGGAGCTATGTACCTCTCTAGGTTCCGTACCCACGGTCCTAGAGTTGGGAGACACGTACCTCCTCAGAATTCGTTCTGGGGGTTGGGAGCTTGACCCATATTCCAGTCCGTATATGTTTAGTATTCTAGCGGGCCAGAATTGATTGAAATTAAAAAGTGTATTGAATGTTTTTATTGATCGAAAATTATATATTGACCTCATTATTGAAGTTCAAGTGCTTGAAATTATTATATACTTTGATTCTGAAATTTAATTGTTTTAAACATGATTTGAATTGACATATATATATTGTGATTTATTTATTATTAAAAGTTATATATATGTTTCCATATTGAGTTTTTAGTACACCCACTAAGCTTTATGCTTAGCGCGTTAGTTTTGTGTCTAACGCGTAGGTACCAGGAATCCGGACGAAGTTAAAGACTGAAGAACTGGAAGAATTGCAGACCGAGTCACAGGATTGTACAGTTGGGTAGCGATATTTTTGTTATGTATATATATTCTGAAAGCATGCATATACAGGGAATTGTAAATATGTTTTGTAATATGTTTTTAATTAATTACTTTACGATTTCTGAATGTCCGTATATATATATATATATATATATATATATATATATATATATATATATAAATAAAAGTTTGAACTGTTTTATTTTATAAATTGTGATTGATAAGTCGTACTAAACGGCAGAGTGCGCAATTGTTTGAAATTGTTATTGAAGTGTTATTGAAATTGGTATTGAATTGATTGTGTAAAAACAGGTTTTGAAAAGTCAGAAAAACAAACGGCACTCTGCCGGATTTCTGTAAAAAGTTTATTGTATTGAATGGGTTCACTCTGAAAAAGAATTTCTAAACTGTTTATGGGCTCACTATGGTTTTGAAATGTAAAATAAAGTTTTGAAAAGTTTTGAATGTCCGAGTAGCGCACCCTGGGTCGGTCCGGCCGGGTCGGGTCGGGGGTGCTACATTTATTATATTGTCGCTCCAGTTTTGACCATCATATTTACTACAATTGTGTTTAGTGCTTTTAAAATATTATTGAAGTTTCAGCTGATAGTGAAATGTAATTGACCAAATATTTTATTAATTTGTCCATTATAATTAAGCATGCATCTTTCTTTATTTATAAGAGCTTTGAAGTATATAAAAAAAAAAAAAAATCATAACCACTTAGCAGCACATGAGCAAAAACTCAGGAATTATGCATCACAGCTAAAAGCTAAAAGCTTCGGGGCACGCACGAATGGGTGATTTAAATCTCTGCCTCTTCCTTAAAATTCTTCATATATTTAATATTTTCAAACTAGTTACATTGATTTTGCATTACAGTACTAGCCTAATTCCCATCTTATCTTTTGCATAAATTTCACTCAACTATTTTATTTTACTCTTCAAGTCCAAAAAAAAAATCAAAAATCAAAAATCAACAAACAAAAATATTAAAATCGAACACATTCATGGATCCCCACAAAAGAAGATAAATTAGGCAAATATATATATATATATATATATATATATATATATATATATATTGGGAAGGATCGGAAGACACAAGTTTTAATATAATATTTGACACGATTTTATAGCTATTGAATTTTTAAGATTTGGATGGTTATGATTTAATGAATTTATTTCTTATTTTCTTTCTCTCTCCTATCTCCCTCATTATTTGATTTTATTTCATGTCTCCTATCCTAAAAATTTTATTTTCTATATTTGATATATCAATATTTTATTTCACTATTATTTTTTCTCTCTTACATTTTTATTATTTCCTCCTATACGTATATTTCTTTTAACTTTTAATTGTTCTTTATTTATTAAATGATTAATTATTATTATTATTTAAAATAAAGATAATTAATATTTTTACATGTGTCTCCTCTTTTATTTAATTTTACAACATACTAAAATAATATATTTAAATTTCTTATATTAAATATAACAGAATTCTTTAATTTTACGTGCATTTAGTATGTTAGTTATTACTTAAAAGTTAATGAAATTAGTTTAATTTATTAAATCTAAGGAGATATATGAATTCATTCTTAAAATTGATACTTGGAGAAAAAAAAAATATAGTCATATGATAATGGTAAAAATAAAATAATATATTTAGGAATAAATAAATTATTGTAGTAATATCGAGAGAAGAGAAAAATATAACAAAATGAGAGAAAGAAAAATTAATATATCAAATTTAGGAAAGAAAATTTTTAGGATAGGAGAGATAAAATAAAATCAATTAATTAGAGAGATGGGAGAGAGAAAGAAAATAAAAAGTAAATTCATTAAATACTAACCATCCAAAATTTAGAGATCCAATAATTATAAAATCGTATCAAATATTGTATTAAAACTTGTAATCGTGCTACCACCTCTATATATATAAAAATCAAGAAGTCGGCTGGATCCTCATCATCCAACAAGTAATGAAAAAAAAAAACATATATGCGGCTGGCATCAAATCACCCAAAAGCAATGGAAAAAGAATCAATTAATGGTGGCTGACATATAATACGCAATGAAACAAATAAAAATCAACAATGGTGGCCTGGCATATCTTATAAGTTATATGAAAGCAATGAAAAAAAAAAAAAAAAAAAAACCATATTAGTTTGGCTGCCATCAATCATCCATGAATTTGTTTTTTAAAAAAATAAGGAAAAAATAAGGCAAAATCTGAAAAACTCTAATTAAAAAAACCCAATAAACTCACAATATGGTCGAAAAGTAGAATAAACTTTCTAAAAAAAAATAAAAAATCAAGAAATAAAAACGAATCTCTTAGCGAAATTTATTAGATCTGATATTTATATTTATAACCCATAAGTCTGTAAAAGTTTGTCATTAACTTTTTGAATTCTCCATAACTTTTATAGATGTTTAAAATAATTAGATTGAATAGTTTATAACTTTTATAAACTTTTTAAAAGTTCATAAAAATTTATATTGAATACCTTAAGACTTTTCTTTCGAAGTCATCATTGAATACACCTAAACTTTTTAATTTCGTAAAAGTGATTTAAAATTTAAATTGAATACACCCTTTTAGATATATCTGATGTTAAAAACATCCGTTCTAGAGACAACTGTGGTGATTTGTTTTTTGAACTAGGCGAGTCTTCTACTGCCTCAATAAATAGATCAAGTAAATGAAATTTACCTTTGCTTTGTTTGAAATTTTGGTTATGTAGCTTAAAAAGAACACAAACCATGGAAAGTTTGGAAACCATGAAACCAATATTGGTCCATGGAAAGTTAGATTGAAGACATGCATGTGATTTGAAAACGTCATGGCCTTTTCAACAGCTAAAAAGAACCGCAGTGTTCAGACCAGAACACAAGACAAAGAAGACAACGAAAATGGTTTCAGATATTTTAGTGGATTGATTTTGAAGCTGGAATGTCCCTTTGGAAACTAGTGTACTATACAGTCTATACTGATATGTCACGCAACTTGAGCCTTGTTGTCATTTATTACTTTGGTCAGTTGTACATTCAACATTACAAGTTCATAAAAATATTTATCGACATCAACTGCTAGCTATAAAAATATTGGTCCAAGTATCAACTCTCACTATAAGGGAGGCTCCCCACACTTTGTGATTTTATATTTTAATACCATTTACGGTTAGTTTTTGGTTTCCAATGAATAATTAAAGATAAGATTGATTTGCAAACTAAAAACAATGATTAGTTACAAGTTAAACTTTGAATGATAAATTTAAATCCAATTTTGCTTAAAATTATAAAAAGTTTCGGTCATGATCAAATCAAACACAGAATTTCATAATTTTTATTTTATATATTTATTTTCAAAGACAATGTTTTTGTCACGATTTTACATATAATATGAAAATTAGAGTCTCGAATTCAAATTTTTTATGCATTATACGCGTTAAGTGATAAGTAACAAAACGTTATATGAATTAAGTAATAAGTAAAACAATTATAGAAAAAAAGAAGTTAGAATTATTGAAGTTGAATTATTGATATATCTGATAGAAATAGCACAGTTGATTGTTTTACACCTATATATCAGGAAGTGCTCACAAAGTCCCAAAGCAAACAACAAATTTCCCCAGAAGAGAACAAAAATCCAACTAAGGACATTATCACAACTCTACAGTGTCTTCCATCCACGTACTCAATCAACTTCCCAACAGATACCTCAGAAATCTCCTATAAAAACAGCGACACCATCACCACCACCTTCACCGCACAAACACAAACACTAACACAAACACAATCACAAACACACCAAATTCATCAGCTAGCCATGGCAGCAGCAGCTTCCACCCTTTTGGTTCTCTCTCTTCTCTTATCCTCATCTGCATTGTCAAGTGCTTGCGGTGCCTGCAAGCCGACCTCGCCTACGCCGACTCCTACACCTACGCCGACGCCGACACCTATGTCCACGCCTACTCCGACGCCGACGCCTATGTGCACGCCTACACCTACGCCTACGCCTACGCCTACGCCTACGCCGACGCCTACGCCGACGCCGACGCCTATGTGCACGACTACACCTACGCCTACACCTACACCTACACCTACACCTACGCCTACACCTACGCCGGCGCCGACGCCTGGTCCACAAGCACCAGCCAAGTGCCCCAAGGACACATTGAAGCTAGGAGCATGTGCGGACCTGCTTGGACTTGTCAATGTTGTGGGGGGACCTTCTGGTAGCAAGTGCTGTGCTTTGCTTCAAGGATTGGGGGATCAGGAAGCTGCATTGTGCCTCTGCACTGCCATTAAAGCCAGTGTGCTTGGAAACAACTTGAACGTGCCTGTCTCCCTTAGCTTGATCCTCAGTGCATGTCAAAAGACAGCCCCTGAAGGCTTCCAGTGCGCATAGGGTTGCTGCTCATCATCAAACATGTTTTTTGAAAACATTGTTTTTCTTTGTTGTTGTGTTCAATTTGTTGCAAATGTGTTGGCGTGTGATCTGCTAGGTTTTGAATTTCTTGTTTAATTTCTGCATGGTTGTGTTTTAGGAGCTGGATATTTTAACTCTAGTTTTGTGTGGTTTGTCCAAATAATAAACTAGGCAAGCACTGTTTGCTTATTATTCTGTAATGTTTTATCATGCTGTTGTGCCCAAATTCTTCTCAAGATCTATTTAGTTATCAATCAGTTCATGAATTGAATAATATAATTTCTTATATATAATTTTGAATACTTTCATATCTATTTTTTTTTTGTTAGATCAATAGAATGATATTGAAACAAAGTCGCAAAGAATGATCTCGGTAAGTTCCGATAGATTTATATATCCCTTATCAGATTTTAAAATAAATAATAATATAAAATAGAATGATATGCAAACATTCTTGCTTAAAAAGTACTGGTTCGATACAATATAAAAAAACACAAGCAAATAATATAGGTTGATGAAATGTGCAAGTAACCAAAATATTTTTGTTATTTATCAATTTATTTTAAATAGTTAATTAATTTTTTTTAAGTCCTTTTTTCAAGTAATACACAGACAATGTGTAGCAAATCTTCAAAAACCCCATGTACATTATTCGTGAAATTTACATATATAATACATAAATCACATTAAATTATATACTGTTTAGTTGTACTCTCTGTTTTTAAGTACAAATTTTAATTTGTACATTCTTAATTTTTTTTTAAATATATACGGTGCGAAGACTTGAATTTAAAATATTAGTATGCTGAATGATTATTGTTTATTACGATATTAGATTCGGCAGAAGTTGTACGTTCTTAATTTAGTGAGAAACATTCTCTATTTCCCCCCAAAGATATTCGATCATAAAAAGCATATAATTCTTCTGATTGAAGTTGATAGTGATGTTACGATTTTTACTAGGATGGAGACCAATATCATATGCTTAATTTAATTTAACAGCTGCCACACACAAATTCAAATAACGTGTAAATGCAAATTCTTAGTTTTTAATATAATAAATACATTTGATTAAATTTATAAAATTTAATATATTTTGATGAGATTTTTTAAATATATTATAACTAAATTAAAATATATATTTTATAAATTTTTTAAAAAATTTCAAATTTATAGAATATTTCCTTTTTACATTTTCCTATTTTTAATATATTTTATCTTTAAAAAAGTCAGAAAAAAAATAGTTACTATAATCCAAAATTTTTAAATTTTTTTCCACAAGTATATTTCAATTTTTTATAATCCATACAAAAATCGTATCAAAATTAAATAAATTAAAGTGTGTATTATAATGAAAATTTCTATATATATATACCAATAATTTCAACCACTCAATGGTACAGAGACATTGATTTCTTTTATTTTTATTATCCCCACCCTACCCTTTACCACAAGGCAGAGGACTCCTATACTACTGTCTTTATACATATAATACATGAAGGTGACTCCCCAATTACTAGAAAGGATTTTTTGGTACCACTTTAATTAATTAGCTCTCAAGTCGTTAGATTATTTGAATTTAAAATTATGTTGTGTTACTCTATCTATTTGAAATTATATTAATACTTGTTAGTCTGCATTCTAAAATCGAGATCTTCGCATAAAATTTTTTTTTTTTTAAAAAAAAAACTCTATATGTTTTGTTTTCTAGTGAATTTTAAACATTAAATATTATTGAAAGATAAAAACTGTATAATAATAATAATAATTGTATATCTACTCATAACTCAAGTGGTTAGTGCATCTCCCTCTCACCTTAGTGGTAAGTGTTTAATTCTCACCATACATATTTACCAGATATAAGGAGTTGTTAAGTGGTGCGATGTGTATTTCTGGTGGGTTTCTGGGACTAGGTTAGGGTTCGCCATTGAAGAGGTCTCTGGTTGATTGTCCATTGCTGAGAGAGAGAGGTTATTCACTTATTTGGTTTATTTTTGGGTTTACAAGAAAGTTTGGGGTAGAAAAGGAAAATTAAAAATGGTTATTTGGTTTTTATTTTTTGACTTTAATTAATATAGTTTTGAGGTTGGTTTTTTTTTTTTTTTTTTTTTAAATGTGGGGAAGGTGCCAAACGGATGAAAGTGGACAGGTGGGTTATGGCTCAGTAACTTTAGAATTGGTTGCTTGACAGATCAAACCGGCTTCTAAGGCTGCAAGCCGACCCCTCATTTATTTATTTATTTTATCTTCTTTTATGTTATAAAATTATAAAGTTTCAATATTTAACCAATTTTCAAACAATAATATGACATACAGGTAAGGAAGAAAATATCGTATTGGTATTGATATCGTAATTCTAAATTTATGAATATATCAGGAATAATATTGATATCGATGAATAGGCTGTTAAAAGTTTAAAAATAATATTAATATTTACACCTAAAATTAGGAATATTTTAACAAGTAATTATACATTAAATGAAACATATTTGGATAATAAATTAGTACAGTTCTAAACTTATAGAGTTTATATATAATATAATGATATTTTGTTTCATTTTTATAATATTATATATTATATAAAAAGATTAAATATTTAATAAACAAAATTATTATAAAAAAATATATATATAGTTATATGATTCTAACATACATTACATTTTTGAAATTTAATATCAAAATCAATTTTTTGGTGGTTCAAAACATAAGGCACATTTCTACATTAATTCAAACAATGCTTGCATGATTTTCGAAGTAGTTATTAATATGTCAAATGTATGTTGTTTGATCTCTTTCGACGAATTGATGAATTGGGTAGTTTGAATTTACCTAACTTGGTGTATATTACTGATCTACATGTATAGATATTGCATAAGTCATTTGTGGCGAAGGATAATCAAATATCTTGTAGTCAGAATAAGTTTCATAACTACCATAATATGGTACTTGAAAACTTGACCCTCTTTGCGGATCACCCAAATAACTATTTTATGTGACTATACTCATTGAAGAAAGAATAATAGTTAAAGAAACTTCATCAATTTTATAAATTAGTGTGTAAAATTATTATAGTACAAACTAGTGTATAAAATTGATTGTTTATACACTATAGTTTAAAATTGTTGTAGTACAAATTAGCATGTAAAACTGTTGTAGTACAAACCAATGTGTAAAATTAATTTCTTACATACACAGGGGCGGACGGTATGAAGGGGCAGCCCGGCCAACTTTTCTAAAAAAAAATTTGTATGTAATTTACTTATTTACCCATCAAAATTTAATAATATTACAAAAAAAAACTTATAATTAAGTAAGGAAATATACTTTTTTTTATTCTTCCTTACCAGACCCTATATTCACATCTCTCTCCCTCCTTTATTTTTTCTCCTTCTCACCAAACTCTTTGCCCCCCTTATGCTCTCTTTCTCTAAGTGTCAATGAATTAAAAGAATCAATCTTCATCTCTTCTTGTATTCAAGTATGTTTTTTGATTTTTAGTTTGTACATTCAAATTAAAAAGTTAGGATTTTGGGTTTATTATTTCTAATTTGAATATGTGTTTCGTTAATTGTTATATTTAATTTCGGAATTTGTTTGGAATATTCACGTTTGTCTAATTGTTAAAGTTGTTTGAAATTTTTTTCCTCCAATTGAAATAACTCTTGATTTGGTTTTTTTTTTTCTTGGTGTGATTTTCAGTTTGTAATTATAAGGAGATGTAAGAATTAACTTATTATATTGAAGTTAGAATATATTATAGACGAGTTTGATTATTTAAAATCTCGCAATACAAAATTTAAAAAAGGCTTATTTATAGATTTTGTATTTCATATTTCTTTTTATTTTTTATTATTAGTCTTATTGAAAGTTAATGTACTTTATATAATATATGCATTTTGAGGGGTAAAGTTCATTATGTCCTCACCTAGTTTTATCTTTTTTTTTTCAATTAATTAAATTTCTTCATATTCGCTCTAAAATTTTTTTTATTTTCGCCCACCCTGGCAAAAATTCCTGAGTACGCCCCTATACATACCAACATGTAAAATAGATTCTTACAATCCATTATGTGAAATATATAAAGAAAAGAGTTTGACAAATGCAAAACTTAGGAAGGAGGAAAACGTGTAACACCAATTAAATTATTTTGTTGAAGAAAAAGAGAGAGAGAGAGAGAGAGTTTAGGGAAGAAAAGAGAGAGAAACATATATGAAAACCTATTAGTATTAATCTTATAATTGTATCCCTTAAAAAAAGCAATAATAATAATTCGTGGAATAGCCTGTATAATATTTGAATTCTAGCTTAAATCCATGTGTCAAATGTCAAATGTCCAAATGTGAAATGTAAAAATAACATGTATGCAGTAAAATAACCCATTTACGTAAAATAATCCAAATGTGAAATGTAAACAGAAAAGGATTTGGGATATATGGGTATGCTATGCTCTCAAGGATTTCATGTTTATACAAAAGAAGAGACGTCGTGGTTACAAAAGCAAGAAGATTCTCCAACCTTTATCTTACAGGAATTAGAATGATAAACGAGGGATTGGGTTGTGAAAAGTATACAAGATTGATGATATCTCAGGTTTTCTGCATGCAGTAGTTTTTTTACCTCCAAATAGCTTCTTTTATACAAAATATTCTCTCCTCATGATCAGCTCAATCATATATGTGGTTCAAATAAACTGACTGAAACAGCACAGGGTTTTTACAAACATGCAATTTCTGTAATTAGCCTTATATGGGTAGCTAAAAAATGTGGTCATGTCTTATTGGTGGGTTCACTACTGGGGGGTATCAAAATCTCTCTCCTGTATCTATATATAACCTCTCCATTAGCTATCAGGTATGTATATATATATATATATATATCTCATCATCATCTCCTCTCTGAACTTTTTCTATCTCTATAGGTTATTCTCTCTCAGTTGGAGAAGTACGTGCTATTAGGGTTATAACAGTTGGTTCTCTTTGTGATCTTCCAGTAAATGTTCTATCTTCCATGGCTTTTTGATGCAAAATGTCATCGGTTGATAAGTTTCATGTTCCTGTTCAAGATAACTGTGGATGATTACCAAGAGGATCTGATCATATATCATCCACTCTGGAGAAAAATCATTTCATATATATATTTGATTGTCGACCTGATCTATGTCAGAGATAATTTTCTTCTAATTTCCTTTTTTTTAACAGGTAGCTTCAAGGTTTCTGTGACTTGTCTCCATGTTTTTAAGATTCAAGAAAATGTTTTTTTTTTTTTAAAATATAAATTTACAATTTTAATGGGATTGTGACCGATGAAACCCACAATTTCATTGACGTAAGTATAAGCGGCTTCTCAGTAGCCAGTTAGCCACCTCAAAATTCCGTACACGAAATGATTTTTTCAAGATCAGTACCCATTATATACGAGAAATATTATTTGAAATCCTTAATAATTTTTCTTTGTTTTGCTTGTAGGAGCTCAGAGGATTCATATAATGCAGAGGCAGTAGCTGTTGTGAATTTCTAGATGAATAAATCATCTGTGACGACGATTTTCTAGATGAATAGATCATCGATTAATGACGATTTCTTCTTTTTTTGTTTTCATGATCAATGTATCAATTCTCAATTCAATGGTTGGAAAAAAAGAAAATTTTTTTTTTTTTATATTATTTAAATAGTTCAGAAAACACAAGCATCCATTTTTTAAGAAAATTTTGTACGTTAGATCAATTTCCCATGAATTTATTCGGATCTATATACTTGATATATAAATTTTGTAAGAAATTTTGTATAATAACCTGATATATGTATTCTTGACCAAATAACTACTCGTTAAGTGTCAGAATTCATATGTTAATGGTGTTCTAACCACAAGTCATCCATATGTACGTCACTCACAGGTTAATAAATCCTTATCTATATGTACTCCTTAACCACCAAATATGTTATTAAGTAAAGAGTCATTCTCTGAATATCAAAATTCTGACATAAATCCATACCTCAAATGTCAAATATTTTTTAACTACTGAATATGTTCCTTAACGACTGAATAATTATACGTTAAAGCAGAGAGTGGTACGTCCGTCCTTCTCTTATATAGGAATAGCATCTGTTGTATCCATCTAACAATGTACTGAGAAATCAAGGCATGCTGTCTAGGATTCATATATTATAACCATCTCTTGTATAATAATCGGTGTATGTATTTTTTTAACGATTGAATAACTATTCATAGAGAGTCCTTTCCTTTTGGAATATTTGAATTTACTAACGTGCAGGACAATAAACCCTTATCCGTATATTTATTCCTTAACGACCAAATAACTACTCTACAGAGTCCTTTTATGATAGAAATATCTGATTTTTAGCATAAATCGATATGTCAAATGCCAAAAGATCATGTAAAGGAAAGTAACTCTTTTATGTATTCTTTACAACTTGAATAACAGGTTGGACCTAGCAGTATATCTCAAAAATGGGTAAAAAGATTCATGTGTAACTCGTTTACGTATTCTTTACAATTTTATAGCTATGCTGTCAAGATATTCATGTGTGTACAAAAGAGAGACAGGTCAAAAATGGTTTTGAGTCAGAGAACGGTTACATCTTACAGGAGCCTTTATCTTGATGATATCAGGATCACTGCATGCAGTGCTTCTTTTATATATATATACAGAGAGAGAGAGAGAGAGAGAGAGAGAGAGAGAGAGAGAGAGAGAGAGAGAGAGTGTTTTAAGTTCTGATATTCTCTGCTGATAAGCTGATTCATGGTTCAAATAAACTGACTGATACAGCACATGGTTTTCACAAACAAATTCTGTAATTAGCCATATATGGGTAAAAAATGTGGTCATGTATTACTGGTGGGTTCCAGTTGTCTTGTTTATTGTAACTGGTCATCAGTTCACTGGAGGGTATCAAAATCGCTCTCCTGTATGTATCTATATATAACCCTCTCCATTAGCTATCTGGTTTCTCATCATCTCCTCTACTCTTTTTCTATCTATATATATAATATAGTTTCTTCGTTTGTGCTATTAGGGTTATAATAATAGATGGTTCTCTTTGTGATCTTCCACAGCTTTCTTGAACGGTAAATGTCCTATCCTCCATGGCTTTTTGATGCAAAAGGTCATAGATTGATAAGTTTCATGTTCCTGTTCAAGAAAACTGTGGATGATTACCAGGAGGATCTGATCAAGGTTTCTCTGACTTGTCTTCAGAAGTTCACAAAGGCCTCCATGTTTATAAGATTCAAGAAAAATTTAGGGTTTTGAAGAGGAATACAACTCAAACTTACAATTTCATTCATGTTCATGTTAGTAGCCACCTCGAAATTCCGTTCAATGAAAAGTTTTTTCAAGATGAGTACCTGACGTATATGACAATTTTATTTGAAATATTTGATTCTTTGTTTCCTTGCAGCAGCTCAGAAGGTCCATATCTAATGCTGATGCAGTAGCTGTTGTGAATTTCTAAATGAATAATAAATCATCGATTTATGATGAATTCTTCTCTCTTTTTTCCATCCATATGTCAAATTTCAATTCAATGGTTAAAAAAGAAATACCTTTTTTTTGTTTTTGTTTTTTTTATATATTATGTAAATAGTTCAAAAATACAAGCAACGATTTTTTTTAAGAAAATTTGGTACATTAGATCAAATTTTCATAGATTTTTTTGGATCTACACTTGATGTATAAATGCATTTGTAGTCCTATTGTATGCAGCTTGTTTCTGAATTCTGATAGATATGCAAAATTAACCATCCAGAGACAAAATTTTGATGTAATGTAATGGTGTGATCTCGTTTACAATATTAACCATCCACATCTTTTTATTTATAGCCTCTTGTACGTGACAAACATGAAGTGAAAAACAAATTAATTTCATTGTCGAAAATCATTTCAAAAAGTCTATTAAATTGTCGTGAAGTGATGAGAGTTGTGTCCAAGTCCTTTTGGCTCAACTTATGGAGACATGTGGGTTTTGTTTTTGTTGTCTTGTGTCTCAACCTCGGGATATGAGTAAATTAAATTACATATTTTAAAAATTAAATTTCGATTACTGTCCAACCCTTGTTCTAGACAGGTGTTATGTCAAAAAATAAATAAATAAAATTAAACTTCCAAAATTTTCCATTTCTATCTATTAAAAACTCATTAAATATATGATTTTCTATTTATTAATTCAGTATATAATACACTCGACCGACTTTCTTTGTTTTACTTTACAAATATACAAAATGATTCGAGTAGTTTCAATATTGGTATTATTACAACCCATCCAAATTTTTTTTTTAAAAAAAACAAAACTCCATCTCTTACTTGAAAAAAAAAAAAATTGAAGACATAATAGTAGACGAAGAACTGTAATTTCTAGGGAAGACGGTATATAAAGGTAAACGAATGGAAATGGAAATTTTCTTTGTTTCATGCAATGATGATAAGACTTGAGAGAGATTGTGAGACAAATGTAATCTTCTTGATATGGCTGTCTCTCAACTTACCAAAACAATAAAACACTACCACATTTGTCTCCAAACCCCAATTCCCTCTAAATTAAACTTTAAATCGACTAGGTCAATAATAACATCGGTTGAAAAGTACGGTTTCGAGTAGTTATTATTACATTACAAATGAGGAAAAAAAAAAAAACAAAGCCGCTCAATCAAGTATTGATGTTCCCTCTGAATTACACTTGATTCATTTTGAGAGTCATATTTCATTTTCTGTTTTCTTTTTCTTCTCCTAGTTATTATTTTTTTGGGCGAATTGCACTAATGTATCCTGAGTTTATCCTTAATTACACGTATAATGCCAGTTTACTGTTTATTACACTCAAGTACTCTACTTTCAGTTGACCAAGTTAAAGTTAACAGTTGACTAACTTTTTTTTTAAATGACAGAACTACCCTTATTAACAAATATAAAAAATAATAATTATAAAAATTATATTTAAAAATAATAAACAATCACTATTCATCATCTTCACCATCATCATCTTCCTCATTCAACCACCATCTTCCAAAATCAATCCATCATCATACTTATCACGATCCATTCATATTCTACAAACAATCCATCAACCATACTTTCAAAATCAAAAAACAACATTAAAAAAAAAAAAAAAATTCAATGGAGCACTACCAAAAATTGAAAACCCAAATCTCAAATTCACAACCCAAAAAAAGTAGATAGGATCTGTTCCATCTTCTCCACTATAAATGGGAATCACATCATCAACCAACAAAAATAATATTGTTCTTCTTCCAACTATTGGATTTTCTAGTAATTTTGGGAGTCAAATTCAAAATCAGAGCAAAAATGTTGTTGATTTTCAATAAAAAAAAAAAAGAAAAAAAAAACGATTACCCAGACACAAAGAAAACCAAACTCCATTTTTGGTTTACCCAGACACAGAAAAAGCAAACTTCATTTTTGGTTTTTTCTCTATACAATCTTCAAAGCTTTAATTTTTTATTTGCTTTATGGAAATCTGAATATATCCCATTTCATAAAAGCAAACTTTGTAACAACAACACAACAAAAATCATATTAAAGTAAAATATGGAGCTTCTCCATATGCGCGAAGGAGAACCATCTCCATCGCAGATGGAGAAGGAGTTGAGAAATTTTTTAATTTTTTTTTATGTGAAGGAAGAGATCTGGAAAAAAATTTCCAGATCTCTTCAATTTAAACAATATTTTAATTTTTTTTTTTAATGTAAAGGAAGAGATCTGGAAAAAAATTTCCAGATCTCTTTCATTTTTAAAATATTTTTAATATATATTTTTGTTTTATTTTAAAAAAATTATTAAGTTTTTAAATTAATTAAAAAATGATGTGGCGTGTCCTTGTTGGTTAGATGATTTTTTAAAATTTTTTTAAAAATGAATTTACACCAAAAAGATTAATTTGCCCTTGAACCTTTAAGTCAACCGTTAGTTTTAACTTGATCAATTGAAAGTAGGGTACTTGAGTGTAATAAACGATAAACTGACATTATACGTGTAATTAATGATAAATTTAGGGTATCTTAGTGCAATTCACCATATTTCTTTTAAAAAAAATAAGATAAAATGAGTTTCCAACAGCTATACGGGAAAAATGATTTTTCTTAAAAATTTTAAATTGCTAGAGCTTACTATGGAATTTTTACTTAAATTGCTATATGATTTGAACTCAATTTTTACTTAATTCCGATATTATCAATGTCATTGGATTACAGTATATCAATCTTTTGTAAAAAAGATAAAAGAAAAATTCAGATTAATTTCAAATCAAATGATTCAGATCTTACTGTTACCGTCATAAGAATATAAACATCAATATGGTATAAACTTACTCCCAATTTTGTTCCCCAAACAATTTATGACTACCACACTATATTCAAAGTAGTCAAATTATATATATATATATATATATAAAATGAAAATATCGCAAAAAATCTAAAGCTCTAGAGAGATTTTAACACGTGAGAGAGCTAGTGGATACTTGAGACAATAAGTGGTCCAGTCCGGCTCATCCATACATAATGGGCCCAAGTTCAGGCCCATGGTTTTTAAGGCCCAATTTCACCAGTAACAAACAAAGTTGTTCGCATTTCCTTGCCGTGAAGCTCAATGCAATTTTGCAAAAGAAGATAGTTAGGTACGCTTCGCCTTTTCAATTTTTTAATTATTTTTTTTTAAAAAATAATTATTCTTTTTCTAGTGCGACGATGAGAATTTTAATTGATTTTTTTTTAAAAAAAGTGAGAGATTAAATTGATTCTTCAAGGAAGCCTGTCTCTGCACAGAAAGTGAAGAGAGAGAGAGAGAGAGCTCGACAGAAGAGGACAAAATCGAAGGAGGTGGTGACGTGGCTTCATCGAGACACGTTGATAAAATATGTTCTTGTTAATAGCGGCACCGTCGTTTAGCTGAGAAATGAAAAATTCTTCTTCGGTCTCCAACACCTGTCTCTGCTTCGTGTACTCTTCTTGCTCTTCCGATCCGATCACTGAAACTCTAATCGAACACTCAATTTCTAATTTTTTTTACTGATAATTTAGGGAGATAGAGATATAGAGAGAGGTTTTTTTTTTTTTTAAGTGACAGTGACAGTGAAGAAGATTATTAAGGACGACGATGCAGAGACGGAGTCCACCGAAGCACAGACACGATGGGACTTCGCCGCTGCCTTTGGGGATGGATTGGAGCCCTCCGCCTCGTAAATGGGTGCGCTTTTATTTTTATTTTTTTCAATTTCGGATTTTTTTGTTTGAGAACTTGATTGACTTTTTTTAGTTTGTTAGTTTGACTTTTGAGTTTGATTCGTGATTGCAATGTGAAGTTTGATGGATCGATTATCTGGGTTTTTGTAAATTGAGAAGATCTGATGTGATATTTTATGCGTTTAATAAATTGATCAATCATTTGGAGTTTTGGGCAAATTTTTATATTACTTGGTTTCTGATCATTAGGATAAACTTTAGTGATCAATTTCGATTTTCAAAAAGATGGTGGAGGTGTTACGTTTATGGGTCCCTGTCAAATAAAGTTGTCTTTACAAATTTCGGATACTATATCAGTAGTTTTCTTGTTCTCTATATCCTGCTTATCATTTTGGAAGCAGTGTCTCTGTAATCTGCCCTCAGCTAGTGAAAATATCCTAGCAGTTCGATGAATTTGAGTTAGTCTGCGTCCATTTTCTTTGTATTAACACCTATAATATGTTGCAGAAGTTGCACTGCTTAGCATGCTTTTATAAGCTTTATGTTGGTCTCATCGTAACAGGTCACTCAACTGATTCGATATGGTCTTGATGGTCTTCGTTCCCTTTTCTGCGGTTGTTAATGTGAAGATGTACCTTAACATAGTATATGTTATGAGTACAAACTTCGTTAAGAAACCGCTGTAAGAAAATTATAGAAGTTATTTAAATGTGTAGATGCATGAATGTATAGGTCAAGCAAAGTGTAATCTTTTCCTTCTTGGATAAGGAAGTTTTTGTTTTTCTTTTCCATCCGTTCACCTGTTAGGTTTTAGTATTTATCCTGATATTTAATTGTTTAAAGGTTAAAAGTATTCCTTTTCAAGTTTTCATTTTGGGTCATTGTTTGTCGATCATATATTTTGTGCAGTCTGCTGATTTTTTTTCCCTTCTTAAAAAATTTGCTCTCTAAAATTTGTTCCTAAGTTCAAAATCCTAAAAATTTAATGTACCGATTGCAGGGTGGGAAAGACACTGTTTGGCCACATGATCCTCACACAGGATGGAGTTACTGTGTCACGATACCTTCCTGGGTCGTCCTGCCAAAATCAAAAGACTCAGATCCTGTAGTGGTACTCAAATTGAATGACTCTACAGTTTTTGTCTGTACCAAGGGTTAGATGTTGTTTATGTACTATCTTGTGGGGTTAAATAATAATTTGAATTAATTTTCAAGTGGTTGAATATTATTTTTCCCATCGGAAGTACCTTGCAGTTGTACAAAATCAGGAATTTTTTATTGTGTAAAGGCAATTTCTTGAAATAAAAAGGCATTTAATGTCGTTGACACCTGGATTTCGCCATGTGTACACCGTGACCCCACCCCTTCCTCATCCTGAGGTATTTTTTGCTTTGGCCATGGGCCTCATGATTTTCCCATTAAAAGGCGCCTTGTGAGGGAGAGGTGGGAGTTATGCTTATAAACGACACAACTCATCATTGCTCAACGATGTGGGAGAGTTCAGAATCCCATATCAACAAATGTCTTTGGCCAGACCTTATTTAGTAGAATGCTTATCTTGTGATTGCCAAATTTAGAATACGTTGAATGAGGCTAAACATTTAATAGTATCCAATTTGGTTTTATATGTATTTCGTAGAATATTGTGCATCATAAGCTGTCATGGATGTGATGGTCCTCCTTAAAATAGTACAAAACGAAATGAAAGATAAAACTTTTGTGTAAGAATTGAAAAGGGCATGACAAGCTTCTTGAAATTATGTGTATGTTAATGATAAGTATGTCAGTCATGACTGACCTTGTCAATACAATTTTTGTCAGCTTGGTGTGCCACATAATTCAATTTTGTACTTTTAGTTTAGTTTAGTTTAGTTTAATACCAATGGAGATATACTTATCTGTCTTTCTCTGTATTTTCCTGCAATTTTGTGAAACCTTGCTAATCTTTTCAAAGTATTAAAGTTCCTCAGTAGAGATGGTAGACATATTGCCTGTCATCTTTCTAGCTTACATCCCAGCTTTACATCTATGTTAACATTCTTAAGGGGCAGTTTTACAGGGTTCAGGTTGGTCTTCAATCGCCGGAAGGAATCACGACTACTCGAGGAGTATTGAGAAGATTTAATCACTTTTTGAAGTTATTTACTGATGTAAGTCTATGAAGTTCTTTACATCCAGATATGCCAGGACTTCCATTTTTATCACATGCTTAAGGAAATTGACTTTTACCATAACAAGATGATTCTACAGCATCTTTCCTGGAACAGAGTCTTTACTTATTTCAATTCAACATTAAATGACTTATTCTTAAGATCAACATATTTATCGTATTGGCTTTCTGGCAGCTTAAAAAGGCATTTACCAAGAAAAATCTGCCCCCAGCTCCGCCCAAGGGATTGTTGCGAATGAAAAGCAGGGCACTGTTGGAAGAGGTAGGCAACATGCTTGTACTCTATTTTTGTTTTGCATTAGTGGTTAAGCAAGTCGCACACCTCATAACGTTGGTCGTGCTCGGATT
Source organism: Xanthoceras sorbifolium (assembly GCA_003430845.1). Lineage (NCBI taxonomy): Eukaryota > Viridiplantae > Streptophyta > Magnoliopsida > Sapindales > Sapindaceae > Xanthoceras > Xanthoceras sorbifolium. The sequence goes on from CM010616.1 coordinate 29,728,848, forward strand.
GATAGTAAGTGTAGAAATTTCTATGAGAATCCTGTGAATAAATCTTAAGAAACTTAGATGAGAGTCCTTGTACATATTCACAAAATGACTTTTATGTAATTCATTTGGAAAAATAAATTGTTGAGTTCGTATATACGTTTATCGTGTAACTAATATTCTTAAAAGGCTTAGTTTTGTTGCAGAGAAGGTGTTCTTTGGAGGAGTGGATGACAAAGTTACTATCAGACATTGACTTATCAAGGAGCATTGTAGTGGCTTCCTTTCTTGAATTGGAAGCTGCTGCGAGGTCTTGTATGTACCATTTTACTGCAATAAGCGTAATTTGAGAAATTTATGTTGTGTTCTATGTATACTGAAAGTAGATATATAGTTGAAATGTTGCTATTTTTTCTTCTTTGAGTAGTGGAGGTTGTTCTTATAATTTTCTTGGAGTTTTTATATTTCATATACTTCCTTTCAGCATTTCAAGATGTAAATCGGAAGTGAATCAGAAGAAAATCCATCTGGTAACAGCAGTCGTTTCTTCACTTCAAATGCCTCCCAATTCGAGCTCAGCTCTTGTTGGTAGTTCATCAGGTAACTTCAGATTATGGAAGTGATACTGCTTATGAGACATCTGAGCTTGGAACGCCGAGGTTAGGAAGGGATGATGGTTCTGAAATTTGTGTGGACGATCTAACACTGGATGGTGATTTGACAAGTCCTATCGAAAAGCTTGTGAAATATGGTATGTCCAATATTGATGAGGGATTGTTCATGGGACAGACTATTTTAGAGCAACTTGAAGGTCTTCCCAGGCATAAAGCACATGCCCAACATGTTAACAATGCAATAGAGAAGATTGCATATAATGGGAATGTTTCTAAAACTTCATTTCTTTCTGGCAATGGGATGGAACTTTTCGCTGAGCCTGAGCCTGAGCCTGGTAAGGTGATATGTCATACTCGAAAGCTATCAGCTGAGAGTGTTAGAAGTGATGCAAGTTCTCTGAGAGGTAGTGAAATGTCAAACTCTGGCATTCCAAATTCATCCGCTGATGGGTCTCTTGACCTTCCTCGAGGTGCAGAGATTTCAAATACCATGGAAATTCTTGGCAACTCAGACTTGCAGTTTTCAGGTGATGCACAAATAGCTATTCCGTTGGATCAGCGCCCAAAATTGTACAGGGTTCTGTCAACCATGGAGCGGAGATTAGTAACTGCAAAAACAGACATGGAGGATCTTATAATGAGATTAAATCAAGAAATAGCTGTGAAAGATTATCTTACAACAAAGGTACCTGAGAATATGCTTCTCCAGATGCCAATTTTTGGGTTGTGTTGATTGGCTGTTTGTTCCGTTAATAGGTCTATGTTATTTTTGCTGCTAGCTTGATAATATATATAATTTATTATAATGTAGGTAGGCAAAGGTATCAGTACCTTTTGCTCTTTTTCTTGTATCCTCATTAGCGCTAACACGCAACATGCATTAAATTTACCATACATAGACTTGGATACTTGCTTTCTTTTTCTGGGGCCCTTGAATAACTGCAGTAGTGGCTTGGTTGCCATGAATCTTTTTCATCTCCTTGTTAGAGACAACCTGGATGTGGCATGTCCTAAATAAATGATGAGAACATTGAACTTGGTGTAATTATCTGAACGGATGTTCTAACAAAAATTCTTTTGCTATTTTGTTATTTTGCTTGAAATTGGGATTTCAATGGTCTGTTATTGATATATGTTTGAATATGTCAATTATTTGGCACAGTTATGCATTATGAATAATTACGTTGCCTTGTATTGTGAAAGCAAGATTGCTTGTGCCTAGCAAAGATCCAAATCTGACATTTTTATTGTTACAACTTCCAAATCTGAACAGATTATGCTAAAAAATAAATGGTTTTTTACTTATGAATATCACAATGTATCTCTGACCAATTACATCTGTTCAGGTTAAGGATTTGGAAGTGGAACTTGAAACTACTAAACAGAAAAGTAAAGAAAACCTGCAGCAAGCTATTTTGATCGAGAGGGAAAGGGTTACACAAATGCAATGGGACATGGAGGAACTTCGGCGGAAATCCTTTGAAATGGAGTGGAAGTTGAAGTCAAGAGAGGTTATATTGCCATCCATTTGCCTCTTTCTCTCTCCCTTTTTTCTTTTACTCCAGCATTTTCAGTGAAATATTACGTCTAGTAGATGCTTACTTGGGAAGAATGAGGAAAGAAAGATAAGAGAGACGACCAACAATCTTTCTTACTCGACTTAGTTCCCATTCATTATCAGAAAATTCCAGAAAAGAACACGATACATTTTTTATGCATTTGAATTATGGTTGAATTTTTAGCCATTTTCAAGTAGACACATGATAGTATCATACAATACTGAAGTGAAAATAGTAATTTTACTGTTAATCTACTCTTGCCGCTTTTTTAATGTGATACAAGATTCCTGGTTTTGCTATCATTGATCTCAATATATATGCATGTGTGTTTTATAATAAATTGTTCCTGGGCCATAGAGCAAGACCTAATAGAAAAGCTATTTCATGCTCCCTCTAATGATATAAATTGAAATATTGTTTTTACTCTCAAAGTAATTATGATGCCAGTATTGATGTGGGAAACCATTACAGGATGGAAAATCGCATGTTGAATCAACAAAAGAATCGTCTTTCCAGGAAAATGATTTGGTGTTGAAGGAGTTGGATGCCACTAAGGAGCAACTTGAGAATTTGTCAAAGCGATATGAAGAGCTAGAAGCAAAGTCTAAAGCAGATATTAAGGTTCTGGTTAAAGAGGTTAAATCTCTCAGAAGTTCACAAAAAGGACTGAAACAGGAGCTTAGTCGGGCACTGGAGGACAAATCTGAGACTGAGGTGTTTATTGCTCTGCTAAATTGTTTATTTTATGCAAGTTTGTTTCTACAAGAAATATGATTCCTACCGCATGGACCTATATCATTAAAGATTATAGATATCTTAGGAGCAAAAAACAGTTTAATATAGTAACATTTTAGTGCCAGTAATGATTGTTGTGGGGCTTTCTTGTCATGTTTTTCATCTGGATTAGATTCATTTTCCTTTTAGAGGATTGTCTTGCTTTTACCTTAAGACCATATAAGGCCTTTTATTACTGTTTGTAATGCTGTTGAAAATGAGGATTTTAATCTTCATTTCAGTTCTATAGCCTTTTAGTAGTTCTTTCAATGTATTTTCACTTTTATTATTTATTTGAACTAAATAAAAGAAGAAATTTTACAGTTCAAAAGATTCTGAAACATGGTAAATTTGTGCAGAAACTTCTTCAACAGGAAAGACAAACGAGTGATAGTGTGAAAACTGCTAGAAGAAAGCTTCTACATGCATGCATGATTCTTCACAGCCGGTTTCAAGAATGCAATATTAATCTGCTTACTGAAGATAAAGACGATTTTATATTGGAATCTTCTTCACTAACAGATGCTTTAGACTTGTTGACTACATGTGATGACCAAATTGCCCACCTACTTGCAGAGGTATTCTTCAAACTTCTTTATTGTTAAATATATATCTTTTGATTTTTGCTACTGTTTTATTCGACACTGCTATCTGGATTTCTCGGTCTAGATGCGGTTTGTGGTCTATTCTAGCTACCCAACCTCAAATCCTCGGCTAAATCTTCGTTTTTTCTCTTTTTGAGACAATTCCAGCGTCACAAAAGGAAAAGAATAAAAGCCTGAATATGGAAGATGTTTAAAGTGTCTGGGCTGTTAAAGTGTATGAATAAACACTATTATACATCAACATCTTGGAACAAAATTAATTGCCTAAATGCTAAGTTGCATTGTGATAAATTGGGGCATAGCCCATGCGCATGATTGAACGCTAGTGCACCTGGAACTTTTAGAGTCCAGGGATTTCATGTTAGATAAGACAAATCTAGGAATGAACAGGAAGACTTAAATGAAAGACATGAAACTTTTAGTGATCTGCTACTATAAGGCCATTAAGAGTATGGTTGAATAATTATTTAGCCCAAGTCTTAGATGTCCACGGTCTACAAGCCTAATTTTCAATCACAATTGTGACCAGATGATTATGTTCCTCATTAACTGGTTTCCTCTACTTTTCCCTAATTCCCTGTGTGGTTTTTGCATTTTCACCAAGACTTGAATGCAGTTTTTTTCAAAAAATTGATCAGGCACAACTATTAGCTGAAAATGACAAAGCTGCTACTTCGGGTGTTGATAAAATTCACAACAACAATGATGATACATCATCAACAATGGATGATGAGTTGAGGAAAATGATAGCAGATATCTTCGTCGATAATGCTAAACTAAGAAAACAGGTAAACTCTGTTATGCGCCGTGCCCTCATGTCTAGAAACAATGGTGGTGCTGCTTCTCTGACAAATCCTCATAATGATGAGGCATTGGAAAGATGAAATGGCGGTTGAATATTGTACTTATCTTTTCTTTTTTTTTCAATAGAGTATGATGAGGCAGCCCTTCACCTCTGTTACATCTTGGTTAGCAGACATTTACTGTTTCAACTGGATGAAATTCACAGAAACCATCTTAGTTTTAACTCTTTTGGAATTTTGTGGTTCCATTTGTACAAGCCTTTAGAAAAGAATTGCATTCTATATACTATTGTTGTATTCCTATGCTCTCATACACAGTTGAAGAACTAGTATAAAAAAAATGAAAAGGAAAACCATTAATGAAGTATACATGTTTATTCTAGTTTATTTTATGCTGATTCTGAGGTTCTGAAACTTGAAAGCATTAAGATTTCTGAGTACATTTTAGTTCTGGAGTTCAATAGCCCATAAATCAGATTTATTTTGTGGGTATCAATAAATTTGAATTCTATACTGATTTGAATTATACTTGAGGTGTGATTTGGTTTTCTTTATAAATCAATTATCAAGCTTTGCCTGTACTCAAATTGAAAATCTGATCAACAGGTGAATGGGATGGCTGCCAATATCTAGAAACATAAACTCTCATTGGATCTTTTGTTTGAAACTGTTAAAAAAAAAAAGGATACATAACAGGCCTAAAGAAGACATCGAACTCACAAGAAATAAGAGAAAATTTGAAAAGAACAAAGAATTATACAAAATGAAGGCTTGTGCAGGGTGAAATCTAGTGACCAAAACTTGGTAGAGGTGTGACAAGTAGCTCAAGCATCATCTTCTTCCCCAGGTCAGCCCAAGCTTGTTCTTCCAAGTCCCGTAAGAGTCTGGAAAAAAAATGGCATTCAAAGAATACAAATGTCAGCAAAAACTATGGAACACCAATTTCCTGTACCGTAGGATATCGATTTTTCAAAATCAGAAAATGGAGTGACTTCATTGAACTCGCGAAGCTAGAGATTACTGTGGTACAAGAGATGGAAATTGTAATGCACGGTGACAGTAGAAATAGGAAATTTGGCATCAGTAGTACTTTTCAACTAAGCGAAAGACAAAAATAAGAGGGAAACATCAGACTGTCGAGCAATGCGGATGTGAAATTGAATGCATATGCCCTACAAAAAATGCAATAAAATACAGTGTCTTGGTAGAGTAGAAACGTTAACAGTTAGTACAAAAGTGCCTCCCCAGTATCAGAACTTAATCGATGCAAGAAATTAACGCAAAAGATAGCGCCCTTTATGCATTTAACGATGACATTATGAATTTCATTTGAAAAGATGCATTGTACCTTAACAATAATTATCCAATTGACGAGGCTCCACCAGAATATAAAGAGGCTTTCCATTAAGTCTGCGTTGCCCCTGAAAGGCATCATCAAAAAGAAAATTGTAAAAATATCACGTCTGCCTGTCCTTTCCGGGACAAACATATAAAAAGTGTATCATTATCATCCTACAGTAGTTCTCAATGAGATAAAACTCTAAGACATGAATTATTTTAAGTAATCTGTGTATGTTTTATCCGAGCTTGAATATAAGAGTAGGACGCTCCATGCAAACATTAAACACCATACATTTCTAATGAGACAAAACTCTCAACATTTAAAAAATGAAGACCGAGTTTGCACTCCATTAAATTTACATACAAAAACGAAACAGATTGTTCTTAACATTCTTGTGGGAACATGGTAATCGAGAAATGAAACAGCTAAGCAAACAATAATAAGGTTATCGGTACAAGGTAAGATTGAATTTATGACACCCTCCTCTCCGCGCATCAATTTAGCATGAAAGTCTAAACATTGAAGAAAAGATAAAACGAACACATGATAATAGACAAAACATAGATAATTTAAACGTTACCTTAACTTCAGGCAACCCAACTACACAAGCACACTCGACAACTTCCGCTCCCATGCGTTCTTAAGAAACAGAAATTTTGGGGTAAAACAACATGGTTTTTAAGAGTAAAAACTAAATAAATAGCAGTAGACAGAACAAGAAAGCAAGAAAGATATTCAGATCCAAATGAGGTCCCAAACTTACCCAAAAGTCTCACTGCTGCTGAGAGAGTCCCGCCTGTAGCTACCAAGTCATCGATTATTATAGCCCGTTCACCAGGCTTAACAGCACCAACATGCATCTCCAAACAGTCAGTTCCATACTCTAGCTCATATGCCTCAGAAATTACTTCACCTGCACAGTCAACACATTGAAGAGCAAGAATATAGAAGCATAAAGCTATTAGCATATTCTAAATTTAACTAAAGTACCTGGAAGCTTTTTGGGTTTCCGTAAAGGAACGAACTTTGCTCCGATAGCTAAAGCAATCGATGGACCAAACATGAATCCTCTAGCTTCAACTCCTATTAGTAAAAATTTGCTAAAAATGATTTACATATTCAAACAAGCCACAATAAAATTTAACTAATCGGGAATCACAACAAAATCACACTACTGTTGAATGTGTTCTGTAACAATTCTTATTGAGAGACCATAAATTCTGATACTGACAGGCATGTGCAGCTTCATTTATTTCAAGATCACATAAGTTAAAAGCCATACTCAAGTTTGATATCATCATCAATGCCTGTACTCTTGTCACATGGTAGAGCCAAAATGAAACTAATAATGCTATTCAAAAGAAAAAATAAGAGTACAGAAATCTTTATTTAGTTTTTTTCTTCTTTTTTTGTTTTTTTTTTCAACTAGCTCATATGCAAATGCATTGCATGTTAAAACTTGTAGCCCAAACCCTTCAAATCTATTGTCTATCAACAACATGCATACCCACAAATAATCTCAGAAAATAATATTACTACAGCATAAAAATTAGTCAACTAAAATTTATCCAAAAAAGGGACTGACAGAATCAAAAATCAACTCTCTCTCTCTCTATCTTTCGTTTTTCCTCTTTTGGGTATTTGGAGTAATCCCTAAATTCTTTTTAAAGAAAAACAAAACAAGATAAAGGGAGAAACTAGAAAAAGCCTAAAAATCAAGAAACAAAATTTTCCCTGGAAAATATTTATGAGTTAAAATGTGAAAGGGAGGAACAGAAATCATAGTAAAAAAAAAATAAGAAAAAGAAATGTGCTTGAGAGATAAAAATATTATAAGAAAGTACCAGCAACGACAGAAATGTCCATGTCTCTGTACCGATCGACAAATATGTCCACTGTGTCCTTGAACGCCTTGTGATCCAGCAACAACGTTGTTATATCTTGAAACATTATCCCTACCAAAACAAAAACAACAATAAAAAAAACCAAAAAAAAAAAAAGAAAACAAAAGCCAAAAAAAAAATACCTGGCTTTGGGAAGTGAGGCACCACCCGAATTGCCTGAGAAATGGCTTGAAGCCTCGGGTCTCCTTTGAGTCCGTTCTCTGCTGCAAACATTTTTTTTTCTTCTCCACTCACACTCTGTCTCTCTCTTCTCTCTAGTTAATTTTTTTTTTTTTCCACTCTCTCTCTCTCACACAAACGAGAATGGCTTTGGATTGTTGAGACGTTTTATGCTACCAAGTAGTACATAGGAGGTTGGTTTTTCTCTCTCTCCAAACGGGTTTGGATTTTTAACATGTTTTTTCCCTCCTAAAAACTGAGCTAAAAAGATCAAACCCTCTCTACTCTCTCTGTTTTCTATGCGATGCGAGAGAGAGAGAGAGAGAAGGTGAGTGTATTAAATACCAATATTTTGTCTATTTATGTTGGCCCAACCAAAGCACTACTGGTGACGGAGACTATGTTGCCTGTCACGCTCTTTCCAAGCACGTGTTTGAAACGTACTTATGAATTGAGAAATCAAATAATCCAAGATTGTTAAAAAAATATATTAAAAAAAAGTCATTTGTTTTCTAATTGTTTATGAGGACAAAAATACATTTTGATGTCTCTCCATAAATCATGTTCTACTCAACTATCTTATTGAAAATGACAATCAATGAATTGACTTTAATAATATATTACATCGAATAGTTATTAAAATTAATTTTATTATATTAATATATATTCTAAAATTAATTTTAATAATATGATTTGTGCCGTGGGTTTTATAATATTAGGATTTATATTATAAATTTTTAAGATTTTAACTAATTACATTTGAGATTTTAATTTATTTTATTCAATATGATAAACGTAATTTTATAAATTTAGATTCTTCATTTTGTTGCGCTTTATTTTAACTTAAATTACTCGTAAGTAACACTTTAATTAAAAATAATAATAAAAGTAAACAAAATAAAAATAATAAATTTAAATATATTTGTTAGGGACTAAGACAAAGATCAATATAAGATAATCTCACAATTTAATTTTTATATTTAATACTATAATGTTTTGTTATCTTAAATTTTACTTATGCAATTGAGACTCTCCATTAATATAAGAGTGTATTTTTTATAATTTGGTAAATACCAACTATTTTTAAAAAGATTCCTTATATTTACGGCTAATTTTGATAATATCCCAATAGTTCATCAAATCAGTTTGACGGTAGACCACACGCGAACCAACCGAGAGTGGGATGAAGAAAGCTTACACTGTTCAGTGTATCTAGCTTGTGAAACCTACGTTTTCCCAATCTGTAAAAGGAAGATTCTATGTTACAGAGTCTATCGTATTAAAAGTAACAGTTTTACATTAAACAAATACGAAATCAAAAACCATCAAACGTGATCAGACGGCCCTGATCGAATCAAACGGTTTTTGATCAACGAGGCGGCTTTGAAAATCTTGACTGTTACTTTACCCCTTCCCTCTCTCACTGCTCTCAGGCTTTTTCGTCAAGACCGAGATGGAGGCAAGGGTAGTTTCGTCATTGTGGGCAAAATTGACGGCTACTGATTGGCAGAGAATCATGTAGCAGAAGATTTTTAGATTTTGTATATGTGGTCCCTAGCATAGTGAACTGTGGTCCATGCCTATTTTTACAAGCTAGGTGACGTGGCGTGATTGAATAGGTTTTTTATTTTATTTTTTTTGAATATATATAGATAAAAAAAAAGGGTTGGTGTGGGTCTCTATAAAGCGGGATCCGATCAGGAGCGCTGGAAGGATGCCACGTGTGAGTATTGATGATCTAATCGCAATTTTTGTCTTTTAGTGTATTAGACCATATATTGTTTCTTTATTGTTGTGGACCCTTGGTAGATACGGGTGACGTCATTATACGAACTCAATCAATCGAAATTTTTTTTTCCAATTTCTCAATTAAACGCGCGTCAACAACCCTCATTGAGTAATATTTAAATTTAAGTTTTCCTCGCTGCATATCTATGTTAAAAAAACTAAGGGCAAGGCCAATGTATCACACCAAATATTCCACCATTTTGGTGTTAAAAAGGTATCTTTATAGAATATGCTTACACTAAATTTTTTTCCACTCCAATGTTATTAACACCAAATTGGTGTAAAAAGCATCTTTAAAGAATATTCTTTATATAATATTATTAATTTTTATTTAATAATTTATATAAAATTAATTAATTTATTTGATATACTTAAATAATTAATCATATAATATTAAAAAATAATTATTTCATAGTTATTACAAATTTAATTTTAAATAAAAAATTTAGAGATGAGATAAAAAATAAATTAAATAAATTAAATATATAATATTGGGTTCATTTTGAAGATCTCAACAAGATCTTTCCAATGGTATATTTTTTTATAATATTTTAATTTATAAATTTTATTATTTATCAAAATTTATAAATATATTAAATTGATAAAAGGATATAAAAGGAATAAAATTTGTTTGAAATAACTAAAAAAAGGGTAAAATAGGAAATTTATAAAAGTTAAAAAAATTTGGTGTGGTGAATAGTACCACACCAAATTTAATGAAATTTGGTGTGGTACTATTCACCACACCAAATTTTTTTTTTTTGGGAAGTGGGATTTGGTGCTCCATTGAAGCACCAAATCACACCATTTTGATGTTTTCACACCAAAATGGTGCTACATTGGCCTTGCTCTAACAGTGTTACAAACAACCAAAACTAATATTGTCATTTTTCATATAAGGAAATGGTACTTAAGACTTTTTAACAATTTTATAAGTGTTATTTTTAAAAAAAAATAATGTGTTCATATTTTAGATTTTTTTTTTAAATAGAATATAATAATTATTAAATGTACGGTCCGGATATTTACTTTCATAATAAGAAGAGAAAACTACCCATAATACTGATAAATGTGTATGGTGGAACTGAACCCTCACCACTAATATGAGAGAAAAGTGCACTAATCACTTAAATTATAAATAGATGTGCGTTCATATTTTAATTATAGAAGTTATTAATTTAAATTAATACTCTTTATTACCACAATTTAAAAAAAATACCCTCACCACTGATATGAGAGAAAAGTGCACTAATCACTTAAATTATAAATAGATGTGCGTTCATATTTTAATTATAGAAGTTATTAATTTAAATTAATACTCTTTACTACCACAATTTTAAAAAATATTTTTTACTACCACATCATTGAGCAGTATATATATATATATATAATCAAGCCGTAACGAATTTAATATATTTTAGATAATATGCCAAAGACTACTATTATTGAAATATGTCAAAAATTGACTATATATATAATCAAGCCGTAACGAATTTAATATATTTTAGATAATATGCCAAAGACTACTATTATTGAAATATGTCAAAAATTGACTATATAAGGTTCAATTTTGAGGTGGCAATAATTTAATTCCTTAAACATTATCTAATAACGAACCGTTTATCAAAACAAAAATTCAAAGGCAAAAATCATTTTAGTCCCTAACTTATCACGAAATATTACATTTTGATCACAGTTTTATTTTTTAGCTCCCGTGGTCCTTAACTTTTCAGAAATCCATCAATTTAATTCTTCTGTTAGTTAACGGTTAGTCAAACTTAATAGTCATAGGGGCATTTTAGTCTTTATACATAAAAATAATAATTTATAATAAAAAATTATTAAATAAAAATTTAATAACAAAATAAAAAAAATGCTTGAATATGGAGGAGGCCGCTGCCTCCTCCATGAACGAAAAACTTGGGGAGGAGGTGCGGCCTCCCTCCCCGGCGGCAGGTGAGGAGGCCGCTCCTCCTCCCTGAAGACTATTGGGAGAAGGCGCAAGGAGGCGGCCTCCTCCCAACAAACTTCAGGGAGGAGGCTGATTTTCTGGGATTTCTGAAAATTCCAGAAATCTGGGATTTTCAGAAATCATTTATGAGATTTCTAGAAATTTTAGATTTTTTTTTATTTTAATTTTTTTAAAAATGTTTTATTTTATGTTAATATTATAAAATTTTGATATATAATATTTATTTTTTATATTTTTATATTATTTTAAATTATTAAATTTTTATAAATTATTTATTTATTGTAAAAAATATAAAAATTTTTAAAGGTTTTTAATTTTAATATTAAGTTATTTTGAATTTTTTTTTTGTGTTTTTTTAAAATATTTAAGGACATATTTTCTAAATTTTGTGTATTTATAATTTTAATTTAAAAAAACAAATTTGTGATGTGTATTAGATTTTTATTGAATGTTTAAATTAAGTTTAGTTTATTTAAATTTAAAAATAAAGAGAAGATTTGAATTTTAAATTCAATAAATTAAAACTAAGGGTAAGATGGTCAATATACACATTCTGTCATGGTTGACCGTCAAAAAATTGGTGAGAAGGACAAAATTGATTGATTTTTAAAAAGTTAGGGACTACAGGAGTTAAAAAATGAAATAGTGGTCAAAATATAATATTTCGTAATAAGTTAGGGAACAAAATGATTTTTGCCCAAAATTCAATCAAGATAATGCATGCAATCCATTGACCCGATGTGTGTGTGGTAGACGCGCGTCATCAGCACGTGGTGCCGCACTTTCCTATCAAGGCCCCACGAAAATAAAATCAACGTACCAAGATCACTATTCACGCGCACGCGTGTGTACTCTGATAAAAACATTATAACATGATCATTAACACTTAGATAGACCACCTCTCACATCTCTTAGATTACAATATCCCCATGTTTGCTAGCCTCTTTTTTTTAATCGTGATTGTACGGTCATGATCGACGGCCCAGACCCGTAGCCGTACACCAAGCTCGAATCAGAACCGCTCAAATTGTTATTGCTCCCGAAAAGATCATGCGTGATCTTCGCATGCCTTTTCATCTTGCACGCAAAGTCAATGGCTGGCAATGTATGAAGAGGAGCAGTGATCACATGTATGCTAGCCCACCACGCTTTGCCCCTTCTGACCCCACGTAAAAGAGAACATTTTTTTTTCTCTTTTGATTGGTCAGTTTTATTTTGACATTTCACTTCAAAAAACTTATATCCCAAATCTTTCTTGAATTTCTCTTTGACAAGATTTAAATATTATTATTGTGAAAATATATATATATATATATATATGAACAGTTTTTTTTCTTTTTAATAATAAATTTACAAAATATACTAAGATTAAATATTATTAAAGTGGTTCAAATCTTATCCACAAAATATATTGAGATCAAATATTATTTAAATGGTTCAAATCCCCAACTTCTACACTATTTTTTGTCTTCCACATTTTAGTGTTTTCACATCTTCTATTGATGAAGTCCTCGTTGTGCGGAAAGCTATACCTTTCGTTAACCGCTTAAATTTTTATATTTCAATTGTTAAATATGATTCCTTTTAGACTATTCAAAATATAAACTCTATTTATCCTTTTGTTATCGATGAACCTCTATCGTAGAATATTCGTATTTATCCTCACTTAATGTTTGTTTTTATGTTTACTCTCTGATGGATAATAATAAAATGACTCATTTATTAACTACACATGTTTTGTCTATAAATAAGTTATAATTCTGTTGGTGGCTCATTTATTACGTAGACATGACATATTTTGTTTATGAATAGGTTATAATTCTCTTTTGGAATCCTCAGCCAATTAAGATGTTTTGGATTTATTTAATTTAAGGCAAATTGTGTAAAGTATCCTATTAAGATTTAAATAATAATATTGAGTAAGACCTCGTACCAGCAAGTAATGATGAGGATTATCTGTAGAGTGAGCTCAAATCATTTATACCTAACCTCAACTAAATCTTCATCAAACACTTTACTGCTTGCCAATCCATCACCAGACTGCCTGTTATTTTCAATTAGATTTTTTTAATTATCTGCTTTTATCCACTCCTTGTTTTTATTAGATTCGTTAATCATTATCTTGCCTTGCCCTATAGGCTATAGCAGCTATAAGAGATCCAAATCAATATCAACAATCAAATGGGTCCCAATTTTCATCATTTTTTAATATTCTTTTGGTTTTTTTTATTTTTTATTTTATTTTTTACTGCTTTACAAACAATATTAGAAATTCGTACGGCTTTAATGTCAGTTTATGTAGTCTTATAGGTATTTAATAGTTTAAATATTACTTTTATGAACGGATTGTATTTAATCACTTTATTTATAATATTTTAAACTAAACATAGATAACGATATATAAAACTTTTTAATTTTACTGAAAAAATTTATAAGCTACTAATTAATATCTTTGAATAGTACTCTAATATTTAAAATATATATTTTTCATTGTAATTCTGCCAATCAACAATATCGCAATTGGAATGCATGAATGTCCTATTGCATCCAAAATCTTATCTAGAATTTTTGGGAATATTCTAGTTACAAAAATTAATTAAAAAAATAATATTGTTTTTGTTTGTTTAAGCTATAAAGACGTGGGGTTAAGGGTAACTAATCCGATGACATGCACTATTTTAATTTTCTTTTGGTTGTTGTCACTCTCTTTCTTTTCGATGAAGATTGTCAAAGTAGATATTGTACTTGGATATACATGGCATGTGTGTGTGAGTTGTCAAATCATAAAATTGATGCTTTTATGAGTGTTGTGTTGTATTGTATGGACAAATCTATGGGTGCAAAAGACTGAAAAACTTGTCCATAGATATGGTATGGATATGGATATAGATATGGACAATGATCTCTCTCCTTTATTGAAGTCAAAAATGGAGGGTTTAAAAAAAAAAAAAAAAAAACCCATCAAATGCAAGAAGTTTCGAGTTCTAGAAATAGAGCAACTTTCTATTGTTTACGATTAATGACACAAATGCAATATATAAGACGCGTTCACTGATTGAAAATAAAAATTAAACTGAATCAAGTTTTCTTAGAAAGATAATGAAAATCAAAGTTAATTAAGAAAAGGGAAATTGATTCGCTTAGTGGGAGGGGAAAATTAAGTTCTCTCTTCGACAATAACGTAATTCATAATTTTGTATGGTGTTCACATAATTTGATTTCTAACAGTTTTTAGTAAGCTTTATAATCTCAAATCGGAATTAAGTTCTCTTTCTCCCATTAACATTATTGATTAATAAACACTCCCCTAAGGGCGCGTTTGGTGCGGAGAATTTGATTTGACTATTTTATGGGATATGATAGAATTGGATTGAATTAGATATGACTGGACTAAATTAGTATTATGATGTGTTTTGTGCAATATGAATTAGATTAAAAATAGTATTGTATGTTGTTTGGTATAGTATAGGATGTGATAAAATTAGAATAACTTAAATTAATTTTAGCATAAAATAAAATTATTTTAAAGCAAATTACATTCATTTTAACTTAAATAAAAAATAAAATTAATTTTAAATTAAACAAAAAATATATTTTAATTTAAAAATATATTTTTGAATAAAAATATTTAAATCATTTTTTAAAATAAATAAAACTAGTTTAAATAAAATAAGATGATTTTAAATTAAATAAAAATAAAAATGTTAAATTAAATTTGAGTAAATTTTGAATTAAATTATTATATATTTATGAAAATATTTAATTTTTGATAAAAGAAAATAGTTTTAGTATTTTAAAATAAATAAAACTATTTAAAATTATTTATATATATAAAAAATATTATTTTCAGTTAATATTAAAATATAAGAAACTGAAAAAAAAAATGGGGGAGAGAGAAACAACAGTGAGATGAAAAAAAAAAACTAAAGAGAGAGAAGATAAAATAATCCCCTTAATTTGGAGAGGTTTATTTTATCCTATAAAAATTAACTTTGGACAAAAAATAGTCCACATGATTTGTATCACCAAATACAAGATTAGACTATCTTTTATCCAAACTCAATTTCATCCTATATAACAAACAAGCCATAAATAATGATTAATTATTTAATAATACGATTATATATATCGATAAGTTAATTAAACCCATTTTACGGAATATAAATTCACTTCGAACAATTAACATGATTATTTAAAGTAGTGATATATTTGATGTTGAGATTTTCATAAACTACCATGACAATCTTTTTTCAACCTATTTGTTGAATGTAAATAAATGAATTGTGTTTGGATTTTGATCCGGCTTAATAGCTTATAAAGTAAAGCTTTTTCAACTTTGGGTTTGTAATTTGAAATAAAAAACGAAGCTCCATGACTCTCCTTTTACTGGGCTTGGCCCAACTCAAATAGAGCAGGCTTTTGGGCAATCCAATCTGAGACCGTGGGAGATCTTATCAACACAAGCCCGGCCCAACTGGACTGTAAATTAAAAAGTTGATTACGCTTTAATGGAACGTACAAATCATGTTATCTTACACCGTTATACTAACTTAATAAAAATTTATTATGTATTTATTTATTTTAAAAATATTTATATGATAATAATTTTAAATTTAACTTCATATGTAATAAAATTTATTGAACTAAATATGTTTTAGTCCATATATTTTTTTAAATAATATTAATATTTTTAACTTTAAAAATTTATTATTTTAGTTCGCTATACTATTTTGCTTTATTTTAATTAAATTGATGTACATTTGTTCCATGCATCCAAGTGTCCTGTGGTCCCAGGAGGTCATTTTAATCACCAATCAATGGAATGGTGGAAGCCATGACACGTGCCAGGCTTTCACACACTTCCCACACCTCATTTGGTTGATAATTTTCAATCCACTGCCCGCATCCCTACAGCAAGAACCATGGTCCTCAAACCCCAACAGCCCAAAATCCTAAATGGCACAAAATAATTGGCTGACACATCCAATCCAAACGAAACACAGTAACACCTGAACCTTTCCATTAAAACAGGAACAGGATCGTACAAGTAGACACGTAGGATTTGAATTTTTTTTAGAAATAAATAAATTTAAATTTATCCGAAAGACGCAAAATCGAATCGCTTGTGGGGAATGATAAATACGCGGCGCGTGTAATTAGCTTTCCCTCCAATCTCTTCTTCTTGTCTGTCTGTGGAAGGCACCACAAGGAACCATTGTATATTTTTAATTATTTTGTTTTATTTATATATTTTTAATTATTTTGTTATAATGACTAATGAGAGGTGTAATTAGCTCGAGAAGTGAAGCATGGGGTTTCCATCCGTTATCTGCCCCCAACATCCCTCCATTTATCCTCATCTTTGCTCCAAGGTACTTTTCTTTTTTTTTCCTGTAATTGTAATTGGTCTTCTTTGATTTTGTGTATTTTTCAAAAAGGAAATTAGGGTCTTGATTAATTTATGAGTTTGATATAGGCAACGCTCTGTTGAATTTATTTACGTTGGTGTCTTAGGTTTTGTATGAATCTTGAATTGTTCTATGAATGATTGATTGATTGAACACTTCGCATAAAAAAAAAAAAAAAATTTGACGTGGGAAATGAATAAGAGAACTGAAAAATGGGTTTGGTCTTTTTTTTTATAATAAAAAATATAATTTATTTGGTGAGTGAATTTGTTGAGATGATGTTTGGTGCAGTTGTGCTCGGTGAGGGTCCATTGGAAGCAGAAGATACCGGGGTTTTGTGTGATTGGCACGAAAAGGAGAGGGCGGTCTCTGGGGATTGTGAGATCGGTTTTGCACAATGGGAAGTCGAGTAATGGGGCGAGTGAGCCTGCAAGGATTGTTCTTGAGAGATTGTTTGAGCGGACTCAGAAACTGGAAGAACAGATGAACAGAGATTCTCGCCTAAGCCAGGATGCGCAGCTGGGGTTTAGCCTTGACATTTTGGAATCTGATCTTCAGGCTGCTTTGGCTGCCTTGAAGAGGAAAGAAGAAGATCTAGAAGATGCGGAGAAATGGGTTTCGATGGAGCATAGTGAGTTGAATCGTGCAAGGAAGGAGTTACTGCAACGAGAGAAGGAAATTGCTGTTGCTTGTTCCCGGCATGAAAAACTAGAAGAGGAGCTGAGTGAGTCGAATCTAAAGCTGATGTCTCAAGCCAGGCATGTAGAAGATTTAAAACTTAGGCTGAAGGAGAGAGATCAGGAGATTGCTGCCGTGCAGTCTGCACTCTCTTTGAAAGAAGATGAACTAGAAAAAATGATAAATGAATTAGTGAAGAACAGTGAGGAAGCTGCAAGGACTGATTCTGAACTTAAATCTCAGGCTCAGCTGCTGAACGAAGCCAACAAAGTTGTTAAGAAACAAGAAATTGAGCTTCAAAACCTTCAAAAAGCCATTCGAGAGAAAGAAGAAGAGTTAGAAATATCTATGACAATGAGGAGACATGAAGAGGAGAAGCTTAAAGCTGTGGAGGCCAATTTGGAAAAGCGGACTATGCAATGGTTATTGGCACAGGAAGAACTGAAGAGACTGGCAGAGGAAGCAGCCAGACACATGGGAGAAACTAATGAAACTTTGGAAGACTTCAAAAGAGTGAAGAAGCTTCTTGTCGATGTAAGGACCGAGCTGGTTTCTTCTCAGAAGTCTCTAGGCATCATCTAGACAGCAAATGGAAGAACAGGAGCGGTTGTTAGAGAAGCAACTTGCTGAACTTGAAGAACAGAAGAAAAGTGTGGCATCATACATGACCAGTTTAAAAGATGCTCAAATAGAAGTTGAGAGCGAGAGAGTAAAGCTTAGGGTTGCTGAGGCTCGAAACAAGGAGCTTGAGCGGGACTTATCCATGGAGAAGGAACTAGTAGAAGAGTTACAGGAAGAGTTGAAAAATGAAAAATCTTCTTTGCAGCTAGCAATCCAGGAGATGTCTTCACTGCAAGAGGAGCTAGAGCAGAAAAATTCCGAATTTGGAGAAACTCAGGATCTTCTTAAGGATAAAGAGTCGGATTTGGTGCAGGCTAAGCTAGAAATCCAGCATTTAAACTCAAAGCAGGCTTCTCTTCAGCTTATATTGGAGGAGAAAGATCTGGAACTTTATAATGCAAGGCAGAAGTTAGAGGAAGTAAACAAGGAGGCTGCAGAGCTGAAGACTATCATGAGCAGTAGAGAGGAGCAACTTATTCAAGCAACCAATATGCTGAAGGAGAAAGATAAACATGTTCAGATTTTACAGGATGAGTTAGATGATACAAAAATGAAAGTCTTCGAGGCTGAAACTGTGGTTGAAAGGATAGTTGAGCTTTCAAACAAACTGGTTGTCCCCATCAAAGAAGAAGAATGTAATACATCAACTCCAGCCGACTACATGGGCCTCGAGTTCATGCAGCAGCAGGTATTGGGTAAACCAAATGATAATTTGAGGTTGCAGAATAAGCAGCTTGAAACAGAGCTCAAGTTCACCAGAGAGAACTTACAAAGTAAAGAAATGGAGGTACTAGCTACAAAGAGAGAGCTCACAATCAAAGATGAAGAGCTCAAAACTGTTCTAGATAGATTGGATGCTCGAGAGAAAGAACTAAATAGGTTGAAAGAAGAAATGGTTGAAGATGCTAATGATTTGAGGAAGCTTTATGCTATAGCACAAGAGAGAATTGGGGAGAAAGGCATTGGGGACTTGGCCATTGAAAAGCTTCAACTTGAGGCAGCTCAGTTAGAAGTCGAAGCTGCGACCAATGCTCTCGAAAAACTTGCTGAAATGAGTGGAGAGCTTTTGAATAAAGCTAGCTTCAGCATTGATACTACCATCTTCCCACGAAGTGGCTTTGATCCTCGGACAAGTGTGGATGAAAACAATGAATGTTTCACTGAAGTAAAAACGGAAGTCGCTCGGCTTTCAGCTTTGACTGAGGAGCTTGTACAAGAGGCTGGGATTATTGGTGGTTAAGAATATTGATACAGCAAGTAGGTAGTAGACTCTGTATATAGATATCTGACTGACTTGCTTACTACATAAGCAGAATATTTTTGAATTAAAATACATATCCCATTGTTGTAGTACCATATTAGCATCATAATTCAAATGTTGAGATGTTCTTTGATGTATCATTGTGTGGTATCACAGTGTGTTCTACTAAACATTGTTCCGATTTGTCAACAAATTTTAATAAGAGACTTTTATTTTTAGTGTCACAACCAGTAATCCATTTGCACTGAAATGAAAATGACCATTTAGCAGAAGTACTAGTTCCTACTGCATATTTTCATAAAAACAGTTAGTTGCATGCCCTATACACAGCTTAAAATTAGCAGAATCAACATGTACACATTTTAGCAAATTTGACTTAGCTTTAGGCAGATGAACAAGTCCTGAAATATCCGGTGTAGTAATGATGCTAACGCTTTCCCCAAAAAGGGTGTTTGCCAGATCCTGTGTTGCCAGCAGTCTGGTTTTCGATATGTTGACCTTCCTTTGGTATCACACTGCTCTTTTCCTCCTTCACCACTGAACCCCCAATCTTTCTTCCAACAGAAAGTCCCATCTTCATGGCTGTAAAGAGACCCAATGCAATAAGAAGCGGTCTGACAGCCCAGTGAAAATCCTCAAGATGCTCATATTTTTTTACCATATCTGGACAAGTACTGAAACTAACAATTTCTACTTCAGCTGGGTCTGCCAAAAAACTGTTGCATTGCTCTCTGAAAGACAACCTCCCAGGAAACTTGACCATGAGGCATCCATTTGGTAGGACCCAGCAAATTCTCCCAGTAGCCCAAGCCCCTCCCCTTTTACGAGGCCATTCAAATCGAGGACTAAGAACATTAGCTTTCAACCTCACAAACTGACCCACATGGTAAGATTCCGCCATCTGCAGTTCTGAAGATTTTCCCTTCCAAAGGGTCTCCAACCCTATAAACCCAATGGCCACACTTCCATCGCGATGGATGGAATGAAGAATGCCAACCGGTGAGTGCCTCTTATCTTCCTCCTTCAAGCGCACCCAATCCCCAGCTGCTAAGCCAAAGGTGACCCGTTCCAGTGAAGAAACATGAACTCTCAAGGGGTCATGGATACCATGTAACCTCACCATAACAAAACCATCCCGTTCTGTGTTCCGTTCTAAACCCACCACTGATCCTTCTGGAATATCCATGATTTCAGGCTTGCGATTGTTGGGCAGCTTTCTGGAACGCACCATGTCACCAACTTGCAAATCATCCTTTGAAAGAAACCTCCCTGTATACCCAACGCTTGATCTCTCTACAAGTATTCTGCTCCCAAGATCTGTCCAGCCTCCATCATTATCAATTGCATTCTGCCAGCTGCAAATTTGTGTTGCAATTAATGACAGAGACATACAAATTGTGGAGAAAAGAACCCTTATTTTATAAACAAACTGTTAAATAATTGCTAAAGGCTTTAAGAATAAGCATATTGAAAAAATTAGATCCATGATGTTATCTATGAATATTGTTTGTGACAATCCTCTCTGTGTAGACACCTTCCCTCAAAGTTTCTACAAAGTTCAGTCTGCAAATAGGTAAAAACTTGAAGCTACTCCTGAATCTCTCACCCAGATGCTCACTTGTTAGAAGTAAAATGATAAGATAGTAATGAGATTTCAACAGATGAACTTTTTTCTCTTTGATCTGGCATCAAAGCTTGAGAAACTCATTGCACCTGTGGCTTCAAACAGAAAGAAAAGAAAAAAGGTAATATCCTATGATCATGTTACTTCACATAAGTCATTGATACTCAACATTTGGTATTAAAATTTTCTAACAATATATTATAATGAAAGGTAATATCCTAAACAATTCAATGGAAAATTCAGTTCTGTTTTATGTCCTTAATGAAATTGCTTATCTATGTGGTATGCATTAAGTTTTTCCTGAAGTTCAATGATCTTTTCAAACATTAGTCATTGAATAATGCAATAACAGAACTAGCACTTAATCTTATAATTATCCTCTGTGATGGTGCTTGAATAATCCAATAACATAACCAGCAGCTAATCTTACAATTCTCCTATGTGATAGTGCCAAGCATAACATGTTTCAGACAGACTTACTTAAGTCAACTGTATCAACCGGGAGCCAGGTAGCCAATTGCAACATGAAGTTCTTAACCAAAAAAGCAACTATTTGAACTCTGAAACTTAAGACAGAATATACACATAAAGAAAAGTCCAACCTTTTAAACACTTGCAATATGTCTGTCATTAAAGGGCGGCTCCTGAAGTCATATTCAAAGCAACCATGAAGAACATTCTCAACTGGAGGAGGAAGGCCACTAGGAATTCTTGGTTTCTCTTGCCTTTTTCACAACTGCATCATAAATTTCCTCAACTGATCTTCCACACCAAGAAGGGACACCAGTCAACATCTCTACAATGCTGCATGCAAATCCCCATGAATCAGTCTCAAATGATATTGGACCTCTGACTTCTGGTTGCCACTGTTCTGGAGCCATGTAATTTGGCGTTCCAAGCCTGCGAACCAAATTTGAGCTTGGTAGAGGAATTCCAAGCAATAGAAAAGGAATACCAACATCTCCCAGAACTGCTTGGTCAGTTTCATTAAGAAGAAAGTTAAATGGTTTGAGGTTAAGGACCAGGTTCCCTTTCGAGTGAAGTTCTGAAATTCCCTGAGCCAAATCAATCACATACCTGTGAACATAAGCACACACTGAGAATTGACATCTCTTTGCAGTTTAAAGTATTAAGGACCAAAAAAAAAGTCAAATCATAAAAAAATAAAATCCATCTAATTCAGATATGGTGCACCTGAAAACATTAGAAAGTGAAAGCTTCCCCCCTTTGAGACGGGCCATTTTATCGCCAATTGATCCTTCGTAGAATTTCATAATGATGCAAATCTGCAGGACATACAAAAGTTATTTCTACACAAGTTAAAAGTCAAATTGTCAACAATATCAAGAAATTAGAAATGCTTCACTCACTTTTCCACTGATAACTGAAATTCCCTGCAGCAAACACACGCCTTCAACCCCTTGACACTTAGAAAACAAATCATCCAACTTATTTAACAGAACTCTCATGTGATCCTCTTTAACAGGATGCAGCATCTTAACAGCCACTTCGTGGTACTCGTCATAATCTTCAGTTGACTGATGATAGGTAGCCAACCACGTCTCACCAAAAGCTCCCCTCCCTATTCTGTGTCTAAGTTTCACAGTTGCAGGGTCAATCCACGGGGTCTTCTGATTCGAGGTTGCCACCACAGTTACAAGGTGATCAGGATCGCCGTCAAAAAGCTCATACTCGAAAGGATCAGGTTGAACAACAGCAAATTTTCCGGCCATTCCTTCACCCCAATCGGAAAAACATAGATTATATATTATGGGGTCATTTCAAATAAACCAACATCATAAATCACAATTAGGTAACAAGTTTTATAAACACAAAACACTCTAGATCATCTTCATTAGAAAATTCAAAATTATAATAGTAATCTTAAAAGTAGCAGAAGTAATTGTCAAAATCATGAGGTCATTTGAAAACAAGCACAAACATATATAATGAGGTCATTTGAACCAAACCAACGTCATAAATCACTGTTAGAATAAGTTATATAAACAAAAAACACTTTTGATCATCTTCATTAGAAAACTTTATTATTTAATCTTAAACGTAGCAGAGGCAATTGTCAAAATCTTATATATAAATAAAAAAGATTACTTGCATAAGTTGCTTAACTCTACTAGTAAAACAATCACTATATATAAACATGCATGGATAAATATAGCTATGCTGAATTAAAGAAACAAAACATTCCAAAAACACACATAATAAACAATAAAAGGAAAAAAAAAAACCTTTTGGTCACCAAGAAAACACAGGAAAAGTAAACCAAAAACAAACACATAAATAAAATCTGAATATTCGATGGACCCAATTGTATATTCTCTGTTATAAGAACAGGTACTTACTGGAACTGCGAGATAGAATCAATAAGAAAAACAAAGTGCCAAAATCAACCTATTTGAAGCTCATAAATGAGACCTGTCAAAGCAAAATCAAAACAAAAAAAAAATAGAAAACTTGTTGATCAGAGACTGTTAGAGTTGTGAATTTAAAACGTAGAAGAAATTTAAGAGAGAGAGAGAGAGTTGTAGAAGTTACAGAGACAGTAGCTAAACAAGCAATTCGAATTCCCAACAGAGCGAGACCATTTTATATATGGGTGGGTCTGTGAAATTTATTTGCAGAGAAGAGAAATTTTGTGATACGACACAGTTTTGGCTTGTTTATACTGATGTGGGATCCACTTATTTTTATCACAAATATTTTTTTTTATATATTTTTTAATAATTTTGATCACAAATCTTGATTGTTCTTGTGAGATATTTTTTTTTCTCTACCATTTATGACGCCATAATTAGAGTTCTTCTGAAATTTAAGAATGGATTTTGATATATTGTCAGGTGAGAATTTTTCCTTAAAAAAAAATTGGATTTTATAATTCCCAAAAAAAAAAAAAGGAATTTTTTTAAAGATATTTGACATGTTGGGATATTTAATTCATTTACATAATTCTACAAAATTACATTCAAAATCCAAATTTGACAACTTTCAACTTTGATAAAAAGAATTTATTAAGTGGTAACCCAAAAATTTGATGGTAATGCAAATAAATTAGGATGAGTAGTTTGTCAACAAGTGGAACTCATTTTTATCAAAAAACCAAAACGACAAATGTAAAAATTAAACAAGAGAAACATGCATTGATTAGATTGCGCCTTAATCTAGTATTAGTGTTATGTACTTAACAACAAATCATTAATTAATTTTTTAAAAAAATTTTGTCTTGGCAATTTGTTGAGGTTTGAAACTTCAAATGGCAGTGAGTCAGTGACTAGGAGAATAGCCAGTTGACCTTTTACAATTTTTGTATTTTTTCTAATTTGAAGAGAGAGGTTCGAAGTAGAAATCACAATTTTATTAAGAGATATGATTACTTATTACTATCAAATTATACCTACAATCACAACCTTTTATAATATTTTAAGGAGAAAAAAATATTATTTTTTCCCATGATTACTTTCAAATAGATTTTAGTGATCTATTGATGAAATTGTAAAGGTTCCTTTGTGAAACATTTAACATAATTATCAATAAGAATAATTAGAATTTACTTATTTATTTTTATATTAATTTTTATTAATAGTTTTATCGCAAACTCATAGTATAAAATATATACAAGTATAGGTGCCAGACAGATTGGATTAGATCGTACTTTTACGGCCCAAATGAGTTTGATAGTTGGGAATGGATGTAGTCTTAAATTTTATCTGTGAGACCTGGCTCCACCCACAGCTTCATAATTCGCTACATACTCAGCTTATATGGTGGAATAAGTAAAACAAAATTATTTAAAGGGTGAATACTGATCCAAATGCGGATTTTCTAGAATCTTTATCCAACTGAAATTCAAAATTTGTATATCGTAACAGGATTAAATTCGGTCAGGAAATATACTAACATATAATTTTTCGTTCTCTAAATGGATTTTTGCTTGTACGGGCTTGACCGGCTTGTCATTACCCTCAAGCTCGGCCCTCTGAGCTCACGGACTTCAATAGTCAAGCAGTTTTGTCCGACCATAAGGCTTGAACGCCCAATCCATTTGACACCTTTAAATAAAAGTTCAGATTCACGAAAAATCCAAAATTTTAATATTGTTGAAGTGATAGGGCAAAAGCTTTCCTAGTAAGACAGTTTGAAGAGGACATCTTCAAGGTATTATTGCATACAAGCATGAGAAATATGATTCCCAACAAAATATTAAAAAGTGAAGAACAATAGGAATCTGTTGCTTGGAAGACTTTCCCAAATATTAAAAAGTGAAGAACAAAATATTTAGACAACTTATATTTGTAGTCTAAATATCTACTCGAACCCAAATACTTAGCTAAAATAACATCCATCTACTCTAATGTTGAAAGTGACGCACTATGTCTATCACTTGAGCCAATTTGCTACTTTTTTTTTCTTCAATTATTCATTCGAAACCAGATCAGATCATCTACAACTTTCTAAATTATAATAAATGAGTCCATCCTGATTTTAACAAAAACATTATCTAATTCACAGATGATGATTTCTATGAATTTCTATACCAATAATCAAAGTGTATGTGTAGTTTTAAACATCGAATCAAATCAATGTCAAGAAAAAGTAAAAAGCTTTTTCAATTACACATTAACACAATCACATCATAAACAAAATAATAACATTTTTTAAAATTTTTATTTATTAGCAGGAAGGAGCTTCTTGACGATATCTTGACTGAGAGCAGCGATCTGAGAATCCAGAGCTTTAATGGTGGCTTCCTTCTGCCTCTCCACGTCAGCGAGGGCCTCCTGGAGCTCGGCCTCCACTTTCTTCCTTCCTTCGGCTAGTATCTTCTCGACCTCCACCTGGGTCTCCTTCTTCATCTTGGTCAGCGCCGCCGATATCTCTGCTCTGGCGGCCCTCATGATGGCAGCGGCCTGCTCCTCCAGCTGCTTCACCTCCTCCGAGGTGTCCTTGACGCTGTTCAGCTTCTCCTTGATGGCGGCGTCCCTCTCGTCCATGAAGTTACCCAGTGGAGTGAAGTAGAGCTTGTCGAGAGCGAACATGAGGAGGAGGAACTCCGCCATGATGATGGGGAGAGTTAAATTGAAGTCGAAGAGGGCGGCCTTTTCGAACTCCTCGGCGAGGGACGGAGGAGCGAAGGAGAGGGAAGAGACGGCGAGGAGGGAGAGTGATTTGAGAGTGGTAACGGCGGTGGTGGAGGAGGAGAGTTTTTGGGTGATTTTGGGGATGGAGAGTTTGGGGAGGGAGAGTTGGGGGATTTGGAGTCTGGGTTTCAGAGTTTGTTGTAGTGTTGTTGTTGGTTGAGTGAGAGGTTTCGCGTTGGAGGACGCCATAATCATGTTTGCCATGGCTGATTCTCTCTCTCTCTCTGGTTTTTTGCTTCTTCTACGATTTTCTGTGTTTTTTTTAGTGGAAATGGAGGGACTGATTATTTTTTTTTTGTTTTATTTTTTTTTTTTGGCGATGGAGAGGAGATTATCTCAATCTCATCTCATTCTTCGCCACACAAATTGATATGAGGTTGTGACTTGTGATGGTTGCAAATGGGATTGATAACAATTTCTCTTTTGGGCCCAGGCCCAAGTCTCAACCAATTTTTTTTTTTTGTTGAAATTTTTTGCAAATGATGATTTTTTTTAAAGTAAAAATTATTTTGACTCCTAATTTTTTTGAATTATTATGTTTTTATCCATGTTTCTTTTTGAAACTCTCATAATCTTTAATTTTTTAAAAATTCATCAATTTTTTAATAGTGTTAGAGATATTTTAATATTTAAATATAAAAATAAAAATTAGGATTAAAAAATTATTAAATAAAAATTAAATTTTAAAAATAATTAAAAATTACTTTCAATAATTTATTTTATTTTTAAAAAATAAATTGTAATGAAATATCCTAACATTTGGTCATATTGTAATGAAATTTTATTTTTTTCTTAAACTATAACCGAGTACCTAGAATAATTATTAATTTGGTAGCTAATGTATTTAAAAATATTACCTTTTGATATATTTTTACTTTTTTAACTCAAATGGTTCCTATCTTATTTAAAATATATTAATTTAGTTTTTATGATCAAAATTTTGAAAGTTAAACCTGACATAAAGTATAAATTGACTATTTTACCCTTTTTTTTATTAAATTAGCAATACGATTTTACCTTCCAACTTTACATTTTAACAATTTTACTTATTTAGATAGTTTAATAAAAAAATTAACATGTCGTAAAAACTTAATTTTTGTTTAAAATTGAATAATTATAAAATTTAAAATTTAGTTAAAAAAATTAAAAAATTATATATAAATATATTTTAGAGTATATTATATAGTATATATACATTATATATATATATATATATATTATAAAAATAAAATATAACAATAAAAATAAAAATACAATATATATATATAAATTTATTATATATATGTATTAAATTACTAAATTTTAAATTTTATAAGTATTAATTAAATTTTATTTTCTTTTTAGTAAATGATATTACTTTTAATTTTTTTAAAATTTTCTAATATTTTTATATTTATTTTTTATTTTTAATATATTTTATTATTTAATCATTTTTAAGTATTTTAACAACTTTACTTATTTTGAATAGTTTAATAAAAAATTGATATATGTTATAAAAATTATTTATTTTTTAAATAATTTTTTTATTTTAGAATATATTATAGAGTATATATACATTATATATATATATATTATAAAAATAAAATATAACAATAAAATTACAGTATATATATATTTATTATTATTATATTATAAAAATAAAAATATAATATATATATAAAATTATTATATATATGTATTAAATTACTAAATTTTAAATTTTATAAATATTCATTGAATTTTATTTTATTTTTAGTAAATGATATTACTTTTAATTTTTTAAAATTTTCTAATATTTTTATATTTATTTTTTATTTTTAATATATTTTATTATTTAATTATTTTTAAGTATTTTAATAACTTTACTTATTTTGGATAGTTTAATAAAAAATTGATATATGTTATAAAAATTATTTATTTTTTAAATATTTTTTTTAAGAAATTGATATTATAGTATAAAAATAAAAATGTAATATATATAAATTTATTATATATATATATATATGTATTAAATTACTAAATTTTGAGTTTTATAAGTATTCATTGAATTTTATTTTATTCTAATAAATAATATTACTTTTAACATTTTTTAAAATTTTCTAAAATTTTTATATTTAATTTTTATTTTTAATAAATTTTATCATATTTATTTTATTATTTTTATAAAAAATTAAATTTTTATAATACATATCAATTTTTTATTGGACTATCCAAATAAGTAAAGTTGTTAAAAAAATTAAAGGGTAAAAGCGTCATTCTAATTTAATAATTTAATAAAAAATGGGTAATATGGTTAATTTATAATTTATGTAATTTTAGTTATAGGGACTAAATTGATATATTTTGAAAATGGTAGGGACTCTATGAGTTAAACAAGTAAAAATAGATGAAAAAAGTGATATTTTTAAATACATTAGGGACCACATTGATAATTATTCGAGATACTTGGTTGTAGTTTAAGAAAAAGTGCGATTTCATTGCAATATGACCAAACGTCAGGATATTCCAATGCAATTTGTCATATTTCTAAAAATAATAATTAAAAATTTATAATTTCTTAAAAATAATAATGTCTCATCTTGGGACATATTAAAAAAATAATTTTGTAATTTTGTAATTTTAATATTTTATTTTATTTTTTATTTTTACTTCATTATAATTTATTAGGATAATTGCAATAAAATACCCTGACGTTTGGCTTATATTGTAATGAAATCGTGAGTTTAGCTTTAATTGCATGTTAGTACCTTTGATTAAGTTGACCGGTCAAATATGACGGGTTGACTTTGACTTTTTATGTAAAAAGACATAATTGCCATTGGTTTAAAAAAATAAATTAAATAAAAATTAAAAAAATTAAAATTTTTAAAAATGGATCTCCACCGTTCATAATGTTGATGGACGGTGGAGATACATTTAAAAAAAAAAATTTAAAATCAAACAGTTAAAAAAAATATTTTAAAAAAAAAAATTTGGTGTTCTTGGTGGAGATCCAATCCAGATTGGATCTCCACCAAGAATAGATCAAGAACATCAAAAAAAAAAAAAAAAATTTGTTCGAACCCAGATCTGGTGATCTGGGTTCGCGTTCGAACCCAGTTGCTGGGTTCGCATTCGAACCCAGTTTGAGGGTTCGAACGTGAACCCAGATTTCTGGATTCGCATTCGAACCCAGTTGCTGGGTTAGAACAAATTTTTTTTTTTTTTTTTTTTTTGTTTTGATGTTCTTGATCTGTTCTTGATGTTCTTGGTGGAGAATCAGATTGGATCTCCACCAAGAACACCAAATTTTTTTTTTTTAAATATTTTTTTTAATTGTTTGATTTTAAATTTTTTTTTAAATGTATCTCCACCGTCCATCAATGTTGATGGACGGTGGAGATCCATTTTTAAAAATTTTAATTTTTATTTAATTTATTTTTTTAAAAGCAGGGGCAATTATGTCTTTTTACACAAAAAGTCAAAGTCAACCTGTCATATTTAACTGGTCAACTTAGTCAAGGGTACTAACATGCAATTAAAGCTAAACTCACGATTTCATTGCAATATAGTCAAACGTCAGTACTTTATTGCAATTATCCCTAATTTATTTTTATATATAAAATTTTTATTTTAATATTAATTTATAGTATTATTTTGAATTATTAAATTTTTATAAATTAATTATTATCGTACTGATTTTTTTTTACAGTTTTTTAACTTTAGTGTTA
Organism: Xanthoceras sorbifolium; assembly: GCA_003430845.1. Classification (NCBI taxonomy): domain Eukaryota; kingdom Viridiplantae; phylum Streptophyta; class Magnoliopsida; order Sapindales; family Sapindaceae; genus Xanthoceras; species Xanthoceras sorbifolium. The sequence goes on from CM010616.1 coordinate 29,758,778, forward strand.
ATTAATTAATTTATTTATTTTTAATATTTAATTATTTTTCTTATAAATTTTGCATATTTTGTAATGTTAATTTTTTTGTTAATACATGTTATATGCTTATTGGATATACAAGTTAAAGTTTATTTGTAAAATTTTAAAAAATAAAGGGTAAGACTATATTTCTAACTTAATCATTTAAAGTTAATAGGTAAAATGATCAATGTGTATATTCTTCAAAAATTTAGTCAATTCTGACTAAAATGATGGATTTTTAAATGTTAGGGACCACGCGAGTCAAAAATAAAAATATCAGTTAAAAAGTAATAATTTCAAAAAAGATAGGGACCAAAATAAATTTCATCCCTTTTATCAATAAAAAGTTTACGCATGGAAAATTTATTAATAAAAAATAAGAGATTAAAAAATTAACAATATTTAATATCCCATTAATCAAGGAACAACTATTTTTTAATACTTACCGCCCCACTGTAGTTGGATACGTAGTTTGATTGCAAATGATGCTCATTTAGCCTCACTATCTACTAGATTCGAGCTGCCGCACCCTTAGTGTATGTAGAAAAAAAAAAAAAAAAGCTATTTTTTAATACTTTTTGGTGAAATAAAAACCCAACAATATTAGCATCTCCAACCAAAAACAAAATATTTGTTTCTTGATGATCTCTTTTAAGTTAACAAATCACAAACAAAAAGACTAATATAGGGGTTGGTTTTGAATCTTTATAATCTGAGATACACAGAAGTGAGACAGAGTAAAATTTTTCAAGTGTACTACTCATTGTAAGGGTTCAATTCAAGCATTGGATGATAATCATCAATGTAGCCAAATAGAAACCATTGATGGATATATTAGCTGATTCTGATTTTTGTAATCAAGATTTCTACCATGCCAGAACATAGCTTGTAACAGCAGCCAGTATGTGTTTTTTTAAGCTAGAATTTCGTGACCCTGCTACGCGATTTGAACGTTTATGCATGCGTGTGGATCAACCAACCAGACCACGATTGATGATGATGCATTTGAAGCCATCATCACTAATCCTCTCTCCATACCTCCAATCTGGTATCCTCTCTCCATGCATCTGCTTTGGTATAGTGTTGTCTGCTGTCACACAGCTGGAAAAGTCTTCTAAAACTGCACAAGAACCCGCAATCAAATCTAGCTGAAAATGCTTTGCCTTTCCGTTTTGGCACACAAACTCTCCAGCATTGAACAAACCTGGACTCGTTTTGTCCATCAAAACTCTCATCATTGTTGTCATAGTGCCCGTGCCTTGCATACTCCATGTCATCACAGTCATAGTCTTCGTGCTCGCTCAGTTCTTGTTCTTTCTCTATAGAGTTATTTGATGGCGATAATGACCTATATCCAGCATTACACCATCTTCAGTTTCGATAGATTATAGCAAAACCGTGACAAGTTTGAGAATGGTAGATTCAGCCCACAAATATAAACCAAGTATTCACAAATCCTAAATTTTAAGATTTCCGTATTGCAGCATATAATTCATGTCATCCAATAATAACTTTTAGTTTTATTGGCAAGTTTATTCTTGTGTTGAAATGATACAGCTCAAGATATGAATTGGGAAAAACAAGAAGAGGAAAGGAAAGGTCATGGACAAAGACTTACTCATCTTGTTCTTTTGAAAAGGAATCACGTTTCTTGGATTGCTTCTTTGAGAGGTTGTAGCTAGATGAGATATGCCGGATAAACTGAAGCTGCACAGACCAAAACACAAACAATCAACACGGTGGAAGAAGTAGTGACAATGAACATCCATGCCAATCAAGATCTGATACACAAGGGGAGCAAGCTCCATGACAGTAACAATGTAACATCATGAAAAATGAAATTGGGACAGTGTCTCAAAGATTCAACCATTTGCTCATGAGCTGTGTTACAAAAGTAGTTCCCTGTATATTCATGCATGTGCCTTTAAAATTTTATAAACATAGCTCATTAGTATTAAAAGCATTATAGACAGAGTCCAATTTACAATCCATATCAAAACAATTTCGAACCAGAAAAAATTGAAGAACTAAGGAGGAATTTGGCCACAAACCTGATCACCATCCTTGATGTAAAATTGTTTGATGTAGTCGGTATCTGTTACTAACTTTTGACCTTCGAAGCTTAAGCAGAAATGCCCCCAAACATGTGGCCTACATGAACAAAAGCAAAGTGTATAAGTCAATAGTAACATGGAGAAATTAAGAACCTGGAAATAAAAAATGAACAAAAATGCATCTCCAAACTTATTTCCTCAATAAGCAATAAAAAAAATACACATTACAATCATCACAAGCAATCCGTGTGCTAATAAATATCAATACAATTTAGTTGATGAATTAAATGTACCATGAAATCTTGCCCTGCATGTGACAGAATGCAGCCTCTACTGCCAGCTTGAGTTCCGCAACGGTAGCCATCTTCAAAACCTCGATGTCTGTTCAATTTAACAGTACAATCTCAAATTAATTCCAGTTTTTTTAATTTCGTCGTCACAAAAGGATACTACCTATAATACAATTCAAAACCATTTTTCTACTCTTAAACGTCAAGAATTATTGTTCCTTATAACAATTTCCCCACCAACCAAACGAACAAATGTCATATTATATAAATGTGTGATAGATAAAATACCGAAACAAGAGCCGTCCAATTTGCGAACGGAGAGCTTGATGGGCTCTTCAGGGAGCTTATCATACGTGATGCTTTTCCGAGAAAAGCCATCAATCATCAGAGAAGAGAACGACAAGGCACTGGACAAACGCGGGCCATCAAGGGAGACACGAGGCGAAAACTCTCCCGTGGCAAGCCTCAACATCATCTCAAAACAATGAAAAAAGTATTATTTTGCTCTGCGTTTGATCAGGCTATAGCGGGTTTGGTTCAATAAATAAATGGGGATATTCTTAGGAGGAAGAGACACGCATAGAATTAGTGAGAGTCAGGTTTTCGTATTTGGTGAAGGGACTGTAATGGAGCTTGTGTCGGAGGAGATTCTGTGAAAAGAGAAAAGAGGAGAGAGAGACAGAATGAGAATTGTTGGGTTTGCTTTGTGAGATGGGAGATCTTAAAGGTGGTGAAAAACGACAGTTGGGACCTGCAGCTGTTTTCTGTCCAAAAATAATTTGGTTAAACTTGAACCCGGGAAAAAAGAAACCGTTAAAGATGGCTCAATTTTTATTTTTTGATTTTATAAGTCCCACCACACTTCTATTCTAGAAAAATCCTGCTCTAATTTAAATATATAGTTATTTTTTAAAATTATAAACATTAAATTTAAGCATATTCACCCATAATTGTGATTAGTCATACAGTGAGTAGTTCTTTACCCTATTATGAAAGTAAATATTCGAATAGAATAAAATATTATTAAATTAGTATAATTTTGGCTCTTCACAAGCTGTGACTTGGCCTATCAATATTGCAATATAGATAAATTCAACATTTTTGTTTAATTCATGCCTTGGCTAATCACTAGTATTCGTATGGATTTATATGAATAATTGAATGAGAAAATGAAATAAAAAGGAGCTGAATAAAAGTGAGAAAACACCTGGTTGCTGTATAATCTAACAAAAACACATGATAAACCAAGCGAATATACTATGAATTGTATGTAATTCTAATTCAGTGTTTTTTTCCAAAATTTTCTTCACATTTCTTCTTGTTAAGCTTGAAAGAATTAAAAGAAAGAGGAACAGAGCACCAACATTTACAATGGAATTGACTTAAGAACATATCAGTAGGTAATTTGCCGCAGTATGCAAGACCGCCAACCAGGCTTTGTAACCTTGAACAATTTCAAATGGCCTTCTTGCCATGGAAAAATCGTCCTATATAGAAATCGTAACCCCTTGTTGACCCTGAAATCATCAATCAGAATTTGGGGCCGAGGAAACTAAGGCAGTTACTGGTAATTTTCAATCTAATGTTAATCGTCATATGGCTTGAGCCTTGAGCAATCAATTCCCTACGAGTTTATAGTAGGCATATAAACCAGAGCCAAGAAAACCAAGAAATTGCCCAAGAACATTCAGCTGCAAGCGAAACAAAACATGCCCTGTGACATTAGTGGAGTTGACTAGAAGGATACTATGTTAACAATATATATCAGAGTCTGAATGAGCGAGATAAAGATTCACACTTACAAAATCAAACGGAAGCCCACCAAAAAGTATCCAACCGAGTCCAATGGTAAAAAGATCCTACAACACACGATACTCGAAAATGTAAGAAGATGTATGGGAAGGTTGTGTCTCAAAATGATTACGACGTAGAGTTGAAAGCACCATGACAGTACAGGCAGCAAATAAAAGAGGAAGTGGCCAAAGCCATGTTAAACCAAACAATTTGGAAAGGTTGTACATTTTCCCAACAGAGACAATTCATTCAATTTTGTTGTCGCTGCCAGACAAATAACTTGAAGACAAAAACCAATGCCCAGGCAATTGTTGCATAAGATGATTTTGGAAGCTAATCAATTTAGTTGGGCAGTTATTAAAAATGGACAAAATGGCAGGAAGTGTAAACTTAGATAAATTCTAATCTTTAAGCAATTTATTTCAGGCTCTAGTGTTCCATTCTTGCCTTCTAAATTCCCTGAAGAAGATCTCAGACTTCAAACAATTCAAAATTGTATCAATGTGACTGTAGAGCATCATCACAAAATTGTATGCTACATTCGAGAATTAAGACATAAGAGAGTAGGAGGTAAACAAACCTTCAAATTACCACAAATTGTCTGTGTCAGTGCTGAATTAAGAGTTGTGTTCAAAAAGATACTGTAGTTCAAGAAGAAGGCCAGTATACAGGAAAGCAGCAGCACGACCTACGCCAGAGAGGGAAAAAAAAAAACAGTGCACCACATCAATCAAAATCTCTGAACCACCTGCACATTGTTTCTAAGAGAACTAGAAGAGTGTTGTACATAGGTAACCCAGCTTTTAAAAAAGCTGGCTTTCCAAATGTGAGGTTAGCCTCTAGATTGAAGAAATTAATTTCTATAGGTCAGCAAATATACCATGAATCCAGGTGAAAACAGAGAAGGAAAATTTATTGTCATCTCCAAGTCACCGTGAAGAAATGTCCAAAACAGCAAAAATGGTCCGCATAAGATTCCTAACAAAGAAAAGAAATACAATTTCACATGACAGCTCGAACTTAAATGCATAATTATGCAGGAAATTGGTACGAAAGTCCAAGTGCATGCTTCAGGTTAGGATCTGTTGGAATACCATTGCACCACATAAGGCCAAAGCTATTAAGGCCACTGGACTTCCCTGAGAAAAAAAAGAAAAAAAAAAAAAAAAGAAATCATAACAAATTATTTAAGAAAGATGTAAAGCAAGTGCAGAGGAAATGAGATTAAAAATTTATCAAACAAGAAAAAAAGTGTGAGTATTACCAATTCGAGCTATGGTTGCAAGATATATTGCTGTGGCGATGTTGGCTAAGAAAACAACAGCATATCCATAGAAGTCAAATGACAAATCCCGAGCTCCCGCAATAAATGCACCAAGGACTATCAACCCAACACTGATAACACCCTTAAATTTTTTCAGTTGAGTGAAGGAATCAGAAACATAGCATTTTAAACAAACAATCTCACAACCTTTTGCAGTAACAGAAACTGCATATTGAGCAGATACTAAATCAAAAGCAGTCAAACTCCTACAGCTAGACACATGTTACTAACATTTTTTTAAGGTGTTCACTGAATCTCTTGAATTACATTTAGAGGTTTTTTCTCTGCTGGAAATTCATTACTTAAAAGTCAAATCTGGTAGCTTATTAAACTAACTACTTGCAGAGCAGCAGGAGAGCCATGTACCTTCATAACCATCAAAAGAATATGAACTACTAAAAACATTAGTTAAAAAAAGCAATTTACCTTCCAATGATAGGAGGTGTATATTTTTGCCCCGTCAGAACATATTCGACAATCATTGTAAATGCTACAGTAGTCCGCCTAAGGGTTGTGTACATTGGTACATTTACTCCACGGATAGACTCCACAGTGGCTAGCTATCAAGGAGAAATAGGAAAACGGGTACTCATCAGTTATGATGAGAAGACTTGATAGTTAAATATATCCACCAAAAGTAGTAAACATCATATAATAAGGGTTTTCAAATGATACCATGTAAAGCAAATAGGTCACTGCAACGGGAAGGGTGTGCATCATGGTCCGAAATGATACAAAGGTAGAGTTACTGTCAGATGTCGTCAAAGATTCACCAACCATAAACGTAATAACCTTCCATCGTCTTAAAACATAGAGAAAAGAACATGAAGATATCATCTGCAGCGAAACAAGGCAGGATTGTAAATATGGAATTTATATTACCAAATATAAAAGTATAGATTCTCCATATCCATATAACAAATATGTCAAGTATTTACTACTTAGAGAAATGATTATCTAATGCTTACACATCAATCTCATTTTCGAAACCAAAGAAATAAAGACGGCATTAACTTTGCATGGACCTACCTGAAAAAGGGTTATGACGTTTCCGGATGGGAAATTATAAGACGAAAGGGCTGCCTTGTTAAACAATATTAGGAGCACTGCATACAAAATCAAGGAAAAATGAATTAAACTCGAAAATTTGGAAATTCAACCATAATTTCTATCATTTCCAATTAAAAACCCTAATTAGAACAAAAAGGGCAACATAATTTCTAAAACAGAAACCAACAAACATTATAAGTGTAAACGAAAGCGAAATTGAAGAAATACATGTACACACACGATAAATTGTCTGGCTCTGAAGCAATTGAAATGATATACGCGCAGCGAATCGTATAAGAATAGCGTACCTGCGCAGGTCATGTAAGAAATAGCGGCATTGGCGCCTCTTTTGGTCATGGCGGATCCTTTAAAGAGCCTCTCGTCGCCTTTGAGAAGCCTCTCTTTCTCTTCGTCTTTCGGAGACCCCGATATTGGCAGTATCGGAGTTTTGGACGAATCGGACGCCATTGGAGGCACACTCTACTTTCTCGTCTCTCTCTCTGAGATTGAGAGAAAAAAAAACTAACAGTTGGTTTTGATGATAATGATGAGTTCGGACGTTGAATTGAAACTTCACAGGTACAGGTTCGCTCCGGTCAGTCACAGGAAATTTATTTATTTATTTTTCAGCCCAAACAAAAAGTCAAAAAAGTCAATATGCTTAAAATTTGTATGGCTACAAAACGATGTCGTCAGCCCATCTCGGATTGACTCAACGAGTCTCGGTAGTAGCGCGGAATTTTGACTCGATCGTGTCAATACTGACTCGAAAATCGTGTCATTCATGACTCGACCATCGGGTCAATCCCGACTCGACTATCGTGTCACCGATGACTCGGTGATCGTGTCACACTTGAGTCATTCATTGCGGCTGGCATGTCTCGATCATCGTGTCACTCCTCACTCGGTCATCGTGTCAGCGGACTCGATAATCGTGTTACTGTTGATTCGATGATTTATTGATTTATATTTTGAAATTTAATTTAAGATTTTGAATTATTTTGGTTCTACGTGTAATAAATTTTTAAGATTTATAGGCAAAATTTATTCACTTTAGTCTTTAAACTTAGTTGTTTAGATTATGGAACGAGTTATTTAGATTGTAAAACTAGATAAAAATTGTACGATGGTTTAGATGTAATAAATTTTCATTTACAGTTTATTATTTGATATCATGAATCAATTATATTTTTGAAATTGATTTAAAAATTTACACCAAATTTATCTTTCTAGTTTGATTAATTTCTTTAAAATTAATACTGAATTTTATGGATGAATAAATAAAGTCAATTTGTATAAAAAAGCCATTATTTTGATAATTAATATGATAAAGTCAATTTGTATAAAAAAGCCATTATTTTGATAATTAATATGGTTTGGATCATCCCCCCCACCCTAAAAGGAAAAATTAGAGCCTTAACTCGTGAGAGTGTTTTACTATGGTAAACAATGATTTGATAGTGAAATTAAGTGTGTGTATGCTCCGTGAATGTATGAATCACGTCGATCGTCGGACCACCTAAAATCTCGTAAATTTTTTATATGTTTATTTCATTGCTTTGAGTTTGCATTGTAACACCTCCCGATCCAATCCGCTCGGATCGAATCGGGAAGCGCTACCGTATACGGAAAACAAATTTCAGAACATGAACTTTAAGTAATGATCCAAATAAATATTTAAAATTATGGTCTAAAAAGATTTTCTAAAATTTTCGCCAGAGTTTCCTCTGTTTTTCCGACTTTCCAAAAACCTATTTTCAACAATTTCGTAAACACAATTCATATAAAATATTTATAAACATTCAACTTCAAAAGCATTAAAATCCATGGGCTCAATTATCCCAAATATTTACAAACATACATAAAATTAAATATCCATTGCATATATTTTTTTAAAAAAAAACATTTATATCCATGCATGCCGATATAATACATATAAAACATCAAATGCGTAGTGGGCTACCAAAAATGTAGGAGTGATGTGACTCTGAACACTATCCCTGCAGATTCTACTCTTTCTGATTCTTGTCCCCTTTAACAATTCTTTTACCTGCGTGTGAGAAACTCAACACGTTAAGCATAACACTCAGTGGGTGTACCTAAAAAGTCAAATGTGCAAATAGTACAATAACTTTTCAAATATGCAAAATAACATTTAATATCAACATATATGGCCCATGTAAATCGAATATATCAAATAACATTTCGAATATACAAATCCATCGGAAAACTGAAACAAATATCATATCGAAGCAAATATCAATAAATCCATCGGAAATCAGAATAAATATCTTATGAAAACATAATAATACCAAATCAAATCATTTCTCATCTCAAATCATATACAGATCATATCACATTTCTAATTCCATTTCGGGCTCCTGATATACTAAATATATTTTTCGGACTGGATTACAGGCTATACAGAACAGAGTTAGATACCAACGGAGGACCCGCTGCGTATCCCATATACATATCAGAATCGGCGTAGTACTACTCAGAAAACCCAATTGACATGTCAATCTCTTATATCCATATTTATGTTTACATATATCAGTGTCAAATCACTTTTCGAAAATCATATAATTCATTCCGAATAGAATCGTCAATTTAAATTCTGAAATCATATCCAAATCAATATACACATTTCCGGAATTCAAATTGCATCAATATACATATACAAGTAACTTATAAAATCGTTTCCGAAAATATTTCTAAATCCAGAAATCGTTTCAAATCACATTTAAAATCACATGCAATTATATATCGTAAATCCATAGTAAATCCAAATGATCTGAATCACATTTCGAAACAAATCGCAAAACAATATACATGAAATCGCTTTTAATAATATTCTCTGTAATATTACTATAATCAAAACATATCGAAAATCAATTCAGAATATTTTTCGTAAACAATATTACGGATTCAGAATATATTCTAAATATACGTAATCCAAAACATCCCAAAATCAATTTCAAACAATATATCATAATCAATATAGCTCAAATAAACTAAAAACAATATAATATAACGATTCCGAAATATTCTGAAAAATCTGAAAAATACAAAAACGGTATCACCAGACCTGAAATGCTATTATTTACACACAACTCTTCTTGACCAACTTCACTTTCCTTCTCTTTCTTATTCTTCTAGCACTTTCTCTCACTAGAATCTCTCTCTTTCTCTCTCTATTTCTCACGCCAACCTTCTGGTTTGTTTTTATCTTTTGCAAGCTTGATTTATTTGTTTTGATTTGTAAGCTTCTTGTTTGACTCCCACTTGAGTGGAAATATCCACTATCACAATATATATATATATATATAAATATCTTCATAATTTCAAATTGCTCCCTTGACTTTCACAAATCACCAAGTGGCAAACTATTAACAATTACTCATATCCCATCTCGATAATTATTTCAAAAATATTCCACACCTATCCAATTATCAAATTGACTTCACCAATATTCAATTGAACCCATTATCATCCAAATGCACAATGAAAATAATATCTCTAATGAGATTTAACTCGGTTAAAATCAATATTCGTTTTTCAACCATATATCGAATATATATACTTACCACCAATATAAATCATATACTTGACTGTTGTATGCTTAATAATAATTAGTAATAATACTTTTCATAATTATGAAAAATTAGGGGCGTTGCATGCATATTCTATAAGATATAATGCTTGACATCATCTTTAAGATTAAACTTTTGCCCTAGCCAAGAATCAAAACAAATTAACTTGGAACCTTATCTAGCTAGCTAGCTAGCCAGCAAGCAAAAGATCCACAACAAATAGAGGTGGGGTCTCACCCCCTATTGTACTACTTGGAACCCAATTTTAGATCGTTGATTGAGTAAACATATATATATATTATATATAATGGATGGATATGCATAGCCTGAGAGATGCTACAATAATAATTAGTAGTGTCTGTCCTTTGAATAGAACACCATCGATCTTCTCCCACGTGTGCCTTGCAAATATATATATATATATGCATTCTCTAACCAAACTTGAGGACATAACATTTACTATCATCAATGTCACCCAATAATTATAAGGGGGCCTTGCAACAATCTTGTTAGGGGACCAGAACCCACGCGGTAGGGTAGTTATATGTAGTTGATTACACGATCGATGAAGTTTGAACGCGAATCTAATAATCATGTGGAGTTGTGTTTATAAACATAAATTGGTGGTAATGTTAAATATTTTACCTCCTGTATTTTACTCGCATTTCAATTAATGATATGGTAATTAGTGAAGTATATTCATATTAATAAAAATTTATCTCACCTTAACATATAAATTTATTTACCAATTATTACATTATTAGTTGTGATATAAGTTGAAATATGAAGTCGGATATCTAACCTTACTTTTATATCTTTGAAACTTGGAGTGATATAACTTGTATTTATTTTTTCACTAACTTTTGTACTACGAATATTAAATTATGTTGACAAATATTAGAAAGATGATATCATATAATTAATATGTTTTCTCGTGCCATTGCAGTTCAATTTTCCCCTCAACTGGAAATATATAAAATACCATGCATTTGATGTGACAATAAAATAATATAGTTCCACGAATGTGAGCCCAAAAGGAAGATGATTTCGATTTTACTTTGTGTCCTAACAACCCCTCTGTGAATCGACATTTTTGTGGCTTGTTGCAAAAGATTAAACAGACAAATTATGATCACGAATATATACGACAAAAACTTATTCATCATTACTTTTCTACTCGTCATCATTTATGTAAATCGATATCCAAATTGTATTTGAGAATGGGAGCCAATTTCCAGACCACATATTGCTCGGCTAATTGATCATCTAGACACGCGTCAATTTAAATTAAGTAAAGATTTTTATATTTTAACTATGTGGATTTAATCATTAAAAAAAATTATATATGTCCATTCCATATGTCCACGAAGAATCAAATAATACATATACCTGACATCATGCATCTTCAACAACTTTTGCCCTAGCTAGAACCAAATAACTTTGAACCTCAGCTAGTTAGCTAGCCAACAAAATATCAACAATAAATAAAGGTGGGTCTCACCCCATTTGTACTTGGACGATTTTAGATCGTTGGTTGAGTAAACATAAATAGATGCATGTAATGGATATATATATAGAGAGAGAGAGATGCTACAATAATGAATATTAATGTTCTGTCCTTTGAAAGGAGCACCATCTCCCCCACGTGTGCCTTGCATATATATATATAAATATATGCATTCAGCAACCAAATTTGGGGACATATACCATCAATTAATGTCACCCCAACATATCAATCTCGTTAGCTAGCTAGGAGGGACCAGTACTTATACCATCTAGTTGATTACACAAAATCGGTCGGTGTGAAGTTTAAACATGAATATATATATATATATATATAATGATGTGGAGAGTCGAATATTAATACTACACTTGTTGAGTACTAGTTTAACACTAGAGTAAGTTTATATAATTTAATGGTAGGTCACGGGATGGTTTGAAATAATTGATAGATCTGAGAAAGTGATCAGCGAGGATTTTTTTTTTTTTTTTTAAAGTGTGTCGTTTTGCTCGATGGGAAATGGGAAAGGAACTGAATAACAAACAACAAAGTACTTTGAATGTTAATTATGTGTAGATAGGTTGGGCAATGCATGCATGATGGGGTCTCAATCCATCAAGAGGTTTCTTATCCTGAAAGTGAAGTAAATTGAAAGAAAAAGAAAAGCTATGGTGGGTAATAAATTAAACAACTGTAGTAGTACTTGGGGATGCTTTGATCCCATGTTTGGGGGACCTCTATTCCACAGGATAGTGATAAGAACATGAATGGATTAAATGAATGCTTCTTGGGTACAACACAAAAAGCAAGCAAGCAAGCAGCATCCACTTGCTTTCAAAATTGAAAAAAAAAAAAAAAAAAAACAATTGTTGGGTCCTCATGAATTCATTCTATGTTTGATTTGTAGTAGTTCATGATCAAAATGGTTGGTTAGTTGGGTAGCTAGCTAATTGTGTTTAATTTTGATTGATTTGATTAAAGGTTGATTAATTATCCAACTTCAATTATATAGGTCAAAAAAGTTTGATCGGTTCGATTAAGGTGATGGGTTTACATAATAATTCCAATGAAATGATGATTTTGTTGGCTACTCTTATACACTAGCAGATTTAATTGACTACTTTTTTTTTTTTTTTTTTGTAAACCACCTAATCACACTTTGTTTTGAATTGCGTAAAAGTTGGTACTCTTCTCATTTGAGATAATTACAAATCAATTCTCTTATTAAAAAGAAAGCTTTTTGGGGAAAAAAATTATTCCATAAATGTTTATAGAAAAAATCAGTTATAAATATCCCTTATAGATCTTAGCAATTGAATGTGTTTTGATTGATGAAAAATTTACTTCTTCTCAGTTGTTATATGCATAACAACTTGCTCTATTTTAATCTCTATGCAAAAATTGTTCTCATATATTAATTATTTATTTAATATAGTCGAAAATTCAAAATCCTAGTAAAATTCGAACATGCATGCATATCTCCCTTTTTATTTTTGTAGTTGGAAGTTCGAATAAATATCTAAGTCATAATCGGTCTTCATCCACTTGCTGAAACTTTAGCATATATTTAATTTAAATTTACTTTTTCACCACGATAAAAATTCGCGATCCCATACACTCACTAATTATCTAACATTTTTCAAAAAAAAAATAAAAATAAAAATCATCCATTTCAGGAAACAAAAAAAATTGTACAGTTGAGTTTTCAATTCGTATCACACACTCTAGCTAACACGACAACAAAATTAATTTAAATTAATTTATAGTGCGTACATATGTTCATGTAGGTGTCACACACGTACAATCTTGTTTCTGACCACCACCTTATAATAACAAATACACTGGGTTCCACCACACGAGCGCCATCCAGTCCAGGCCTGACTACTACTACAGCACTACTGCTGCTGAAACTCATGATCATAAAAGAATAGAATTCCGGATAGACTCGATTTGAATTTGTGTCCGAACCACGCCACAGCCGTGTGGGTTCGTGGGGGGGCTAACCATGTCGAGCCCCATGCAGGCCAGCCGTGTGGGTTCGTGGGGGTCTCACCATGTCGAGCCCCATGCAGGCCGTCACGTGAACTTCACGAGGGCTACTTTCTTCCATGTTCCATACACATATATATTACAAACCCTACCATTACTCAAACCACATATCCCACCAAAACACTTACCAAAAACCCTCTTATTTTATAATTTTTTTTTTTGGTTCTCTCTCTCTCTCTCTCTCTCTCTCTCTCTCCTATTATTGGCTTCAACTCAAGAACTAAACTCCGACCAAAAGAATCTTCATTATTTTAAAATTTTTTTATAAAAAAAATGGAGTGTTTGTTTAGCTTGTTATTCAATATTTTCTTTTATATATGGTTATAAACAAAAAAGAAGATCAAGAGAATGTTTTAGTGCCAATTAATGTAGGAGCTTCTTGGGTGATTGAGTTCATGCATCATGAGATATTTGAAGACAGGCGTCTGCCGACATTATGTTTTTGGAGACGAAACTGACATTATGTATATATGTAGATATATATGCATGCAGCTGATGAGTTCACTTGAACCAATGTATTATATTGAAGGTTTGTTGTTGGGGGAGACTTGGGGATTAATACTACGCGTCGAATATTTTGTTTACACAAATGTGATAATTAAAGAAAAGTTTAAACTTTGATGATGATCATGATATCTGTTCAAAAGGAACATGATTGCCTATGATGTTGTAATTAACTTTCTCATCCTAAACTACTAAATAATCAACTGTTAGTTTAGTTCTAAGTTCCAACTAACAATCAAAGTTGAAATTTGTAAATTGTTTTTTTAGGTTAGCTTATGTTTTGGATTGGGTCATTTTGTATACCTAACATTTGAAAACCATGTATAAAATTACACACATTCTAGAAATTTTCTTTTATTTTAAATTTTGAAAATTAACGGATGTATTATAAGGGTACACGTTAACAAAACTTGTATAGTTTTAAACAAAGAGGAACACACGCATACACACTCTATACCAAATCATGATGGTTCCCTAATTTGAAAGAGAAAGGGTTCAAGTTGTCAATGTGAAAAACTCAATAAGAGTTTAGATCGGTAAAAGATTCTGATTCGAGACTGATAAAGAGGAGTTTCGATTCGAGATGAGTGTGGGAACACAAAGACAAGGTGCGGGGGGAGGGGGGACTAGCTAAGTCTTTGGATATAGCCCCGGGCCAGCTAAGCGGTCCTGGCACGTTGGTGCACCCTTTTCTTATCTGTCCGTGTCACTGCTAGGCTTTTTCCCGACCCAACTTCCATGCTGTCCCTAAACTTCCTCCCTTCCACAAGACAATCATGATCATCATCAATTTTTTTCAATCTCTCTCTTTCTCTCTCTCTCAAACTCACATCTGTATTATATATAAATACTTTACGATTCCAAGCCCCCAACTCCAAGTGCTCTTCTTGCTTTGCTTTTAAATTTATATTATTATATATCAATCCATAGTGTATAGATCAACAATTTTTTGCTATATATAGCTAGCTAATAGCTGCTTCTTCTTCCGCTGCTTATTAATGGAGCTTCAACTAGGACTTGCCCTCCCAACAACCCACCACAATTCCACCAAAGGGTTGGAGACTAAAGACAGTTTTGATACCAAAAAGAGCTTTAAAAACAAGCGTGGTTTCGAAGACGCCTTTGGCAATATCATCGGAGATGAGTTGCAGAAGGTGCCGCCTTTGCTTCTATGGAGTGGGCAGCCAAACGAGGAAGAAGACGATCGGGACAGACAAAGGAAGAGAAATTCTTCCACCATAATTAACAAGTGAGTTTTTTTTTTTTTTTTAAATTACAATTAATATTAATTTTAATCTGCATACATATATATTTCATCATATAAATTAATGAAATTAATTAACAGTGAAGAAGAAGCTCAGGAGAAGCGTGTTGTTGGGTGGCCACCCATTCAGTCATGGAGGAAGAAGTTGATGACCAACCATCATGATCATCAAGTTGGCCGGATCGAGAATAATAATCACAATCGGATGGCTGATAATAATGATCATTCTCACAAGGAAAATGGAGGATCAAATCCCAAGTACTATGTAAAGGTTAAGATGGAAGGAGTTGCAATAACAAGAAAAGTTAATCTCAGGCTCTATCACTCTTTTCATACGCTCACAAACTCCTTGATCGCCATGTTCGCTAAATGTAAGTACACACAACAAATATATAGTCATTTTCTGATGCGAACGTTCTTATTATAAATGATTTAATCTGAGTCTAAATTTTATTAAACAACAGACCAAAAGTGTGGAAAAGAAAGTGTACAATACACATTGACCTACCAAGACAAAGAAGGACATTGGCTTCTCGCAGAAGATGTTCCATGGCGGTAAGTATATTCTAATTAATTTACTCTTTTTTTTTTTCTGCGGATGAATTTGATTTATATTTATCGTAATACGGATTTTATTATTTTCAGGATGTTCGTCGAGTCTGTTCAGCGACTAGAGATACTAAGTAACCGCAGCAGTTGATGAATATTAGCTTTAATTGATTTGATATATATTGTTTATGTACTTGTTTAGAAAAATCTACATGAGACTTTGTTATTGAATAAGTTAGATATAAAACAAATTACTGGGACTGGAGCTTGATTAGGTTTTGTTTAATCCATCTTTGTACTGTATTTAATTTATTTTAAGAGACTATATTATATGAATTTTCAATCTGTAACCATGCTGATATTAATTACATAGTTCTTGGCTTCAAGTATATGTTGTTTTATGTTATATAAATTGAATTGAATTTCGTAAGATTAAGATGATTTCATTGAGGTTGCCCCAGTAGTTTGCCCCTCAATTTACACTCTTAAAATTGTGAGTTCGAATCGGATTCTACTTCCTGAATTTTGAATTAATTGTAATATTGTTTAAAAAAAATTTCATGGAGATATTAATTATAATTAGATGTAATAATGTTTGTTTTAATGTAATTATAAAATTTATTCAATTGAATGAACTAATCCCAAAATGGAAATGCAATATACAGTATGTCTTTGTCTACTATAAAGGTAAATGGGCCTCTCTCTCTCTCTCTCTCTCTCTCTCTCTTTCTTTTTTCAAACCAAAAACTGCTATCTACTTTTAGCATATCTTTATATTGAATCTAACTCGTATTAAAATTAAATTTGACAAATCGGTTAAGTGAAATAAATTTTAATATATAACTTGTAACTTTTCATTGTCTTAATGATTTTATTAGGTAAAGAGTTACTAGATGATAGAATCATTGAGCACTTGAAAATAACCGTGCCGCGTGAATGTAAAAACAAAATTGAGAATGAGTCTCCTCGTTTTTTCTCTCTGAGAAAGCGTGGGAGGAGTTTGTCCCTTTGTTTGGGGGAGAGTCCTTCTTTGATGAAGATAGGGTAATTTTGGCCCGTTTTTCTGTTTTCTTGGCTCTTTTGTTCTAGTTTTTGCTTTTTCCTCTTCATTCCTCTTCTGTTTTGATGGCTTTCTCTAGGTTTGTTTTGCGCTGTTTGGCCCTTTTCAGCTTCTACTTGAGTTTTCTCTGATTGGGCATCTTTTCCTTAGAGGTTTTTGTGGTGGGTTTAGTGAGAGATTTGAGATTCTTCTGGCGTTATTGTGGTGCTGCTCCGGTGGGTTTAGTGAGAGGTTTGGGGTTTTTTTTTTATTATGTTGTAGTGTTGTTTTCAGTGGGTTTTGTTGGTGCGGTTTTTGTGTTTGGATATTTATGGATGCTGAAGAGATCGTAAAACTTTGTGAATCTTTTTCACTTTCAGAGGAAGATGGTCCAATTTTACAGATTGGGGGAGAGATTCAAATAGAAGGGAAGAAGGAAGTGAACCACTACCTGGTGGGAAAAATTCTATCTAGGAAAGAGTTTAATCGCGAGGTGTTTAAGGCAGTGATTATTCAAATTTGGGGCACCATGGGTCATGTTAAAATTGAAGCTGTGGGGTATAACATGTTTGTCTCTCATTTTAGCAAAGTAGAGGATAGGTTAATGGTGTGGAGTAGAGTTCCCTGGCATTTTGACAAATGCTTGTTAGTTTTGGAAAAACCCAATGGTCCGGGGGAGATTTCTAAAATGCTTTTTCAGCAAATTGATTTCTAGGTCCATATCCACAATGTCCCTATTTTGTGTATGAATCGTCAAATAGCAAGGAGGCTGGCAGAGATAATAGGGGAAGTTATAGAATGTTCAGTGGAATCTAGAGAGTGTTGAGTACGATTTTTGAGGGTTAAGATTATTGTGGATATTTCAAAACCCTTGAAAAGAGAGATTAGAGTTTGGTTAGAGGAATTTGAGACTATGATTATTGCACCCCCTGATATATGAGAGGTTTTTTGAATTTTGTTATGTGTGTAGTTTAGTTAGTCACTGTTGGAGGGAGTGTCCTATGGAGGAATAGAGATCAAAGGTGTTAGGAGGAGCACCCGCTAAATATGGAGCATGGCTCAAAGCTTCTCCTTTAGTAAGGAATAGGGGACCTAAATTTTGGGAGGCAAGGGAAGCGTGTAGTAAAGGAAATGAGGAGATGAACTGGGCATCCAAACAAGATGATAGTTTGGTGGTGCATAATTCAAAAAGTCCGGGGACTCAAAAGAACCAAGTTAATAAAGGCCCAGAAAGTAGTGAATCGATGGCAACGATTGCTGTGGATTCAGTTACAGAGAGGAAGAAGATGGGCATGAAGGGAAGGAATATTTATGTTACAGATGAAACAAAGGTGGTTAGCGCTGAGCTGGCGAACAACCTTCTAGATGATAGGAGAGGTACATTTTTTTGGAAGCTGACATGGAAGGTATGGAGGTGGCAGACTTAAATGGGCCAGATATTCAAACTTTTATTGGGGAAGGCCATGTTGAGAAGATAGAGTTGGGCCTTCCTAATCCTTCTCCTGATGGGCCTGTTTTGACCCTTAAGAAGACTTCTACTCGTAACTGAAAATGGTCTGCGAGAAAAGGATCGAGTCAAAGTGTTTTAAAATGGATTCCGAGCCCAATTCAGCGAATCCTGAATGCTCGAAAAAATTTGAAGTCCAGAGGAAGGAGTGGCAATCAATCCTCTCTGTAAAAGTATCTTGGTTGTAAGGTAAATCTTCAATTCTCTCATTTTATTTCTGTAGATACTGGTCAAAATAGGAGGATTTGGGGTGGAGTTGAGGGATCTGGTATTCAGAAGAAACAAAAAAAATGTTCCAGGGATGGAGATATTTTTTTTCAAAATCAATGGAGTCTGCTGAACAGGCCCGCCGAGGATTATGAAAATCTTATATTGGAAAGTATGGGGGATGAGGAACTCTCATATGTTAGCATCACTTAGAAGAGTGATTCTGAAGCAGTCCCCCAATTTGGTTTTTCTTGTGGAAACTAAATTAAAAGGTGCATTGGTAGATCAAGTCAGGGTTCAATTAGGGTTTGATAGGGTTTTGGCAGTGGATTGTATAGGAAGCAGTGGGGGTTTGATACTTCTCTGAAAGAATGACTGTAAGGTGTTGATTCAATCGTATTCGAGTGGACATGTTAATGCTTGGGTTAGCTGGAATGAGGCCTTTTTGGCGTTTTATGAAATTTTACGAGAATCCCAATCGGAATCAAAGAAAGGATTCCTGGGAGTTGTTACGTAGGCTTCATCATATGAATGATCTCCCTTAGTTATGTAGGGGTGATTTCAACGAATTACTTAGGTTTGATGAGAAATTAAGAGGTCTGTGCTCTTTTAGGCAGGTTTTGAATGATTGTGATTTTTTGGATTTAGGCTTTTCTGATCCTAAAATGATTTGGAATAACAAAAGAGAGGATGTTGAGAATATCCAAGAGCGCTTTAATATATTTTTGGCTGCTTCTAAGCGGAGGGACATGTTTATAGGTGTTAAAAATCTTTCATCTGGGTTTCTATTTCTCAGATCATAGGGCTATTATGATGAATACTGTAAGGTCTCCTCAAAGTACTTGAGAGAAAAGAGAGCAAAGGTTTAAATTCGAGCCATTTTGGTTGAAAGGAGAGGAGTGTAAGAGTGTGATCAAGGAAGCTTGGGGTTCCCTAGATAGGGTCAATTCTTTGGAAGGGCTGGGGGATAAATTTGTTTGCTGTGCAGAAAGGTTGAGTGTTTAGAATAAGAAAATTTTTGGTTCTCTTAAAAAAGCTATTGAGCTGAAATAGAAAAGCTTAGAGAGCATGTTAGGAAATATTGAATGAGGTGGGGGTCAAGGAGTTAGTTTCTAAAGAAGAGAGAGATTTAGAAAGTTTATTGTACAAAGAAGAGTTGTACTGGAGACAACGTTCGATGGCTGAATGATTAAAGGTTGGAGAAAAAAATTCGAAGTTTTTCTATGCTAAAGCTTCGGCTAGGAAAAAGAAGAATTCTATCTCCTTCTTGGTGGATGGCAGAGGAAGAAAACAGGATAGTGAAAAGAGTATTCGGACAGTAGTTTGTGAATATTTTGTTGATTTATTCCAGTCTATTAATCTATTTTCAGTTGCTCTTGAGGAAGCTTATAAAAGGGTGGATGAGAAGATCGATGCTAGTATAAAGATGATTCTAAATAGGAAGTTTATTGCTGAAGAAGTTAAGATTGCTTTGTTTGATTTGGGTTATACTTAAGCCTTTGGTCTAGAGGGGTTCCATGCACTTTTTTTCAAAGGTTTTGGGGGATTGTTAGAGATGGAATTTCTAGGCTCTATTTAAGGGTGCTAAATGGTGAATTATCAAGTAAGAATTTCAACAAAACAAACATTGTTTTGGTGCCTAAACCAAAGAATCCTTCATCTATGAAGAACTTTAGACCAATCAGTTTATGTAGTGTTATCTACAAAGTGGTGACTAAATCTCTTGCTAACATATTGAAAATGATTCTCCCTTGTATCATGACAGATAGTAAAAGCGTGTTCGTCCCAAAGAGGGTTATTTTTGATAATGTGTTAGTGACTTTTGAAATGCTACATACCCTAGGGCAGAGGAAGAAGGGAAAGAATGGGCTGACTGTAATTAAGTTGGACATGAATAAGACGTATGATCGTTTGGAATGAAAGTTTTTAAAATATGTGATGGTTAAATTTGGGTTCCCTGCTAAGTAGACTAATTTGGTTTTTTATTGTATTTCTACTTCTAACCTCTCTTTTGTGATCAATGGTAATGTAGTTGGGGAGATGATCCCCTGTAGAGGAATTCGACAAGGCTACCCTTTGTTTCTGTATCTCTTCTTGTTATGTGCTAAAGCTCTTTCCACATTATTTAATGTGTCTGAGCTTCAAGAAAAAACGCTAGGGTACAAATGCAGCAGAAGAGGGCCGATCGTGAGTCACTTTTTCTTCGTAGATGACAACATTATTTTCTGTGATGCATCTTCTTTTAGTTGTGATGAGATCAAAAGATTGTTGGGTGCTTATGAATGTGGGTCTAGTCAGCAGGTCAATTTGCAGAAGTTTAGTATTTCTTTCAGTCCCAATGTCCCCTCTCAGGTTAGAAGAAGCATACAGGTTACTTTTGGGATTTCCAATTTATAAGCTCATGATAAATATTTTGGGCTCCATTTGGTTGTGGGGCGAAACAAGAGGAAGTTCTTCAATGAGATTAAAGATAGAGTTTGGCGCAAAATGTGCATTTGGAAAGGTTCTTTGTTTAATATTAGGGGTAAAGAGATATTGATTAAAGCTGTTGCATAATCGATTCCTACTTATCTCATGAGCCCTTTCCAAATCCCAGGTACATTATGTAAAGAATTAAATCCTATAATCCTGGGATTTTAGTGGGGGACTAATGCTAGTAAAAAAAGAATTAGTTGGGTGAGTGAGGAGAGATTGAGTCTTCTAAAGGATTTGGGAGGTCTGGATTTCAAAGACCTTTGCTGTTTTAACCAAGCTCTTCTTATTAAGCAAGCTTGGAAGTTAGTTGTTGATAAAGAGATTTTAGTTTTTCGGGTTCTCAAATTCAAGTATTTTAAAAATTCAAATTTTCTAGATATGAATCTTAAGCCAGGCAGTTTCTATACTTGGAGAAGTATTTTGTGGGGGAGAAATTTGTTGAAAAAAGGCTTACATTGGAGAGTGAGGGATGAGGCTTCTATTAGGGCTTTTAAAGACCCTTAGATTCCTAGGCCTTCCAGTTTTAAACCTATTTCTCCTCCTCCTTTTGATGTTCGTGTGGCAAGTTTTATTGATCTAGAGAATCACGTGTGTGATGTGGGTAAGTTAGATGATTTTTTCTTGGACTTGGATATATAAGTTATTCTCTCTATTCCGTTGAGTATTGAGAGGCCGAATGGTTGGGTTTGATATTTTAATAAGAAAGGGGTTTATAATGTTTGTAGTGGGTACATGGTTGCTTTAGATAGCAAATTTAGAGGTGAAAGGTCTAATTCTTTACATATTCAGAAGTGGTGGAAAATACTTTGGCATTTGAATATTCCCCCGAAGGTGAGGATTTTTATTTGGCGCTTATATCATGAGGCTATTCCTTCCTTGCTCAACCTTTCCTATAGAAAAATTGTTGTGAATCCTTTGTGCCCTTGTTGTAACCAGAATATGGAATTTTCTGCTCATACGTTATTTTGCTACCCCAAGGTTAAGCCTTATTGGTCTGATACCTTGTTTCGAAATTCTTGAGGGAAGTGAAAGATATGTCCTGCAGAGAGATTTTGTGTTGGTTGGCTGGTAAAGTTAAGAAGAGAGACTTCGAATGGTTTTTTCTTTTTCTGTGGGGTTTGTGGGGGAATTATAATGCTAAGATTCATTAGCAGAAAGTTAGGGATGTTGAAAAGTTAATCGCTTGGGATTCCAATCTCTTAGCAAAGTTCCATTTTGCTATTAGCATATGTGACTTCCCCCGTCAGTATACTTAGCAAGGTAAGACCTCTGTTGTCTCTAGTTTTCTCCTTCTTCAGGTTTGCTTAAATTGAATATTAATGTTGTTGTGAGGTCTTCTTGTGGCGTAAAGGGGATTAGAAATGTTGATGGTTAGGTAGTAGCAGTGTTTGCTATAGTTCTGAGTTATCGGGTTTCTATTGAAGTTGGGGAGTTTTTGGCATTAAGAGAGGGTCTTGGGGTGGCAAAGCAGTTGGGCTGTTTTGTGGCTTTGACAGAGGTTGATACTTCTAATGTGGTGGCTGGGATCAACCTTGAGAAGCCTTCTTTATGTGCTGCTGGCTTTATTATCAACGATATTCAGGCCTTATGTCTAGAAGTTGGGATTCAGAAGTGTCAAACTGTTACCAGGTTTGGGAATAGTTTGGCTCATTATCTTGCTTCTTTAGCTATCTCTATGGGTAGAGATTTTTTGTGGTAAGATATTTGCTTTTCTTTGTTGCCTTCTTTGTGTTGTTGTTAGTTGTTGCTGTTTTGTTTGTTTAAAATAAATAAATAAATAAATATATAACCGTGTCACCCATATAATCAATAATTAATGAACTAGATACCCAACTTAAACTTAGAACATTACATGAAAATTTAAATGCTTCGTAACAATTATACATCCAAATATATTGTCGTAACATATAATCGATATTTTCCAAATTAGTTGCTTCATTTTAGACATTAATACTCACGTATGAAAATATTACTTATTATGACAAAAATTATTTGGTCCTAACTTTTTGTAAATTATTACTTTTTGATTGATATTTTTTTTTATCTTGTATGGACTATTTAAAAATTTATCAATTTAATCAATAGTTAGTCAAATTTAATGATATTAAGGATATTTAAGTCTTTACGCACAAAAATAAAAATTGAGGTTAAAAAATAATAAAAAATTATTAAATAAAAAAATAAAATAATAACAATAGAAAAATAGAAAAAAATAATTAAAAATTACTTTTAATAATTTATTTTTTTAAAAATAATTATTATTAAATTGATAATTTGTAAAAATAATAATGCTCATATATTTTCAAAAAAAATTTTAATTTTTTTTTACTTTAGTAATTTATCTTGTTTTTAAATTTAAATTTATTATAATTTATTTTCATAAATAAAATTTATTTTTTATATTTTAATATTAATTTGAAGTGTTATTTTAAATTGTTAAATTTTTATAAATAAATTAATTAATTATAATAATTTTTTAAAAATATTTTTAATTTTGGTGTTAAATTATTTTTTATATATTTTGTAACACCCCCTGACCCGACCCGTCTGGATCGACCCAGGGAGCGTTACCGGGTTTCCAAAACTTTCTTAATTCTGTTTATAAACTAAAAACCATATAAAATCATATAAATTTGTAATTTAAAAATATTTTTCTAGTGAGCCCATCAAACTTTATTTTCAAAAATTTCGGCAGAGTGTCCTCTGTTTCTCGGATTTTCCAAAACCTGTTTTCAAATAAAAACTCAAATCAAATAAAATCCCCAACAACACTTCAAATATCTTTTCATTCAAATGCGCACTCTGCCGTTTAGTGCAACTTCTAAACATATTCAAATAAAACATATATAATGAATATTTACAGACATTTGAAAAGTAATATAAATCATAAAGCAATTATTTACAATATATATATATATATATATAAATGTCGAATTACAGATTTCTGTATATGCATACTTAACTAAATACAATATACAATTAAAATTCAATTGTAACTACTCAAAAGAATGGTAACTCTGGACCTTCAATCTGTAGCTACCTCCTCTCTATTCTTTTTCTCCCTCTGTGTCTTTGATACCTACGCGTGATGAAATCAACACGCTAAGCATATAGCTTAATGGGTGTACACTAAACTCAATTATCAAAATCGTAAAATCATTTCATAATAAAAATGTCACAATGCTATCGTATAAAAACATTTCAATATTCAACTCCAACACTGTAATAAACCATACAAAAACAGTTTCATAAAAGCATCTAAATTCAATTAATAATTCATACGAAATTCAGTTTTTAATTCTTTTATAATCATTATGCAATTCATTCTCAATTCTGGCCCTTTGATATCCTTAATATACTATCAAGACTGGAATACGGGTCTAATCTCTGTAATATCGGTGTGACGTCCAGGGTTGCCCCGCTACAACAGTCACAAGTATCGGTGTGATTGTCCGAGATTGTCCCGTTACAACAATCACTGGTATCAATGTGACGTCTGGGATTGCCCCGCTACAACAGTCACCAGTATCAAATATAATTGTCTGGGATTGCCCCACTACGACAATCATTGGTATCAATGTGATTGTCTGGGATTGCCCCACCACGACAATCACAAGTAATAACAGTGCAGTACGGCGGAAATAACCCAACTGGTATACCAACCTCCTATATCCAAATATATATGTCCAAGAATCCTAGGGCCATTTTCATACAATTTCATAATTCATTAAATCATTTCATTTCCAAAGCATATATCCAAAATAATATTCATGATTCAACAATAACATTTCTAAGACAATGTTCATATTTCAAACAATACTTTCAAATAATTTCTTCTAACTTAACAGTTTAATTTAAAATCGAATGAAATCAGAATATTCAAATCACTAACTATATAAATAAATTCATCAAAATATTCAAATAAACTCAGTTTCAAATTAAAAACACATAATATAACCACAAAGGTTTCAAAAACAAGTTTACACCAACCTGGATACTATTTTTATGCCTTTTTTCTTTTGAATTTTTCCTTTTTCCTTTCTTCTTTCTCTTTTCTTTTCCTTTCTCCTTTTTCTTCTTCTTCTTCTTCTCTTATTTTTCTTCTTCTCTTTCTCTTCTTTTTCTTTTCTTTCTTTCTCTTTTTTTCTCTCGGTCCCTCCCTCTCTATTTTTCTGTTCTGATTTTTCGAGAGGCTTCCACGACAAGCTTATTTTTTTAATATAAATTCGGTCATCGCAACCGTCATCGCGACATGTGGTCGCGCTACCAGGTCGCGTTGTTCACTGGAGCAATTCCACCGCCTTCATCGTGATTACCCATTGCGGTATCATGGTCGCACTGGTGGTCGCGTTTCTCACTGCCTGAATTTGACATTTTCACTGCGAGCTAGTCAACGCGATCTGTGGTCGCGGTGACTAGTCGCGGTGCGCACTGCCAAAAATCATCATTTTTCATCGCGATCTCTGGCCGCTGTGAGTGGTCGCGGTATTCACTGTCAAGTTTTCACCCTTTTCTTCGTGTGTTGTTTTTCGACTGTTTAAATTGGTCCATTTGTAAACCTAAAAATATGCATACATTTAATTACATTTTTCACCCCTCAAATTATAAATATTATATTCACATATATTCAAAATTAATTATGTGAAATTATGGATGTTACATATTTTTATTATTTAAGGGTTTTTTTTATAAATTTTGTATATTTTATTATTTTAATTTTTTTTTGTTGATACATATTTAAATATTATTGAATATACAAGTTAATATTAATTGGTTAAATTTAAAAAAAAAGATAAAATTATATTTTCAATCTAATCATTGTAAGGATAAAATAATGGGTGAATTGCACTCAAGTACCCTGACTTTTATCATAATTGCACGCTTAATGCCAGTTTTGCCATAATTGCACTCTAGTACCCGGTAATCCGTTGACCACCGTTAGGGTAACGGTTGACCAAACGGATTCAGGTAAAATGACCAAACTGCCCCTGCAAAGGAAAAAAAAAAAATTTAATTTTTTTTTTGAAGAACACGAACCCAACTGGGTTCGTGTTCTTCGAACACGAACCCATTTCTGGGTTCGAGCACGAACCCAGGTGTAATCTGGGTTCGAACACGAACCCAGCAACCTGGGTTCGTGCTCGAACCCAGAAATCTGGGTTCGAACACGAACCCAGAACTGGGTTCGTGTTCGAACCCAGAAATCTGGGTTCGAGCACGAACCCAGCACCTGGGTTCGTGTTCGAAGAACACGAACCCAACTGGGTTCGTGTTCTTCAAAAAAAAAATTAAATTTTTTTTTTTATTTCAAATTTAATTTTTTTTAAAAAAATATTTTTAAAATTAATTAAAATATGACGTGGCATGTTCTTATTGGTTGGATGATTTTTAAATTTTTTTAAAAATAAATTTAAATGTAAAAGACCAATTTGCCCCTGAACCCAGTTAGTCAACCGTTACCCTAACGGTGGTCAACGGATTACCGGGTACTAGAGTGCAATTATGGCAAAACTGGCATTAAGCGTGCAATTATGATAAAAGTCAGGGTACTTGAGTGCAATTCACCCTAAAATAATTAATAAATATATTTTATCATATTTGACTGATAAAATTTGGTCAAAAAAATTAAAAGGATAGATTTTAAAAAAATTAAGAATTTTATGAATTAAAATTAACATATCAGTTAAAACTAATAATTAAAAAAAACTAGAAGAAACAAAATAAATTTTCCAACTTATTGTATCCGTTAACAAATTATATTTTAGGCACATTATATATACATATATTTGTATAGTAGTCTTGTTTTCCATAAAAGAACAAAAAAAAAAAAAAATTTAATTGCAAAGTGAAAAATTAAAACGTGATAATTCCGCTGTTATTACACAGTTCCAAGGGTCATGTAACTTCCCTTAAAAAAAAAAAAAGTTTCTCAAAAAAAAAAAAAAAAAAAAAGCTCATGTAACTTGTTGATGTCCCAACATAAAAATAAGCAGGCGATCTTATCATGATAAGCCAGGTTACTTATCACCATCAAAATTAGAGTTTAGAAGTAGACGCTTCCTCGCATCGAGGCACTGGAGTTGCCGCTGGAAGAAGACCAAATCGATCGTTCAAGGGCGCGAAGACTTGAAAACGACTCCATCGGTCGTCGTTTTGTTTTTTATTTTTTATTTTTTTACTTCCGGAAAATCAGATCGGTTGTTCGTTTCTTTTTTGTCTCTGTAATCGGTTTTCAAAAAAAAAAAAAAAAATCACTTGCCAAACTAACTACAGAGGACGAAAAAAAAAACTATCCGATCTCGAACCTTCGAAACCCTAGAAAATCGACGGGATTGTGGTGTTGGCTGGTTTATGTTTCGAGAATGCGCGTCGACGAGGACATGTACAGGCATCTCGTAATCTTGATAATGAAGTTTTTGGAGGAAGAGAATTGCAAAGAAAGTCTTCATCAGTACGGTGACGGTTCCTTGCTTTTTTGTTTTCTATTTGTAGCAGTTTTGGAATTTGATTTATTTTGTATTGTGTTTATGTTTGTAGAATTATTGCTGTTTCGTTTAACTTCAAACATTTTGAAAGCACTTTTTCATTTGTGCGAAATGGAACAACAAAATGCTTCCAATATGTTTTGATTGTTTGACAATGTTGTTTCTTGCTTTATTATGTGGTTTAATTTGTTTTATTGTTTTATTGATGAAGATTGGAGCAAGAGTCAAAGGTTTTTTTCAACATAAAACATTTTGGGGAAATTGTTATCAATGGTGAATTTGAAGAGGCAGAGAAGTATCTCTCGGCATTCACGGAGCTGGACGACAATGAACACTCAAGGGAGCTGTTCGTTGAGCTGCGCAAGCAGAAATTCGATGAATCATCGCGTAGGTATAACTTAAGCTTTCTGAATCTGTTCAAATTCGAATGGTTTATGTAATTTGAAGTTTTTCTTCAAAAAAAAAATCTAAAGAGGTTTTAACATACAGAGAAAATGAACACTTGTCTGCTTATACAATTACGAATGCCTCATCTGCAAGGGCCAAATTGCATGAGGAATTCAAAACATTGGTCAGGAGAAATCCCATATTGCGAGATAAACTTGTGTTTCCGAGTGTGATTGAATCGGCACTCTTGTCACTTGTCAGTCTCATTTGTCCTAGCTTTGAAAAGAAAAATAGAAGTTTAAAGGTAACTCAGATTTCGGTCCTTTCATTATCTTAATTCTGTTCCGTTTTGATTTAATTGTTCTGAAAATTAGTTTTTTATCTGTTTCAAATTTGGAGACTGCAACATGATCTTTTTGTGATTCTCTGTTTTGCATTTACTTCTGAAGTTCTTTGAATTCGATATGCATATGGTTTATCTGCAGGAAGAACTTATTTACTTGATTCTTCAGTTTCTTGACGAAGAAGCACTCAAGGAGACGCTTCATAAGTATGCTTTGTCATCTGATTCTTTGGTTTTAGGGTCTATTCAATTATTTTTGTGATTAATTGTAGCTTATGTTGGTGAAGATTGGAGGTAGAAACAAAGGTTTTCTTCAATCTGAATTATTTTGGGGAGTGTATGATTAATGGCAAATGGTATACGGCAGAAAAATACCTCTCAGCATTCACGAAGATGGATGATAACGAATACTCGATGGAATTGTTTTCTGAGATGCAAAAGCAGAAGAGTCTTGAAGCTGTAGACAGGTAGGTTTTGACTTTGAATAATTAAAGTTTCTTCTTTCTTCTGGGATATAGAAAGATAGACCTTTTTTTACTTTCCATTGCTTTCTGAGAAATATTAGAGATAGGTTTTTATCTCAAACTCATGTTAATAAAATATCTCTCATCCAAAGTATGTCTTTTGAATGCAAATAAGTAGAGTTGCACGTTTCAACAATTGGGACCAAAGGAGGGGAGAGAGGGGATTGTAGTAATATTTTGTGTGCCGCTGACAGAAAGAATAGGAATGGATAGGAAACTTGAGAGAACAGATTTCTTTCCTCTTTTCATTTTCATCACAAATTGTTTGGCACCAAAGGTATTCTTAGGTTACGTGTTTCTTTTTTATTAATGTATCTGGGCGGCATAGCTGCAGTGATGACAATGTTGAAGCTAGGAATCAGCCTAGATTCTTCTTTGAATAACCTTGGCATGAGTGGAAATGTTTGGCAGATTTTTTTGTTTTATGATCATATAATCTTTCCTATTACAAACATGTAAATTACTAAATTCTAATAAAGATTTTTTACGTGCATGGAAAGCCTAATAAAAATATTATCTGCAGGCAGAAGAAGTGTCCGTCTGAGTACGCTGAAAGGGATCATTTCTGTGATGCTATCAAATTGCTAATAGAGCAAAATCCTATACTGAAAGACAAAATAAAGTTCCCCAGTATGGACAAATCAAGACTCTTAACATTAATTAAGCAGACGTAAGTTAAGCCATAAATCTTATATGTTACTATCTAAATGCCAATTGCAATCTCAGTTATTTAATATGATTACTATTCTCTGTATGCCGCAGTATGGACTGGTGGGTTCCTTATTGTGTCAATGTGATGCCTAATGGTAATAATGAGACCATCTCACTGAAAGATATTCCCACAACTCCATATCTTTTTCATGCTCCATCCTTTGTTAATGATTCCAGTCAAGAAGGGGGTTTATTTTCAGTACCAAGTGGTGATGGAGTACGTGAATATCCATGAATAAACTTAACTTTGCATAAAACATTTTAAGTTAAAAAATCCTTATCTTATTTATATGTCAATTTTTCAGTCTAATGATAGCAGCTGCGACACTGATATAAACCGGGTAAGTGTCAATAAACTTCCCTTGGTCAGGAACAGGGGCATTATCTAACCAATGCATGAACTAATTTGCAGAACACGTGTATAGTAGGTAATTATTTTTTTCCTTTTCTTTTTAGTCTACAGAGAGCACCAGTTTGGCTGATGCAAATGATTTAGTTTGTATGAAACCAATGGAAAATTTTGTAAGTTGGAAGCTGCAACAAATAAACGAACCGTCTGAATGTTGCACATTGGTTCTCCATGATAATTCAACGGGAGGCAGGGTAAGGGTACACTTCCTTGCAACTATTTGTAGTTACCCTTAATTCAGTTGTTATCCTTCGTTACCATATTTTATCTCTGGTCTTTTGAAATTTGTGGGTCCTTAACATGGATACTTGAGAATGGTTTTGAACAGCTTGGAAATAATGGACCCATTTACTTTCTCAGTTTATTTTCAATATGGAATATAATTGAACAATTATGGAATTTGGTGGATTTTATCATAAATTTATCTTTCTGGATTGTTGACCTATAACTTTCTTGAATAATCAAATGTCTTTATATCCTGATATTTATTAGATACTCAAAATATACCTATTCAATCTGATGTATTTATGACTAATTCCTTACCTTTTTAGACTAATCACTTTTTTGGATTATTTTTAGGTGATGAGGTTGATATATTCTGATACTGGGGATTCCATAGTGGCATTGGCACAAAATGCAACACACAAACTGTGGACTTGGCAGAGAAATCAACAGTCCTTGGGGAAGGTTTTCCTTGCTATATTAAAGGTCACAGTTTTGATTTCTACAAGTTTTTCTCTAAAACTTTTTCATTCAGCAGGCAAATGCTAATGTGCAACCGCATTTATATCAACCTTCAAGTGGAAAAATAATGACCAATGAGATAGGTGCAGACCCTGAAAATTATATTCCATGCTTTGCACTGAAAGGTTCTTATCTTTTCTCTGGATCAGGAGGGAAAATCTCCGTATTTGATTTGGAGACATTTGAGGTAAATGAAATATTGAATGATGGATATATTTGTGCCTTTTTGTGTTTAAATTCACTATTTTTTGCGGCCTAATTTATATTTCTTTTGCTTTATTCTGATGTAGACATTGGCAAAATTTGCAAACCCTCCACCCACAGCTACATATTTTATCTTCCTTCCTCAAGATTTGTTTGCCATTGGCTGCGATGACTTTTCAATCATAATTCACTGCCCCTACACCAAAAAGGTCATTATTTACCTGCAGTTACATACTGTTTTGTATGTGTTTAATAAGATGCTAAATTTTTTGAGATTGAGGGTGTTGCTACACTTTGTGTTTGAAGACAAAAGCCAAGCTGAAAGGCCATCAAAATCGAATAACATGCCTCGCATTTTCTCACAATTTGAATGTGCTTGTCTCCTCGGGAGCTGATGCCCAGGTAATCTGTACATATTTCTGCTTGTGTGCGTGTTAATTAAAGCTGTTACTCTTACTATTCATGATCAATCTTTTTCTGCTGTAATAGCCATTTCAGCCAATAGAAATTTATATTTTCAGCATAATATTGTTTATCTTTTCTTAACAAACTTACTTAAAGCTAATTTTCTCATGGATTCTGCATTTGCTAATTGGTAGAGTTCTGGGGAGCTTTCGACCATGTCAGGTTATTGGATATTTGTGGTATATAAATGTTAGAATATGCTTTGATCCCCACCCTTACACTCCCCAAGATGATTCAAATTTTCTCCTAGCGCATGATATTTTTTTGCTTCTGAACTTAAATTGTTTGTTGCAATGATCTGTGCTTATGAGTTAGTGTGTGATATTATGAGCTTGTTTGTCTTGCAGCTATGCGTGTGGGATGCAAATGAATGGGAAAACATATGCAGTAAGTTTTTGCAGAGTCTGCATACTGGCCTAGTGCCAGAAACCCCTGTTGTGATTCACATTCAGTTTCATCCAGACCAGATTCACCTACTTGTTGTCCACGAAAGGCAGATTGATGTGTTTGAAGCACCCACACTTAACCAAGTCATGCAGGTACTGTAAATAGCCTGAATTACATTTGTATATGTAATGTGAAATTTTGTAATTGAAATTCGATTGTGTTACAGTTGGTGCTTGACAATTCAGATCTTCCAATCTCGTGTGGCACGTATTCTTGTGATGGGAAGTCGATATATGTTGGCTGCAAAAGTGGATGTATAAAAGTTTTCGACTCTGGAGCACTTGACCTAAGGTGTCAGATCAATCTTACTGCCTATGCACAACCTACTACCAGGTAAAAAGTACTCATATAATGTACTCGAAATGCTTTCTCTCCGTTGCTTCCACACGATAATTAACAAAACTGCTGTACAGTTTGGGGCTCTATCCTTTTGTCATGGCAGCTCATCCATCTCAACCCAATCAAATTGCTCTTGGACTTACTAATGGTAGAGTACATGTTCTTGAACCCCTATTATCTCAAGTAGAATGGGGAATGCTGCCTCCTGCTAGAGATAGCTGAGAATTCAGCAGCACCTATGGTACAGCTGCTTTAGAGTCACTATCAGCAGCTTTTTTGTTGCTTTTAGACCGCTCGCATAGCCTCACCGACACCATCCTTTTCCATAGAGACCCAGAGGCTTTTCACAGGATCAAATCAATCATCTTCCTTTCGTATTTTTTTTTTTTAACAAATTATCCAATGTTAAACTGTAGTGCAGAGGAAAATTGTAACAGTATTTCCCACACAACAATATACCATTATTGCTGTATAAATATACTCTGCAAGTGTCTTTCAGCTTGTAATCATATTTGAAACAACATATTTAAAAAAAGAAATGCACTATTTGTTACATTTTTGTTTCTGGGTATTGTAAGGTACAAGTTATCTACTGAGAAGAACTCGTGTTTTATTTATATAATCCCCAAAAAAAAAGGAAAAAAAAAAGAAAAATAGTAGTAATTTATATGAATAGTCAAACGGTTTGAATTAGGTGAGTCAACCCAATTCAATTGGCGCTTCTCTGTTGTTCCCATCTATGTTGATGAGAGAGAGAGGACAAAAAGGTCGTTATTTCTGTCTATGTCAGTGAAACAGCAGTAAATAAATAGCTAGGATTCGGATTTTGGCGGGGCATGAAACGGTCAATAAGTATATAAAAGTATATGCGCAAGTTGCGTAGCTCTCTTTGGTCATCAATAGAACCATCTCTACCACTTACAGTTTTTTTTTAGTAGTATATTTTAAAGAGCAGAGAGTCAAGGATGACTGCCCAGAGAAAGATATTTTATGGAAGAAAAATTGATGTTGTGGCTTTGTTCTTTTGTTGTTTCTTACTTGGTCTACGAATCTTTCATGAACCCACCACCTTGAAATTGCTTTCTGGGTTTTTCGGTTGTCTTGTATAAATCTGTTGCCGGCCTTTCTCTCTCTCTCTCTCTCTCTCTGTGTCTGTCTCTCTGTGTTTGTGTTTTGCTGCTTCACTTCACAGTAATGGAGGTCCTGAGCTTCTCTTTGCTTCTTCTATGGCTGCTTCAGCTTGTTTCTGGACAAACAGTAACTGAGCCAGCCGAAGGTCTCTCTCTTTAAATTATATAAGTACTATTATAAAAAAAAAATTAGTTCTCTTCATAGTTTATGTTTCTCATTAATTTTTTGTTGTTCAGTGGCTGCCCTCAACAAGCTGATAGAGTACTGGAACTTAGGGAGAAAACTGAATATGACAATCGACCCGTGTACACGGGGTGCTCCATGGGCACCTGAGACTGCAAATCCCCATGTTAGTTGTGACTGCACCAACAATCCCTGCCACATCACTCAACTGTTAGTTTATCATAAACATTGTAGTTTCGTAGCTAATTGAATTTTAGAATGATATTCTAATCTATATTTTACAAATGATACAGAAAGATTTATGCTTTGGACATTTTGGGTGAGATACCAAGAGAACTGTTTGAGCTAAAGAAGCTAACGAACTTGTGAGAAATCAAATTCTTCCAACCTTTTTGTTGAATTTTTGTTCCCTTTTGTCTATTTTAGTTGATTTGGATATCATGAAATGTTGATGCAGGAATCTGGGTCAAAATGTATTAAATGGAACCATTCCAGCTGAAATTGGACAATTATCAGAAATGCAATACCTGTAAGTGCCTCTAAGCTTTCTGGGATCTTATATATTATTGTAGAGCTTATGGAAATTGTGGAATTAGTGCATTTCAAATATTCTCTCTGTTGAGGTACTCACAACTGTTTTCTCTATGTTTTGAGTAATTGAACAGTAGCCTGGGCATAAACAATCTCACAGGTCAAGTGCCTCCAGAACTTGGCAATCTAACCAAATTGATGAGCCTGTTAAGTGTTTATCTACAATTTTTTGGATATGTTTTGAGTCTCTAAACCCCATTTGTTGGAACTAATAATTTTCGAAGTTTCCTATATGTTACAGAAGTTTTAGCTCAAACAACTTCTTTGGACCATTGCCCAAGGAGCTTGGAAATTTGGCCACTTTACAGCAGCTGTAAGTTGGGTAATTTGAATTTCACAATTTTTTGGTTCCTTCGAAAAAGTTTTCTTGAAGGAAATTGTGATTATGGGATAGGGAACAAATTAACAAGACGCATAAAACCATGAACCGGTGATGACTGATTTCACAATGCGATTCTTCTATTAGTTTGGCGATGTATAATTCATTACACTTAAGTGTCTGCTTTCTTCTAGCTATGCAGTCTGATTAGCTTGAATTCCTCTTTCAGGTATATTGATAGCAGTGGTGTGAGTGGACCAATTCCACAAGAATTTGCAAATTTGAAGTCTCTACAAATTATGTACTTCTCTATTTGATTATTGAACAGTATTTTTGAAAGGTTATATTTTGAATATAGTTGGTAACTCTTATTTTGGGATTTGCTTTTCCTTATTTCAGCTGGGCATCAGATAATCTCTTCACTGGGAAGCTTCCAGAATATTTAGGGACTTTTACAGAACTGAAGGACCTGTATGCATGATTTTCCTTTGTTACAACACACTATGCTTCAGGAATGGATATTTGATGCAATTATGTCACTCTTCTTTATATTTGACTACTGCACTTTGCCATTCACAGGCGACTTCAAGGAACGCTGCTTGAAGGTCCAATTCCAAGCAGATTCGGTGCTCTAACTAAACTGGAGGACTTGTAGGTCTTTGAATTTAGAGTACATATATGATATATCTTTAGCATCAATTTGTAAGGTATTAATTGCATAGAAGTATCAGTTGGCAAGTTCTCACAGTTTGCCTTTCACTCTTCAATAATATCCTGTTGGCCAACTGATTTCTTTTGGGTGAGAACTTGTGATAAGTTAGCGGACAAACGGGACTTTCTCATTTATATACTTTTGATAGCCAAATCTCATATACTTCAAATATGTACAGACGATCATTTTAATTAACAACACTGAAAATATTTCTTCAAACTCCTTTTACAAAATGTGATACTACTACACTGTATGTAACTTATCACTTTTTATATTATCCATATATGTTAGCATACCCTTATTGTTATGTAGTACTTGGCAATGAGGCTGCCATCATCTGGATCCGACATCAGCAATAGCATGTAAATACAGATCCAGATAGGTCAAGCTACACTGAATGTTCATTGTCATAAACCCGAGTATCTTTTTCATAGCATATGTGTATGAGTCATTGTGGATTGTCGTACAAATTTAAAACTATTTACCACCTTCCTATTTTCGTAGGAGAATCGGTGACCTCAGTGGTGGTGAAGAGTCTACTCTTGATTTCCTGGAAAATCAAACGAGTTTATCTATACTGTAAGAGATTGTATACTTAAATCTCTATAGAACTGTTAGTGATTCATTTCAGTTTTTTTCTTTTTCTTATTCTTGTGAATCCTACAAGGCATATCCCATTTTCTCTGCAGATCGTTGAGAAATTGCCAAGTGACAGGACAAATTCCAGAACGACTTGGCAGATTTGCAAACTTGGAACTACTGTAAGTTATCAGGACAATAAAATCATCATAGATAAACATGGCTATTGTGAGAAAATATCCATTTGATGGACACTTTGAAAAACAATTAACTTTATATTTTTGGCTCACTATTCTAATTTATGTGCTATAACTCCCATTAATTTCATCTTTTCATTGTGATAAAATCACTATGACAGGGACTTGAGCTTCAACAAGTTGACAGGTCGTATACCAACCTCATTCCAGGATTTTCCTTCATTACAGTATTTGTAAGTAATCTTATAGACTTATATTAGTTTCTTTCTTTTCTGTTACTAGTTCATGAAATTATGTATTTTTTCTTTTAGTTCATCTTTGACCTGATTTATGTCTCAGGTATCTTGGAAACAACAACTTAAGTGGAGAACTGCCGGTGAATATCATTAGTACAAATCTCATTGCATTGTAAGTGCTACCTTGATTTCGTGTTGCATTCTTCATGCTGGTTCATGTTTGTATTTTGCCTTTTTTTCACTGTCTCTTCTAATTTAACAAGTGCTTAACTACTGCATTTCAGAGATGTCTCCCACAATCCCGTGTCTGGAAATTTGCCTCCTAATTTTGCCAAAGTTGGATTTTCAATGTAAGTTAAAGCTTATCCATTGAGCCGCATTTTATTTGTCACCTCTTATAGTAAGTCCTCCTGCTGCTACATCAGTCAGAAATTAGCAAGGATTGACTTCCCTCTTTCTTCTTCAGGAATGTTATTGGAACTTCCATCAATGCAAACAGTTTGGCCGATGGGTAAGGTTTTTTCTCAACTCATGCCATGATTGTCCTAATTCTTACTAATTTTTTGCATTTTTTTTTTATTGTGGATCATTCGATATGCTTCAACATTTTGTATCATATATCAGTCCTTTGATCCTGCTATATCAGCTATACGTGTTTCCAATCAACATTTTTTCTCAACTCATGCCATGATTGTCCTAATTCTTACTAATTTTTTTGCATTTTTTTTTTATTGTGGATCATTGGATATGCTTCAACATTTTGTATCATATATCAGTCCTTTGATCCTGCTATATCAGCTATACGTGTTTCCAATCAAAACAAGAAGGAATATATCCATAATATGATTATGAATCTATGTACTAGTACCAATTTCTACAATTTCTTGGGAATACTTAGATTAATTTTCTCCAACCACATCTATATTCAGGAAGGCTTTGGGAATGCTGCAGTGCCTCCAAGGCAATACAAAATGCAGCAACAAACTCCCATCCTGTAAGTACAGCTTTTTAATCTCTTGCATCTAGAACTACTTTGAACATCTTCTGAACATTGAACTATGTTATAAAAATTAGAAGTAAGTTTTAAGCAATATTTTTACAATATTTAAGCAAATAAAAATGATGAAAATGTTAAAAGGGAAGAGAAAGCGAAACAAACAAAAAGAAACTCAAATGGCACATATCAGATTATTTAAATGTTAACTGGAATCTGAATGTGTTCACTTGATTGTTTTATTTTCTAATATAGCTAGTTTGGGATCATTTACTGTCTTTCATTGCAGCTTCTTTCTCGATCAAGTGTGGAGGCACAAAACTAACTTCAGCATCAGGCATCGAGTTTGATGACGACTTTGAAAAACTGGAAGCTGCCTCATTTTACACAAGCTCTGATCGCCAATGGGCAGTAACCAACACTGGGAATTTTATCTCAAACCCTAATGGACCCCGCTATATTGCAAATACAGATTCACAAATTAGAGGAACTTTAGAGTCTGAGCTGTATAAGACAGCTAGGATCTCGCCAAGCTCACTGAAATACTATGGCCTTGGTTTAAAGAATGGGAAATACAGTGTTGATCTTCACTTTGCAGAGATAGAAATGGAGGACTCACAGTCTTGGAAAGGTCTTGGAAGGCGCTTATTTGATGTTTACATTCAGGTATGGTGGAAATTTCTTACTTCTTATCGTTAATGTTATGCTTTCTACCCTTTTCAAGGTAAAAAGTCTGCAACGTGATTCCATGACCTTCCATTCAATAATTCACTTATCATTTATAATTTTCCCCATTTGTCTACGTCGCTGTGCATTCCTTATTCTAAAATTCTTGGAGCCATTTAGATGTAAGACAGATTACTATGCTTGTATCTTCGCTTTAGCTACGGTTTAATCTTTTACGCATCATGTGAATCAACTTGCTTAGCTGCATCTTTTCTTACTTTGCCTTTTCTTTCTCGTAAATGATTGGCTCAAGGGTGAGAGAGTTCTGCAAGATTTCAACATCCTAAAGGAAGCAGGTGCATCCAAAAAAGCCTTGGTAAAAACTTTCGAGGCCAACGTGACGAACACGATTATTGAAATCCACTTCTTCTGGGCCGGGAAAGGCACTTGTTGCATTCCATTTCAAGGCACATATGGACCTTTAGTATCAGCCATCCATGTTTCTCAAGGTTCATAAAATATTTCTCCTGTTTTTCCATTGACTTGCATCTTTCTTTTTACTACCAACTTTAACTGTTTCTCACTAAACTTCTTTAACATACTCCTGCAGCCTCTGATAGCAACGGATCCAATCGTGATAATAAGCGAGTAAGAAAACTTGTTGGAATAGCAGTTGGATGTGCAGCCGGGCTTGTAATAATCTCTTCCGCATTCTACCTATGGTGGACAAAGAAGAATTCTTCTGGGCACATGCGCGTTTTCACAGACTCGCCAAAGGATAATCTGGTTGTAGAATTTGAGAGAATGAAGAATTTGAGAGAAAAGAGTGAATTCACTTCTATATTTTCATGAATACAAAACAATGAATATATATACAAAGATTGGATCTAACAACCATTGACAAACTATCTAACAACCATTGACAAACTAACTAACAAGCTAACAACTATTGACTAAGTTACATTCTAGAAGACAACAACTATTGACTAAGATACATTCTAGAATATAGAATTCAACACCCCCCCTCAAGCTGGGCAGTATATGTTGATCATACCCAGCTTGGAACACAATCCTTCAAAAGATGCTCTAGGTAGAGCCTTAGTAAACACATCAGCTGTCTGAGAATTGGTAGGAGTGTAACTTATCTTGACAGACCCTGCTTCTAATTTTTCTTTGATAAAATGCCGGTCTATCTCCACATGTTTTGTTCTGTCGTGGTGAACTGGATTTTTTGCGATGCTAATAGTTGCTTGATTATCGCACAACAATTCCATTGGCTTAACCATAGGAACTTTGAGTTCATTTAGTAGTCTTTGCAACCAAATTCCTTAACAAATTCCATGAGCCATTGCTCGAAATTCCGCTTCAGCACTGCTACGAGAGACCACAGACTGTTTCTTGCTCCGCCAAGTGACCAAATTACCCCAAACATAGGAACAGTACCCAGATGTAGACCTTCTGTCTACCACTGAACCAGCCCAATCTGCATCTGTGAAGATTCTAACACCTCTATCGTCACTTTTCTTGAAACATATACCTTGTCCTGGTGTCATCTTCAAATACCTTAGAATTCTCAAAACTGCTCCCATATGGTCTTCATTCGGACTGTTCATGAATTGACTAACGGTGCTCACCGGGAATGCAATATCTGGTCTGGTATGGGATAAATAGATCAGTTTCCCAACCAACCGTTGATACCTTCCTTTGTCTACAGGTGGACTTTCTTCTATGAGACCCAACTTCGTCGTATAGTCCATAGGTGTATCAGCCGGCTTACATTCTGTCATCCCAGTTTCTTTGAGAAGATCCAGGATGTATTTCCTCTGATTTATGCAAATCCCTGCTTTTGATCTTGCAACTTCCATTCCTAAGAAGTATTTCATACTTCCTAGATCCTTAATTTCAAATTCCTTGGCTAGAAAGGATTTTAACTTCTGAATTTCTTCCTCACTGTTACCAGTCATAATCATATCATCCACATACACAATGAGTATAGTAATAACACCTGTGGCATGATGAACAAACAAGGTATGGTCAGCTTGACATTGAGTATAACCAAACCTTTTCACGGCTTTCGTGAACCTTTCAAACCATGCTCTGGGAGACTGTTTTAACCCATACAGAGACTTTTTCAACTTACAGACTTTGTCTCCATAATCATTTTCCAAACCTGGAGGACCTTTCATATAAACTTCCTCAGCTAACTCTCCATTCAGGAAAGCATTCTTTACATCCATTTGGTGAAGCTTCCAGTTGAGATTAACTGCTAGGGACAGAAGAATTCTGATTGTATTCAGTTTAGCAACAGGAGCAAAAGTCTCCTCGTAGTCGATCCCATAAGTCTGTGTAAATCCCTTAGCCACCAGTCTGGCCTTGTAACGTTCTACACTGCCATCCGCTTTATGCTTCACTGTGAAGACCCATTTGCACCCCACAGCCTGCTTACCCTTTGGTAATTCTGTGATGTCCCAGGTTTTATTTCGCTGAAGGGCTCCTAACTCCTCCATAACTGCATTTTTCCACTCTGGAATTGACATGGCCTCTTGGATGTTTGCTGGAACAGACACTAGAGAAATATTGTGAGCAAAAGTTTTGTAACTAGATGAAAGACCCTCATAGGATATGTACTTACTCAAAGGGTAAAGGGGTCTGTCTCTACACATTCTTACCGGTCTCCTCAGGGCAATAGGTATTTCAGTATCTGAAGGAACTTCCTCACTTGTCTGGTTAGTATCTGGGCTGGTGTTAGGATCACTCAGGGGTTCAGTGTTTGGATCAGATATGTGGACCAATTCCGGTTGAGACTCCTGGTCTTGCTGAGGTACAATCTTGTCTGGTCTATCTTTAGTTGTAATCGGCTTCCTCGAGTATACAATAGGTTCTGCTTTGAATTTATTTGTCATGTCTAGAGGGTCAGAAGGAGACACATTTAACTCACAATGAGGAATTTCAGGCACATTAGGATGATGGGACTCACTGTTGGGACTAGAAGACTCATAATGAGGAATTTCAGGCACATTAGGATGATGGGACTCACTCTTGGGACTAGAAGACTCATAATGAGGAATTTCATGAAAAACGTGACTATGGCTATGATCAAAAAACTGAAATTCATTCTCACTCCCCCCCTGAATTTGAGTTTGTGGAAAAAAAGGTTGATCTTCAACAAAGGTAACATCTAGAGAAATATGAATCTTTCGGGTGTCTGGGTTGTAGCATCGATATCCTTTTTGAGTAGGAGAATAACCCAAAAACAAACACCTAACAGCTCTAGGATCAAGTTTACCCCTGTAATGTGGTTGAACATGCACAAACACTGTGCAACCGAAGACGCGGAGAGGAATAGTGGATATAAGTTTGGTATGAGGATAAGTTTCAAGTAGGGTTTGACATGGACTCTTGAAGTGTAATACTCGAGAAGGTTGCCTATTAATCAGATGTACAGCAGTGAGGACAGCTGCACCCCAAAAACGACTTGGCACCCTCATACAAAACAGCAAAGATCTAGTAACCTCTAATAGGTGACGGTTTTTCCTCTCAGAAATCCCATTTTGTTGAGGTGTGTCAACACATGAGGTTTGGTGGACAATCCCCTCACTACAAAGATACTCTCTCAACCCTTGGTTTACAAATTCTCTCCCATTATCTGATCTGAATACTTGAATATTTGTTTGAAACTGAGTTTTGATCAAAGAATGAAAATTTTTAAAAATATTAGTGACCTCAGACTTTTCTTTCATGAGAAAGACCCATGTGACTTTGGTATGATAGTCAATAAATGAAACAAACCATTTTGCACCAGTAATATTAGGAACTCTGGAAGGGCCCCAAACATCACTGTGAATCAAAGCAAATGGTTTGGAGGCTTTGTAACTAGTAGGATGGAACACAGAACGAGTATGTTTGGATAACTCGCAGAAATCACAATGAAAATCTTTTGGACTGTGATTAAGAAATAAGTCAGGAAACAGTTTCTCTAGATACAGGAAACTAGGATGTCCTAACCTATAGTGCCAACGCATAATAGAACTCTCTTTATTGGACTTAGACTCAGATATTGACTCAAGAGAAAAATTATTGGATTTAGCAGAATGACCTTGTATACCCTTTGAAGCTTCGGCCTTGATGACATAGAGACCAGATTGTATCTCAGCAGTTCCAATCATCTTTCCCGAAATCATGTCCTGAAACACACAATAAGTGGGAAAAAATTTAAACACACACTTTTCATCATAAGTGAGTTTGGAGATAGATAGAAGATTACAATCTAAAGTGGGAACATATAACACAGATTGCAGAGTTAGAGTTTTTGAAATAATAACAGTACCACACCCTGTGACCTTGGACAGAGAACCATCTGCAATTTTGACATTATAGTTACCTTGACTTGGCTCAAAGGTACTAAACACCCTAGCATCACCTGTCATGTGGTCAGTTGCTCCGGAATCCACAATCCATGTTTTTGAGATCTCCTTTTGCACATTCAAAACAGTGGAGAAGGTACCTTTAGTAGCAATAGACCCAACACCAAACACTGAGGTATTTAAACCAGAAAACGGTTTCTGTAGCTGATCCAATTGCTCCTGAATGTGTGCAACTGAATCTGTTCCAACACCATTTTTTGCACTGGCCGTGTAACCTTTTTTCTCTGTATCCCCATTGTTGTTTGAGTTGATCGGATCTAAATCAGAGACAAGTTTGGAAGAGGATTCGTGAGACATGCTTTTGCAAATTTCGATTAGCCTTTTGATTACTCAAACGGCCTCCGTTGGGGACGAGTCTTTGAAAGATTTTGCTAATCGGCACCGTTCTCACTTTCTGGTGTCGGTGGTGTCAACCGACTTGCAGCAGCCCGTGAACAGTACGCGTGAATAGTACTGTTTCGGAATCCTCGATATGCGAAGAAGAAAACAGATCGGCTCGGATTTAGGCCGAAAAACACTGGTTTGATGGCTGATTTGTCTCGGAAACCACCAAGAGAGGAGAACAAATCTGTTATCACCAAAATAATACTTCGCGGAAGTGATGACGAAGCATACAAAGCTTCGGATTTTGGCTGCCGGAATGAGCAGCGGAAATCGCTGGAATAAGCAACGAGGACAATGGTGGCTGTCGAAAAAAAAAATCTCAAATCGAGAGACGCTCTGATACCATGTAGAATTTGAGAGAATGAAGAATTTGAGAGAAAAGAGTGAATTCACTTCTATATTTTCATGAATACAAAACAATGAATATATATACAAAGATTGGATCTAACAACCATTGACAAACTATCTAACAACCATTGACAAACTAGCTAACAAGCTAACAACTATTGACTAAGTTACATTCTAGAAGACAACAACTATTGACTAAGATACATTCTAGAATATAGAATTCAACACTGGTAAACTAGAGCCATATATGGATGATGTAAAGACCATATAACAAAACTCTCAACCATGCCTCTGGTTGAGCACTATCCTTTGTCTCCAAATAACAATCTGATTATTGGGTTTTTTTTTATATCATCCAACCCTTAATATATGGATCTTGGTACTGAACAAGGTCCTTTGTTGGTGTTCTGTATCGTATTATAATGTATGTAAGTTGGTTTTAATTTTCTTATAAGATCGCTATGTTTCGAAGCAAATTTAGTATTACTGTTTAAATTCTTTCCTGTAAGATTAGATTTTTTTGATCAAACAATTACTTAACGTATATTTAACAAATGAGAATTGCAAAAACTTCCATGAGGTTTGTCTCTATTATGAAAACAACTTTCTAATTTCGAATTTAAATGAAAATCTTTTTATTTTATACCAAAACATATTATAGTCTCAAAATTAGTTTTAAAAAACTCTCTGATTGACTGATTGTGTACCAAAAACACCTTTATAAAAGGGTTTTCATCTATATTCGAAACTAGATAAATGGATTTTGAAAAACGACCAAAAACTATAAGGGTGTTTTGGGTATCTCTATCTCCTTATCTAACGAACAATAATGAACTAAAAACCAAATATTTTTAAGAGAAAAAAACTATA
This sequence comes from Xanthoceras sorbifolium, assembly GCA_003430845.1. Taxonomy (NCBI): domain Eukaryota; kingdom Viridiplantae; phylum Streptophyta; class Magnoliopsida; order Sapindales; family Sapindaceae; genus Xanthoceras; species Xanthoceras sorbifolium. The sequence continues at coordinate 29,802,682 of CM010616.1, forward strand.
AAAAATAACAGTTTTAGAAGCTTGTAAGCAGAAAAAGGTAGAAACTCATACTTTTTGAAGATACCATGTAATGCAAGTCATCAACTACCACTCATGGACTGGTTTTCTAGACATCAACAATTTTAAAAAAAAGCACTTTTGACATAACAACATAACCATTGTCTAAATAAAAGCTATACCATAGCACCATTAAGCAGCAACCTTACAGAATATTTGCTTACTTGAGTCCTGAGGATTATTTTACATCACGTTTTACCTACTTTTAATCTACTTTTTTTTACCTAAATTAAAAAAAAAAAAAAAAAAAAAAAAGTGAAGAGCATCCAATACGTGAAGCTGCTTTTAAAAAGAAAAAAGAAAAAAAAAACACCTTTCTTAAATGAGAAGCACTAGTTTTTGTTTGAACACTATCACTATACATGCCACAGTGATTATAACTTTTTCATGTTTCTCGGTCAGAGATCTTCGGGTAAGAATAGATTCATCAGACACTCGTGACACGTGTGAAGCATGAGCAAGCCATTCAAATAAAATGTTATATATATAGAAAAAATGGAAAAAAAAAATATGACAGGGAAGACGATCACGGTGGGACTCGAACCCACAATCTCCCGCTCCGGAGGCGAGCGCCTTATCCATTAGGCCACGCGATCATTTGTTGATAGTAATCTGTTGTATTATATTCTTATAAAATGTGCAATTTAAGATTGATAAATGAAAAGGCAAGGGGCAACTTTACTAGTCCCAACAACTTCCACAAGTTGTATAATTTTTGAAATTATTTGATACTTTATTATCGAATGTACATAGATTGCAGGTTCTCATATGATGCATAGATTTGATAAAATAATCAACTAATTTTATATATAAGATGTTTTCTTTTTAATGTGCTCCTACACAATAACTTAGTGGTAACTATACCTCTCAATAAAGTTAAGGTCGTGAACCGTATGAAAAAAAAATATAATAATAAATATTAAAGTGTTTTTTTTTTAAAATATTACTAGAATATAAAAAGTCAAACATATAATTAATTAAGAGAATCAGATCTCTCAATTTAAATTTCATTCACATGGAGTTTGAGATCAAGAACTTTTGTGCATCTAGAGGATAAGATGTAGTGAAAAAAAAATTTGATTTATTAAATGATTGGATTTTAGATTAAAAACAATAAGAATACTGTAAAAATTATTATTATTATTATTATTATTGATAAAATAGAGGGCAATAAAGCCCAAAACAGCCTAAAAAACTACCCAGCTTGCTTAACAAACCCAGTTCCCACAAGGTCGTTAGAGACCACAGCAATAGCACAATCATGGGGCTCTTCATAGAACACAGTGCCCCATTTTGGCAAGACAGTAAGCAACCCTATTACTTTCTCTAAAGTTGTGAGCAATGTGGCAGCAATATTCCCTATCATTCATCTATTAACAACTTTGGATGATGCTAAATAAGGGATTGTTATCATTGCATCCTTTGTTGAGGAACCTCACATCCTCCACAGAATCAAAAGTCATCCGCACATTTCTGAATCCAACGTCCCAAACAATCTTCAAGCCTTTAAAAATAGCCCAAAACTCAGCCTCTAAGGCATTGTCAGTGCCACTGTTCAACACAAAATCCTTAACCCAGCTTTTATCATTTCTTTTCAACACTCCACCAGCCAAGATAGAACTATAATCGCAACATCTACACCCATCAACATTTAATTTTAACCCACCCTAAAGAAGGGGAGTCTCAGGCTATAATACTCATCTGTTTAGCTGAATTCTGCTCAATCTTGGTAGTAGCATGCAGCCACTCCTTTTTATACTTGAGAATAATCAGCTGAAGCAAATAAGTGATGATAAAATCTGCATCAAAAACAATATTACAACATCGTTTCTATAGAAACCACAACATAAGGGAAAAGGTTAAAGCATCAGAAGAGAAGTCCACTGCAAACCAGTGATTCATACCTTCCTTAAACAAACTGGTTTTAGTCACACCTCTTTTAACACATTCTCATAAACTCATGGAATACCTGCAACCTCTAAACAAGTGATGTATGTCTTTATAGACGTCCCCACAACGAGGACAAGAATTGTTATTAGTTAAATCCTCTAATACTTCTTTAGGCATTAGTCAAGATTTTACCATGTAACACCAACCACCAAAAAAACTTCACTTTATGAGAAATTTGGAGCTGCCAAATCCTCTTCCATTTCCAGCTCTCACTATCATTAAGGTCTTCATAGGCCAACGTTACTGTAAATTTATCACCTGTGAGGCCCTTAAATACATTTATCCTTAACACTAAACCTGCTACCAGCATTTATGCTACTAATTTCCAACACTAATTGCCAAGGTAACACAGCTGAAAGTTTCCTAAGATCTTAATCTTTATTAAAAAAAAATAAATAAACTACAAACTTTATCTTTACTCATCTCCTCTGTAATAGGGACAATAGCAAAAGGCAAATGACTGCCCACATCATGGACCTAATTATCAGTCCAGAACAGCACCTGATTAACATCTCCAACCCTTCATTTACCACCCCTAGACACTAGTTCAACATCATAAGAAACAACCTTCCATATACAAGAACCATTGTTAACATTATTCATAACATTCATTCCAGCCCTTCTTTAGTATTTACTTCTCAAAACATCGTCCTAGAGACTTTCCTTATTATTGAAAAGCCTCCAAACAGTTTTAGCAAAGAAAGCTTGATTCATCAATTTACTCCTTTTAATCTCAAGGCCACCGCTCCTTTTAGGGAGGCAGACTGTCTCCCACTTCACCAAATGAACAATTTTTTTCTCTCCGAACTTACCTCACACAAAATCTCTATTAAGCTTATCTAAATGTTTACACACCTTACCAGGAAGCTTGAGAGAGTTCATGGAATACACTGGCAAACAAGACGTGATAGCCTTCACTAGAGTAGCTCGGCCAACCAAGTTAAAAGTAGCACTTGATTGGGGCTAACAATATTGTCCTGAATTTGACGACCTGGGATAAAGGCCACTTGATTGGGGCTCACAACATCAAACATAAAGTCTCTTAATCTTTGAACTAAGACTTTATAATCTTATACACGTGTTACATAAGTTAATGAGTCTTAATTGAGTCATAGAAACAGGGCTCTCAATCTTCGATACCAAAGCAATGAGAGTAAGATTAATATCACTGGGAATGCACCCATGTCTCAAGCTATCCTCCACTGAATTCACTAGGTCTATTTTACAAGTATCCCACTGATTCTAAAAGAAAAGAGCTGGGAAGCCATCTGGACCTGAAGCTTTAAGCCCTTCAACACTAATCAAACTGTTTTTAACTTTATCTTCACAAGTATTCCTATGAAGACCCATAACTTTCTCTTCTTCCAACACCGAGAAAGCATTTGGAATGCCCACATGGTTGTTGTCATTTTGAGTCTTCACAAACAAATTTTCAAAATAATCCACAACTGTTTTTTTTAACTTATCTTTATCGCACACCCACATACGTCCTCTCTTCTCAGGTTGTAAAAATTATTTGATGTATTCTATAGGTAACTAACAAAAATATAAATAAAAGGGATATTATTGTTTTCCCTCTAAGGTTTGAAAATACATTATTTTACCCCCGTTTTAAAACTATTCCCTAAAACTCCCTCTACCGTTAAAACATTTGACAGAACCATTTAAAACATTTACTGTTTGACACTAAAAATACTAATTTACCCTTCTTTTACAATTTTTAAATTATCCATATCATCATATTTAACTATTTATCATGATGAAATAATTAAAAATAATATATTTTTTTTTCTTTTACTTTTTTAAACTTTTTCTCTCTTTCACTTTTTTTTAATTTTTTTCTCTCTCTCCACTCTCTCTACCATTTCCCATCTCTCTCCCCATCTCTGTAACATCCCGGATTTCGGGTAATAAATTTTTGATATATATGAAATATGTGAAAATGAATTTCCTAGCGGACCAGATTGAATAGTGAAAAATAAAAATTGAAAACTTGGACCAGAGAGCATCGCGACCTGGTCACCGCGACCACAGGTCGCGATAGCTCGCTCGCGATGAAAATGGCAAAACTTGGCAGTGAGCATCGCGACCAGCCACCGCGACCACAGGTCGCGATGGACTGCTCGCGATGAAATTGTCAAAATCTGGCAGAGAGCAACGCGACCACTCGTGCGACCAAGGCGCGCTCGCGAGGAAGGCGGTGCGCGCACTCCAGTGAGCATCGCGACCTGGTGGCGCGACCACAGGTCGCGACGGCGGTCGCGGTAGCGAAAAAAATATAAAAAAAAGAAGAAGTTTCTCGCAGAAGCGAGAAAACAGAACAGCAAGAGGAAGAGAGAGAAAGAGCCGAGAAAAGAGAGAAAAAGAGAAGAAAAAAAGAAGAAGAAGAAGAAGGAAAGAGAAGAGAAAGAAAGGTGTAGGTGAAGAGAAAAGGAAAGGAAAGGAAAGGAAAAAGAGATCGTGGAACCGCGATTTCTCGAACGAAAAACGGTACCGAGGTTGGTGTACTTTTGTTTTCGGAATCCTTACGAAAAATATTTCGTTATCGTTTACGTTATTGTTTTCGTTTCCGTTTCTTGTTTTCGTTTCGATTTCGATTTCGTTAAATGTTTTCGATTTCGATTTCGTTAAATGTTTTCGATTTCGATTTTCGATATGTAAAAATTGATGATTGATATACTTATGGTTGATTTCGGAAAGATTTTATACTAGATCGAATTTGTTTGTGGTTCGAATGTTTCGATTTCGTATTAAATAGTTGATTATGATATTTATATGATTATTGTTGATGCGTTTGAAGAATATCGTGTAATCTTGTAGTTTGACTGAGTAAATATTGATTTGTAACTGATTGTGAAAATCGTTTATCGAAACGGCCCTAGGATACGTAGACATAGAAATGGATATAGGAGGTTGGTATACCAGCTGGGTTTTTACTGAGCAGTACTGCGCCGCTACTGATTGATTGATATTGATGATACTGATGTACCTCCTCTTGGATTCGTCCAGAGGCTGGGAGATACGTACCTCCTCAGGATTCGTCCTGGGGGTTGGGAGTTAATGTACCTTCCCAAGGATTCGTTCCTGGGATAGGGAGCTATGTACCTCTCTAGGTTCCGTACCCACGGTCCTAGAGTTGGGAGACACGTACCTCCTCAGGATTCGTCCTGGGGGTTGGGAGCTTGACCCATATTCCAGTCCGAGTATGTTTAGTATTCTAGTGGGCCAGAATTGATTAGAATTGAAAAGTGAACCGAATGATTTTATTGATAGCATTCATATATTGACTGCAGTATTGAAATTTAAAGTGATTGAATTAGTTTAATGCTCTGATTTTGAAATTTATTTGATTTTGAAATGGATTCGAAATGAATTATATATATATATTGTGAGTTATTTAATTGAGTTTTTAGTACACCCACTACGCTTTATGCTTAGCGCGTTAGTTTTGTGTCTAACGCGTAGGTACCACGAATCCAGAAGAGCCTAAGGACTGAAGGATGAACGAGTTGCAGACCGAGTCACAGAGATTGTACAGTTGGGTAGCTATATTTTTGTTATGTGTATATATATTCTGAAAGCATGCATATACAGGGAATTTGTAAATACGTTTTGTAAAATGTTTTGTAATTAATTAGTTTATGACTTATGTCTTTTATTATTAAAATTGTGTGTAACTATTAAAGTCTGTTTTGTTTTATTTTATAAACTGTTTTGATAAGTTGCAGTAAACGGCAGAGTGCGCAACTGTTTGAAACTGTATAGAAGTGTTGTTGAGAATTGTATTGGAATTGTTTTGGAATTGTTTTGTGTAAAAGCAGGGTTTTGGAAAGTCCGAAAAATAAACGGTACTCTGCCGAATTTTTGTGAAAAGTTTATTTATTGTTATGGGCTCACTTGAAAAGGATTTCTATCTGTTTTATGGGCTCACAATGGTTTTGAAATGTAAAATTGAAGTTTTGAAAAGTTTTGAAAGTCCGAGTAGCGCTTCCCGGGTCGGTCCGGCCGGATCGGGTCGGGGGGTGCTACAATCTCTTTTTCACTTACTTTATTCTCTAACTCTCCACTCTCTCTCTCTCTCATTCCCCCTCTCTCTCCCCCTCTCTTATTTTCTCCCTATCTCCGGCCAACTCCACATCTCTATTTCTCTCATTTTCTTTATTTTTTTTCTCTCTATCTTCTCCCCATCTCTCTTCCCCTCTCTCTTATTTTCTCCCCATCTCCGGCGATCTCTTCTCCTGGTGGATTTTGGTGGTGTTGTGGCGATGAATTTTGGAGAGGAGAGAGAGACAGATTTTGAGAGAGGTGGCGGCCGGAAGAGAAGAGAGAGGAGTTTTGGTGATTTTGAATTTTTTTTGGTGGTTTTAGATTTTTATTTGATGGGTTTTGGTTCTGGGGGATTTTAGTTGATTTTGGGAGAAAATGATAAGAGTTGGGTGCAATGGGAGAAAGATGGGGGTGGAGTTCGGCGAGAGAGAATCATGAATGAGAAAAAAAAGAAAAATAAAAAAAGATTGGGCTTAGCTGTGTGTGGTGTGGGGTAGAATAATAAATGTATAAGTAAAAAAAATTAATTTTTTAATATTATTTTTTATTTAATATATATGCAATTACCTTCATGCCCTTAGGGGTAAATAACCAGCTCAGTATTTTAACAGAACAATAACGGCAGAGGAGATTTTAAGGAATAGTTTTAAAATACGGGGTAAAATGATGTATTTTTAAACTTCAGGGGAAAAACAATAATATCCCTAAATAAAATGTGTGAATTATTGCAATACCGTCAGTATCGTAGAAAAATGTTAGGTCACTGTAACAGTCAAATGGATTGTACGTTATGGACTTATAGACAAGTAAAAAAGTGAAACATTTGACTTAAAAAAGAAAAAATTAAAAAAGTGAAATATTAGACTTCGAATTATAGTTAGTTCTCAAATCTCAAACCCTTTATGGGACCCATGTCTCCACACTCCGGATCAACTGCCACGTGTCATGTATCCACATTCAAAATAAAAAAAAAATATTAATCAAAATTTTATAGAAATTCTTGAATGGGATGGAGTCTAGAGCGCTCTACAATAGTACACGGAAAAGGACCAAAGATACGGTAAACCTTAGATCGGTTAAGATCGAATTGAATTGTCTTTAATTAAGTTTAACCCTACTCAATTTTGATTTCCGTCCCTGCAGAATTAATTAAAAATATATATATATAAAATTTAAAAATATATTTAGAATTGTTATAATTTATAAAATAATTATTTATTTCAAAAATTATAATTTAAAAAGTATTTAATTAATTAATTAAATAAATATTACTTTTAAAATTATAATATTAAATAATAACTTAAAAAATAATTAATTTTAAATTAATTTACGAAATATTTTTTAGATCATAAATTATAAAATAATTACTTATTTTATAAATTATAACAATTTTAAGTAAAATATTAAAATATTAAAAATTTATATAAATTTATTTTTTAAATATAATAAATAATAAAATATATATTGACAATGTGGTAGATATAAATTAACTTATTATATTATTTAATTAATAAATTTAGATAAATTTTTCTACTATCTTATATTACTCCTGTGTTAAAGTTTCAAGTGCGTATCACCCGTGTACCTTTGTATTAACACTATCCTAGTAAAAAGACAAGGTAATAAATTTATTCGGGTAAGATAATCTCATTTAACTATTGATACTCAGAATTTTATTATAATCACACTTATACCAATATATTAATTAACAAATAATAAAAATAAAATAATATCTTGTCAGGTAGATTCCAATCGTTTTCACCGTAAACCGTACGCGTTTGTGCTGTACAAAATACAACAGCCAAAACGCATGCTATCAAAACTCACACCTCTTTTCTACACAGACAGACTCATGCTTTTTTCACACAATACGACACACAACTGTGCACCCCCCGACACTTCCGGTAAAACAGCTTCCTATCACCAGATCACTACATCCAACGATCCATATCCTTCCACGTCATCTGATCCATCCCTCTATTTAAAAAATCCATTTTTTTCTTTTTTCTAATTTACATCCTCACCCTTCTCTCTCTCTCCCTCCACAAACCAGCGAGAGGATCTAGGAAGCTCAGCTTTTTCGAGACCGGAAAAACGACGCCGTCTTCTTGTTTGTCTCTCAGATCCGACGCTGTTTTTGACTGACCGGGCTTCATTGTCCGCAGATCTAGAAGCTCTTGAATTTCGTAAGAGATCCACCAAACCGTTGAAACGAACTTCGATTGTGTTCTGATCAATCCTTCACTCGTTTGAGCTACAATAAGAAGAACTCAGTGAAGAGGCGTTTGAAGATAATCCAACGGTCGAGATGCCGAGCACGATCCGGAAGGCGATCGGGGCCGTCAAGGACCAGACCAGCATAGGCATCGCCAAGGTCGCCAGCAACATGGCGCCGGACCTCGAGGTCGCGATAGTGAAGGCGACCAGCCACGACGACGACCCGGCCGACGAGAAGTACGTGCGGGAGATCCTCAACCTGACGTCCTACTCCCGCGGGTACGTCCACGCGTGCGTGTCCGCCGTGTCGAAGCGTCTGGGGAAGACGCGCGACTGGATCGTGGCGCTGAAGGCGCTCACGCTGGTTCACCGCCTCATGAACGACGGCGACCCGCTGTTCCAGGAGGAGATCCTGTACGCGACCAGGAGAGGGACGCGTCTCCTCAACATGTCCGACTTCAAAGACGAGGCTCACTCCAGCTCCTGGGACTACTCCGCTTTCGTGAGGACCTACGCCTTGTATTTGGATCAAAGACTCGAACTTGTTTTGTTCGACAAAAAAGGCGGGTCAGGGTCGGGTTCCGTCGGTCGCAACAATGGATTAGGAGATAGAGATAGGGACGATTTTCGGTCGCCGCCACCGAGATCGTACGAGCACGATTACGGTGATTCTTCTTCCCGGGGCGAGAGAGATGGTTACGGAGACTACGGGATGACGAGGAGATCCAGATCGTACGGTGACATGAGCGAAGCTGTCGGCGGACGGGAAGAGAAGAAACCGGCGGTGGTAACTCCGTTGCGAGAAATGAAAGCGGAGAGGATATTTGGAAAAATGGGGCATTTGCAGAGACTGCTGGACCGGTTCTTGTCGTGCCGGCCCACGGGTCTGGCGAAGAACAATCGAATGGTGTTGATCGCTTTGTATCCGCTGGTGAAGGAGAGTTTCCAGATTTACGCTGACATTTGCGAGGTTTTGGCTGTGTTGCTCGACAAGTTTTTCGACATGGAGTACACCGACTGCGTCAAGGCCCTGGACGCATACGCCAGCGCAGCCAAACAGATCGACGAGCTGATCGCGTTATACAATTGGTGCAAGGAAACCGGCGTGGCGAGATCGTCCGAGTATCCGGACGTACAGAGGATTACGAGCAAGTTGTTAGAGACTCTGGAGGAGTTCGTGAGGGACAGAGCAAAGAGGCCCAAGAGTCCCGAGAAGAAAGAATTGGAGGCTCCTCCACCACAGGAGGAGGAGCCAGCGCCGGATATGAACGAGATAAAGGCGTTGCCTGCTCCGGAGAATTATGCTCCTCCACCACCACCTGTGCCAGAGCCCAAGCCTGAGCCGCAGAAACCACAATTCGCTGAGGATTTGGTAAATTTGAGAGACGAGGGGGTCACAGCTGATGATCAAGGGAACAGATTTGCATTGGCTTTGTTTGATGGGCCAGCGGCTAGTAATAATGGTAACGGATCGTGGCAGGCTTTCCCTTCGAACGGGGAGCCTCAGGTGACATCTGCTTGGCAGACTCCGGCTGCTGAGCCCGGGAAGGCAGATTGGGAGCTGGCATTGGTTGAGACAGCGAGCAATTTGTCAAGACAGAAAGCTGCATTGGGTGGTGGACTCGATCCCTTGTTGTTGAATGGAATGTATGATCAGGGAGCAGTGAGGCAGCATGTGAGCACTGCCCAACTGAGCGGTGGAAGCGCGAGCAGTGTCGCATTGCCTGGTCCAGGGAAGACCTCAACGCCAGTCTTGGCTCTCCCAGCTCCTGATGGAACAGTACAGACGTTTAATCAGGACCCCTTCGCTGCATCGCTGGTCGTCCCACCTCCTTCGTATGTGCAAATGGCTGATATGGAAAAGAAACAGCACTTGCTTGTGCAGGAGCAGCAGGTGTGGCAGCAGTACGCGGTGACTGGAATGCAAGGCCAAGCTAGTTTGGCCAAGATCACCGGAAATGGATACTACAATGCCGGTCCAATGCCTTACGGATTGCCACCTGTTAACGGAATGGGAGCCCCTGCAGGGTATTACTACACTCCTCACTGATATTTTATCACTTATATGTCTAGAAAAACTTTAATTTCTCTTTGTTTATTATCTCTGTGTTTTTTACTTGAAATTTGTAGTGATTTCTTTCTGTTTTGTGATATATATGATGTTGCTCCTCCAAATTTGTGCACAAAACTGGGGTAAAGGGAAAGGGATTGAAAGAGAGAATCGAAGAGATAAACTATATTGTGGAGATTTTTTTGATGTTGGGAAAAAGATTTGTAATCCAATTGTCATGCCTCTTTGTGCTTTGTAATATTAGAATTTTTTTTATTTTATTTTCGACTTTGTTTACATTTATGCGATCCATTGTTTTGAAATTGAAAATCACATTGACTACTTCATAGATGTAATTGGGATTTTTACATTTTCAATGTGTGATTGACCATCTCTAATGTAATGGTATTCTCACTAGCGTTTGATAGATTGTCCGTTGAATACGAGAAGAAAAGAAGGAGAAATGTTAGGTTTTTAAGTACTATTGATAAATTTTTGCGCCAATTCAAGACCCTTTCATGGCCACAACTTTCTTCTAGAAAGGTGGGGTTTTGAGTTTTGACTCTAATTTCTGCAATGTATGAACAATTAATCTATTGATGCAAGTGACCGGGATGACCCGGTACGTTTAGTTTTTAAAAAATTTCAAGAATTATGTGTCTGACTTGGTGTCTTGATCCATTTAAATCTAAAATTGGACTGATATTACGGAGTCTTTTTTTTTTATTTTATATATTTAGGTAATCTTATTATATAGAAACTTAGGAGGAAAACCAGGAAAAAAAAAGCTATAGATTATGAACTTGAAAACAATATGACAAAATAATTGAATTGACATGAAGAGTGTGCTTGATTTAGATGGCTTAATCATATATTCAAAAAATAGATGCCAAAAGGTGAAAACAAAGAAATATATTCCAAATGATTATACACAAGAGTCCAAATTAAACAAGATAAATCACTTGAAAATATCTCGTCTATGTTGACTTGATATAATTGAAACTCTTTGTTTTCTTTCATTTGTTAAAGGTATTTTTAGTCACCCACCCAAATCCAATTCAAAAGGTCTTATTAGATTGTGGAACTTAGCCAAATCTACTGAATTTGAAACAAAAGCTTTTGTAAAACTCCACAGGATTTTCCATTTTGTTTTCCAGAAAGTGGGCACTGGAACTGTTTCATTGATTCCTTAACCTGTAATATAATTTGTTGCTTCTGTTCATCTCTGAGAACATGACCAGTTGACCCACCAAAAATTTCAGTGCTCCTGAACCCAAAACAAAAAGCCCCAATTGAACTTTCTTTAGCGTTTTGATGGGTGACAATTCAAAGGAAGATCCAGCTGTTTATTATCATGAGCATGACATGAATGAAAAGAACATCGTCATTTGTCTTGTTTTGGTGGAACATTAGAGAACAACTGTTGATGGAACTGAGTCCACAGATTCCCATTTAACCCATTTAAAACCATCATCTCCCATGACCCCACTACAGACCACACCTTTATTTTTTCCTCCAACAACAAAAAAAAAAAAAAAAAAAAAAAAAAAAAAAAAAAAAAAAAAAAAATAAAATATACATTGATAGAAGAACACCTTCAAATCTACTTTTAAAAAAAAAAAACTTTATTTTATTGGTGAAGTTTCTGGATACAGTTCATACCATATTCTTGCGTGATTTTAAAGAAGCAGGCTGTCACCACCACCACTTGGGTCACATTTTTATTCCATACTTCCACGGGCACCACCGCCAGTGCCCTTTGTAATTTGTATATTTGGTTGTTGACTTGTTGCCCTCAAAAGACATTATTCAGATTATTGGTGATAAAAACTAAATAGGTTGAAACGTAGTAGATAAAATTACAAGTGACGATGAAAATTATATATCATCAATCGAAGAAGTCGAAGATCACCTAACACGATTTGTCAAAATAAATTGATTGAGAGGTCAACTACAGCTGCGTGGGTCCTGTGGGGTTTGGGGACCTGAGGAGAGTAGTTTATCCAACCCACCAATACATCTGTAGTTGGTAATTTATTTTCAATGTTATTGTCAATAAATAATGGAGAGAGCTCTCTCCTATGGTGATAGGGTTACTTTTCAGACTGTATAATGATTAATCTCAGTAGCTCCCGATGTCTCTTATACTTCTTATTAAGTTATATAGCCAGCACCATTTTCATCAGGAGTTCTCTTAACATAATTCATGATACTTGAATTTTGTTAAAATTATGCACCTGGAGTTTTTAATGCATCTTAATTATTACATATGGGATTTGTTTTAATTTGTCATTACTCTACATGAAATATAAGTGAAAAAATAAAGCAAATCTCATACAATTAATGGTTGAAAATCTCACAAAATGTAGAATATCATATTTCCACTATGAAGAACTTGCTTCTCTAAGATCATGTCTACAACGAGAAAAAAATTTATGCAAGACAGTCCTATTGTGTATTCAAATGTCATAGCATACCACGTCATAGCATACCACCTGATATGAATATACCTAGTCCACATGTTATGTTAGTGAAATTGGAGAACTAGCTTCCAAAAAATCATGTCTATATATCATGCTCATTGTGGTTAAGTGGGGGGATTGTCCCCTTTCTAAGTCCATTTCTTTGGGCTTTGGGCTACAATCACACTACAAACAATTGGGCCCAAAAGCCCGATAAAACGTATGCGATTTAAATGGACCTCACTCATTGGATTCATTTAAACACTACAAGTCAGTATTAGAGCATCTCCAATGCTATTATGCATTTGGAGAAAATTGAGTGCCACATATGATCAATATTGAAAAAGTTAAGAAAACATTCTCCAATGCAATTATATAACTTTAATATTGATATGATGTGGCAAAAAAAAAGTTAGAGAATATCAAGTAGAGTTTCTAATTGTAGATATTCTCCTTGATATGCTGACTAGGATTTCTAACTTTTCCCACCAATAAATTTTAGTATTTTGTCAATGCATTTAATTATCATATTGAATGGAGAGAGAATGTAACAAATGACTTGTGGTGATTGGTTTAAAATTACTATTTAGATATTCACATTGGAGAAGTGAATATGTATTTCTATAATTTTTTTGACAAGTTAGATCCATATTATTTAGAAATGCTGATGTGGCACTATTTAGATACTCAAAAATACATATTTGTATTGGAGATGCTCTTAGTGCGTTAGATGTGCAATTGTATTGGACTATATTTATAAGATAAGATAGCATTGGATTGGATTGGATTGGACTGAATTAAATTAGTACTGTGATATGATTGGTCCACTATATATTGGACTAAAAATAGTATTGTATCTTGTTTAATGTAGTATGTGATGGAATAAAATTATAATAGATTAAATTAATTTTTACATAAAATAAAATTATTTTAAAATAAATTAAATTCATTTTAACTTAAATTTTAATCAAATAAAAAATATATTTAAATTTAATTTAATTAAAAATATATATTTTTGAATAAATAAAATATTTTAATTTTTAAAATAAATAAAATTAATTTAAATTAATTTTAAATATAATAATGATTTTAAATTAAATTAAATAAAACTATTAAATTAAATATAGTTAAAAAATATTTTTTGAATAAAATTAAATATTGTTTCAAAAAATTAAATTAAATATTTTAATTATTTTTTAAAATAAAACTATTTAAAATTAATTTTAAATAAAATAAAAGGGGGATTATCATTTTGGTTCCTAAGTTTTGGAGAATTATAAGTTTTTTAAATGAGTTATGGTTAATGGTACACTTAGTCCCTAACTTTTAGAAAATGTATCAATTTGGTCCCTCTGACTAAATTTATATCAGTCAAACTTGATAGAATTGGTAAAAAGACAGTTTTGCCCTTAACACTATTTAAATGAATTAAATGACAATTTTAACTTCAAAATTTTAAAATGATTATTAATAAATAGAAGGGTAATATGGTCATTTCATTTTAATATTTTAAAAAAATATTTTTTAATGGATCTTAATCATCCATCAATCTTAATAAACAGTGAAGATTATATTGAAATTTTTTTAAAAAAAAATTAAAGTGAAAATATTATTTTTTTAAAAAAATTTTTTGTTTTTTTAAAAATTGAATTCTAAATAGTGGAGATCCAACAAAAAAGAAGAAGAAGAAATTCAAAGTTTGAAGATCAACGAACCCAGAACATACCTCAACGAACCCATATCTAGGTTCATTGAGGTGCAACGAACCCTGATCTGGGTTCGTTGAGGTGCAACGAACCCACCAGAAACTGGATTCATTGATGTGCAACAAACCCAGAAACTGGGTTCGTTGATGTGCAACGATCAACAAACCAAGAAAACTGGGTTCGTTGCACATCAACAAACCTAGATCTGGGTTCGTTGCACCTGAAGATCAAATCTTCAAACTTTGAATTTTTTTTTTTTTTTTTATTTTTTTGTGGTGGTGCAGATGCAACGAACCTAGTTTCTGGGTTGGTTGCACATCAACGAACCTCTGGGTTCGTTGAGGTTAAAGATCAACGAATCCCAGCGTTCTGGGTTCGTTGATCTTCAAACTTTAAATTTCTTCTTTTTTTTTTTTTTTTGGATCTCCACCATTTAGAATTCAATTTTTTTAAAAACAAAAAATTTAAAAAAAAAACATTTTCACTTTAATTTTTTAAAAAAATTTCAATATAATCATCACTATTTATCAAGATTTATGGATGGTGGAGATCCATTAAAAAATATTTTTTAAATATTTTAAATATTAAAATGAAATGACCATATTACCCTTATATTTATTAATAATCATTTGAAAATTGTGAGGTTAAAATTGTCATTTAATTCATTTAAATTGTGTTAAGGGCAAAACTGTCTTTTTATCAATTCTATCAAGTTTGATTGATAGAAATTTATGGGTTCGTTGATCTTCAAACTTTGATTTTTTTTTTTTTTTTTTTGTGGTGGTGGACATCTAGATTAAATATCCACCATTCAGAATTTCAATTTTTATTTTTAAAAATTTTTAAAAGAAATTTAATTTTCACTTTAATTTTTTTTTTAAATTTTCACCAGATTGATGGACGGTGGAGATTCATTGAAATTTTTTTAAAATTTTTAATTTAATCATTTTAAATTTTTTAAATTTTTAATTAAGGGTAGATATATCATTTCACTAAAAAAAACTGTTGACCATTGATAGGTTTAAAAACAAAAATGCCCTTAGAACTGTTAAGTTTGACTAATAGTTGACTTACAAAATGACCAAATTGATACATTTTCTAAAAGTTAGGGACCAAGTGTACCATTAACTATAACTCATTTAGAAAACTTATAATTCTCCTAAAACTTAGGGACCAAAATGATAATCCTCCAAAATAAAATTACTTTTTATTTGTATTAAATATTATATTATATTAAAAAAAAGTATAAAAAAAAAAGAAAAGAAAGAAATCTTTAGTCTCGCCAAAATAGGATAAGGTGGGACTGTTGGGATCAAACGTGTTCAATTCCAATATGTCACAAACACATAATTATCTCATCAAACAAACTCACTATATATGTCCTGTTTGGAGCCCAAGCAGCTCAAGTATAATCACTGATTTTTTTTATTTTTTTTTCTTTTCCCCCCCGACTAGAGCTCGGTTTTATTGGAATTTACCTAGTTCAAACAATATATATAGCTACTTCGACTCTTTATTTACTCTACGAGCAAGGTGAGATCGAACTTCCTTCATCTGATTAGATCAGATTGCAATAATCCAACCGTAGAAAAACCAGCCACACCAGGAATAAAAGTAACAGCCACTACTTATATAATGAAGGTCACTTAGTGTTGTTCAATTTGACCAATAAAAGCATAATAATATATATATTTTTTTAATTTGACTTGAATAAAAAGCATAGTTGGCACAATAAATTAATGTATAAATTTGAACATAAATAAACGGTAAAATCTATGTAGGGTCCATTTGTCATTATTCAAAAGAATTCTAACTCTAATGTCTTCTTTATTATTAAACATAATATTGACATTGTAATGGATAAAAATACTCTCTGCAAAATCGCCAATGTAAATACAAAGTACACCACAATATATAATAGGAATATTAACATACATACAAAAATGAAAATGAAAAATTAAAAAAATGGGAAAAAATTAAATTAAATCAATAATTTTTTTTAATTATTATATATCATTACCTCAAATATCACTTTTAATAATTATTTATAATCATACTAAACAGTAATATCATAAAATATATTTAAATGTGCATGAATACTAACGGCTCCAGATAATTCCTCCACCAACTCTAGAAATCTTATATAAACACACATTGAATACGTCTCCTTCAGATATGCTTTGGACTTCAATTTTGATTTTTGAATTGGACTTACCTGATTATTATGAATTCTAATTAATTAACGAAATAAAATATTTACAGTATCCAACTACCCACAACTGATCTTCTTTTTTTTTTTATATAGAAAAAAACACTATCAGTGACGACTGTACCTGCGCTTTAATAATCACAATTTAATTATACTTATTTATTTATTACATGAATTTAATTGAGGACCTTAACTGTTTGATCTGCATTGGTCGAATAATTGAGTCCACAGGTTCCGAGTTACGGAGTTGACTCGAGAACAGGTTCTGGTGTATCCATGAACACAAAGCCACTGGGTTTTTTCCCAGCTCTTTCATTTTACTTTTTTTACCCATATAAAAAAGAAATAACAACAAACTTTACAACTATTGCATTTTGTTTTTTTAAAAAAAAACACCATCCCATCCTAATCCTTCAAAATGATGTCGTTTGCTATACGCAACAACCGTTTCAGCGAAGCCCGAGAAAATTTCCTCGCAAACAAAAACGGATGGTGACGTCGTTCCCTCACAGACGAATCGGAGCCGTTGGATCCATCGGAGCCGTACCTGGGCCTATCGCTCCTGAGCTTGGATATCAGTTCGGCCCCCACCTCGGACGGCCTGTACTCGCGAGGGTGACCGCCGTTGGAGACACTCCAGTCCACATGAGTGAGCGTGGCGGACACGCTCCCACGTGGATCGCGCATGTGCAGGAGGGTAGGGAAGTAATGCTCCTCCGGATAACACGTGTCCTCACGCGTGCACGGCTGGTTGAACCTGTCCCACACTTTCTCGTCATCCACAACCAGCCTGGCGTGCCTACGTGTCAACACCCAAAACTGAGACCCGATCCTGAAGTCCTCCAGCCTCACGACCGGCAGCATCGCATCCTGCCCACGCGCCGCCCACCTGTCGTACGTCCCCGGTTCGTTTTGCAGAATCTCGATGAAGCTCTTCTTCGACTTCATTAGGGTTTTGTACGTGAAGTCGAAAGAGTGAATGGGGATGCACGATGGAGACAGGATCGCGAACATGTAGTTCCCCGGGTCGTGTAAGAGCGCGTGAGCGAGCAGGCGGCGCGCAGCGGAGATGAGAGTGGACGTGAAGCGGACGGAGGGCTTCGACGGTATGCCTCGGCCATAAAAAACTCCGGAAAACGGCGGCTCGTACTCGAAGCTCGGATCGGCGTGCACGTAGATATTGTACAGGTCTTGGTTGCTTCCATTGAAGTAGACTTCCCAGAGTGGCGCCAACCAGAGAGGTGCGGTGGTGAGGAACATGAATGCTAGTTTCCGGGGCGAAGTGGGCCTCGGGTTGACCCGGGACGCGACTCGAAGAAGCGACTCGTCATCCCCTGGTATTGGCTGTGGCGGAGGAGGTGGAGATCTGATCGTTTCGGGTCTGCGGAAAACGGATACCGGGGTGTCATTATTATGTCCGGAAGTGGCACCGTCGCCGGCGGCGGTGATGGGTTTAGCGGCGGGGCAAGTGATGGTGAAGAGAATCGCTAAAGGAAAGCAAAGAAGTAAAGCACAAAAAAGAGAGAGTGGAGACGGAGACAGCATGTTTTAGTCTGTTTTGGTCCTGAGATAAGAGAATCTACAAGACGAAAATTGATTGATTTTGAGTGAGAGAGTGGGATTTGGTAGGAGATTTTTTATTAATTAATTTTTAATTTTTTTATTACACTAAATTGACGGCCGAGATATTAAGACATTTATCATTATCACATAAAAATAAATTTTCTTTTGACAAATTAATAACTCTATTTATAGGAACAGTGTAAAACAAGTCGGCACCTTTTGCTTGTTTGTGCACTTTATACGATTAAACGAGATCCGTTAGATGAGTAGTGTATATCAGATCATGATTTGCGGAAAATGGTCAGTTTTTGATCTTGGATAGCAGTTGGAATACGTGATGAGGAGTTACACGTGGAAAGCATGTGGAGCCTACACAACGTTCTATAAAATTAGGGTTTATAGTGTGACGTGCTCACATAGTCACATGGAGTGTCAATGGCTGCAACGCATTTAGTAATTAGTTAGATTTCTGGAGGGTTATTAAGAGAGATATAGAAAAAAAAAAAAATTACAGCTAATTTATTTAAAGTTTATCTTTTTCTATAGGTAGAATCAAATAAACAATTAACTCCTTAATTAATTATTATAAAATATTAGTCAAATTCAATTATTCTAAAGTTATTTTAATTATTTTAATTTATTTTTAAAATATTTTAAAATAGTAAAAATTTTAAGACCTTCATCGTCCATCTCATTTGAGAATGAGATGGACGGTAGAAATTTATTTAAAAAATAAAAATAAAAAATAAAACATTTAAGATCGTTACCGTCCACTCATTCATCTCAAATGGACGATGGAGATTAAAAAAAGTTTAAAAAATAAATAAAAAATTTGTCAACCTCTTTATCCATAGAGATCAGCAAATCAGAGGAAGAGTTAACTGTTAGTTTTTTTTAATAAGTTGATTCCGCATGTAAAAAGTTAAACCTTAGGGAGGTTAATTGTAATTTGTCATTTTTTATTTTAATTTTCTAATTTTTTTAATTAGGGGTATTTTGGTCTTTGCAATTTAAAACGATCAACAGTAATGGTAAGGGGATTCGTTGTCAATTTTTTGTAAAGTTATTTCTGTCTGTAAAAAAAACTTCAAGTAGGTTGACTGTAATTTGTTCAAATAAAAATTACTGAAAGCGGCTTTAAATGGAGCGGTAGGTCATTAATTCACGAAACTCACGTTAAATTATATATATATATATATATATAATATATAATATTTAATATCATAAATTTAACGTGCAAATAAATTACCCATTATATAAATATATATATATATATATATATATATATATATATATCGTTAAATTCAGAGATTTTTTTTATTAAATATTTGGAAATGAATTACTTACCATTAATGTCGGGACCTTTAAATTTTTATTCACTTCTCAATTGCTTTTTATACTTGTTGTAATATGACATGATGCTGTAGTTAAAGTTAATAGTATCACATTATTTATCAACTCAATTAAGTCAAAAATTATAATGATATGATAAATAACATGATGGGTATAAATTAATTGTTATATAAGTTAAAAAGTAAAACACCTTGTAATGGTTACATAATTTTTCTTGTGTTTAAAAATAATAATATTGACATAAGGTTATAGTAGTCAAAATATATCAGGCCCAAAAAGGAACTCAAAGTATGTCTCAAAGACCAGGCCTAGAGTCCAAAAGTGGTATGACATCCATATACTACGACATACGCTCAATGTAAGACATCTATGTAGTACGATATACACTCGATGTGTGACATTCATATAGTACGACACACACTCGATGCCCCACACAACCGAGTAGCAACAAGGGAGATAACTCGGTGTCCACACTTGGAAGAGCTCCTACGTCGCACGACATACTCATCTCATGTCGACATCCAATCACCATATCATATGACATACAATCATGATTGTCCAAATTGACAAACCTACACGTCGTACGACATAGAATCTCCTTGGTTCTGTGGGAGACCAAATCATGATCTACTTTAAAGACGGTCCTACAAAACCATAAATTGCAATCTATAACAGCCAGATCAAAAGAAGCATCCACCAACTTCCTTGGTGGAAGACAGCAAGGAGGGGTAATGATAAAGTCCCTCAACAGGAAGAAGCATCCATCCCCTATAAATGAAGGATGATTCTCCAAAGAGAGAGGGACGAAAAATTGAGATCTTAGAGCTATTTACATTCAGACAACAAAACTCCGGCCATTGTTCATCTTCCGACCTTACATCTCCTTCGACCAAGGAGACCTCAATTACCGAAATAACAGGAAGTACTACTCACTCATCTCCATTTACGAGCATTCTATACTCATTAGCACTCGCTAACTTGACCGTCGGAGTGACTTTGGCCGGCACCACTCCGGTGTCCCAGACGTCCTGCGGGTCACGTGCGTTCTATCTTTGCAGGTTATAGTGCCTCGTGTCCCCGAGCGATTTTTGAGGACTACAAAGGTCCGTTGTCTTGGTAGTGGGAGGCCTCAAAATCCTCTAAGCCACCAAGGTTCAAATATTTGTGTAGCCTTGTAAATATATATTCCCATAATTGTCCATAAAAATGCAATTTTGTGGGTAGACTTCTCTCCCGTATTGGGAGTAGTTGTCCGGGTTGTTAGTCCCGGTAGTTCTCGTCTCCCGTTACTAGGAGTAGTTGTCCGGGCCGTACTTGTATGATTTAATCTTAATTGGTTCCGGTAGCGGTTATACCACTTAAAATGTAGCACCCCCCCCCCGACCCGACCCGGCCGGACCGAACCGGGGCGCGCTACTCGGACTTTCAAAACATTTCAAAACTTCATTTTACGTTTTAAAATCATTGTGAGCCCATAAACAATAATTAAACTTTTTACGAAAATTCGGCAGAGTGCCGTTTGTTTTTCGGACTTTCCAAAACCTGTTTTTACACAATCAATTCAATACCAATTTCAATAACACTTCAATAACAATTTCAAACAATTGCGCACTCTGCCGTTTAGTGCGACTTATCAAAATCTTTCATCACAATTTATAAAATAAAACAAATCAGACTTTACTATGTATATTTAAATAATAATAAAAAAACAAAACAGAAGTCATAAAATGCTTAATTACAAAACGTTTTACAAAACATATTTACAAATTCCCTGTACATGCATGTTTTCAGTTTATATATACACATAACAAAAATATAGCTACCCAACTGTACAGTCTCTGTGACTCGGTCTGCAACTTGCTCTTCCTTCAGTCTCTAGCCTCCTCTGGATTCCTGGTACCTACGCGTTAGAAACAAACTAACGCGCTAAGCATAAAGCTTAGTGGGTGTACTAAAAACTCAATTAAATAAATCACATTATAAATATTTCCAAAACAATTCCATTTCTATTGCATTTCCAAACAATTAAATTTCGAAAATCAAAGCATTAAACAATTCCAATTACGTTAATTTCAATAATGAAGTCAATAATGAATGCTATCAATAAAATCATTCGGTTCACTTTTCAATTTCAATCAATTCTGGCCCACTAGAATACTAAACATTCTAGGACTGGAATATGGGTCAATGTGACGTCCGGGGTTGCCCCGCAACAACAGTCACTGATATCACGTGATTGTCCGAGATTGCCCCGCAACAACAATCACTAATATCATCGCGATTGTCCGAGATTGCCCCGCAACAACAATCGCTAGTATCATTGTGATCGTCCGAGATTGCCCCGCAACAACGATCACTAAATCGGTGTGATTGTCCGAGATTGCCCCGCAACAACAATCACACAATAATAACGGCGCAGTACTGCTCAGTAAAACCCAGCTGGTATACCAACCTCCTATATCCATATCTATGTCTAGGTATCCTAGGGCCGTCACAATAAACAATTTTCAAGTATTCGCAATAAATTACAAATCATAAACAATAGTCATGCAAGCAACTAAATCAAGTATTTTTCACAAATCGTAACAATCAAAATATTCGAAAACACGATCTAAATGCTGTCTATCGTAAACGTATTACAAATCAACAATAGGTATGCAGATCATCAATTTTCTTCATATAGCATAAACCATTTTCATACAAAAATCGAAAACGAAGAATCGAAAACATAAACGAAAACAAAACGAAACGAATTCGAAAACGAAAACTCAAAAGAAAACGGAAATGAAAACGATGACTAAATACTTTTCATAACGATTGCGAAAACAAACGTACACCTACCTCGGTACCGTTTTTTTTTGTTCGACCAACCGCGGTTCCACGATTTCTTTCCCTTTTTCTTTCTTCTTCTTCCTCTTCTTCCTCTTTTTCTTTTCTTTTCTTTCTTCTTCTTCTCTCTTCTTCTTCTTCTTTTTCTTCTCTCTTTTCTCTCCTTTTCTCTCTTTTTTCTCGGCTCTTTCTCTCTCTTTCTCTTCTGTTCTGTTTTCTCGCTTCTGCGAGAAGTTTCTTCTTTTTTTTATATTTTTTTCGCTACCGCGACCGCCGTCGCGACCTGTGGTCGCGGCACCAGGTCGCGATGCTCACTGGAATGCGCGCACCGCCTTCCTCGCGAGCGCGCCTTGGTCGCGCGAGTGGTCGCGCTGCTCTCTGCCCGTTTTTGACATTTTCATCACGAGCAAGCCATCGCGACCTGTGGTCGCGGTGACTGGTCGCGGTACTTACTGCCAGATTTTGCGTTTTCCACCGCGAGCGAGCCATCGCGACCTGTGGTCGCGGTGACCAGGTCGCGATGCTCTCTGGTCCAGTTTTTCAATTTTCCATTTTTTCATATTTTTCACTATTCAATCCGGTCCACTGGAAATCATAAAATAAAAATTTATTTTCACATATTTCACATATATCAAAATTTCATTACCCGAAATCCGGGATGTTACAACAAGTGTCAGATTTTAAAATAATAATAATAATATTGAATTTGTGAAAAACAAGAGTTAGCGTAATTTATAAAATGAATAATCCTTGCAAACAAAAAATTTATCATCACATATTATATAACTAAATAATTTGTATCCGCCACACGATACCATGACAACTATAAATCATATATTGAGACAAGCAATATGTGATAAATTTTCACACGCAATAATATAATAATGTAGCTAAAGTAGTGGTTACAGTCACCACACTCTTTAACGAAGTTAATGTCTCGAGTTCGAACCCCCTCCACTCAAGTAATAATAAAAAATAAAAATAAAAACCGTAGTTAAAAAGGTCGATTGCCTTGATTGCTAGAGGCTCCCTCAACCCACAAAGGTTCGAACCTTGTCATTGCAAATGTTGTCCCATCTTTTGTCCATAAAACCGCGATAAACGTGTGAGATCTTTAGCAATGTTGGAAGTATACGACTTTTAATATAAAAGTAGATATTCGGACTGTACTAGTATAATTTAATCTCAGTAAGTCCTGACAATTTCTGACCCATCATGTATTAGATTTCAACAAGACCGGTCCTAACTTTTTGGAGGCTAGAGACTAAAATTTAAAATGAAGCCCTAACCTCTAAAATATTATATATATATATATATATACACACATGTATATATAAAACCTAGGTTATGTTTGATAATCAATGCTGTGTTGACAGCATAACTATAACATGAAATTGTAATTTGTGAAAATGGTAGCTAAAAAAGAAAGGCAAGCAATAATCATTAACAAGTTTTATGATGATGATAATGGGACTATTAAATTAAATAATCCAGCATAGAAGCCTAAAAAAATGTTCAGTTGCTCTCAATGAATAATGCTATACATGGAACCCAAGCAGTTCTTACATAAATTGATGTAATGTTGCATACAATTATTATCAGTATCCTCTGTACTCTATAGTGCCAGTGGGGCAATACTCCTCAGGTTAAATTTTTGGTACATAAATTGATTTATTTTATTTTATTAAAGAATATCTTAACATATATCATAACACTTATTAGATGAAATCATTTTTTCTGATTCAAAAAATAAAATAAAAATTATAAATAGTATTTTTTTTTCTTAATTTTTTTGTATCAGAAACTGTTTAAATTAAATATTATAACTGTGAATAAGTATAAAATATATAATATAATATTGATTTAGTGGTATATCAGCCCCCCTTAACACCCTCCATTTTATAGAGGGGATGTGCAAAACTAATTCATCAAAGAGTCTGTATACTACATTTATCATGATATGGATTCACTTACAAAAGCTTTGATATTCCATTTATAGCAACTTTGAATTTTTTGTTTTTTTAAATTTCAATAAATTCTATGAAGAATGAAGTTGATTTGAATTTTAACCCAAAGTGGAAGGTGCTAACAAAATCTAAACTTGGTTAGTCATTGGATGTTGAAACTTGGAAAAGTGGTTGGGTTCTTAAAGCAAAGAAAAGAAAACACAAAGATGGGTGTCCTTGTATACGTGTTTGTCTGTCTTTCTTTCTTCACTTTTATTTTTTTGCTTGAATCTTTCTGCTGCCATGGAGACTAGTTGATTTTGATTTTTTTTATTTTTATTTTCTGAACAGTGGTGAGTAGAGGTTGGGGTTGCATAGATGCCACCGACAGTGACAGCATTATCAAGTATCTCCCCCCTTACCACAACATCATGTATGGTCAGGACTGGAGAGAGTTAAAAAAGAAGAAGAAAGAGCCAAAAACTGTGAAAATGAGTGATATATATATATATATAGAGAGAGAGAGAGAGAGAGAGAGAGAGAGAGAGTCTTAGGGCTAGGGGAGGATGGCATGTGGATGAGTGGGGGACACACCAAACTCTTTGAAATTATTGAGCTTGTGACATAAAAGAAAGAAAAAAGACCCAACATTGAGTGCTTATATTATGGTAGTACTGTGTTCTTCTGCTCAACATTGAGTAGTCACAAGGAAAGAAAAAGTAAGAAGAGAAAAAAAGAAAGAAAAGGAAACCCAACCACAACACCCTCCCCCCCAACCAAAAAAGCAGAAGTCTTCCACAAGTTTTCAACTTTGGTTTGTCTTTCAAGAGGCAGAGTTCTCTCTCTCTCTCTCTCTCTCTCTCTCTCTTCCTTGAAGGAATTTTTTTGTTTGAAGATGCCTAGACCAGGCCCAAGACCATATGAATGTGTTAGAAGAGCATGGCACAGTGAGAGACACCAGCCCATGAGAGGTTCTCTCATCAGAGAAATTTTCAGGTAACCATTTTCTTTTATTGCTGGGAAAATATGTGTAGTTAGTTTTGTTTTTATCACCATTATTATTATTATTATATTTTTTTTTTGTATTTTATTTGATTAGAGTGGTAGATGAGATTCATAGCCCAGCAACTAAGAAGAACAAGGAATGGCAAGAGAAGCTCCCTGTTGTTGTCTTGAAATCAGAAGAAATTATGTACTCCAAAGCCAATTCTGAGGTTTATTTTCTCTGCAGTTTCTCTTAAAATCCCAATTGGGGTTTGCTCACTTTTTGTTTATTTGCTGTGATTATGAAGAGAAAAACAAGAAAGACAAGATTTGGTTGCATCCTAGGTTCCAAAATTTAGGAAACTAGCATATTCTCTGCAAACAAACAGACAGAGATTTTTATTATGTTTTTGGATTTAGTTATGTTGATTGATCAAGAACAGATCTTGCATTACAATTCTGTCATAGGCTGAATACATGGACATTAAGACACTTTGGGAGCGAACAAATGATGCAATTAACACGATTATTCGACGCGATGAGAGTACTGAGACAGGAGAGCTAATTCCACCTTGTATTGAAGGTACCCATCCCTGTTTTCACTCCATTACAGCTTCAAATTTGTTCTCTACTTTGAATAGTACTTGTACTTTGAACGAATCTTGGCTTATGTTTCGCTGCTTAATATAATCAGAGATAACTATTGGACTAATACTACATTTAAATTGAAATTCTGTGTTTGATTAGTACTCTCCTGAAATGTGAATACTATCAATTTGATTTTTCCTTTATTGTTATGTATGTATCACCTGTTAGCTGCTCTCAATTTGGGCTGCATGGCAAGAAGAACGTCTAGGAGCCAACGGAATAGTAACCCTAGGTGTTACCTTACTACTAGTGTTCAAGACGAGAATGTTACTCAAGCAAGTCACGCAATTAACTCACAGGGCATCACTCATTATTCTACTCTCATGAAATGTGCAAACACTGATACAACTCATAACTCTGGTGTCCAGCACAACAATGGCTCCACTAACAAATTTCCCTTTGCATCTCAGAATGTTCCTCCTTATAGTAGTAAGCAATTATTGCCTATGGAAAATTACCACTCTCCGAACTTGTATTCAGTTTACCCCTTGTACTACGGAACTTGCTTTAAATCCGAAGAACCCTTGCGTGGTTTTGAAAATTTTCCCAACTCAACTTCTAACAATGTGGAGCCTGTCAAGGTCAATTTCGTTCAAAATTCCTCCTTTGGTTTGGATTCTTCGATTATGGCTGCTCAAACATATATTATGGGGATTCCTGAAATCTCACGTGATGTTGGGTGTGATCTATCACTACGGCTGGGTCCTCTCTCAGTTACTGGCCCAGGTGTCGATTATAATCAGCCACAACCAGTTAAAGATGTTGGTTCTAGTTCTCTAGAGGGGAACAAGCTAACAGAATTGGCACCACAAATGAAGAAACAGGTATATTTTTTTTCGAAAGCCAACGTTGAGGAACCATTGGACATTTGTTCAAGTCAGTGGAGTGTTGAGGGCAACGTAGACATGAAATTAAGAAAGCGAAAGGCAGTTTCTATTCAC
Source organism: Xanthoceras sorbifolium (assembly GCA_003430845.1). Lineage (NCBI taxonomy): Eukaryota > Viridiplantae > Streptophyta > Magnoliopsida > Sapindales > Sapindaceae > Xanthoceras > Xanthoceras sorbifolium. The sequence goes on from CM010616.1 coordinate 29,829,644, forward strand.
CCTCTGGAGGATCAGCATTTTCATTGGCAATCAAAGCTTCCTTATAATAACAAGTTGACAGAAAGAATGAGAAGTGCAGGTTTGTAGACTGACTTTTGCTTCAGTATGTTGATTCAGATTCTTGACTTAGCTTGAATCTGCAAAACTGGAGTCTTTTGTGATCTTGCTGCTCTTAAGTATTTATGTATCATTGAGTCACTTCAATTTGCATGAAATGAGATGTAAATTTTGACCAAGTTTCAGCTAGATGAAGTAAGTTCCGGCAAAGTAAAAGAACAAACTATCGATCTGAATGTACAGAAGACATCTATGTCCTTGTATAAGGTTGCTTGTAGAACTTGAAAATGTTCTAATGCTATGCAAGATCTTAGTTTAGCTCCAAAATACTTTGCACATGCCGACTTTTCTTAGATGTGTGTATCATGCTAACTTTTGTTGACTTGTTACTTATGTCTACCTTTTGGCAACAAATTAAGCCTCTGCTTTACACTTCTCTTTGGTTAATGACTGTGTGGAACACAAAGCCTTAAATCTTACTATTAGAAGAAAAGAAAATACTCATGAGACATGAGAGTGATTAGACCCGGGTCCGCGAATCACGGTCTCAAATTAACAAGCGGTGAAGAATGATTTTAAGGCAAAAGATGGACAAAGTCTGTGTTTCTCTGGTGGGGGACAAGGAGGTGTCTCCATACCTAAACTAACAAATATCTTGAGTCAATATGCTTGGGGTCCATGCAGTGGACCTTTACAGCATACTTGGTCTGATTAGGAGGAAGATATATATGATTAATGAATTACTGGATAGGGCTTTTTCCACTGTGTTTTGAGTGGTGGCTAGCTAGTTACTGTGTAGCAAGTTGTATGCTAAATAATAATCAACCATTTGTGGGGTCAGATTCTAATCTTTCTTGGTTTTAACTTTAAGCTTAGTCTTTGTGAAGAATATGCCCCCTGTAAATTTGAGATTAAAAGGAAGCTGATAGTGATGGTAGATATATATGGTATAATTGGGTTATGGGACCTACTCATAATCCAATGTTACAAAATGGGGTTTGAATATTCTGCTATAAATTTTGAATATGTACATGTTCCCAAGTGTACAAATACTATCTATACTGAAGTTAGCTGGCGTTAGTCGCTGGTGAAGAGGGAATGAGTAGAAGAAGTTGCAGAAGAGGAAGATGATGATGATGATGCAGAAGAACTGTAGTGGAAATCGATCTGCAACCTCCGGTGAAGAGAAAAAGTAGACGCCGTGCCTTTTTTCTCTTCCGCCTCAAACTCCCCAATTGGTATCGCGGCAAGAAATCTCTTTATATACTCTTTACAACACTCTTTCCCACCGCATATCATCTCTTCACTTTCCTCCTCGTGGCTGGCCTTCTCGTTAGTGGCCATATTATCCGAACCAACCTCTTCTTTCTGGCCAGCGTTTTCGTCTCCAGGTGCCATATCTACTGATCCAACCTCTTCTTTCGCCGCTTTTGCATACATCGAAGTTGAGTCATCGAACTTCAGTATGTATGCCTGGTTGCACCCCTCAAAGAGTCGCTCACCTAATGAGTCAATGATGTAGTATGCATCTGCTTCAACCTTCAACACAAAGAAATGATCATTCCAGCTCACTATATAAACTCTTGGCTGCCGATAATCTTCTGTATTGTTGGTTATTTCGTCCCATATCTCATCGAAAGACATGGCGCCCCGTAAAATCTCAAACTTTTCCGGGCTAAAGAATCCGGTGAAGGATTTCTCAGGCAAGACGGTTATAGGCTTAAGGCCAGCATCTAACACCGTCTCTAGATCAAAATGCTTATCAGGGAAGAAGTTCGTGTAGGCCTCATTGTCGCAGAGCTTTCGCCACTCCGAGGAACCCTCAGTGATGAGTGTGTCGTATTCCGGTCTAGTTGGCATGAAGTCCTGATTTGAGTGAAGCCAGTCAGCAATGACGGCAACTAAGGCCGTGCAGGCACTCTCTCCGGCTGCCTTCTCGCTCCGTTGATCGAACGAAGCAAAGAAGACGTTGGATTTGAGCTTTGTTTGCCCATCTCTGCTCACCAGTTCTTTCATTTCCCAGTTACCTGTATTGCAATAACTCTCATTTTCTGAATAAATTTGAGTGGCATCTCCTTCCTGCAAATATTGACACCCAAAATGAGCATTAGCATTGGTGATTGATACTCACTAATTTACCGTCACATGCAATTTATGTTTTTAATGAAATAGTGTGTTCTAACTTATTAGAAGTCTCATTAACCAATAATTGATATTAACATGTGTTATAAGAGCATACTAAAACGTCATCATTTATATACAATCAGAAAACATACCAGTATGGTACCGGAAGTGATGGGGTCAGCAACACGGGGATAGCTGCTGGGTTGGGGGTCAACAACATGAACATCTGCCACATTTTTGACATTGTTGTTGACTCTGGTGTTCTTAATCGACGGCTCTCCTTTCTTCCTCGACCGTGTAAAACTCAAACGCCCTTCCTTACTGGGAGACGAACTCAGCTGTGTATTATTCCTACTACTGTCAATTATGGACTCGTTCCCTGGGGAGCTCGAGCCTTCTGATGAGTCAAACACGGCTGATTTGTCCGACCCAGAAGAAGAAGAAGAATTCGCTTGGTCCTTTTGACCCACGTTTTTCTTCTTCTTCTTCTTCTTGTAGCCTGTCAAGTCCATCACCATCTTAAAGAAGGCATCACCTTTGTCTGACTCGGTCGAGTTTTGAACGAGTCCAGACGATTCACGTGAACTTGTCACCTCCACAAAGCTGACGCACACCTACATTGAGAAAGTTAAAAAAAAATAAATAAATTAAGCTTACGCAATGTGGATCCTATCGAGCATAAACCATCAAGAAAATGAATTAAAACTAGTTTTAATTCATATTATTCTTGTTGACTCCGGGGCGGGAATTTAAAAATTACCATGTTTAAATAAAAGAACTGAAAATAAATTAAATATAAAACGGTCCCATGCGACATTCCTGACTAATAATATTAATTCACATACAGCGTGTTTTGAATTAAATCGATCAAATGAAATATAGGAAGCGAAATTACCAGAAGAGTAGCATCGGTGGCCTCGGCTTTTGAAGAGATGATTGGAAGCTTTAGTTCTACTTTGGACTCCATTTTGGCAGCCACTTGAGCTAAATTTAGCGAAGCTTTTCCAAGCGATGCCAGTTTATTAGTCTTGGATTCTCCAATATTGCTGATCTCTCCCTACATATATTTCACCAAAATTATTGAACTATAGAACGAAATGACATTAATATGTTATGTATGTGTGTCTCTGTGTATATATATATATATATTTTACCGCCATCATCAATCCAGGAACATCAACGTGAGATTAAAAATAAAAAAAAATAAAAAAAACCTTACATATAAGACGGTAAACGAGACGACCCAAGAACCAAAGGAACCGTCTTTTGACACGATCGAGAAATCGCATATGCTCTCGAACTCATCGTCGTCCCACTCGACGGATTCCTCGCCGCTCCTCAGGAATCTCTGACCGGTACTGCAACTTCTTCTATGGCGCTTCGAAGACGATGACAGATAAAAAGGAACAAACACAGACTTGGGTCCGTTCCATTTCATCTGAACAACAATCGTTTTCTCTTTTCCACCATGATCATGATCTTCATCTTCGACCTTCTCCTTACAAAAAAACCCTTCGAGCTTCAATGGCTTCACCTTCACGTTAAACCTCCTCGTCGACCCCTTCTTCATCTTCGATCGTCGTCAATTTTTTCTCTATATATCAAACAAACAAATTCTTCCATACATTTCTATTCGTTGTTTAAATAAATAAATAAAGACACTATATGCAGACAATACAGAGAGAGAGAGGACTTGGTTGGGTTCTTAAAAATGGGGTCAAGTGACAGCTCCGCATCGCCAAGTAATAAAAGACAAGAGAAGATACCTGACCGTGTCAGACATCCCTTTTCGTTTTTTTTCAATGGCACGTGCGTTCAAACCTTTGTCTGCTTACGTGGCGAGTGGTTATTGGGTGACTGGTTGGAAACTGTGGAGAGCTGACGTCAGCGGAGGGTTTAGGGACTTGTGACACGTAAACGCGGACAAGTGGTGGATGACTGATGAATGTATGTAATGTAAGTATCACAACACAGACCTAGAAGGATATCCATAGGAATAGGATACGATTAATTGTACAGATAATATGCGGTAAGGTGAAACCGCGTGTGGAAACTAGATTTTGGTGTCTTGTTGGCTGTCTTCGAAGAAAAAAAAAACTGCCTTCATATTGTGTCTCGAAACGTGTGAATTTTGCTTCCACACGTGTAGGTGGCATATAAATAGGATTGGCCGTGGTCCGGTTCGAACCGAATTGGAATCAGGACCCACTGTTCCGGTTCCTTTTTTTTTATTTTAGGAACCGAAACTGTCGGTTCGAAATCGAACCGCCGGTTCCAGTTCCTTTTTTAAAAAAAAAATTGATTCCGGAACCGGCGTGAAAACGCCCGGTTTCAAAAACCGGGTCAGGTGGTTCCCCATCGGTTTCGAAACTGATACCCCACGGTTCCAATTCCCTCCCTAGGGGAACCGGTTCCAAAACTGGCGATTCCGAAATCGGCAATTCCGAAAACCACGACCTTCACTACATACAAAGGATGGCCATGCATGTGACTAAATGATCTTTGTATTTTTTTTTTAATAGTACAATTATGAGACGGTTTTAATATTTATTCTCATAAAGGAATTCATCTACGTCCATAATAATATGATAAAACTATTCACACATACTAAAAAAATACCAATAGTGAAGGTTGAACACTCATCACTAAGGTGGAAGAAAAATACACTAGCCACTTGAACTATAAACGGACGTGCGAATGACTTTTGTATTTACCAATTGAATTTAGGTAGTATATTATAGAAATTAACAAGAGAACATTTTTTTTTTTTTTTTTTGGGGTCATACAAATTAGAAATCATAGTGATTATTGACAAATAGTTTAATTTTCAAAATGGATTCATTGGGTTCAGAAGATGAAGGTTCTGATTTGTTGATGATTTCTTTTACCATTACATTACGAATAAATAGACAGACGATCGTGTTGAAATCAAAATGTGAAATAAACAAAAGTGAACGTTTTAGGGTTGCAAATAGAATATAGATGATGATGAATGATGATGATCGCGTAAACGTTAACTGAATTTATAACAGAATATGGGCTTTGTAACTGGGCTTGGTGTTTGATCTACTTTTGTGTTACGTGTTAAAAGCCCAATAAAATGAAGGCCCACATATACAGATGAATCGTATATGCAAAATTCTATTCTCAATAGGCAAAATCATGAGGAGGCTTCAATTATCCTAATTAAAATCCTAATTCACTTCTGTTAAAAACCAATTAAGAGCTAATCTGGTGATTAAGGATATTCGATTTTTACTATCGCTATTAGATGATATTCGTGTTTTTTACATTTCTAGACAAGGTAAGTTGGTTGCTCATTCGTTAATTCAGTTTATTGTGAATTCATTGACTGGTTGGGTGTGGATTTGTCACACTCCTAATTTCATTCGATCTTTATGCCTCTCATTAATTTGAATATATAAATCTTGGGCTATTGCCCCTTTCTTTCAATATATATATTTATTGTAATCAATTTAATGAACAGCTTAGTTTCATCACCTATACGGGAGATTTGTAAACTCCACCCCTTAGTTTAATATTTATTTCAAAAATAATCCTCTAATTTTAAATTTTGATAAAAATTCACTGATTCTATATTGAAAACAAATTTTTTTTTTTAAAAAAAAAACCCTCTAATTGTGTACCAAAACCTTCACTGTGGGAAGAATTTATCTATATTCAAAATTAGAATGCTGTTTTTTTTAAATATATATATATATATATATCAAACCTCCTCGTATTTTTTTTTTTAAATCTCTTAAATTGATTCTTACATTTTTACTTTTACGTAGTGATTAATTAAAATAAAAAATAAAAATAAATAAATAGAGAAGGAAGAAAGATATGATGTTTTGGTTTAAGAGGACACAGTAGGCTTAATTACTAAGTCATCTTGAGAATTACATTTTAAAGAGTGTTATTGGGATTGAACCAAATCCAATTCTTCTTTGTTGAAACTTGGAAGTTTTCAATAATGACCTAATTCTTATTTTATTCTTATTTTATGGTAAAAGTCTATGAATTTCTTTCAAAAACGTCCACTTTCCATAGTGTGTTGAGTACGAAAATTAAGTAAATTCTATCTTTAATTATATTAATTCAGAGTAGGTGAAAAATTAACGATCTATACCCCTTTTAATGGTTAACAATTTGACCTTGAGTCTTTGACCTCTATTTATAATATCTTTATGACATATAATTATTTAATCTGTATAATTAAGAACGTATATATAAAGAAATCGAAATGGGTTTAATAATAAACCCCTTATACACATATTAATAAAATTATGAATTCATTCCTTCCATCATTCTTTACATTCTTAGAGAAAGTTACTTAAAATTAAAATGAAAGAGAGTGTTTATGTATATTTTAAAATACTGAATAAATAAATATATTATCTCACCTAATAATTTATATGTTGTGTACTTTCTGATATCATTTTGACACCATTATGACCAGTTTATATATATATATACACATATATATATATATAGTTTCTAAATAGCCCATTAATTTGATAACTTGCAGCTACACATGCATGGATATTTGTCTCCATAAATCTCTTTCTTTTTCTTTTTTTAAAATTGGGTTTTCACTTGAATTTCTATGCACTTAGTCATACCAACTGCCACTGCACTACTTGACCACTTTCGATTATATAATAATTAAAAAATTACAGGCAAGACAAGCTGGTTAGCATTACTAAAATTCTAGAAGAATTTTCAATCACAATAAAGAAACCTATACACAGTACTGGGGTCACATGTTCACATCTCCAATCTCGATAACACAAATGGAGAAGTAGTTGCACATGCACATAGACAGAATCACATAATTGCATGTTGATCGATAAACGTGTGTATTATTTTATTCTTTAATTTGATGATTATATTTATATACAGTATATCTAATCATGCATGGGTGTGTGAGTGAGAAGTAAAATTAAAAATTATTGATATATATATATATATATATATATATATAAATAAATATGTATGTGCACAATAATTATGGATTCCACACATGTGTGGAATCATGTACTATGTTTTATTTCTAGGTATAAAAAGGTTAAAGTGTGTTTTTTTAAAAATTATTTTTATTTTTATTTTGCAAAAGTAGTTATGTTTAATTGTTTATAGTGTTTGATTATTGAAAAAAAATTAAAACCTCATTTCATATTGGACAACACTTCAATTGTTTTTTGAAAGCATCTATATATGAGAAATATACAAGTTGGGGTTTCGAATGTTTTGGTCCCTGCAAAAAGGAAAAAGAATTTTAGTTCTTTTTTTTTTTTTGTTGGGAAGGGAGGACTTGGAAAAAATTATATTGATTATGGTTTCCTCCAAACCTCCAGAAAAAATATGAAAAAAAATTCGAATGGTACGATCTTTTCGTCATCCCATAGTGAATGAAAGGGACGATCTGAGAAAATATATACGGATACAAAGAATAATGTTTCATTTACCTACAAATAATTGTTTCACAGAATTGATTTCCTTTTAGTTAAAAAGCAACACGGATCATGGTTAGCTGGACATTTCATAATCTTTATTTTCTCCCTCCGTGGGCACATTCAAGTCTCGTATTTGGTAAACGGTCAATACCAAACCCTAGTTATGGCTGCAGACTAGCTAGCGTACTACATATTATAATGTATAATGTTTGGCAGACAATTAACTTGAGCTTTGTTATATGATACGAGGACATTTTTACAACCTTATTAACAATATAACACCAAATATCAATATTATTGTTAATTAGTAGCCTCGATTTCATTGTAATTAACTAGCTTTTTTTGCTTTCGAGAATATGAACATCCTCTTCCATTAATTTTAATTGATTATATATGTATATGCTTTGATATACAACTCACTATTATGGGTTGTTGACACTTTATAATTATTTACTTTTTAAGTCCCATCATGTACATATAACAATATGTTTGAATAGTTTTTTTCTCTTATTATGGAAATAATGTCTCCCGTTACGAGACAAGTTGTTCGTATCGCACGTTTAGTGATTGATTTCGATAAATCCCGACAGACTTATTAAATATTTTAATTGTTCTTTTAAAATATATATATATATTCTTTCTAAAGAATACTAGAAAGTATAGTATTTTTTTTATTTAAAATATGACACTTTTACGGGTCAGAGGACTATCAGGACCAACCGAGATTAAATCATATAAGTACGGTCTGGATAACTACTTCCAGCAAAGGGAGACGAGAACTACCAGGACCAACGGTCCTAACAACTACTCCCAACAATGAGAGAGTTCTACCCACACAATTGTTTTTTTTTTTATGGATAATAGCGAAAATATATATTTATATATATAAGAATTTGAATCTTGATGGCTTGGAGAATTTTAAGACTTCTAACTACTAAGACAAGAATCTCGTTTAACCACATGATAGTATTAGTGATATGAAATTAGGCATTTAAAAATAAGTGACGTAAATTAGGTAGATAAATAACTATATGACTTATATGTTATATCAATTGGGATCACATCGTATTAATGAAATCTTGACTTGGGATACTTAAAAACATTTACAGGAATCGTGATAATTAATATTCATCACCAACGATCATAATGAAAAATCAGATTATCGATTTATCGTACCAATTGGTGAATATAAAAATTTAATAGATATCATGTTGATAAATCTAAAAAATGAATGCATGTATCATGTATTATTGTTCCCTGATATAAACTTTTTATTATAAAAATAAAATAAAAACCCACGTGGTGGGTCCATCAAATGTTTCAGATCTCAAATTTTTTTCTTTTAGGAAATTTAGATCTCTAACTTGGCTGGTTGTCCATTTAATTTTTCAGGTTAAAGGCCACATTATTTATATATCCAATCCAAAATCGAAATATATTACCGTTCCAATTTTCAACTCACACAAATATATACTGTAAGTCCTCTATATATAATGATACTCTATATAAAAATAAACTTGTCAATATAAATTTAGTGATAATAATTTATTTTTTAGAGTTATTACTACATTATTAAATTTACGGATACATAAATATTTTTTTATTGAAGCCGAATAAATATATTGTAATAACATCCGAATTTTACCATATTTATGTAATAATATCACCCCAGTTTTGTCAGGGGGTATTATCTATTTTCACTATATTTTTACAGTTTTACTCTTAAAAGTTTATTGTAAGAAAAAGGTAGAAGTCATACTTATATGCCATACAACTCAACATTAACTCGTATATATATATATATTCAAGATGTTATAAGTTTAATTAAAAATGAGAGAATTTATATTTTCATGATTCTATAATGAGTAGGTCCATTTGATTTTTTCTTGATATCAGTGAGATTATTACTATCCTAAATTTATGATAGATCAACGATTACGAGGATCTTGTCCAATTGCGGATGTATATCTAATATATCTCTCTCATGATCAGCCTAATTAGGTTTCTATGCAATTAAAAAAAAATTGTGGGTTTAGAATAATTAATTTGATTATGTTCCCATCTACCATTATAATCATATTCACATTTTTTATTTATATTTCTTTCTTTTAAAAATTATTAAAATAAATATAATTCGAATTTATAATTTTATTAATGGAGTGTGGGAGATTTAATATCGGTCGATGGACCACCTCAATGTCAATCTATTATCATACTTCTTAATATGTAAAATATGCATAGATAGTAAATTATTATTACTTGAAATTAAATATTTTTTTAATGTGATAAAAAAATTGAATTTAATAATAATAAGAATAAAAAATAAGTTCAATTTATCCGGTAATAAATCTTTTATACTCACATCAATTAAATTAAGTTCAAAATATTTATTATCTCTCAATTATAGTTAAAGATAAATAAATAATTGTAAAGTTTATTCTTTATAATAAAGAATTAAAATATTAGTACCAAAAACAAACGGACGGTGGAGATTGCTCAATGAAAATTGCACATGAAGAAATCATCTATTTATTTATCATAAACAAAGTTTAAACAAAAATATTATAAATGTGAACAAATTAATATTTGGTACATCAAAGTTTGTGTATACTATAATGTTTAATAGGAATCCGATACCTTGGAGAATAGAAACTCACTTCAAAAGTTGTGTAAAGTTATACCGAGGAAAGCTTCCACTTCCATGCACACTCACAAATCCCAAATGATTGGGGCATGAGATTCATTATTTATTATTGGGAATTTAGTAAAATTGTCCAAAAATTAGTCAACAATTGTAAAACTATCCAGACTCCACTAATTTTTGCAACCTCTATCCCAAAGCCTTTTTTTGGATAAAATTGCCCTTACTTTTACATTTGACCCACTGTATTCATATTTTCACTTTACCATTTTTTGACCAAATTGTTTTTACTGTTATTCATCTCAACTGCTGTTCATCGCCGGAGCTGTTCGTCTTCTTCGTTTGTGTTCTGTACTGCTGTTCGTTCGTTCGTCTTCTTCGTTTCGTCTTTGTTTGCACCGGAGCAGGTTCCGCCGTAGTCGCGTTCTTCTTCGACGACAGTAAGAAAATCGCAACATTCCAGAGCGATTCAAAGTAAGGAAAAAATTTATTGTTCTGATTATTTGTTTACAAATCATTGTTTTGGGCATCGGGCCACGTCTGGCCGATGGTTTTGTTTCATCGGGCCACTGTGTCTAAGTGGCCCGATAAAACAAAGCCATCGGCCAGCTGAGACCCGATAATTTTTTCATCGGGTCACAAGCAACTAAATTGTCTCCTTCTTCCGTGGTAACATTCCACAGCGATTGAAAGTAAGGAAAAAAGTTTGTTCATTGATTTTTTGTTTAGAAATTTGTGTTTTGGGTATCGGGTTACGGCTGGTCGATGGTTTTGTTTCGTCGGGCCACTGTGTCTCAGTGGCCCGATGAAACTAAACCATCGGCCAACTGAGACCCGATGAGTTTTTTATCGGGTCTCATCTGACCGATGGTTTAGTTTTATCGGGCCACTGTGACGAAACAAAACCATCAGCCAGCAGTGACCCGATGAAAAACTCATCGGGTCTCGGCTGGCCGAAGGTTTTGTTTCATCGGGCCACTGTGTCTCAGTGGTCCGACGAAACTAAACCATCGGCCAGCTGTGACCCGATGAGTTTTTCATCGGGTCTCCGCTGGCCGATGGTTTTGTTTCGTAGGACACAGTGGCCCGATGAAACTAAACCATCGGCCAACTGTGACCCGATGAAAAACTCATCGGGTCACAGCTGGCCGATGGTTTTGTTTTGTCAAGGTCTCAGTGGCCCGATGAAACAAAATCGTCGACTAGCCGTGACCCGATAATTAAATTTCATCGGGCCACCATGACCCGATGGTTTTGTTTCATGGTGGCACCGTGACCCGATGAAACAAACCATCGGGTCGCGGTGGCCCGATGACAAAATGTCATCGGGCCACTGTTGGCCGATGGTTTTATTTCATCGGGGCCACTGAGATGAAACTAAACCATCGGTCAGCCTGCAACCATCACAATGAAACAAAACCAGATGAAATGAAACTAAACCATCGGGTCGCGGTGGCCCGATGACATGGCTGGCCGATGGTTTTGTTTCATCGGGGCCACTGAGATGAAACTAAACCATCGGCCAGCCTGCAACCATCACCATGAAACAAAACAAGATGAAATGAAATCATCGGGCCACTGCGACCCCATGAAATAAAGCATCGGGCCACTGCGACCCAATGAAATTAAATTATCGGGCCAGTCTGGTATGATGAAATAAAATTTAAATTTGTAAACGTTATATTTTTTAGTTTGTTAATGAATTCGAAATTTTTTTTATTGCAGGCTAATAATCAATGGCAAGTGACAAGTTGATAGAGACTATAAAAATTAAGGAAAAATTTTTTTTCCATGCCAAAATGACGACGTATTGTAAATGGGGTTGCATCGGATTGATTAAGAGTAAGCTGACGGAACGACAACAACAAAAAATAAGAGGAATGTGCTTTGGGCATTTTTTAGATGTTAATGAAATGTTCTTCACGGGTCAATTTTGTCATCACATTTTGTTGCGGGAATGCCATATGAAAAATGCTGAAAATGAAAGTGTGGTTTCTGATTGGTGGGAATAAAATACGGTTCAGTGCAAACAAGTTTTGCTTTGTGAGCGGTCTATGTCTTGGGGATACAGTCGTCCCTATTATAAAGGAAGATGATCCGTGTAGAATTCTCTAGATTTAAGGGAGCCAAAAAAGTGACTGGAACCAAATTGCAAAATTTGTTCGAACGTTTGGAGGAAGAAAATGATGATGATGATGACATGATTAAATTAGCTTTGTTACTGATCTTAGAGATGACATTGCTTGGAAAGGACTTGAGGATTAAGGTCGAATATTGGGCAATGAAGTTAGTGGATAATTTAGAAGAATTCAATCGGTTCCCATAGGGTTCCTATGTATATTCAAGGACATTCAATTCTTTATCGACCTGTTGCAAAGGTCGAGATCAGAGGTTTATGGAGAAAGCTAAAAAGGATCCAAGCCATGCAACAGAGAAGATCAACCTGTATGGATTTGTCTATGCTTTTCAGGTAAATTTAAGTGTTTACATTTTTTACCCTTAACTTCTTTAAAACTCTTATTGAAACATGGTTTTGTTTTATTTGCTAGGTGTGGGCAATTGAAGCGATTCCGCTGTACTCAAAGAAGAATTATGCTACCAGGGTGTCTTGTACAGCCCCTCGTATTTTGAACTAGGAAGTCAAAACGAGTCTTGGATATGAAGCTTTGAGAACTGAGATTTTCATAAGGCGAAAGGTATGAATTAAATTAACAGACTTCTCTTAGGTATATAAAATTTATTATAACTCTATGTGGTTTGTTTTTCTTTTTTGTTGGTTAGATTTCAACGTTTCAAACTTTGAAACCCACGGATGAAGAATTGAAGTTGTCATATTTGACGGGATTAGAGAAGGCTACCATCTCAAATGATCCGTCTACCCCTAGATATAGAGATTGGTGATAAGGAAGATGACGAGTATTGTGATGACAATCATAGTGATGATGTTGCTGAAGAAGAGCAATGACAATCGAAAGATAAGCAAGCTGAAATACAAGAAGAGCGGCCTATTGGACGGAGTCCATCGGTATGTAGCCAATATTGTCCCTTAATTGTATTGTTCATTAAATATTATGTAAATGTTAATTTAACTTTTTGTTGGACATTATGCTAGGACTCACAAGATTTGCATAGAAAATTGGATGGCCTGCACACAGAAGTCAAGTGTCTACAGACTTCTATGACCGCACTGAATGATAAAGTTGACAAAGGGTTTGCAACTCTACAAACAGAACTTGATGAGATGCAGAAAGAAGTTGAGAAATTGATTGAAGTTGTTTACAAGAAGCAGGCAGTAATGAACAATTTGAAGCTGGAAATAAGGTGCCAGAGGTAATTTTTGTTTTATTTAATCATGTCGAACTTTGTTATTTCCTTTTTGACATTGTATTAATCGTATACTGTTGTATTCACTGTATCAGAGTGACGACTTCTTTGATACAACCTACAATGTAGACGATACAACTAATCTTAAAAATGATGAAGCAAATGAGGAAGGAAAGGAACCCGATCAATGCCTACAGCTTACTATTTACTCTCTCTCTCCCTTGCCGAATATTGTGAGTGCCACAGGTAATCAGAGTGTCGTTGCTCTTGAAAAAAAAAGCATTCGGCGTAAGATATGGTATGAGGACGCGTAAGCGTTCTGCATTCGTATCTAGTCCGTACGTGGACCCGACTAGACCAAAAAAGCAAAGGACACAGACTGCAAATCCAATTCAGTTCGAGTCTTTAAAATCGTTCACTCGGAAGTACAGTCGGAGTACGAGACTTTAAAAAAAAATAACAAAGCTAGGTAAGCATACATAATTTAAGTGCATAACCTATTTTCAGACTTCTTTTTTTCTTGTGATGTTTAATGTAATTTCCTCTGAATATTATACCGTATATGCAGGTGCTACGTTGGGCAACCAATAGATGCGACCCCTAAATTTTTCAAGACGTTTGAGAGTACGACCGACTGGTTAGACGGCTGGGTTAGTAAATAAATTAAAATTATTTTGTTAATTTCATGCTAATGTCATTAAGTTGCACTGTTCCTTATAATGAGTTTTCAATGACAATATTTTTTTCATGATCTAACCAAAAAACAGCACATTGAGGCTTATTTGGCAGTACTACGGAGGCGCCAGCTTTCGCATCCGACCATTTTTTCGTAAAATTACAACTTGATTGATCCATCATTCTTTGTAAGTTGTAATTGAAATAAAAATTATTTAAATGTTTTCCATGATTTACTTATAAAAAACATACTGATATGATAAATTATTGTAGACAACCCTTCAACACATATGGAAAAAACTTCCGAAAGACGAGGATGGAACCATATCGCAGGAGGCATACGATCCCCTTACCTTTCAATGGGAGGATTTTTACCTTGGGTATGTTCGCGGAGAACGACCCGAAGGGTGTCGTCCATGGTAGGAGATCGATAATGTAAGTGTAATCATGCAGCTATTTAACAGTTCAATATCTTTATAAGTTAAATGATAATTATGTGTTTAATATAGTTGTTGATGCCTGTGAATGTGGATGGTTATCATTGGGTGTTGGTGGCTGTTAATCTTGTTGAAAGAAAAGTACGGATCTATGATTCTCTATGTAAGGACACTGATCCGTCTTTTCGGGAGCAATATGTCGCCCCACTAGCACTTCTTCTGCCGTCCCTTATGTATAGCGGAGGCTATTTTGAACATAAGGGGAGACAAGTACAGGTCAATCCATTCACATGCAAAAGACTAGGTCCCGATACTGTTCCACAACAACGCGGGGCGTAAGTGAAATTGAACTCTATATTTTTATATTGATTGTTATTATAATTGATTCAATAATTGACAGTGTTATTATATTTAAATTATTGCAGTGGTCACTGTGGTGCATTTACCCTTGTGTTTGCTGAATACATTGTTACACACAGACAGAAGTTTGATTTCAATGCAAAGCAAATGAAAGCTCTGAGGAAGAAAATGTCCATTGAAATATTTGCAAACTCTGCACAGCTAGACGATGAAGAATGACCTGTATTTTTTTTGAAATTTTCATTTATGTGAATATTATTGGTTATTGGGAATGATTGTAAATTTTGGTTATTGGAATATTATTGGTTATTGGGATATTATTGGTTATTCAGAAAATGATTGTAAATTTTGTAAACGTTAATTTTTTTGCGTTGATAAAATGATTGGAAAAGTCGCATCGAACGGAAGGATGCGCAAATGATTGAAAAATGTGCTTTGAAGTGTATACATATGTTGTTAAATGCATTGATTTCGTAAATCAGGTTTTGGGTAGTTAGAAAAACAGAGGAAACTCTGGCAAAATTTTCATAAGTTAATTGATTAAAAACTCTTTCAAAAACCAAATAAAACTGTTAATTGCATACAACAAAATAGCTAATTGAAATAGTACAATAATGTCTTCCAAATTGTATAATAATGTTAATTATATTGTTCATTTCCTGCAATTATCCGAATAAAAATGCAATTAAATACAACAAAACATAAAATCATAAATAAATCAACATTATATCTTGCATATCCTCATCACCCAGATGATTCAGCTACTTTAGGATTCTTGCATGTTTGGCTGTTGTGGCCGTGGCGTCAACAATTTCTACACCTTCTGCGTACAACTTCTTCTCCAATAGAAGGTATACGTTGTTTCTTTGGTCGACCTGGTGGGCGTCGGGCAACTGGTGGAAGAACAATTGTATTTGCAACCTCAGCTGGGACCAACCAGTCACCTTGATGGCTGTAGTCCTCAAAAATCGCTCGGGGACACGGGGCACTACAACCTGTAAAGACAGAACGCACGTGACCCGCAGGACGTCTGGGACACCGGGGTGGTGCCGGCCAAAGTCACTCCGACGGTCAAGTTAGCGAGTGCTAATAAATGTGTAATGCTCGTAAATGGAGATGAGTGATACTTCCTGCTATCTTGGCAAATTGGGGTCTCCTTGATCAAAAGAGATGTTAGGTTAGAGGGTGATCGGAGAAGATCAACAATGGCCGGAGGATGTGGTTTTTGTATTAGTGATCTCCGGATCTTCGTTTTTTCCGATCCCCTTTTTATGAGGGATTATCCTCCTCTTTATAGGAGACTGATGCTTCTCCCTTTTGAGAGATCTCATCATTCTCTCTTCTCTGTCTTCCACCAAGAAAGCATCTGGGTGCTTCTTTTGATTGGGCTGCCATCAAGTGTCATTATGGCTTTATAGGACCCGTTTCAAAGTAGATCACAATCTGGTCTCCCTCGAAGCGACGGAGATTCTATGTCGTACGACATGTAGGTTTTTGTCAATCTGGACCATGATTGCGTGTCGCATGATATGCTGATTGGATGTCACCATGAGAAGGGCACGTCGTGCTACATAGGAGCTCTTCCAAGTGTGGATACTGAGTTATATCCCTTGATGCTACTCGGATGTGTGGGATATGTAGCACCGTCGTACTACATGAAAGAGCTTCATGTCGTGCGACATGGTCTTCGTACTGGTCCATCGTCGTACTACATGAGTGCTTCATGTCGAATGTATGTCGTACGATAACATGGTCTTCTTACTGGTCCATCGCCGTACTACATGAGAGTGCTTCATGTCGAATGTATGTCGTACGACAACATGGTCTTCGTAATGGTCCACCGCCGTACTACATGAGAGTGCTTCATGTCGAATGTATGTCGTACGACAACATGGTCTTCGTAATGGTCCACCGTCGTACTACATGAGAATGCAGTCCCACTTTTAGCTCCGGGCTTTGTCTTTGGGACATACTTTGGGCCATACATATTTTGGCTACTACAATGGCCTATTGGATGAATCTCACCACTGTATGCTGAAAGCAGATAAGCAATCGAGTAGTAGGGTGAGGTGAATGTTGTGTAATGCAATCCTCTATATTTTATGGCAGCTAAAGCATGTGCATATGAAATTTGATCAAGATTGAATTCTTTACAACTGTATGTACGGTTTTCTAAATCAACAATACCATTCTGTTTTCCATCATGCACCTCAAACTGGTACAATGCAATTGGGGACACCTTTATATGTTGCGCAGATTCATCACTAACCCCAATAAGTGCCTCAACCCTTTCTGTCAACTGTGTATCATAAGAAGCAGCCACTGTACGTCGATCATGAAACCAACGTTGCATCATATCTCGAATACGGTCAATCATAGCAACAATGGGTAACTCTCGAAAATTTTTCACTGCATTATTCATCGACTCAGCAATATTAGTAGTCATAATGTTGTACCTTTTTCTCGGACAAAAGGCTCGGGACCACCTCTCTTCTCCAACATCAACAACATACTGATGAGCTCCAACACTAATGCTGGACAACTGTAGCATGTAAAATGAGTGATCATTAACTCTGTATGCCTTGGCTGCCTTCCGAAATGGTATGGAAAGATCTTTGTTCTTATAAATAGAAATCATAAATGCACGAAACAAGCACCGTAGTATGCATTTGGAAAAACCGTTGCAATAGCTTTGATAATACTGTTTTTCCTATCAGATACAAAAACAAGATCTTCAACATCTCCAATGGTATCATGCAGACAAGATAGAAACCAACTCCATACAGCATCATTCTCAGAATCCGCAACACCAAATGCCAAAGGAAATATTTGGTCGTTCTCGTCCTGACATACACCGACAAACAAGATGCCACCATATGAACCCTTCAGAAACGTGGCATCAATTGCAATAACCGGTCTAATGGCAGCATTAAAACCATCTATGCACGCTTTCATGGAGAAGAACATATACATGAACCTATTTTCATCATCAGTCTTGATGTTCGTCATCGTCTCTGGGTTTGTTTCCTCTAACATGTGACAATAATAAGGTAACATACTAAAAGAAACTTCAGCTGATCCGTGTACCTCTTCCATAGCAATATGTTTAGCCAGATATCCTTTGTGGTAATTTACTGTAATGCCCAATTCATTTTGGATATCTCTTATGATTTGCTTTGGTCTGTAGATACGACCATTACGAAATTTCTCCTTGATATGTTGTCCAATAAACTGTGCACTAGCCTTTCTATTCCATGAAAACCTTTTCTCCATTGAGCAACTGTGTTTGTCGTCAAATCGTATAATCCGAAAAAAAATCAGTGTTTGTAACCTTGAATGCATGTAGCCGCCATTTGCATTCTCCAACAGCACAACGTACCTCAAAACGTGAAGTATCCGACTTCCACACTTTCAAATTGAAACGATTTGCAGCAGCGTACCTTCTTAGTTGAGAGTGCAACTCTTTTTTACTGTCAAAGACTTCCCCATTTGCAATCAGAATCGGCATAGCTCTCGAAGCTACTTCGACATCATTAATTGAACACATTACAGACGTGGCTCGAACCAACTCTTCATTACTGTTTCCAACACCCTGAACATCTTGGGACTTCTCACTATCTCTGGCTTCGTTACTAAAATCATCAACAAATTGAACTTCATCATCAACCGTAGCATCATTTAAATTTGGTGTGTAGCCCTCCCGAATGTAGTTACTTCCCTTCGATGAAGGAAACTGAAGATTGATGGGATGGTGTTGTTGATTAGATGACTCTGGAAAACATTGTTGTTGCAATTGTCGATCACTATGCTCAATCTCAAACACGGTTATACAAACTAAAGGGTCAATATTTTTTTGACGTAATAATATTACAATATCATCATCATCACTTATCTCTACAGGCATGCTTGGGCGGATGGTATGAGCAACCGTCTTTATAATGACTCGAAAGCAGTTTTTGTCAATCCCAGTGACGGCATACACTTTATCTAATAGTTGAGCAAAAGTTGCATCTCTTGGAAATAACACCTATTTTGGTCTCTTGCCATTATACCAATAAACCCCTTGTTCACATACCCAATGTTCATCCCAGTTAATTATCAACTGCACATCATCCATGCTCCTTCCTGCATTAAAATAAAAAAATTAAATAAAACTTAAATTCAATTAAAGTATCAAAACTGTCGGGCTGGCCTGAACAAAAACCATCGGGCCAAAATGATGAAAATACAATTTCAAGGCCATCGGACCGCCATGATGAAAATACAATTTCAAAACCATCGGGCCGCCATGATGAAAATACAATTTCAAAACCATCGGGTCAAGGCCATCCGGCTGCCATGATGAAAATACAATTTGAAAACCATCGGGCCGTCATGATGAAAATACAATTTCAAAACCATCGGGCCAAGGTCATCGGGCCAAGGCCATCAGGCCGCCATGATGAAAATACAATTTCAAAACCATTGGGCCAAGGTCATTGGGCCAAGGCCATCGGGCCGCCATGATGAAAATACAATTTGAAAACCATCGGGCCGCCATGATGAAAATACAATTTCAAAACTATCGGGCCAAGGCCATCGGGCCGCCATGATGAAAATACAATTTGAAAGGCCATCGGGCCAAAACCATCGGGCCGACATGATAAAAATACATGATGAAAACCATCGGGATAAAAACCATCGGGCCGCCATGATGAAAACCATCGGGACAAAAACCATCGGGCCAAAAACGATGAAAAAATATGAAGAAAAACCATCGGGCCAAAACTATCGGGCCGGCATGATGAAAATTTTTTTTATAAAAATTTGTTCTTCATTTTTTTGATGGAGGATTAACAAATGTGAAATGCCTACAACTGATTGAAACCCCATAAAAGTGTACATTGACTAAAAAAAAAAAGTTTAACACTAACCTTGGAATTTTTGAAGAGAGAACTTTGTGAGATGGATCTTCTTTTATTTGCAAGAGATAACTTGAGATTTTCTTAGCTTAGGTTGGATAAGAGATTTATGGAAAAGAGAAGAGAGGAAAAATAAAAAAAATGTGAAGAAGAGAAGAGAAGAAGAGAGAACCGGGTGAGGTGAAGAAACCTTGACTAGATGAAGAAGAAGAAGAAGACAGTGATGAGTGGGTCAAATGTAAAAGTAAGGGCAATTTTATCTAAAAAAAGGCTTTGGATAGAGGTTGTAAAAATTAGTTGAGCTTGGGTAGTTTTACAATTGTTGACTAATTTTTGAACAATTTTGCTAAATTCCCTTTTTAATAAAGTTATTTCTAAGGGCAAACTACAGTTAGCATAATTGTAATTTATTCTTATTAAAAATAATAATAATAATTAGTTATTTAATCCTTAGAATGACGTGTGTGCTTGACAGGTGCATGACCTGATCTATCCTTTCTCCTTACACGGGTATATGCAATTATGCAAAACAAGAAGGATAAAATTGGAAGATAAAAACGGGGACCCACAGTTTCAAGTGGGCTTTGGACACCGTGATTCGGCGGTTATGAAATTTGAGGTTAGCATCCTCTCCTACGGTAACCTTTTTCTAAGTTTTTGTAAATTTAATAATATGTGTATTTAATGATTAGAATTTTATATTTTATTCTCTTTCTTCTTAAATAACTTTTATATATCTAAAAATACGTGTTACATCTACCAATTTAACGGTTAGAATTTTTATACAAAAATTTAAGAAAAACTTAATTTAGGAGAGGATCCTAATTCAGAAATTTGACCCCAAAATTTTTTAACTTCTTTTTTTTTTTTTTTTGTTAATTCCAACTAGCATTTATTTTTCATCAACTCCCCATCCATATATCTAGGCTGCCACCTACTTAAAGAAATCCCGTCCGCCTCCTCCCACCCTTTGACATAAATATAATATATTAAATTTTGTATAAAGGGCTTGTAAATTATAAATTTATTGAAACCAATTTAGATGAAATTATTTTTATTAAAATAGAATTTTTTTTTTTATGAAACGGTCTTTACTATAGTGAGATCGTATAATTATATATATTTTTATTTTTACTAAATTTATATGAAATAGTTTTTACTATAGTGAACCGTATAATTATATTATATTATATTATATTATATCTCATTTGATTTAATTTCATTTTTATAATTTTCATAATAGGATATAGTATCATATAATTGAATTGTCTCGCCTGTTATGTAGAAAAATTATTTTGACAAAAATTTTACTTTCAATGTTAATTTTTTTTATATAATATAGTAATCCGAAAATATGATCAAATTTAATAAGAAGTCACGCTGATCCTTAGTAATCCTACGGGTTAATTAAATGCCCATTGATAGAATTTATGTGTATTGCATAAAATTATTTTTCAATCTGGGTCAAATATTAAAAATATTTTGAAATTGTCCCTTGATTTTTTTCTTTTTGGCTATGGATCACAGATGATGATTGATGGATGACAAGATCATTGACTTGTATCATTAACACTTACCGGTTACCATCAATACAAAAATCTTTAAATAATATATTTTCTCTTAAAAAATGAAAAAAATAGTTAATATGACAGTTCACATATGAAACCATCCATGGTTTGGCAGTACCATCGCTTAAAACAAAAACATGAATGATCCTATGGAAGACCAGACCTGTAATAAATTAAGAGAAGAAAGAAGACAGCTTTCAAATAAATAATAAAAACCCAACACAGATCTCTCCAGAAACTTGTTGACACAGTTACACAGAAGCACAAAGCCGATGTAGGAAAAAGCCAGAGAGACCCATGTCTGCAAATTTCACTTGTTTCTGCACAACCTCACCATCACAATCAGTTTTGAGTTTCAGTTGAATTGAGGTGAGAGAGCTACCCTCTCCACACCACTTTTTGTTGTACCATTTACGTACGAAATCCTCTGTTTTATTGCCCACCTACTTCCTCTGAATCTGGTTCTCTTTCCTTTCTTTTCAGCGTTTCCTCAACTTGCTTTTGTTGTTTTTTATGTCCAAATTAAGAGCACCCATTTACTGACTGTCATGTTTTTCGTTGACTAAAAGTCATCTGGGTCCGTGTCTTATACCGTGGATGATTAAATGAAGAATTGCCATAAGTTTTTTTCAACTCGTCACTGTTGTTTGGCGTGGAACTTTTTCTCCGTGTTGCTTCAAAGATAAGATTTTGTCTGCCTGCAAGTGCAACACGCTGGTCTGCAGATTTCTTCTTTATTTGCTTCTTCTACTTGCTAGTTTGGACTTTTAGCATTGTAATCAAGAGGTTAAAGAGGTTTTTTTTTTTAATATCTTTTTTCACATCTATAGATATCTGGCCATGTTTAAATGTCAAAATTCTTTTCTTTTTTGTTGGGTACCAGAATTATGAATTGTTAACTCAAGATATCTTCTAGGCTGATCCCTGGGTTGATTTACAAGCAGAATTTTTAGAGAATTTGGTAGATTCAATTGCTGAGTATATAGAGTTTGTGATTGGCTGTTTGGTGTATAAATACTTGATAAAGGTCTCTCTTTTTCAATATATTCTTTGGTTGTTGTCAAAATTTTCTTCCTTTCCTTTTGGTACCGCCTTCTTGAACTTCTTTGATGGTTGTGGCCATGGAAACTTGGAGTTTCACCCATCTCATGGCCTTCATTTCACTCTCTATTTTCCTTTACTCTGAAACTTGTACGGCTAGTGTTCGAACTATTGGCAAAATACTTCCAGGGTATCAAGGGTCTCAAATGAATTGGATTGACAATGATGGTTTGTTTCTCTTGTCCAACAACTCTGATTTTGCTTTTGGATTTCAAACTACCGAAAACGATGTCACATTGTTTCTGCTAGTTATTATGCATAGGGGCAGTACAAGTACAATCTGGACTGCAAATAGAGGGTCACCTGTTTCAAACTCTGACAAGTTCGTGTTCAATGAAGATGGTAAAGTGTCGTTACAGAGAGGGGGGAGTGCTGTTTGGTCAATAGATGCAAATGGCCAATCTGTTTCTGCATTGGAGTTGCAAGATTCGGGAAATCTGGTTTTGCTTGGGGACGGTAATAGGGTAGTTTGGGAGAGTTTTAGCCATCCCACGGATACCCTTATATCGAACCAAAATTTTACGGAGGGAATGAGACTTGTCAGCAATCCTAGCTCCAATAACTTGAGCTACTTTCTTGAAATTAAGTCTGGAGATATGATCCTATCGGCAGGTTTCCAAACTCCACAGCCTTATTGGTCCATGGGGAAGGATAATCGAAAAACTATCAACAAAGGTGGTGGGGAGGTCTTTTTGTCATCTCTTAGTGCAAACTCTTGGAGATTCTATGATCAGAACAAAGTATTGTTGTGGCAATTTATATTCTCGGATAATATTGATGTGAATGCCACTTGGATTGCGGTTCTGGGAAATGATGGCTTTATCTCTTTCTACAATCTCCAAAATGTAGCGTCAAATGGCGCTTCAACTACAAAGATACCTAAGAATCAATGCAGCACACCAGAACCTTGTGATCCATATTATGCTTGTTCTGGTAGCAACAAGTGCCAGTGCCCTTCAGCTCTTAGCTCGATAAATTGCAAAACTGGGATTGTCTCTACCTGTGGTGATTCAAAGGGCTCTACGGAGCTTTTGAATGCCGGGGATGGGCTCAATTATTTTGCACTAGGGCTTGTTCCTTCCACTTCAAAAACTGATTTAGATGGTTGCAAATCCTCTTGCCTTGGTAACTGCTCGTGCCTTGCATTGTTCTTCGAAAACAGTTCTGGGAACTGTTTCCTGTTTGACAGGATAGGTAGCTTTCAAAGCTCAGATCACGGCTCTGGTCTTGTTTCATACATCAAGGTGTTGAGTAATGGAGGCAGTGACTCAAATGCCGGAGGGGATGGAAGTAGCCAAAAACACTTCCCAATTGTTGTGATCATAGTTATTTCAACTGTACTTGTCATCGCCTGTCTGCTCTATGTGGGAATTAGATACTACAGGAAGAAGAGCAAAGTGCCAGGATCTCCACAAGAGACATCAGAAGAAGATAACTTTTTGGAGAATTTATCTGGGATGCCGATCCGTTTCAGTTACAAAGATCTCCAAAGTGCAACTAATAACTTCTCTGTAAAACTTGGGCAAGGAGGGTTTGGCTCAGTTTATCAAGGGGTTCTCCCGGATGGAACTCGATTAGCTGTGAAGAAGCTGGAAGGCATCGGTCAGGGCAAAAAAGAATTCAGAGCTGAAGTTAGCATCATTGGCAGGATCCATCACCACCACTTGGTCAAGCTCAAAGGCTTCTGCGCTGAAGGAACCCATCGGCTTCTTGCCTACGAGTACATGGCAAATGGGTCCTTGGATAAATGGATTTTCAAGAGAAACAACGAGGAGTTCCTGCTGAACTGGGAAACTAGATTCAATATAGCTCTGGGTACAGCTAAAGGGCTTGCTTACCTCCATGAAGATTGCGATGCGAGAATTATTCACTGTGATATAAAACCTGAAAATGTGCTCATTGATGAAAATTACCTGGCCAAGGTCTCGGATTTTGGTTTGGCTAAACTAATGACTCGCGAGCAAAGCCATGTTTTCACAACTATGAGGGGCACAAGGGGGTACCTTGCACCGGAGTGGATTCACAAACTACGCCATATCAGAGAAAAGTGATGTGTACAGCTACTGGAATGGTGCTGTTGGAGATCATTGGAGGAAGGAAGAACTTTGACCCCAACGAGACCTCGGAGAAAACTCATTTCCCGTCCTACGCTTTCAAGATGATGGAAGAAGGGAAACTGATAGATATAGTCGATTCGAGAATGAAGACGACTGAATACGACGAGAGGGTATTTACCGCCCTGAAAGTTGCATTGTGGTGCATACAAGAAGATATGCAACTAAGGCCACCAATGTCCAAAGTAGTGCAAATGCTTGAAGGTATCTGCCCAGTTCCTCAGCCCCCCACATCCTCTCCTCTGGCGGCTCGTCTTTACACAGGTTTCTTCAAATCCATCAGTGAGGAGGGCACTTCCTCAGGACCATCAGACTGTAACAGTGATGCATATCTCTCCGCCGTGCGCCTCTCCGGCCCCAGATAACAGTTACTGAATATTAGATTTGAAGCTTGCAAGTTTAGCAAATTCATGTATACTTCCCCTTCCACATATATATCATATGTCGTTGTATAGTTGTTAAGACTATTCAAATTTTGTAATACTACTAATCGCATTAGTACATCTGCTTCCTCACTAGTTTGTTTGCACTCTGCTGCTCTCTTTATGTAAATCAAAAGACTCTTGAGACTTGCAATTCTTATCATTTTAAGTTATTTAATTGAAATATAATTCTTTTAAAATGAAAATTTGAAAAAGAAAATGCAGACTCTATATGTCATGTATGGTATATGAGAACCCTTTGATTAAATATGCAAAATTATAATATATTCTTAATTTTTAGAAAAAAAAAACAAATTATTGGATTATTTGTTGCAAATAATTTTTAAGTCAACTCTATTTATTTATCAACAAGCCAACCAATACGATGCATCTAATGTCAAACTTTTGCTGGACCCGACCACAGCCAAACACGCCACCTTTAATTATAAAATACAAATTCTCGAAAAAAAGAAAAAGAAAAGCAGAGACTCTCTCTGGACCGTCCGTTGGCGATGAGTTCATCGACTACCTTCACGAGCTCCTGCTGCTCCACCTCCTACTCTTCCCCTCTCTGTCTCAAATTCAAATTCAAATTTCCCTCCAAATCACAACCTTTAACTCCCTTAACGGTCGAATTTGGCGCCAATTCTCTCAGAATCTCTTCCTCCTCCATCAACTATCAAGTCTCAGGTGAGTGAATGTTGATTAAACTAAACGGATTCTTGATAATATCAGAGTTCGTGATTCACGTATTTTAACCGATTCTTGATAATATCAGAGTTCGTGATTCACGTATTTTTTTCTTTTTATTGCTTCTTTTTGTTACAATTTTTTATACAGGTCCAAAAAATTGTCCTTGCAATATAAATAGGAGGAAAGGGCTGTTCTTCACAGCTACGCTTCCGTTTCTTCTTCCTCTCCATGAACTTGTGGAGGAATTTGGTGCTAATGCAGCCGAGTAAGTTTACAAATAAATTTTAAAAAAAAAATTGAAAATTTTGTTGCTTTTTCAAGAATTTTGTGTTTCTTGATTGACACCGAAGGTCAGGTACGAGTGAGTATGATCTAGTTATCAGAGAAGAGGCGGCGAAGGTGGTCTCGAAAGGAAAGGCTGCTGGCGTACTTCGTCTTGCATTTCATGATGCGGGAACTTTTGAAATGGATAACAATTCAGGTATCTATCTATTTTCGAACTCGAAGAATTGAGCTTCTTCGAAAGAGGATTTCGAATGATCGACGTGTTTGATAATGAGCTTTATGCTTATTAATTACTAGTTTATTATTTGCTAAATGATATTCACTGCCTCACTGTATAAAAATCATATATGTGTATGTGCGCACGTGTATAGGATTTTTAATGATCTCTTGAATTTACCATACCTTGTTATATTTAGTGCAGGTGGTATGAATGGTTCTATAGTTTATGAACTCGAAAGACCTGAAAATGCAGGCCTTAAGAAATCTTTGAAGGCATGCCCTCTCTCTCTCTGTGTTGCACTTTTCATGAATGCTTTACATATCTTAGCAGATGTATATGTGTACAGATATGTGTATTGGCGAATATGAATTATGCTTTCTTAACGGAATGCTCTGAATTTCGTGACATAAAAATCCAGATAAATTAACCTCATAGTGGATGTGTTGTTAATTGTTTAGATTCTAGAGAAAGCAAAGAGCCAAGTGGATGCAATTCAACCAGGTTTTCAACATCTCAAATGCCACTGAAAAGTTTTTGATAGTTATATAAATGTGGTGCCATGCTATTGATGTCTGAATTTCTCCATTGTCAGTATCCTGGGCAGACATGATTGCTGTGGGTGGAGCTGCAGCGGTTTCAGTTTGTGGAGGTCCATCAATCCCAGTTTCTTTGGGTAGAATAGATTCAATGTAAGGGGTTCTGTTTCTACTTTAATAGATTGACATGACATAAAACTTAAAATCGGTTCAATTTGGTACATACAGATGCTTCATCGAAGAGTACTAATAGGTCTTTTGCAATTCAAGTCTTCACAGCTTGTTGTATGACTAACTGTTTTACTTTATAGGGAACCTGATCCTGAAGGAAAACTTCCTGAAGAATCTCTGGATGCTTCTGGTTTGAAGCAATGCTTTCAAAGAAAAGGCTTCTCGTGAGTTTACAGTAGCAAACGTAGTTTTCCTTCACACATTCTTTGCTAGCTTAATTCTATAACAAATATAAGTACAACAGTTTTTTTTTTTTTTTTATAAATTTACTTTATGTAGTTAGAATGTCATTTTGCCTAATCTACCATAAACAGTATTCGCTGATATCTTGATTTTATTTACAGAACACAAGACCTTGTTGCTTTATCTGGAGCTCATACTCTGGGAAGTAAAGGTTTTGGTAATCCAACTGTTTTCGACAATTCTTACTTCAAAATTCTTCTGGAGAAGCCATGGCAGTCTTCTGGTAAATAGCCTAACATAGTACTCATTTTCTATAAAAGTAGTTGTCTCCTAACTCTCCAATCATATTATTCCCTCCGCTTACCCTGTGCTAACAGTTGAAATTATTAGCATTGTGAAAGTACTAGATGGGCCAGGTATTCTTACAGTTCTATATTTCTGGAAATTGAGAGCATTGTTAGCTGCCAGCTAGTGACCAAATCCACTTTTATCAATCAGTGTAATAAAATTATCACCTGATAGAAGAGGAAGAGCTAATGGATTTTGGGATCTGGCCTTTGATATGTGTATATATATATATATATAGTGTGTGTGTGTGTGTGTGTGTGTCCATGCCTTGGGCTCCCACTCGTGATCTTCAAATTCAAATTTTAGTTTCATATGATTCAATGGTAATTTTAGAAAATATTTTTCTGTCGATGATATTGGTTCTCCATTTTCTGCTTAAAACTAAGATTTAATTGAATTAATTGTTGCTTATTGACAAGTTGTTTTCTTTTCTCATCTATTTATTTACATGATTGTATTCTTTTACTTGTAGGTGGAATGTCAAGCATGATTGGACTCCCTTCAGATCGCGCACTTGTGGAGGATGTTGAGTGCTTGAGGTTCGTCATCTTTAAAAAGCTTCTTGATCTACCATTAGTTGTGTCGTGTCTGCTTTCTTTCATCAGCCAGCTAAGTAATCATGAACTATTCCAACTTCCAAGTGTGATTATTGTTGAATATTTTGCTAATAAATATCTTTAAAAAAATAAAATAATAAAAGCAAGCCTTTGAACCATACCTTTGAACCATTACCTGTGATGATTGACTAATGACTGCAATTTATGAAAATCAATTTTGAAATTGTCGCGTTTGAACACATTCGCATGTTCATACTTGGTAGAACTATCGGCTTCCATATTTTTTGGAGTCCCATTATTTAAAGCTGAGAGTATAGTTTCTAAAGGAAGGTTATTATTTTTATAATTCACAGATGGATCAGAAAGTATGCTGACAATCAGAATCTCTTCTTTGAAGACTTTAAGAACGCTTATGTTAAAATGGTGAACACAGGTGCTCGTTGGAAAAGCTTGTGATATATTTTCCAATACCAACAATTTCAGTCGCGTACACTGGATATAGTGGTAATTTTGCTTCTTTTTCTTTAAATTTTTATTTTATCCGACATGTCATCGTATTCGTATATTGTTTTGATGCAAGGAAATAGACCCCGTTACGTATTTTTTTCAATCACAAAGGTATAAAAAAATTACGTTACTATAAATCAAATCTTCTTGCTAGTCTCGTGATTTCAGATAGATAACGGTGACAATAGAAATGGGTCGTTGGACGGGCAATGACAGCTAGGCCCAAAGGAAATGATTAAGTGGGCCCTGGATTTGTTGAGCTCGGCCTAGGTTTCCTTGCCACTTTAATATGCAAAACACAGTTTTCTTTTGTGAGTTTGGAAATATGTATTTTCCATTTCAATGGTTAAATCGTTTTAAATATCATAGTTATAAAATATTAAAATTACATTTGGATTAACAGTTATTTTATTTTTTAAAAAATTGTGTGCAAAGCCAAAAATGTTTTGGATTTTGTTGTGTAAATATACATGATCAAAAAAGAATAAATTGGAATACAAAACATAGAAATTATATTCACTCTCTCAGTTTTTTTTTATAATTAATTTGGCTAATTTGTATACATTTAATGATTTAATTTAATATAATTTATAAACCACAACTTCTTGCACATAAATGATTGTTTTGAGAACCAAAAGGACTGAATTGTTGTAGCATTTCATGGAAAATTTTGCAACATAATTATTAGACAGAAGAAGGGGTTTTTTGATGGGTGACCCATTATCAGCTGTCAAGCTGATGTGAGAAGTTCTTTTTGCTATCAATGGAAAATGGTGAGTTTATTTATTTTATTTTTTTATAAGCCAACTTGTGGGTGTCATTGTAGGCCCAGCCCCCACCTTCAAAATCTCATTATTAATTTATTATATATGCTTGTGAAAGAGAAAGAAAACTTCTCTTGAATCTTTGATGATGATGAATAGAGAAGAAAAAAAAAAGCACTTGACTTCCATTGAAAAAATCACTTATCAATTGGATTAATATCATCGTACCTGTATTGCTTGTGTATGAAATGGTCTGCGTCCCATTTTCACTGCATGTGTCTTCTTTGGATTGATTCCAGAATTCTCTGTAAGATCAACCGCTATAAGTACTAAAAAGTAATGGAGGGTCTCTCACACCTTATTTATTTGTTGACAAATATGAGATATGAACTTTTATGACAAATATAAAAATAAATGTATTAAACACTTGAATTACTAGTAAATGTGTATTAATTTATATTTAATACAGCGTATTACTATACCATTTTATAATTTAAATGATAGTTTTATTATTGTTTATTAAAAGATTTTCTGTGATTATTTCTAATATGGAATTAGTCAATCATCCACTTTGGTGACTCTAGAGTAGAGTTTCGGACCAAATTGTATTTCCCAATAAAAAATATATTTAAGTTTTGAACTCCAAAATTTTCTTATGATTAATCAAACATGATTTCACTAGTACTTGTCTATAGTGATGCATTTTGAGGTTTCATGAGGGGCCAAGTATTAGAAAAATCTCCCAAAAAATGAAGATAAGTATGTTAATTGATAAAGGGAAGACAAGTATTATTATTTTTCTCCATGAATACACATTATCTCATCACATATCCACCATATTAAACAGTTTTTAGAGAGTCCTATGTGACAGTGATGACTCTTTACTTTAGTTCAATGTATTCTTTTCAATGATTTATGAACCATAACCCTTACCAATGATTCTCTTTTATAAATTAACATAAAATCACACTTAGTGAAGTTTGGACATTTCTCTCTGAATATCAACTTTTTTAGTGTATGTTTGAAAGAGTTATTCTACTGATTAAAAGAGCTTTTTTTTCCTCAAAATCTCTTTTTAATTTTTTTTTTAATCATTTAGTTGCTACTCTAATACAGCTTTTGGATGATTAAAATAATTATTTTACTCCTAGAAGTTTAAATTTTAAACTTTTTCAAGTAAATATTTTTGAGTTTTTAAAATATTAAAATATTTAGTTCTGATTTGAGTAGGCTCATAATAAGGAACATTCTACCTTTGGAACCGGGGCCTGGCCATCCTTTATTTGCGGTCGACGTTTCGGATTGTATTTTATTAATTTTGTAATACCTTTTTAACTTAAAACTAAATGATTAATATCTTTAAAAACTTTATTTGTAGAAATTTTATTTATAAAAAATCTATTTATAAATGATTTATTTGGAGAAATCATTTTAAACGGACAAAGAATTTAGACAATGGAATAAAAATATTAGTATTTTTGATGAATTTTGTACTTCAAATTGATATATATATATATATATATTCTGTGGTGGGTCCTTTTTGTTGTGATTGTTCAAAAGAAGAATGAATGTCGAGAAGGGAAGAGAGAAAATATTAGGTTAATTTTCATTTCAAGAAAGAGAATTATTGGTTGACCCACACCCATTACCAATTTACCACCTAAAAGTGGATATCTGGGTTTCATCGCTTCTAAGTTCTAACTATTGTGGACAAAAGATTTTCTACTTCCCTTTGAGAGAGACAGCGATTTTTTTTTATTCCACTTTGCTGTCCTCTTAAATCATTTTCCAAACAAAAAAGTATTGCTCTTAAATAATAATTTAAAAACATCTCACTATCGTCGATGAATAAATAATGTACACGGAGATTTTTCCACAGCTTCTCTGTACACGGAGATTTCTCCACAGCTCCTCTATAGGGAGAGTTATTTTTCGAATTATACCGGTAATAGTTAATCTCGTTAGATCTTAACAGACCACTAATGAAATCAGTGTCAACACTAAAAAAAAAATGTATTATATAGTTAACCACTTATTTTACTTTCTTCTTCGACAAACAAAACTATTTTCTTACTAATCAAAGCACTAGAAAATAAGATAAGATGAGGTTAGTCAAATGAGATGTCTCTCACACTTATACTTTGAGATTGTGAGTTTGAATTCATGTCCCCTTCTCTAAATCCCAAATTAATTGTAATAGCTAAAAAAAATTAGAAAATGATCAACTTCGTTTTTACATACAATGTATGTTAAATATATTCAAATAACTATATGTATGTATGTATGTATACATTTATGACCTGTAACTAATATTTTTTTTCTTTATTGTTTGTTTTATTTTTCTTATATATGACTTATGTAATAAAAAAAAAGTTAGAGATTTAACAATTACATGTGCAATTACTAATGTAAATAATAAACTTAGAATAATTAAAGGAGATTTAATTAACCAAAAAATGAGAATATAAATTGCAAATAACATGAAAATAAAAATGAGCCAACATATGTATGTCTTTACTCTTTGGCCTTCAAAATATGTCATGTAATCGTATGTTGTATGTCAAAATAAATTGATGTGCGAGAGACGTGCGAGGTGACGAAACAAACGTTTGAGGACGACCCACCTTGCACGTGCGAAATTCTATAGAATGTTTGGAAAAATTAAAATAGTGAAGAGATGAGGGGGCCCATGCAATTTTGTCAGCTCTCACCTGCACTCTCTCCTCATAGCACGTGCCGTGTAGGGACTGTCTTGGAATTGTCTCCTGTCTATATATATAGACAAATTATATAATATGAAATCATGCAATTAAGAGGACTTTTTGACAAAAAAACTGATAATTCATTTGAACAAATTATCAAAATCTTATCTTGTTGTGCTGACCAACTTGCCTTAAAAGCATTCCTTGTATTATCATTGGTTTGTTGGTAATACTAATCCATCTTATTTAAGTTATATGGTTTTTGGTTACACCAATATTTTATTTAACCTAATTTATTTTATTTGAAGAAAACTAAAAACAATGATAAATTATACTATTCAGTTTGATAATATTTTAAATTCGAGTTGTCACACTGTAAATATTATATCAAAAAATAGATAACCAGTATTGATATCATTTTTAAATTGTTTAAATTTTTTATGATGGCAGTGATCAAGTGTTTTTTTTTTTTTTTTTGCTATTATAATAATTATTTTTCGAAATAAGATGTCTAAAAATTAAAAAATAAAAGGAGGAGATTAGTGATATGACTTTAAATGTGTTCAAATAATTAAAAATGTAGTTTAAAAAGGTATAAAATCGTTGTTTCTAAGATTATATATATATATATATATATATATTTTTAAAAAATTTAAGTTGGAGCATCCCTAATGGTATTATATATAAAATACTTTTCATATTTAATGAAATTTTAAGTTAAATAATCTCCAATATTATAAAAAAAATCTTCACTCCCCACTTTCACCGACTCCCCTTTGCATTTTATGATGGTTTCAGTCTCATTTACACACGCACGCACACACGTACCCACAATCTTTTTTAATATTTTTCTTAATTCCTCATCAATTGTTAGATTTATTTACTTTTACATTATCAACAACTCACAAACCATTAATTGAGTTTTGACATAAGTTTTATTTTATAATAGAGTAGACAATACGAAGTGAGTACACTGGTATGTTCCTCACACTTATAATTCCGAAAATTATAAGTTCGAGTCTTATTCTCCTCCTTCAAATTTCTAATTAATTGTAATAGATTAAAAAAAAAAAAAACTAATATCAATAGAGTACATTAACTCATAACTTAAGTGGTCAATGCACCTCACTTCCACCTAAGTGGTGAAAGTTTAAGTTACACAATACATATTTACCACCATGTGTGGATAATTATTTTCCTTATTACGCGAGTATATGTCTCTCGTCGTACCCTTATTGTGGGAGTAGTTACTCCTTATTGTGGAAGTATATATCTCCCGTCGTGGGAATAGATACTTCGAATAGTATATTGTACCCTTACTTATGAGAAGTAGATGTTCTCTGTTATGAGAATATATATTTAGACCGTATATTTAGTGATTGATATTGATAGATCTATATAGACTTATAATTAATCTTGTAATTTTACAATTAATAAAAAAACTAATATCAATGTAGTAAATGGTGGCAGAAAACACTAGGCATTTAATTAACGTGGTGAGTTCGGTCTGGCTAATTTTGGACCCGAAACAACGAAACTTGACCCATTAAATACACATTGTACCGGCGGTTGAGTGGGGGTGGGGTCACGGACCTCACAGTTGGGTGCGGTTTCGGATTGCATTTTTTATCGATTTGGTGGGTGCAAGAAACACGGTGTCTTTAGCAACAGTTTTTCTGGCTAGCCCGACAACCTATCCTGACTTGGTTGGTTTGTCTCGACTCCGCTCCATCACATTTCACATTTTTTAAATACATCATCGACTCTTCTAATTACTATTACTTTGTATTTACCTACTTGCATTTTTGTGTGATTTGTCTTTCAATCAAACATTAATTTACCTTTTTAAAATTTAATCAAAACATTCAATGTGTGCCGTGTTTACTCTCACTTACTGACTATCTAAAATAAATAAATAAAATTTCATTCACGTTTTAATGTCATTAGTATATATTTAGAAGAGCTTTTCCACCGATCAAAATAGCTTTTATAATCTTAAAAACTCCTTTTACTTCTCTTTTTTGTGTCATTTGGTTGCCACTATAGTGTAACTTTTAAACGATTAAAACAGTTGTTTTACGTCTACTTGTAGAAACTCAAATTTTACACATTTTTAAGTATATATCTTTGAGTTTTTTAAAAACATTAAAAATGTCTAATATAACCCCCTATTATATTTTGTTAATTTTCAATATCTTTTAATTTAAACTTATATCCTTTTTAATAATCATATCATTTTAAATAATTTTTTTAATTGATAACTAAATGACCAACATTTTTTTTTTAAAAGCTCTACTTGTAGAATGTATAATTCTAAAAGATATATTTAAATAAATTCTTCCAAACAGACCCTTAATCTAAAATAATTTAAAAATAAATAAAACTTATACACGTATGTTTTAATCAATCTCTATCTATTTTGGCTCCACTAAATGGAAACACAGTTTTTATTTTGTCCATGAATACTAGGTGTCGTTTGGTTTAATTTTAAAAACAAAAAATATAAGTAAAGTTATTTGTAAATGTGTTTTCGAAAATAAAAAATAATATTTTTAAATTTATAATTTAAAAGTTGAAAATAATAATAATTTATTATTTTCAAAGAAGCCATAATTTTTTCCCCTAAACAACTATTTTACCCCTATAAAAATAATACTAAACATATTTATATCATTTTTAGTTTTAAAAAAACACAACCAAACAAGTTTCGGTGTTTAAAAATATAATTTTGAAAACGACACTAAATACGCACTTAATATTTTTCAGAATTTCAATAAGTGTCCTTGTATTTTGTGATAGTTCCTTCTTCTTTAAATGCTTACCCAACATCTTACTAAAATTCCCCATTTGAAACTTATTGTTGTTATTGGTGTGGTAAGTAGTACGACTACGAAAGCTTAACATACGTCTAACAATTAAAGCTTTTGAGATACTTCAACTTACGCAAATGTTGATTTTGACAATACACACACATATATAAATATATATATATATATCACAAATTAAGATATACTATTACTTTATTATCGACCAATGTGGTAAGGTGATAAGGACCTCATTTAACTTGATAATATTACAAGCTCAAATTACCACCACTGTAAGT
Source organism: Xanthoceras sorbifolium (assembly GCA_003430845.1). Taxonomy (NCBI): domain Eukaryota; kingdom Viridiplantae; phylum Streptophyta; class Magnoliopsida; order Sapindales; family Sapindaceae; genus Xanthoceras; species Xanthoceras sorbifolium. The sequence goes on from CM010616.1 coordinate 29,864,956, forward strand.
GATGTAAAATAAAAATACACCGTTACTTCTACTAGGCATTAGGTTATTGCATTGCATCAACATTAAGGGATCATATACATAATTTTTCATAATATTTTTAAAAAAAATTCTGTCTCATAATTACTCACTATATAATGAAAATCCTGTAAGGTCTGTAAAGTTTTTTTTCTTTTTTAGAAAGTAATCCAGTAAAGTAGTTAAACCCAATAAACACAAGACATTTTTTCTTTTCTTTTCTTTTGTAAATTGACTAATGGTGTAATGGTTTCTTATATCGGTAGTTGTAACCTCATGCTCCATCAAAATTATCGAGTTTCAAATTATGATATTATTACTATATTTAAAAGCATAATTAGTGTAAATAAATATCTCTCATGTGTTAGAAATAAATAGTTTTTTGTATTGAGAATATACGATTTATGTTATTGAATTACATATCCAAAACTTTAAATTTATGCTAATTAACAGAAATTCTTTTATTTATTTTAATTTTAATTATTAAAACTCTTGGTATAATAAATGAGTTGTTAGATTGAGATCCACCGGATATCAAGTCACTGTCTATAGATTTAAAAGTAATTAAAAAAAAAAAAACAAAGAGAAACCGTGTAAATGCGGTTAAAACTAAAAAAAAAAAAAAAAAAAGGAAAAAACAGTACTAACAAACAAAGTACTGTTTGTTAGTTACTCAACTGACCGTAAATAAATGTATGGTATAATTATCTCCATTAAAAACCGTAAACCGCCGCATATACGTATACGGTATACGCGACCGTATTTTTCTTTCTCTCTGTTTCTAATTTCTATCTTTGTCGCTCTCTGCTTGGATAGTGACCCTGTAGAAATGGATTTGAAAGCCGCTGCTGGGGGTATTATAAAACTGCTTTTTTTATAAAAAGCCCTTTCAAACTACTGCTACTCACTTCCACACTTACATTTCAAAAAACCAACCCAACCAAAAAAAAACAAAAAAAAAAAAAACAAAAACAAAAACGAGAAAAGTTTTTTATTTTTTTATTTTTAAAATAAATAAATTTTAAATCCGGTTTTTTGAATCCGGAAGATCGTGGCAGCGAGAGTTCGGATCCTTCGATTTGTGAAAAGTTTTTCTCTGTAGATCTTTCGAACTCCACTCGAAAAAAGAACTCTCTCTCTCTCGTTCGTCGAGTTCAGTGGTGGTGGAGGAGTTGATGGAGTTTTGATATTTTTGATTTTTGTTTTCTGGTTTTTGGCACGGTTTTCGAGGTAAGCAGGTAACACGCTTGTTTGGTTGCCGAGAAAGCTAAGGAAAATGAAGGAAAATTGTTGAATCTTATGGGTTTTTTTTTTTTTTTGGTTTTGAGTGTGCTTCAGGAATTTTTGTTGCATGTTTTTTGTTTTGTGCAGATCAATGTGAAACGGCTGATTCCGTCTTCGTATTTGTTGTTGTAGAGATCTTTTAGTGCTATGAATCTTGTGCTGAGAATAAGTTTATTTTTCGAATTTGTGGTTTTTTTTTTGTCACGCGTTGTTTTCTGTGATTTGGTTCTATATGTTTTAACTTTTGAAATTTCACTTGACGTGATTGATTTATCCGCAAAGCATATAGCTTTTTCAACTGTTATTAGTGCGCCATTTATTCGCCGACGGAATTGAGAAAATGAAAATGAAATTCAAATCTGGCTTGTGTTTTGAATTAGGTTTGTGTTTGACAAGACAGATTTTCGGTTAATTAACAAAATGTTTTGGTGCTTGAATGATTATCTGTTTGTACCCAAGCAATTTCATACATTGGACTGAAAAAGAATGCGGGTTTGTGTTTTATTCTTGAGCAAATTTGCAAACCCCTTAAGATTTTCATTCTGGAGTGTAACATGAAAGATCAAAATAGGGTTAAATATTGCACTGATAGATTCATATTTCCTGCACAATGTTGTTCTCTTCAGTTTCCGTGTAGGGTTCAAGATTATAATTTTGGATGGTATTCTTGTTGATTACAGTGCGCATGGATTCTGATAATCTTAAAGTGATTGGAGGGCTTGAGGTGGTCCTTCAAAATGGAGTTTATAAGCAACCTGTTGCGTCTGGAGAAGATATGGTTTTCTCTGATGATGTCAATGGGACAGTCGAAAACTTTACAGAGACTCTTAGTCTGAATGGGAATTCAGAAAGCATTTCCAAGTGGGATGACAGCAGAAATACGGGTGAGGTCACTGAGGGATCAAATGCAAATGTGGGTAGCAATGGCTTGACTGTTGCTGAGGTAGGAGTTGCCTGAGCTGTTCAATTGCTTTGAGTGATTACCTTAATTTTATCTGAAAACTTCATATTTGTGTGCCTTATAGGGAGGGGAAGTCGAAGATGCTGATACCTCAAAGCAGCCCAAACCACACAAAGGTCAAAGCAAGAGCAAGAATGAAAAGCCTTCAAGCACCAAAAATGTCTCATCAACTGAGGTGAGGAAAAGCAGAGATGGTAAAGGTTCTCAGGCCACACCAACTGTTTCAAATGGTTCAGTTGGTTTACATTCACACTCCAAACAGTCTTTTAAAAGTAGGTCTTTCAATGACAGACAGGTTAATGTATCTAAGGTAAAGGTTGATATTACCCTTATTTTTCTGCTTTTGAAGCATGGCCATATGATAATTTTACGGTACCACAATTTCTTTTGCTGGGTTTTGATTTCCATATGTTGTGTTTGCTGATCATTGTTTGTGTTCTGTCTGTAGGAATCTGGAAAGCCTGATGCCGCATCATCTGAAGGCCATGTGTATGTACTTCAGTTGTTTTGTAATGTATATTTATTTTCTTCAATAACTGTGAAGCTATGTGCCTGTGTAATTCTCAGTACTGAAATTTCTTACCAAAACATGATGGTATAGAAAATTTTTACTGGCAACTTCGAGTTCAAATATCTTTTTTTTTTTTTTTTTGAAAAGGAGTTCAAATATCTGGTTCGTTTACTGGTTTTCTTTTCTCCTAAAACTGAAGTGTCTTAGTTCCATTGATTGATGACAGCTTGTTTCTCCAGCTTTTTTATGAACTGTTATTTCATGGATACAGGGAAAAGACTAAAACGAAGACTTTGAAGAAAGTAACCCCTGAGAATGCTGATAGAGATGCTGATGCACAATCTTCTTCGTATCCTTTCATATTGAACATTTTTTTTTGTTCTCATCCTTTTGTGAGTGGAAAAGGGGCTTTATGTTATTTGTGAATGGGTAATCTAGCATCCGTAAGTTTAGCCTTAACTACTTCATAGTCCTACATCGGGAGATGCCAAGCCTCGCAAGGCGGGTGCACTTCCAAATTATGGTTTCAGTTTTAGGTGTGATGAACGAGCAGAAAAAAGGAAAGAGGTTAGTTTTTGTGCATCTTCTGGAGTTTTCATGTGTCTACTCCAGCTTCTTCTGTCTTATTAATATATTTGTTTACTATTACAATGTGCAGTTCTACACTAAACTTGAGGAAAAGATTCATGCCAAGGAAATGGAAAAAAGTAACTTGCAAGCCATGTCTAAGGTGGTACTTTATATCTGTGTACTGTAATTTGTAACTAATGGCATTATCGTCTCCCCGTTGAATGGAGTAGAGGGAGGTCGGGATTTTGTCTTACTAGGGTGCATGCATGATTATTTTTCAATTTTCTTGCAGGAATCTCAAGAAGCAGAGATTAAGATGCTCAGGAAGAGTTTGAATTTTAAGGCAACTCCCATGCCAAGCTTCTATCAAGAGCCTCCGCCTCCTAAGGTTGAGTTAAAGAAGGTAAGTTTGTTAAGATGTCGTTAGATAAAAACCAATTCTTTTTTGTATATTTGTATGTCGACACTCATATAGCAAAAGATTTTACCATCTCTTTAGCTTGTACATTTGATGTCTACAGTTGAGATCTCTTTTAGTGTAGAATCTTAAGAGATTTTGTTGTTACGTTGAATAACTCAGTCTGAAGTGGTTTTAGAAGGAGTGTAATCCTGTCTTGTAGTTTTTTATGTTCTGGCTTCCTTCACTAAGAGTTATTTTTATAAAATTTTTGGGGAAGGTTATTTGCTTGTTAGCAACATTGACTAATAGCTTCCTTCTTGGACCCCTCTATTGAACCCTGCTCATCAGAGTGCAATAACTAGCTGCATATTTTTCTCCCTTATTTTGGGTGGTACTTCTCCAACTAAACAACTACTGTGAGTTGGGTATTGGAATGGAAATAGTGTAGCTTATTTTTTATGAAATAATTTTTTTTTTGGTTGCGGGATTGATGCTCATTTATGTATTGACCACAAAGTTATCCTAGAATATCAGATACTGGGTGAGGCTGTGATTTCATCTATAAAACTACACAGACAAGGACTATGAAGTTAGCTGGTTATTTGGTGGGGTTAGGTTTCACCGATACTGTATTTTATATTCTGCACACTCTAGATTATGATATAGGATTACAACTTCAATTATTTTCTGCTTTACTATGTGTTCATGATATTATGTGTAACTGTTGTGCATGTTTTGTTTTGACTGCCATAACCCCACATTTGTGCATTGCCCATCTCAAATTACTCTCTTTTCGTGGTAAATGAATCTTTTTTAGGTTCTTAAATTTGGCTCAATCTTCAGCTCCTGATAAATTATATACCTCTTCATACATTATATTTTCTGTCATGAAATATGTGCTCTAACAAAATATTGCCACAGTCCATACTTGTTTTATATTTTTTTCTTGTTCTTTTTCCAATTGCTGATGATTAAGTCAATTAGTTTGTTTCAACGCAGTATTCTGGTTTCATCATCCTGTTTCACATTGTTATCTGTAGTTGGAAACATTGATTCCAGTTAACTGTCTATAGGTTAGCTGGCAGGAGTGTAATGCATTTGTAAATGCTTTGTTCTTCATGTTTATTACTTTGCTGCAGATACCAACGACAAGAGCGAAATCTCCTAAGCTTGGTAGAAAGAAGACCTCAGCTTCTGAGGAATCGGAAGGAAACAGTACCCCCAGATGTCGACCAGTCCGGCTAAGTATGGATGAAAAAGTGACTCGTAGTAATCCTGCCAAGGGAATTTCTCCTGTCCATATGAAGAAGCCTCATCGGAAGTCCCTTCCTAAACTTCCTTCTGAAAAGAGCAATTTATCCAATTCCAAAAACGAGGAAAGCCCCACCTCACCAGAAGAACCAAAGGTGGAAAATATCACCCCATCAATTGTCACAAAGGAAGCTGCATCTCTCACCCATGAACAAGAGTCGACTCCTGCAGTTGACCCAGGTGAAACTCAGCCCCAGACAGGCGAGGGACCTTCTCCTGTGGCTGGAGAGCAAGCTCAGCCCACCTTTGTACAAGAAGCCATTGCAACGGAGAATTAAGTGCAGTAGCACGGTTGGAACTAAATGCTTATACAATGCCATATTCGACTTCGTTTCGAGTAAATAAGAACGATTTAAGACTCCCAATTATTTTGATGATGAAAGCGTGAAAGGGTTCTACATTTCGGGTTATGATGGTGAGGTATTGTTGATAAATAGTCAGCAGCATTGGTTGTTTGTGTGCTTGCTTTGAAAAAGTTGCTGGTTGGTCTTTGTCAGTAGGATTCTACATTTCCTAGTTGGAGGACACTACTCTTATGTTATAGTTTGCCAAAAGTTGCTATCCTAACTTATGATGTGTAGTTGCTGGCGTTTTTAAAAAATATTTTGGGAAATTTTGGGTAGTGAGTCTGTGAGTCATCAGATAGTGCATGATAAAAAAATTATTGTCTGTTTAAAGGTTTTCTGTTGAACAATTGAGAATTGGCGATTAAGGCTGATTTTGTGTTGTGGACTTAATTCTTCTCTCACTTTCCTTATTTTTTTTTTTTCTGCAGAGTCTTGTATAATTTGCGTTTCATATCTTCTTTCAGTCATGTTAAGTCATCTTTTGAGTTTCATCGGACGTTTGTTTTATTTGTTTTTTTCTTTTGCTAATGGGTCTGGCCTGCAAGTTTTGCCATATTGAGAGATGGGTATTTAATTACAATAAGAAATGAAGCATATCAATAGTAAAAAGATCTATTTCTTGAAAACGAAAACTAAACATATTATTATTCACTCCTTTGAAATAAAACTACAAGCAACTATACAAAGCAGACCACATAACAAAGTCAAGAATATCTGAAAACAGGGCAGGGCATATGAAGAGGTAATCATTACTAGGGTCACATCACATTAGAAAAAGCAGCTAAGCTAAGAATATCTTAAAGAAGAAAAGAACCAACAAGATAGCAACACACGGGGAACAAAACAAAAACATAATAGTAGATATTTTTATTTGTTTCCCTTGGCATCTCTTCTTGTAAGTTTCTTTTTCACTTGTATTATTATTATTATTAAAAAAGCAGAGATAAATTTGTTTAATAAGCAGCTGTCAAAGGAGGCAAAAGACTCTGTTGTTGTGGTGTGCATGTTTTTCTAGTATTGGCTTCAAAATCATCTTTATCACCATCTTCTTCTTCTACTTCCTCTCCAGCATCCCACAGAAATCGAGCATACGAAGCAAGAACATAGCTGTATAACATAATCAAACAACATATTAAAAAACCCACAAATAGATTTAAACATATCATATCAATAAACAGACCAAGTTGTGTGTAGAATTACCAGTCATCAGGAGCAGAGTGAAGAGCTTGATCGAAGTAAGTCTGGGCACGAGGGGCATCCTTGTAATTATTCCAAATCAAATCCCCGTATAGAGACAATACATTTCCCTCACCAGGCTTCGCCAGAATAGCTCTCCCACAGTACTCTTCTGCTTTCACGACGTCGCCTCTCACCTGAATTTAAAACACCCACAAAAATCCGTCTAAAAAAAACTCTAAGAGAATCTGATTTTCACTTATGACTGAATAATAGTAAAAAAAGAAAAAAAAAGAATTGGTGTTACCTCTTTCAAGAATTTCGCATAATTAGCGAGTAAGAGAGCGTCTCCAGGATACGCTTTGATCATTTTCTGATAGTACACGTCCATGTTCTCACTCCCTCGACCCGAATCTCCAGGCCCACCACCACCGCCGTTACCGGAAACCCCACCGCTTCCACCACCACCTGCGCTGCACCCATTATCCAACATCAGCCCATTACGCAACGACGACGACGTCGTCGTCTGGTCGTGCAAGCAAATTCCGCCTTCTCCTTGTACTTCTTCGACCAAATCCTGCGACGTCAGCTGATTGTTGAGGAAATTCTTCTTCTTCTCCTTCTTTGATATGTGAAGGCGCTTGAGATCGCCATCTGATAACGTTCTTGGGATCTTCTCCTTCTTATTCGTCGGAGACATGGATAGTGACATGGATAGGGATCTGGCCGTCAGGAACCGGATACCCAGATCGGGTTCAGGCGACGAACGGAAAGAACACGATTTCAAAATCGGTGTAGAAGCGCTTCTCAGAAGCATTATCGTTTCTTTTCTTTAGTTTCCTCTTCAGTTTTTTGGGTCCTTGATAGAGAGAAAAAGAGAACTTTCCGTTCTTTGTACATATAAAGATAGAAGTGGACTAAAATCAGCCGTCGATTAAAATCAAATCCAGTGGTGCACGGAAAAGATAATACTATATTTTTTTTTGCACGTGCTTCGTTTGATTTACGCGCCTTGGTGTAGCACCGTCTTGTAAGCGATCGATATCTGCACGAGTTCGATTGATTGACTGACTTCATCATCATTAATCTGTGCATTTGTGGTCGTCGGATTGCAGATCGTTCATATCTTCGCTAGCTTTTTTAATTAATTGTTAATTATTTTTTGAGTTTATATAATTTTATTTTTATACAAAATATGGATGCAATTCGACTAATGAAATATATATATATATAATGAAATATAATTATAAAATTAATAATAGTCGGAATATATCAAGATCAATCACTAAATGTGCGGTTCTGATATCTATCTATTTCCATAATAAGAGACATCTACTCTATAATAAGGGAAGAAAACTATTTACACATACTGGTAAATGTGTATAGTAAGAATTGAACTCTCACAACTAATGTAGAATGAAGTTGTACTAACCATTCGAACTATAAGTATACATGCTACTATTGAAATATTAGATTAAAGTAAACAATAATAATTTTCTTTAAATTTTTATTGACACATAAAAATTGGTTGTGAATGCGGTAGTCCTTTATGTATACTTTTCTTTTTATATGGTATAGATGATAATAATTTAAATCTCAATTTTTTTTAAAAAAAAATCAAGGTCAACAATGAAAAATCAGTCCCGCCGATATATATATATATATATATATATATATATATATATATATGACGGCCGTTGGCTTATGTTTGAAGAATCTAAGCTATCAAGTTGCGTTTTATCATTTTCTTCAGTACTGGGTTTGGGCTGGAGTCATCTAGATCATATGGACTTCGATTTTCTGTTTATTAAGTATCTGAATTTTTAAATATGTTCTTAATTAATTAATTATCAACTATAATATTAATGTAATTTCTGTGCCTCTGGTTGCAACTGGAAGGAGAATCCAGTCAGGGCCTGCCACGTTGCAGAGTTGATGGGAGTCAGTCAAGTCCAATGCTCTTTTATTTTTCTTCTCTGTAGACAATACAAAGTGTAATAAACACACACTTGTTTTTCAGCTGCAGTGAAAATGTGATATAAGATTTGTGATTCATGTGCTTTGCTAATTACATACACCAAGCAACTGGTGTATAAATCAGTTTTATAGCGCTCTGCATTTAAGGTCGAGCTTTCCACAGAGCTCATGGTGGTCGAGAATAAAAATTATGTGGAGTGGCAGTTTTACTTCAAGAATTTTAATATTTAAACTCTAGAAATAAAACTGTTTTAAATGTGTAGATTGTAAATAATTGTCTAATAGTATAATTAAGTGTTGTTATGTTCCGTGAACGTAAGAAATATTTTAATTATCCAACCATATAAAATATTTATCGTGCTTTTATGTGTGTTTGATTTATTATTTTTTGAGTTTACTTATATACTATAATACTAGGATACAAGTTGTTAGAGACTATCTTCAGCATCGAAATGTAAAGTGAATTGAGTGGGTGTGTTTAGAATAGTGCAGTAGTGTACTTAGTAAATATGAGATTACTGTTAAGTTAGTTACTGTTGAAGTCTGGTTAACAAACTCGTGTGTAACTCATGATATATAAATGTAAGGGCACTGTTGAGATCAGATTAACAAAAAATCTGATCCCACTTTCTCTCTCAAATTTCTTCTCTCTCTCTTGACATTTCTAGGGTTCTTGAAATTCTAGGTTTCTCAAACTGTTTCATGGTATCAGAGCACTGCGATCAGAGGCCATGATGTCTCCAGCTTCTTCTCCTTTACCTGATTTTCCTCACTCCTCTTCTATGCCTAATCTTCCTCACTCGTTTCGTCAAACTCCTAGACTTACCAAAAAGCAGAGAGAAACTCAGTCACAACTGATTTCGAAGAATCTTAACTTCAATCTTCCTATCAAGCTTGATGATGATAATTTCATCTACTGGAAGACTCAAATCCTTCCTGTTGTACGAGCCTTCGATCTTGAGGATTTCATCTTTGGAGCAACAACATGTCCTGCCAAGTTTGTTCAGATCGTTGATGATGAGTCAGGTGAGATGATTTCAGCTTATAATGATGATTATTTGAACTGGAAGAAAATAGATCAACTGTTGGTTAGCTGGTTAATGTCAACATTGAGTTCATCCATTCTCGGTAGAGTTACTCAATGTGTGACAGCTTGTGAGGTGTGGAATACAGTCACAAATATGTTCTCACAACAGTCTATGGCTAGGATTATGCACCTTAGGGCACAACTTCAATCACTTAAGAAGGGAGCTATGAAAATAAGTGATTACATAGTCAAAATTAAGGGCATAACTGACTCATTAATGGCAGCTGGTCAAGTTTTGACAGAACAAGATTTAGTTGCCTATATTCTGGGAGGTCTAGGCTTAGAATTTGATCCTATAGTGTGTAATATAGCATCTAAGAAAGGGGATATCACACTACAAGATGCACAATTCCTACTTATGGGATATGAATCAAGACTGGAACAGTATCATTCCAGTACAACTATAGATGTTAGTCAGGCTTCAGTCAATACAGTCTCTAAATCTGCAAATTTTGTAAGAGGAAATTCTTATCCAAACAATAACAATAGAGGACGATCAAGGGGAAGAAGAGGAGGTAGAGGTGGCAGGTATTTTAATCAACGGCTTACCTGTCAACTCTGTGGTAAGGCTGGTCACTTCTCAGCAATCTGTTATCACAGATTTGACCAGTCCTTCTCTGGTACTTTTGGTAAGCAGCAGCTTCAGAATCAATCAAATGTATCCAGTACATTCAATCCTCTGCAGGGAAATATAGCTCAACAATTCTCACAGCCACAAATGGAGTATTATGCTGCACCTTATTCTGGGACCTATTCAGGCCAGAATTCTAATGTGAGTGCCTACATGGCTACACCTTCTACAGTTGGTGATGCTAGCTGGTACGTGGACAGTGGAGCAACGAATCACATCACTCCTGACTTCAACAGCATGCATATCAGCAGTGATTACAGAGGTTCGGATCAACTGGCTGTAGGTAATGGTGCTAAACTTCCTATTTCTCATATAGGTTGTTCTATGGTTCATTCTCACACAACTCCACATACAAATCTGCACTTGAACAATATATTGTGTGTGCCTCAAATCACCAAGAATCTGCTGAGTATAGCACAACTCACACATGACAACAATATTATTGTGATTTTTGATGATGCACACTGTTTTGTCAAGGACAAAACTTCGAGGAGAGTATTGCTCCAAGGAGCACTGAAGGATGGTCTATACCAACTCACTCTTCCAAGGGTTGAGTACACTAGAAAGCATGGTATTCCTGCATCAGTATATTCTGCATCTATTACTTCTGCAGTTCCATTTTTCAATTGTTGTAAATCTAGTGATAATACATCACATAGTTCTTTGCTAAGTATGAATAATGTTACAAGAGAACTTCAATGTAATAGTTTTACTGTTTCTAAGGGTATACTTTCATCCCCTGTTGATATACTTGTAAAAACTTGACATCAAAAATTAGGTCATCCTTCTCCTCAAATACTTGATAAAGTTTTTAAAACTTTACATGTTGGAGTTAATGGATCATCTCTTATTCAATTTTGTGATGCTTGTAAAATTGGTAAAAGTCATCAATTACCTTTTTCTCAATCTAGCTATAAGGCTGCTGTTCCTTTAGAGTTGATTTGCTGTGATGTTTGGGGACCCTCTCCCATTATATCTTCTCTTGGATATCGCTATTATGTTAACTTTGTAGACTCCTTTACTAGGATGTGTTGGATATATCCTCTAGTTACTAAATCTCAAGTAAAAGACAGATTTGTGGTGTTTCACAAAACTGTTGAGAGATTGTTTAATGCCAAAATCAAAACAGTTCAAAGTGATAATGGAGGGGAATTCAAAGCCTTAGTTCCCTATTTTCTTCAACATGGCATTAGTGCTAGGTATTCTTGTCCCTATGTTCATCAACAAAATGGTATTGTGGAGAAAAAACATAGGTCTATTGTGGAGATGGGTTTGACATTCTTAGCTCAGGCTGGTATGCCTCTTTCCTACTGGTGGGAAGCATTTTCTACTGCTGTCTTTATCATTAACAGACTGCCAACTCCTGTTCTTCAACATAAGTCACCTTATTATGTAGCCTTTGGTAGGATTCCACACTATGCTGATCTGCGAACGTTTGGTACTGCTTGTTTTCCTTGGCTGCGAGCTTATAATAAACACAAATTTAGTTTCCATTCTTCAAAATGTTTATTCCTAGGCTACAGTGACTGTCACAAAGGATATAAATGTTTACATCCATCTGGACGGGTGTACATTTCTAGGCATGTTCTGTTTAATGAACAGGAATTTCCCTACTCTACTCTATTTTCTTCTTCATCAAATCCTGGACACAGTACTGCTACTATCTTAGATTCTGCCAAGCACAGCTCCTTTTCAGTTTCAGGGAATTCTCCTTCACTGCATTCTGCTCCTCAAGCTTCTCAGAATCTGCCTTCTCATCCCATGATTACTAGATCTAAGAATGGTGTATTTAAACCAAAGTCCTTTATCAGTTCTGTTCCTACTCCATCTGACCAGCCACTGCCTTCTTCAGCAGAAGTTCCCTCCACAGTTTCAGCTGCTCTTGCAGATCCTAGGTGGAATACTGCAATGCAGGCTGAATTTGATGCCTTGAAAAGGAACAAAACATGGAGTTTGGTTCCCTATACTCAGGACATGAATATTGTTGGGTGTAAATGGATTTTCCGTATCAAATATAAGGCTGATGGTTCTATCGACAGATTCAAGGCTCGTCTTGTGGCAAAGGGTTTCCATCAAACCCCTGGCCTAGACTTTAAGGAAACCTTTAGTCCAGTTGTGAAGTCCTCGACTATTAGGATTGTGCTTGCTCTGGCTGTGTCTTCTCATTGGGATATACAACATATTGATGTAAATAATGCCTTCTTAAATGGGGATATTCAAGAGGCTGTGTATATGAGTCAACCTGAAGGTTTTATTCATTCTTCATAGCCTACAATGGTCTGCAAACTTCACAAGTCACTCTATGGCCTTAAACAGGCTCCTCGGGCTTGGTATGACAAGCTGAAATCTGCTCTTCAGCAGTGGGGTTTTCTCAACTCAAAATCTGACTCCTCCTTATTCTATTTCAAATCATCTACTGCAGTTCTGCTGGTTCTTATATATGTGGATGATATTCTTGTGACTGGTAGTGATTCTAGGTTGATTGCCAAGGTTATTCAAGATCTCCATGTGCAGTTCTCTTTAAAATCCTTAGGCTCATTGAACTATTTCTTGGGCTTTGAGGTTCATCGCACAGCTGCTGGTTTGACACTGTCTCAAACTAAATATGCCCGTGATCTTCTTGACAAGTCCAACATGGCTACTGCTAAGCCATGTTCCACTCCACTGTCACCCTCCTGCAAACTTTCAGCTGCTGTTGGTTCTCCATTTTCTGATGCTACCTTATATCGTAGCACAGTTGGAGCTTTGCAATATCTTACTCTATCAAGACCAGATCTATCATATTCAGTTAATAGGCTTAGCCATTTTCTGGCAGCCCCAACGGATGTTCACTGGCAGGCAGTGAAGAGAGTTCTTCGATATATTAAAGGTACTCTTTCTTATGGCTTGTCTTTCACTCCTTCCTCAACTATTTCCTTGGAGGGCTTTGCCGATGCGGATTGGGCAAGCAATCCGGATGACAGGAAATCTACTGGAGGATATTGTTTGTATTTAGGAGGCAATTTAATTTGCTGGTCCTCTAAGAAACAGCAAGTTGTAGCTCGTTCTAGCACTGAAGCGGAATATCGATCTCTTGCTACGGCTGCTACTGATATTGTCTGGGTGCAGTCCCTTCTTGCTGAAATTCAGTTTCCCTTGGTTGGCATTCCTTTGCTTTGGTGTGATAATGTGAGTGCCAACTCTCTTGCACACAATCCGGTGTTTCATGCACGCACAAAACATATTGAGATTGACGTTCACTTTCTTCGTGATCTCATTGCTGCCCAGAAATTGGAAATTCGTTATGTTCCTACTTCAGCTCAAACAGCTGATATATTCACCAAATCCTTACCACTTTCTAGGTTTCAGTTGCTGAGTTCTAAGCTTATCACTGACTGTGCTAAGCTGCATTTGAGGGGGAGTACCAGTGGTGGTGTCATTTCTAGTTCAGGTGCCAAGACTGAGGCTGTATCAAATGCTGATCACATCTTAAAATTAAGGTTCAAATTTGCTGATCTCAATCAGCTACATTTGAGGGGGAGTGTTAGAGACTATCTTCAGCATCGAAATGTAAAGTGAATTGAGTGGGTGTGTTTAGAATAGTGCAGTAGTGTATTTAGTAAATATGAGATTACTGTTAAGTTAGTTACTGTTGAAGTCTGGTTAACAAACTCGTGTGTAACTCATGATATATAAATGCAAGGGCACTGTTGAGATCAGATTAACAAAAAATCTGATCCCACTTTCTCTCTCAAATTTCTTCTCTCTCTCTCGACATTTCTAGGGTTCTTGAAATTCTAGGTTTCTCAAACTGTTTCACAAGTTAAATGTAAGGTTCTAGTAACCGTGAAGTCTATTATTGGATTTTAATACTGCATGGTATACTATAATGATCATACGAATGAGTTAGTTTATTTATACAAAAATTATATTAGATTTGTAGTCATAACCTAACTTTTTCTACAATCATGAAATGGGCAACCTTCTTCATTGATCTAACATGAAGCTTTTTTAAGGTTTGGGGTCCCATTCATTTAATGCATATATATGGTCCCATACATCGATCATCCCTGTGTTTCTATATATTGTCGTTGTTGTCATTATATATAGGGAATTTAGTAAAATTGTCAACAAAAAAAAATAAAAAAATAATAAAAAAATGTTTCAAAAAAAAAATTTGTCAAAAAAAAAAACTGAAAATTCTAAAAGTACCCATCCTCCACTAATTGTTGCAAACTCTACCCAAATTATTTTTTTGGACAAAAATGCCCTCATTTGTTTAACCCTACCCACACAATTTCTTTTTTCATTATCTTCTTCTTCTTCTTCTTCTTCACCCGGTTCTTCTTCACTTCTTCTTTTATTGTTTTTCTTCATCACATTTTTTTTTTTGCTTTCTTCTCTTCTCCATAGATCTCATTTTTATTGTTTCTCATCTCCCTAAACTCCCACCATTGTAAAATTATTCAACCCATCTCACAAACTCCACAATTGAAAAATTTCTTAAACTTTCATTTTTACTATGATGGTTATAATTAGTTAATGCATATCTTTATGGGTTTTCAATCAATTTTAGGCATTTTACCTTTGTAAATTCTCCATTAAAAAAATGAAAAACGGATTTATCAATTGATTTTTTTTCATCGGGCCGCCCTGTCTTGTATTTTCATCATGCCGGCCAGATGAAAGGCCCAATGAAATTTCATTATGTCAGTCTAATGAAAATTTCATCGGGTCGTCCTGTCTTGTATTTTCATCATGCCGCCATGTCTTGGAACAATTGCTGTGGCGGAAGAATAAGACCGGAAGAAGAAGAACAGACCTAAAAAAAATGAGCAGACAGAACACTAAAAAAAAAATGCATCGTGAAAGAAAGCAAAAGAAGAGGAAGAAGAAGAGTGAAAGTATAATAAGAACAGTAAAAAAAAAAGAAGGCATTTTTGTGTGGGTAGAGTTAAAGTAAAAAATGATTTAAAAAAAAAAAGAGTTAAAGTGAAAAACGTGGGTAGAGATGAAGTAAAAATAAAAGAACAATGAAGTGTGGGTAGGGTTAAAGTAAGGGTAATTTTGTCCAACAAAAATGTTTGGATATGATTTGCAAAAGTTAGGAGGCTGGGTATATTTACAATTTTAGATTTATTTTTGGGTAATTTTACTAAATTCCCTTATATATATATGCTTGATTTTTACACTGTTTAGTGTAATAATAATTAGAGGTTCATGAGTTCAACTAACCAGCTAGCTGCTTGTGGATGTGATCTTTATCTGGTTGGCTACCAAGAAAGTCCATAAAATATACACAAGAGAAACCGATCGAGAAGAGAAAATTGACAAATTCCCATTCTAAAATATTTTATTGAAGTATTAATTCCTCCAAATATAAAAATATTTGCTCCGTTCCTGAATATAATAAATGTGTCGTGATATTATTAAAAGCTCGTATCTAAAAACTCATATTAGTAGAGGACATTGATTTTATTGTTTTGAGATTTTTTTTTTTTTTTACAGGTACCTCAACTTTAAAGGAAAATTAGCTAGATTACTTTCTTTTTCTTTTTTAAAAGGGTCAGATTAATTTGTGAGTAGCTAGACACATCAGAATCTATAATCTTTCGACTAACAAGTTTTAAAAATAAGAAAACAATTATATATAAAAAAATATTAATAAAAGTAGGCAAATGTTCAGATTTTATTTATCATTTGTTAATCTTAGCAATTAATTACTATTTAGGAAATGTACGTAATACTCTTACACTGGAAATATCACTACATATATAATTAGTTTTATGAGGAAAAAAAAAAAAGCCTAGAATACATTCGATGTACTATTTTGTCCAAGACATATACGCGGGAAAACAAACAAGCAAAATTTACAAAGAAAATGAAACCTGAGAATGTAGTTGGATAGCATTAATCCAACCACATATATATGACACACACACATATATATATATATATATATATATATAGAGAGAGAGAGAGAGAGAGAGAGAGAGAGAGAGAGAGAGAGAGAGAGAGAGAGATGTTACTTTAAATTATCTGGTCATCACATAGAAAATGATACATATAACAGGATCGATACGGATCAAAAGCAGATGTATTTAATCAGTTTTTCTCTTCTGATCTGATTTCAGTTATATCAAGGTTGAAAAAGCTTGCTGCCACATTTACATTTCCAGGAGAGAAGATAATAGGTGTCACCTTCTTCACGTGGTGATGATGATGTGGTTTTGTAGAATCTTTTATTATTATTATTCCATTGACGTTGATGAGGCTGAACAACCAGAGTAGCCATGCATGGCTTGCAATTCAAGCACTTGTTGATGCACCCTGGTGGCCTTGAACCCACCAGCTTCTCTTTTTCATTCTCGCTCGACTCGTAGCTTGGAAACCCTAACCCAACTGCCAATATAACAACACATCAAAACAACAACACCACTCAAATTATATATTCACAATATGAAAAAACATATTATTTGATAACAACAGCACATTAATTACATCACAACAATCCAATTAAAAAACTTTTCGGATTTTCAAGCGTTATTGCTATGCAAGCAAAACCAAATCTTGAAACTCTACAAATCCTGAACTTTCTTTCTGGTAACGGAGGTTCGCATTAGACAATTTTTTCGAAGTGGGTGCGATTTTTCGCTTTATTACCTGGCTTGGAAGGGAGAGAGATGAGTAAAAATATGGTGATCAGAATCATTGCAACATGAATCCTCCCACCAATTTGGTAGTAGTTAGCTGATGAAGAAGCAGCAGCCATCAAGCTATAGCTTTCATAGATGTAGTAGTAGTAACAGTAGTTTGTATATATCTTCTAGAGCTTGTGATTGTGATGTATATGATAATAATAAGAAAACAAAAGGTTTGATGCATATGGTTGTATTGCCAGCACGAGACATTTCTGATTCGAGTGATCAGTAATTAAATGCATCTCTCGTACAAAAGAAAAAAGAAAGAAGCTAGCTAGCTACTTTTTTTTTCTGGTAAAACGACTACACAAAAAAATTGTTTTCAAGTCAAAGCAAGGTCTCACTTGTCCATTATCCAAAAAAAAAAAAGGTCTCACTTGTCCTTTGAAGTTGCAGCACGAATTTAGCATACTGGGTGCATGCATGCATGAGTACTTGTACTGAACTTAATTGGTTGATGATGATGCTGATGCATGATCTAGTTTTAATTATATGTTGTGTCTAATTAACTTGATCAAATCATTGTTAAATTATAGTCTTACAGAGAGATCTCTTATAGTCTAATACAGGAGTACCTGATCTCAATGTCAGGAAATTTAAGAAATCACTAGACAACAAGGACTGATATAAAATTATATTAAATTAAAGAAGAAAAAAACAAAATTAAGTGAGAAGTAGTACAAGTAAAATTGGATTGGTGTGTCTCTCAGTGTGTCAATATGTGTGTCTTTTTACCAAAAATGAAGTTAAAAAGAAGAGGAGTGAAACCAGAAATTTAACCTGTAGAGGAAGTTGCTGTGTTGTTGTCAGAAGAGTTACAAAATCTGTCTGTTTTATCGGGTATGAAGCCGGCAGCAGTAGTCTGTCTGTCTGTGAGTGACTGAGTTACGTAAAGCTTCCTGATAGGAAGAAAGATCAGTCTCATCAGGTATCTGATTAGAAAATTCAATTTTTTTTAAAAATCCATGTTGTTTTTCTCTTTTATTTAATGTGTGCCATGCATATGAAAATGTGATTTTCAATATTTCACCAAACAACTGTTGTTTGATTAATATATACATAATTAAGATTTGTGGTTAAAAGAAAGCATATAATTAGATAAATTTTGGACCATACATTGATGGTATGTAACAAACAACTCACAGGATCTTTCCAAGCAAAGTGAAATCAGATCAAAAGAGAATTCTTATATTCTTGTACGTTAGCTAGCTCCAGGCCAAATTTTCTCTGTTCTGTGACTGTGAGAGGTTACTTGAACATAGACAGATACACAGGAGTGTGTGGGTGGCTAGGTGTGTTATACATGTGGTGATGTAATAATACAGTTAAAACTGCAA
Source organism: Xanthoceras sorbifolium (assembly GCA_003430845.1). Classification (NCBI taxonomy): domain Eukaryota; kingdom Viridiplantae; phylum Streptophyta; class Magnoliopsida; order Sapindales; family Sapindaceae; genus Xanthoceras; species Xanthoceras sorbifolium. The sequence continues at coordinate 29,883,243 of CM010616.1, forward strand.
GTGATTGAAGAGAATCACTATTGATGATTAAGCAAAGAACAAGGCAAAGTGTTTGACCAAAATACAGAAGAGTTTGATCAAATGCCAGAAGAGGAGTGAATATCTTCTCGAGCTCCATTAATGGAGTTTTAGCTGAGAGAGAATTCTGGTGATTTTGGAGAGAAAAAGTCACTACTTTTTCTGATTAATTTGAGCTGTAATTGACAGTTAATATTTATACAATATTAACATTAAATCACGGCTGTTGATTTCTAACAAACCTAAATCAATACCATTGATTAATAACATAAAATGTAACTAAATTTTCTGTACAAGTAAAGTTGTAAAATGTCGCAGTGCACTATATCAACTGATGCACAAGCTTAATCTAGTCTGATATCATTTGATCAGTGGCAGCATTCTTGTTAATCATAAAGGCCACCTTGTTATATTAAGCTGTGCCCTTGACCTTGTTAGAGCATGGTGATCTACTGCTTTGCTACACGTTGGTGAGTGTCTTACTTCAGCTATGCTGCACTGAGGTGTTGCTAGAGATATCACCCAGCCTGCATACCCTGCAGCCTGAGTAGAAGAATCAGTGGCTGCAAAATTGATAGATGGACTCAATCCTGCAACTGTAGGTGTAGCTTGAGGAGTTTCTTAAGAGACATTCCTTACATCCCCCTTCAAACTGAACTGTGGCGAAGTGATCTCATTTAATTTGCCACACTAAATGCCAAAACCTGTCAGTTGTAGGGGATTTTGTTAAAGTATTAGCAATCTCTTGCAAAATAGGACATCCACCTCAATGTGTTTGGTCCTTGAATAAAAGACAAGATTTAAGGCTAATGATTTTGCACCGGTGTTGTCACTACCATATGATAGGACAATGAGCCAAGGTAAAGCCAAGTTCAGCAAGTAAGAACCCAACTAAATTGCCTCAGTTGCAACAAAAGATAGTGACATGTACTCGGCCTTTGTACTAGATTTGGCAATAGTTTGCTTCTTTGATCCCCATGAAATAAGGTTGCCACCAAGGAAAGCACATGAGCCACTAGTAGACTTCCTATCATCAACAGAACTAGCCCAGTCTGCATCACAAAATATTTCAAGAGAGGTGAAATTAGAAGGCTTGAACACTAGACCATAGGAGGCAGTTTCTTTTCAAATATCTGATAACCCTCTTACAAGCTGCCTAATGAGAGGCAATTGGAGCCACTAAAAATTGACTAAACTTATTAACAATAAAACTTGTTGTCTGGTCTAGGATGTGTCAAGTATTGGAGAGCTCCAATGATGCTTCTATAAAGGGAATGATCTGAAAAAGGATCACCAACATAGAGGGACAGTTTGGTGCCTGCAGAAATAGGAGTGGAGCAAGGTTTGCTTGTTGTCATCCCTGTCTTGGCAAGCAAATCAGTAACATACTTCCTCTGAGTAAGGTACAAACCAGAACTGTTACGAAAAGCCTCAAAACCAAGGAAGTAGTTAACCGAACCTACTAGTTTAAGAGCAAACTGTGAGTGCAAATTTGTGATGACTTGATGAACCAGTTGAGGATTGCTTCCAGTGATTAAGATGTCATCAACATCGACCAAAAGGAGCACAACATGAGAACCAGTCCTTCGAAAGAAAAGAGACACATCTGATTTAGAGTTGACAAAGCCCCAATGCTGCAAGGCTAATTTTAACTTGGAGAACCAAGCTCATGGAGCCTGTTTTAAACCATAAAGAGCTTTCTCTAGCTTGCATACATGAAAGGGATATTGAGAGCTCTCAAAACCTTCAGGCCGCACCATGAAAACCTGCTCTTGAAGCTCTCCATTGAGAAAAGCATTGTTGATATCCACTTATTGGATATCCCAATGATTAGAGACATCTATGGTAAATATTACCCTTATGGTTGATGCCTTTACTACAGGACTATAGGTATCAAAATAGTCCAAGTCAGGGGTTTGATGGAAACCCTTGGCAACCAATCGAGCTTTATATTTGAGAATCCTTCCATCAGGCCTATACTTGGTCCTAAAGACCTATTTGCAGCCAAGGATATTCATGGAGGAAGTCATAGGTACAAGAGATCAAGTCCTATTGTTGATAAAAGCAGTGTATTTTTCCAACACTTCCAAGTACTGCTGAGGTGGAGACTGTGAGGTAGTAATATAATCTTCAAGCTCCAGTGCTCTAATGGAATAAATGACTTGAGCTTTCCAGTTGACATAATTCGATTTGTCAAGCTTTAATGGCAAATTGAAGTTCAATGTTTTTGCTAAAGACTGAAAATCAAGAGAAGGCTCTTTAGGAACCAGAAGAGAAGGATCAAACGAAAGAGCAACTCGTGAAGAATCGCTTGATGACATGTTGACGTGAGTCTCAGAGCTCTGATTCCATGTAATAATATAGTTAAAAATGCAAGTGATTGAAGAGAATCACTATTAATGATTATACAAAGAACAAGGCAAAGTGTAACGCCCCTAATTTTCCGTAATTATGAAAATTATTATTGAGCATGCATAAATTAAGTATATTATTTAACTTGGTGGAAAGTATATATTTGCTATATGGTGTATAAACAAATAGTGATTTTAACCGAATTAAATTCCATTAGAGATATTATTTTCATGGTGCATTTGGATAATAATGGGTCCAATTAAATATTGGTGAAGTCAATTTGGTAATTGGATAAGTGTAGAATATTTTTAGAAAATTATCGATATGGAATGTAATTAATTGTAAATTGGATTACCATTTTGTGATTTGTAGAAGTCAATGGAGCAATTTGTAATTGAGAAGATATTGTGTGTGTGAATGGAGCACACACAATGAAAACCCAAGTCAAACAAAAATTGTATTTGCACAACAAAAATTTTGCACAGCAAAAACACAAACCAGAGCAATTAGGCATGAAAGAGAGAAAGAAATAGAGAGAGAAAGAGAGATTTTAGAGAGAGAAAGTGCTAGAAGAAGAAGAAGGAAGGAAAGTGAAGTTGGTCAAGAAGAGTTTTGTGTGAAGAATAACATTTCAGGTTTGGTAATACCGTTTTCGTATTTTTCAGATTTTTCAAAATATTTCGGAATCGTTATATTATATTGTTTTTAGTTTATTTGAGCTATATTGATTATGATATGTTGTTTGAAATTGATTTTGGGATGATTTGGTATATATTGTTTGTAATAAATTGATTTTGAATATATATATATATATATATATATATATATGTATATATATTGTTAGTGATTTGGATTACGTTTATTTGAAATATAATTTGGATCCGTAATATTGTTTATGAAAAATATTATGAATTGATTTTCGATATGTTTTGATTATAGTGATATTACGGAGAATATTATTAAAAGTAATATCGTATATATTGTTTTGCGATTTGTTTCGAAAAGTAATTCGGGGCATTTGAATTTACGATGGATTTATGATATATAATTGCATGTGATTTGAAGCGATTTATGGATTCAGAAATATTTTCAGAAACGATTTTGTAACTTGCTTGTATATGTATATTGATGCGATTTGAATTCCGAAAATGTGTATACTGATTTGGATATGATTTCAGAATTTAAATTGATGATTCTGTTCGGAATGAATTATATGATTTTCGAAAAGTGATTTAGCTCTGATATATGTAAACATAGATATGGATATAGGAGATTGACATGTCAATTGGGTTCTCTGAGTAGTACTACACCTATATGTTATGATTGAGGTACCACCCTTTGCGGGTTAGGAAAATCTGATCTGGGATACGCAGCGGGTCCTCCGTTGGTATCCATCTCTGTTCTGTATAGCCCGTAATCCAGTCCGAAAAGTATGTTTAGTATATCAGGAGCTTAAAATGGAAATAGAAATGAAATATAATTTGTTATATGATTTGATTTGGTATTAATAAGTTTGATATGCCATTTTGTTTCGATTTCGGAAAATGTTGTTGATAATTGCTTTGATATAATATTTGTTATCAGTTTTTCCAATGCATATATATATATATATATATATATATATATTTAAAATATTTGATTTAATTGTGCCTCATATGTTGGTTTTATATGTTATTTGCGTTATTGAGATATTATATTATGTTTATACAATTGGATTTTGGGTACACCCACTAAGTGTTATGCTTAGCGTGTTGAGTTTCTCACACGCAGGTAAGAGAGTTCAGGAAGAAGATAAGACTGGAAAGAGTAGGAGTCTGCAGTGATTGAGTACTGAGTTACATCGCTCCTGCATTTTTGGTAGCCAATATATCTTTGATGTTTTATATGTATTATATCGGCATGCATGGACAAGAATGTTTTTGTAAATATTTGAAACGGTAATTTAGTTTTTATGTTCGTTTTGTAAAGTGTTGTAATATTTGGGCCCATGGAATTTAATGCTTTTGAAGTTTAATATTTATAAGTATTTTGATATAATTTGTTTTGGTAAGTAGCACCGAATATGGAAGGGTGCGCAATTTGATTTGAGATTATAGAAGTGTGGATTTTATGAATTGTGAAAATAGGTTTTGGAAAGTCAGAAAAACGGATGAAACTCTGGCGAAATTTTCAGAAACTATTTTACACTATTGATTTCTATTTATGTTTAAGTATATGATTTGAAGTTTTCGATAGTATAATTTTAATGCTAACTGTATAAGAAAGTGCTTCCGCTAGTGTTTTCAATTTTCCGTATCCGTATATGTCTGTCTCCGGTAGCGCTCCCCGATTCGGTCCGAGCGTGTTCTGGTCGAAGGGTGTTACACAAAATGTTTGATCAAATGCCATAGAGAGGAGTGAATATCTTCTCGAGCTCCATTAATGGAGTTTTAGTTGAGAGAGAATTCTGGTGATTTTGGAGGGAAAAAGTCACTCCTTTTTCTGACTTAATTTGAGCTGTAATTGACAGCTAATATTTATACATGTTATGGGTAAAATCTCATAAGATCCTGCCACGTGTGATCAAAGGACAAAACGCCGACGTATTGACATTTGTTCATTCCTTCTCCCGCCTAAGAAGCCCATAAAATGGCGATGAGTTCTCCACGACTGGACGTTCTTAGCCGCGCGATTTTAAACACCAACAATAAAAGAAGACTTGACACTGGTACGATAGTCTGACACCTGTGACGGTTTTAGCACAGATTGTAGGCCTGTCAGCATAAGTGCCAGATGAAATAAATGCTCTGGTCAAACAGGTTACCGTTCACCTACCACCTTTTGTCTTGTATGCGTTGATCGCCCCCTCACCCCAGGGATCAGAGGTTGCACGTTTAAGGAAACCCCCTCCTGATCACTCCTCTGAGAAACCTGAACATTCCAAAAAAGGGTCGAGAACAAGGAGAATATAAATAACAACGTTGATAAAGAAGTGGGTAAGCGATTGAATACTCTTACAAAACCTAAGAAGCATTTTAACCTACTTTTCCTTTCTCAAAATTACGAATATTGACTTGACCGTCGGAGGTGGATCGCCGGCTAAAGTCCGGCACCTCTTATGAGTTTTTCTTTGCTTTGACAGGTATCAGGCCATCAAAGCCTACTCTTAACGTTTCCCGCGAGAACTCTCTCTACAGAACAACCGTCACTAACTTGTAATATCCCTAATTTCAAATAATTAATTTTGAGCATATGAATATAATATTTATGATTTGAGGGGTGGAAAATATAATTAAATGTATGTATATTTTTATATTTCCAAATGGACCAATTTGAACGGTCGAAAAACAACGCACGAAGAATAGGATGAAACCTTGGCAGTGAGTATCACGACCACTCACCGCGACCAGAGATCGCGATGAGTCGCTCGCGATGAAAAATAGGTAATTTTTAGGCAGTGAGCATCGCGACCAGTCACCGCGACCACAGATCGCGCTGACTAGCTCGCGGTGAAAATGTCAAATTCGGGCAGTGAGCAACGCGACCACCAGCGCGACCTATGGTACCGCGATAGGTGATCGCGATGAAGGCGGTGGAATTGCTCCAGTGAGCAACGCGACCTGGTAGCGTGACCACATGTCGCGATGACGGTCGCGACGACCAAAAGTTTATAAAAAAAATAAGAGGCGTGAGAAATCTCCAGAAAACAGAAAGAGAGACCAAGAGAGAGAGAGACCGAGAGAGAAAGAAAAGAAAAAGAAGAAGAAGAGAGGAAGAAGAAGAAGAAGAAGAAGAAGAATAAGAAGAAGAGGAAAAGAAGAAGAGAAGAGGAAGAAGAAGAAAAGGAGAAAGGAAAAGAAAAGAGAAAAGGGAAAGAGAAAGGAAAAAGAAATTCAGAAAGAAAAGCTCGTAAAAACGGTATCGAGGTTGGTGTCAATTCGTTTTTTTGAAATCCTTTGTAGTTTTATTATGTGTTTTTTATTTGAAACTGAGTGTATTTGAATATTTTGATGGATTTATTTATATAGTGATTGATTTGAATATTCTGATTTCATTCGCTTTTCGAAATTATTTGAAAGTATTGTTGGAAATACGAATATTGTCTTGGAAATGTTATTGTTGAATTACGAATAATATATACTTTGTAAATGAAATGTTTTAATATAAAGTTTGTGAATTATGAAACTATATGAAAATGACCCTAGGATATTTGGACATATATATTTGGATATAGAAGGTTGGTATACCAGCTGGGTTATTTCCGCCGTACTGCACCGTTATTACTTGTGATTGTCGCAGTGGGGCAATCCCAGACAATTACATTTGATACCAGTGACTGTTGTAGCGGGGCAATCCCGGACGTCACACTGATACCAGTGATTGTTGTAGCGGGGCAATCTCGGACAATCACACTGATACTAGTGACTGTTGTAGCGGGGCAACCCCGGACGTCACACCGATATTACAGAGATTAGACCCGTATTCCAGTCCTGATAGTATATTAAGGATATCAAAGGGCCAGAAATGAGAATGAATTGCATAATGATTATAAAGGAATTAAACACTGCATTTCGTATGAATTATTAATTGAATTTAGAAGCTTTTATGAAACTGTTTTTGTATGATTTATTGCAGTGTTGGAGTTGAATATTAAAATGTTTTTTTTATACGATAGCATTGTGACATTTTTATTATGAAATGATTTTACGATGTTGATAATTGAGTTTAGTGTACACCCACTAAGTATTATTACTTAGCGCGTTGATTTCCTCACGCGTAGGTATCGGAGATACAGAGGGAAACAAAGAATAGAGAGGAAGTAGCTGCAGATTGAAAGTCCAGAGTCACAATTATTTTGAGTAGTTACAATTGAATTTTCATTGTATATTGTATTTAGTTAAGTATGCATATACAGAAATCTGTAATTCGACATTTATATATATATATATATATATATATATATTGTAAATAATTGCTTTATGATTTATATTTCTTTTCAAATGTTTGTAAATATTAATTATATGTTTTATTTGAAACTGTTTGAAAAGTCGCACTAAACGGCAGAGTGCGCGTTGGTTTGAAAATTGATTTAGAAGTGTTGAAGTTGTTATATATGCTAGATTTGTTTTGGTGAAAACAGGTTTTGGAAAATCAGAAAAATAAAGGAAACTCTGCCGAAATTTTTAAAACTGAATTTTGATAAATTATATAATTTTCAGTTTATAAACAGAATTAAGAAAGTGTTTGAAAACCCGGTAGCGCTCCCTGGGTCGATCCAGTTGGGTCGGGTCAGGGGGTGTTACACTAACTTTCTATAAAAGACTCAACGAACCACTAAGTGGTCCTACGTGGCATAGTTAACTCTTATTGACTATGAATCCATTTTTCAACGTCAACAATACAATATTAACATTAAATCATTGCTATTGATTTCTAACAAACCTAAATCAACACCATTGATTAATAACATAAAATGTAACTAAATTTTATGTACAAGGAAAGTTGTAGAATGTTGAATGTTGTAGTGCACTACATCAACTTATGCACAAGCTTAATCTAGTCTGATATCATTTGATCAGTGGCTGCATTCTTATTAATCATATTAAAGGCCGCCTTGTTAGATTAAGCTATGCCCTTGACCTTGTTGGAGCATGGTGATCTACTGCTCTACTACACATTGATGAGTGTCTTACTTCAGCTATGCTTCACTGAGGTGTTGCTAGAGACATCACACAGCCTACATACCCTGCAGCCGGAGTAGAAGAATCAGTGACCACAACATTGATAGATGATGGACTCAATCTTGCAGCTGTAGGTGTAGCTTGAGAAGTTTCTTAAGAGACTCCTTACAGGTGGACGGCATCAAGTGGCAATCTTTAGAGAAGTGTTTTTTATTTTTTTCATCAGCTTGTACAACATACACATGCCTTGTAGTGGCTTTGGAGTGGTCTGGACAAGAATCCCACAGATTATATTCTGATTTTTATTCTGACAACATCCATCATGGGCCCACATGTCAGGTCCAAGTGTTTCCTTCCTTATTAAAAGCTCTTTTTCAGAAAAAAATATATATATTAATATATTAATATGATAGGACCGTTTTCAGAAATTTTCCCTCTTATATAATAATTAAAGAGTTTTACTAACTTCACCAATTCCCTATCAGCAAAAGTTGAGGACCCCAACCCAACCACACCAACCACAATCCCTCTGTGATCTCGAAGAAAAACACAGATTTTTATAACTTCTGATATCACAAGGATTGGAGTTATTCTTGGTGGATTGCCTTCGAGATAATGCCACCACCATATATAATAAAATTGGATTTTTTTGAGATTACTTTTGAATATTGAATTGGAATCCCAAGTCCTGAAAATGTGAAAGTGGGTTGATAAAAAAGATTTCTGGATGCTCTCCAACCACCCACAAGATTTACAATATAGGTGCACGAAAACCCGTATAATCTAAGACAGAGAGACAGAGAACATCATTACACCATACAACACATCGTCTAAATACATTGAAACTGAAAAAGTTTTTATTTTTGATAGAAAAGCATTCAAGATACATCACAAAGGGTGAATCTCATTTTCATTACATGATAAAAAAAAAGAACGTTGCAAGAGTACAGTTCATGAACAACTGAGGCCTGCAAAACTGGGGCTTGGTATAAAAAAAACAACCCTCCTTGGAGAAGAAAAGGTTGTCATGGCAGACTATATAACCTGCTGCCATGGCCAAACCCCAGGAACACGAGGCACCAAAAATTCGAGAACCGTGAAAAGCAACGCGAACAAGGACTCTTTAGGACATTTTCGATCCACCCTTTGAGGAAAACATAAGACCCAACATTTCACGTACAGAGCACGATATCAAAAACGTGAAAGGACTTTGGTAAACAGACTCGATATGGGACGAAAAGCTTTTAGCCCGGAGACTAAGCTAAAACACCAGTTGCCAGCACCCAGCAACACAAAACCATGTGACAACTTAAGAGAAACCTAGAAACAGAACTCGGTAAGCTGTATTCTCAGGAAATATGGCCACGAGAAATGAGTGACCTCCATTGTTGAAGGCAAAATACTTTGTAACAGATTCCATGGGAACCTGAAAAAAAAAAGACGAACAAATGGCCATACTCCCCGGAAAAGGAAACCGAGCTCCAGAAGACAGAAGACCCATAGCTGATGGACCCAAAAACTACATAAACTGCTGCTACTCAACAAAAGCTGCCTAGAGTTCTGTGGCTTCACGGTTAGTTTAACCCCATCCTTTGCAACGGCAATCCTAATTAAAAAAGGGTTTTTGTCGAACTCTTTGCCGCTTATGACAGGATATCACACCTCCACAACTGCTCCACAAGCACGTCAATTGTGCTGCTGCTGATTGCATTACAGTGCTGGAGATTTAGCCCCAAAAGGGTCTGACCCAACTTTTGAAGGGCAGGCAAGCTCTTGTCTGAAATCATAGAGCAGCCTGCCAAAGAGAGGATTTGCGGATTGAGAAGGTTTGCACGAGCCAGGGATGCAATCCCAAAATCAGTGACTGCACACTTAGAGACATCAAGATCACAGAGCAATGAGCAGTTATCAGCAATCACCATCAAGCTTGCATCGCTGATCTTTCTACAACCATCAAGATTCAGCATTTCAAGAGTCCAACCGTGCAACTCAGCCATGGTGGAAACAACTTTGTCGGTCAAATTCACACACCCACTCAGATTAACCTTCACCAGACCAGCCTCACAGCTCTTGAGTACTGGTAAAAACCCAGCATCTGTTATTCCCTGAAGCCCACTCAAGTCCACATGCTGCAACTGAGGACACAACTTCCCCAAAGCAGCCAGGCTAGCATCACCAAATCCAGGGCAGTTGCGTATGGACAATGATCTCACAGAATTGCAAGGAGACAGCATAGGCAATCCCATATTTAGGTCCTTAATCCCCAAGCAGCTCACGATAGAAAGAGCCTTCAATTTTGCACCACAGTTCAAAAGGTAACCAAAAAACCCAAATTGGGTAATCCTGTGGCACTCCTCCAATTGAAGACTCTCAAGTGATCCTGCAGCTTTAGCGAATGAGATCAGTCCATTGTCAGACAAGAATGCACATTTTCGGAGGCAGAACTGTTTCAAATTTGGGCAGCCCTTTCCCACAGCTTCAAGGCCCACATCGGTTACTCCCCTGCACGATGTAATGGTCAAGGACTTCAATTTCTGCAACCCATGACCATTGCCCATCACCCAGAAGCCTCTCTCACTCACATTTGGAAGGCCAGTGAGAACAAGATCAGTAACGGACTTGCCGTAGTGTCCAATAACAGCAAGGGAAACATCAGTAATGTTCAGCCTTTGGACCTTCACCTTCATTAAGGAATAGGTGGCTGAAGACAACAGGCTAGCAATTCCTTGATCCCCCACAAGAGGACAATCTTTGATTGATATGGACTTCAGATTTGGGCAGCCTTGCCCAATTGCTTGCAGACCTGCATTCCCAATGTTTGAACAAGATTCTATTGTCAGATCGGTCAACTTAGGGCAGCTCTTTGCTACTGCAACCAAAGCCTTGTCAGTAATAGCAGGACACTGGCAAAGGTCAAGCTTCTCTAGCTGGTGACACCCATTAGCGATCTCCAAAAGACCTTCATCCCCCACAGAAGATATATTCCAGAAGGATAGAACCTTTAGAGATGGGCAACCTCGAGCAATTGCCTTCAGGCCACGGCTTGTCACCCCGTGACTAGAATTGCTTCCACGGATCTCAAGTTTTCCCAAACCACCACGACCTGCCGTTCCAACGGCAATAGCAGAAAGTCTAACATCTGTGGCCTTCTTCCCTTCTAAGCTCCTGGAAAGGTATCCATCATCCTCAATATCCTGATCTTCAGTCTTCTTCTCAACAATCTCAGTGTCAGGCTTTGATGATTGAATGGTTTTGTTGCAGAGTTCATCCCTGCTGATATTGCTTAGAAGTGTAAGCCAGCGCTTGGAAACACAAGCAGAGGCACTCCTCTCTTGGCCTCCAGGCAACCGTCTGAGGATCTCAAAGAGACATTCATCGGGCAGGACTTCAATAGAGGTCTGCTTCTGCTCACATCCCTCCTCACTAAATACATATGGAGCACTGATGCGAGACCTCTTGCGAGGAGGAAAATACACATCCACACGAGGACCAAGGGACAAGAAGAGGCTTGACTCCTTGGGGTTTGGGTATATTGGACCCCCAGGGCAAAAATCATCATCAACTGTAAAAAAAAACCAAATTACAGCATATTCAGCCAACATATTTCAAGAAAATGAAATAAATTCACAGGAACTAAATGTTCCACTATGCATAATACAAAGTTCCAACACCAAATCAAATCATAATTACTATGTTAACTAATAGTTGCTCATGATTATTATTGACAATTCTTGACATCACGTGTCAAAATCATTCAATACTGGCCTCATAAATCATTAGCCAAAAACAGAATCAAGCAAAGGCAAATCACAAAGCATCAGCTACTACGAATTATTTCAATTCGGATCATTAATATAATCAATTATCCATCACTTTGGGTTAACTGTTGTTAATCACATAAGATCTCAAAGAATAATCCAGTTGGTGTTATATGATAAACTTTAACTCTATAACTCTGATACAGATAACTCATAAGACAAAGTTCTCCACCAAGGTGTGCCTAATACCAACATATCTCTCACTTTAAAAACCAAAAGACGATCAGACTCCATAAAGATGCATCAGAACATCCATAGACAAAGCTCCTTAATCAGATCGACAAAGAACCAAGTCTAATCACAACCATGAAATGCAAAATTCATCTTCATCTGATCTAAAAGCCAATAAGTTAAAGGAAAAAACACGACGAGCAGACCAAAATGACTTCTTAGCCATAGATTCCATCTGATTAACTTGAGAGGCGACCGATCTACAAGACTACAACTACACCAAAATCACAACCTCACAAAATCACCAAAAAAAAGAAACCATAGACAGTTTTATTAATCAACATACAAAGCCCCCTTCAAAAAAATTAACTTTTCTAACTTATCACAACCCACGACCCGATTTAATCTAGGCTCAATAAATCCAACAATTCATAACCCAACACAACCATCACAGATGAGATCCATAAATAAAACTTCAATAATTCAGCCTATAGCATGTTCATGAAACACATAACATAACAAGCCCAAGACCCCAAGAAAATTATCAAAAAAACCTTTCTCATCAACCAACAAAACCATCTAAAAAAACAAACTTTTCACAACAGATCCACAACAGAACCAGCAAAACAACCTCAAAATCAACAAAAGCTAACATACCCACATGCAAATTCAGCTACAAAAGTGACAACAAAGCAGCGATCAAGAGCTTACCAGAAAAACCAAAGAGCTTTGACATGAGTACAGCTCAAAAAACCCCGGGACCTCAAATCTGCACCGATCCGTGCCCGAAAACCCTCCAAAGAGAGAAAAAAAAGAGAGATACCCGGCAACGACGAGAACCAACACAACACCGTATATAGCTGCAAGACAGGAATGCATGAGAAAGATGAGAGCTTTGGGAGAGAAGAGAACAACCCTATCAGATAGGGCAAAAAAAAGACAGAGAACGAGAGATGGAGAGAGAGAGAGAGAGAGAGAAAACGAATGAAAAAGAAAAGATAGGTGTGTGGAGCAAGAGGGAAGCTTTTTTAATTGTGATTCTTGTGGGTTTGCGTATGTGACAATACACGATAGAGAAACCCACATGCAATGTATCTGTGCAGATAAAGTGGAGTTGGGTTGGGTTGGGTTTCCTTGTTATATTCTCTCACCAAATGAATTGAATACCAGAAACCAGACCCTGTTTCTGTTTCTGTTTTTTCCACTTTTGTGACGCCACCACTTTTCGGGGTGTGTTTGGATACTAGGTTGTGTTTTGGGGTGTTTGGATACTAGGATAAGGAAGAATATAAATTAATTTTTTTATGTGTACAGAAGATTAGTGAATTTATGTAATTTGAGCGTGTAAGTATAAACAATTACTTATCCAAAATGCATGTCGATCTTATTCAAAAATTCATGGAAGGAATGTTTATCTGTGTCTAACATATATTCTTTTTCAAATAAATGTCTAAAAAAAAAAAAAAGGAGTCGACTTGTATCCAAAAAAAATATGAAAAATATCAGCCAAAATAATTAAAAGTTGAACACAATTTTTTTTATTAGATTCTATCATATTCTAAAAAGACACGTGTTTAGTGAAGGTATTCGTCCTATAAGCAAGATCATTACACGTTTGATTATATTTATGTTTTAATTTTTAGTTTTTATTCCATACTAAATTGTGTTTAAAGGTGTTGGTTTCGTTAGACACGGAAGAACATAAAAGTAATAGTGGGAGGAGTAAAAGTTTCATGAGTGAAAATAATAATTTACTTTTAATTTTCATTTAATCTTTTTATGTATATATAATATTAGCCAATTTATGTAATTTGAGTGTGTGAGTATAAATAATTACTTATTTTTGTTTTAATCAAGTTGACACTTGTAAATTTAAGGATTAGGGTTTGATTTTTTTTTTTTTCTATTTGAGAATCTACAAGCAAAATATGTGTCGATCCGATCCAAAATTTATGAAAGGAATGCTATCGATGCCTGACGTATATTCTTATCCAAATGAATGTTCACAAAAAAATGAGCCAAACTGTATCCTAAAACAATAAGAAAAATGTCAGTCAAGATCATTAAAAATTGGACGAGGTTTCCTTTATTGGATTCTATCACGTTATAAAAAGACATGTATTTAGTGAAGGTATCCGCCGCATAAGCAAGATCGTTACACGTTGATTCTGTTTATATTTCTAATTTTAGTTTTTATTCTACTTTTGTGATATCGCCACTTTTTGGAATTGTGTTTGGAGGGTGTTTGTTTTGTTGGATAAGGAATAATATATAAGTAATTGTGAGAAGAGTAAAATTTCATGTGTGAAATAGTAATTTACTTTTAATTTTCATTTAATCTTTAAGTATATATAAGATTAGTGAATTTATATAATTTGAGTTTATGAGTATAAACAATTACTTATATTTGTTTTAATCAATTTAACACTTGTAAATTACATTTAAGAATTAAGGTTTGACTCTTTCTTTTTCTTTTATTATTTTGTGAATCTAAAAGTAAAATCCGTGGTGATTCGATTCAAAAACTAATTGAAGGGATGTTATTTGTGCAATGAAATATATTTTATTCAAATGAATGTTCACAAAATAAGGAATCAACGTGTATCCCGAAAAAATAAAGAAAATATTAACCAAAATATCCTTAAAAATGGGACGTGGTTTCATTTATTGAATTCTACCACGTTATAGAAAGACACGTGTTTAGTGAATAATTAAGATATTTGTCGCGTGCATAAGTAAGATCGTTATAATTTTTCTATTAGTAAATGACGCTCTCAGTGATATTTTGTATCGTTCTCGCAATATATATGAGATTGTTTTGTTACCGTTCCAATCTAGACTCAGTTAACGTATTATTATATTTCTTCTCATATGTGTTATATATGCAACAACATGTGAATGAAGAAAATCCAATTTATTGTTGCCACCTCTTAATAATTATACACAAAAAAATTGAATGGATTTTTTAATAACATTGTGGGAGATTTAATAATATTTGACTAATTAATTTCATGTAAAAGGATTTGGTTAAAAAAAAAAAATTGCAACTTAAAATCGCTTTACACCATCCAATGTATTGACAAATAATTATAACATATAGTTTTTGTTTCATTTTTATTGGTCTGACTCCAACATTTTTTACAACTAATAATATCTCTACATTCACTGAATAGAATTAATTAAAAAGACCCGTTACATTTTATAATAAAATTTTAAATAATTGCATTTAATTAGCATAGGACAGATGTCAAGTGATGGGTGGAATATTTAATTACCACCAACATTAGATTACATCATGTCATCATCACGTAAACTCGAGGAGTGGTCACAAATGTAGGACACTTTTTATTCTATTTTTTTTATAAAATTGGGTGACGAAAATAAATTTAAATCCACAACTTGATCAATCTAATAAGTGATAATTAAGATGGTACTGTTATTGAATTTGTATAGTAGCACGACCTACCTATCGATAATGAAAGTGCCCTAAAAGAGTGGGGGGCAACCCTAGCAACTTTAGACATGCATTTTGTTTATTGATGTCATTTCCTAGCGAATTTAGGTCTGATTTGTTGGTGCATTGTTGCCCACTTGTTTTTTAATTGGAATTTATCAAATCTGTATACTATGTTTTTTTTTTTTTTTAAATTGTAATGGAATACTCTAACGTTTGGTCATATTATAATAAAATCGTAACTTTAGCTTTAAATATATATTATTACCCTACTGTTAGTTGACTTAATCAAAAGTAACAGTTTAATTAAAATTTTACCTAAAATGATAAAAATAGTATTAATTAAAAATAAAAAATAATATTAATTATTAAATTTAAAATTTTTTAATTAGGAGTATTTTTATTATTTTAAGGTAAAGTTTTTGGTCAACAGTTGCTTTTGACTGAAGTCAACTAACGGTGGAGTACTAATGTATAATTAAGGCTAAACTCACGATTTTATTGCAATATAGCCAAACATCAGGGTACTTCATTATAATTCGCCCAAACATAATTATCACAACAATTCACACGGTGCATATTTACTGGCATGTGTGGATAATTTTATCTCCTTACATGGGAGTAGATATCTCACGTTATATAAATAGATATTCGGACCGCGTGTTTACTCATTGATCTTGACGGGTCTCGACAAACTTACTATTAATTAATATTGTAATTGTATTCTTAAAAAAAAAAAAAGTTAGTCAATAAATAAAAACATTAATTATCTCAACATTTTATACCATTCGTATCACTTTCTATGTGTATCTAATTTTATATTTATTCGAGTTAATAAATAATTTATATAAAGACGAGTCTATATAATTTAATTGCGTTATCCTATATGTTTTAACATTTAAAAAATTATTTATCATGATTTACATAAATATTGATGATGTCTAAACGCGATATTAAAACCAATTTAATCAAAACAAATATATATATATATAGATTGAATGTGAAATAATGTATAAATACGTTTATTTACGTTAAATGTTGAATGTGAAATAATGTATAAATATGTATATTCACGTTAAATGGTTAACATTTAGACAACCCTTATAATGTAGATACTAAAAATACACACTTGTTCATATCAAGTCATGTTAAAAATGATCAATTTGGGTAAATTGTTTTGATGAGACTACTTAATTTTATTAGAAAAAAATGTAACAATTTTTTCTTTTTATTATTTTTTCTAGGTCATGATTTTTCTAGTATAATTTCGAACTACAACAGCTTATTGCATATCCTCTGATAATAAAATGGTTAAATATTTTCCCTCTCCCTTCTATAATAAATATTTGAGTCTGGTTTGAGTCTTATATTTACTTATTAAACCACAAAGTATGTGAATATCTCTATCCTGTAGTAGGAATTATATTTCAAACTAAACTTATAGCGTTTGATCATATCAAGTCTGATAAATCACCTAGGTGGTGTTAGATTTTTTTTTTTTTTTAAAAGAAAACAATTTTTTTTTACCATAAAAAAAGAAAACTAAATACTAATAGTCAAATTGTTCCAACTCGTGCAATTCCTAGGTTGCACGTGTAAACCCCAAATCTCCCCAAAACCTAATTACATATTAAATAATAATAATAATAATAAATTAACCAACTTAATTAAGACTTTAAATTAATTTTAAAATTTTATGATACGGACAGAGAAGAAATCCGCACATATAAAGACAAAATGGGAATCATAATTACGCAAAGTAGATCAAGCAAGTGGGCCGGTTTCATTAGATTACTTTAATTAATTTAATTATTATGTTTATTAATTAATTGGGGTAATTACATAGACACCCCTAAAATTTTATATAACTATATAAATAAATAAAGTCTGGACATATCAGCACAGTTCATTTGACGTTTAAGAAATATTGTACAGACATTCCCTGCCGTCAACTTAAAACCGTTAGGCTCTAACAGTTTAACAGTCAACGGTGCAAAAAGTCTAAAATATCATTATTTATATTTTTAAAAATTAAAAATAAAATTTTATTATATTAAATAATTAAAAAAATAAATAATAAATAAGTAGACCAGATGAGATCTGGTCCATTAGAGGGAGATAAAATATATTCATCTAATGGACCATATGAGAGGTCTCTAAATTTCTTTTTCGTTAGGACCAAGTGATTTGTATCTCACATTCTTTAGGACCAGGAGGTGGTGGATGTATATAATAACCTTCTTCCTCTTGCAGCAACATATAAACATTAAACTCACAATAGCCAGTGCAACCAGCCCTTCTATCGCAATCCCCACCACTAACCTAGTACTTACTTCATTCGAGCCAACACTCGATGTCGGTGGAGGCGGCGGGCACCTAGCCGCTGGCATTGAAGGCATCACTGAACTGCTCCGAGGTTGAGGACTCATAGTTCTCGAATTTGAAGGCGGAGGAGGAGAGGTGGAAGAAGTGAAGGGAGGCAGGCATGCCAGAATGAGTGAAGTGTGTGGGTGAGGTTGTGGTTGGAGAAGTTGTTGGTGGTGATGATGAGGAAGTTGAAGGTGGTTGTGCTAGTAGAATGTGGTAGGGTGGAGGCATAGCAGGAGTGTTGGGTGGTGTGTGGCTTGGGAGCTGTTTGAGAAAATGCCTAAGAGAAACTTGATTTTGTGGAAGATGAGGTTTGATTGTATGCCGACGAAAGAGAATAACTTGATATCTTGGATTCAATGGTCAGCGGTTAAGCACAATTGAGAGACAGGCTTGAGTCTGCTTGAGAGCTGTTTGAGAAAATGCATGAGAGAGACTTGATTTCTATGGAAGATGAGAATGGTGATGGAGATCGTGTTGGCCTGTTCCCTTTTTTTTTTTTTGAGATGTTTGATAAAAATAGTGATTTTTAATGAAGATATTTTTTTTAAAATTGATATTTAATTGATATGAAGGTGGTTTTTTTGTGGATTGAAGATGATTGGATTTTGTGGATTGATGAAGATGGTTGAGTGAATGGATATTTCAAGATGATTGGGTGATGTTTGATGATTTGAATATGGTGATGAGAGTTAGATTGAGGAAGATGAAGATATACAGTTTGATCCGATAGTAGCTACGGTCCCTCTCACAGTGTTGTGGTCGACCCTGTTCTCCGCCGTAAGTCCCGCTTTGAGTTGATATAGGGCAACATGAGTGAGTCTCACTGTAGCTGTGTTGAGGGCTCCCGGCCTCTCTTGGTATCAGAGCCTTAAGTATATTGGCTGGAAACCAGACATTTGTGGAATGCTTATTTCTGGTATAACAACGCCACGTATTTTATGGTTTCTTGGATTCTATTTTAAAATAGAAGCAAACCTAGTGGTAGTAAGGAAAGAAATTCATATATAATGACTTCAAACACTTCCAATATTGTTCCTACTTCAAACTTTACACCTCCTTCTTCCTTTGCCTCTCCCTCAAATCAACTTTCTTCCTCAATCTCTTTGTCTCCCTCTATTAAAATAACTACTTCTTCTAAGATCACCAATCTTGTGGAATACACTCATATTCCAGAAAAAGCTCAAATCAATGAAACCGATCTGCCCCTTGTTAACCCCTACAATATTTTCAAGAGACACAAAAGCTTCATACGCTCTTTCCAGAGACTTATCAGTACTCCCAGACCTCCTGTTAAAGAATATGTTCAGTGCACTGGTTTAGATAATTGTCTTATCCCAGCCTCAGCAGCTGAACAATATGTTAATCTTGCCCTAGATCATCAAATGATCTCGCAATGGATTAAAGAAGGATACTTACATCTTCACTTAGGTGTTGTTTGTATCATTCTTACCCTTCATGGCCGCAAAGGACTACCAGTCACTGCCAGACTTGCCCTATTAAACTCCATCTACTGCAAGTATGACCAGGCTGTCATAGGCACCTCCATTACCACCCTTCATGCAGGCAGTATTTGCCTAACCTTTTATCTTAATTTCAATATTCCCCTTGCTGATCCAAACATTTGCAAGTTCCTCGAGATTCAAGTTCAGATCTCTGGAATCTCTATGGTTCCCGGTTCTTACATGGCAACTCTCCATCACCAACTTGCCTACAGACTACAAGATCATGCTATTGATCTTCCCTTTCCAGGCACTTCTACAAACACTTTCCTCATCACTGCCGAAAGAGAAGAGGTTCCTACCATCACACAAATCCCCAGACAGATTGCTCGAGGTAAGCTTCTTGAGCTTATGCCTCTTGAATGGGTAACCAACTACGAGAAGTGGTATGTTGATACGTCTCCTGTTCAGAGTCAAGATCTCCAGTTTCATAGATAGACAGACGGATCTGTTAAAGCAACTTTTCAACTCCCGCAGCCGTCTTTAGATGATACTCCTCCCATCTTTCAGTCTATGATGATCACCTCCGTTGCTTTTGAAGAGGACATCCCAGTTCATGCTTTCCATTCAGATGGATTTGTCACATACACTGACAAGATCAATGGTCATTTTATCTGGGACGTTGATCCCAACATGTGTGATGATAACTGTTCTAGCAAACGAAAGCAAAAGCCTACGACCTCATGCTCTCAGTCCAAACAACCGTTCAAACCTGGTGATCCAGATTCCCCTATGGATTGGTCTACATACACCTCGCAAACCTTTTTATGTTTATGAAGAAGCTCTTCGTATTCTCAAATAAGAAGGCATCTTTCCACCAGAGCTTAAGTCTCCACCCGAACCTGAGCCCATTGTGATTCAATCTCCCCAACCAATTCCATGCTACATGGCATCCTCTTATGATTACGATGCATATTTCCCTCCACTCGAGAGAGTTATAGACAAATATCACAACATTGCAACTCGTGCCTTTGTCCAACCTTCTAAAGTTCTTCCAGATGGAAGACAGAAACCGTACTCTCAAGCAGAAGAAGTTCTGAACTGGCAAAGCAAAAATGCCAGATCACAGAACCAAATCCTAAAAACAATTTATTTAAAGCTTGACAGAGCCCTGGATAGATCAACCTAAATAGAAGAAAGATTGGCGGGCTTAGATTCTGAGCTAAAGAGAATCTATCTCGATCTCCAGAGCCGTATCGCCCAACTTGATACTGATCTCAAATACCTAAGAAAAAAACAACGATTTGGTATAGCTTTTGATAGAAAAGAAAGGGAGATTCAAGAATTCAAAGCTGAAATGGAACACATTTATGAAGATATGGATAGACATAGACCCCCTATGCCATCTATTCTGGTTCCATCTTATGGTTACTCTCTTTTCAACTCTCTTCCATACAGTCCATCCTCACTTACAGACTATCCTAAAGCCTTCAAAATGACTCGTGAAGTTTTTAGAAGAAATCCTATCCAAAAACAACCTATTCCCAGGCCATCATCATCCACCAGGAAAGACAAACAACCGATGGATTATCAAAAACTTAGACGATCTCCATCACCCAAACACAAGAAGAAATCAGTCTCTATTATTGAACCACAATCTCCCAGTTTCTCCTCCACTGATTTCTCTGATGATACTGATCCAGAACAAACTAATGTTAGCCGTATGTTTATGGCAACACCCTCTGGTTACAGTTTCAATCGCTTCTTTTAGACTAGAGCAGAATCTTCTCATAATGATGAACCTATTGTTGATGAGCCGCCTAAAGAAGAAGAAGATTTTGAATTTCGTCCAAGACCTCCCGAGCCACCACCTACAACAGATAAAGCTGGCAATGGTCCTTGGTTATCTTTTGACGCCATTGATCCAAAGAATTGGCGAGATAAAGTCCATGAATTTAGAGCTTGGATTGACCTCCATATGACAAAATCACACCGACCTCTCCAAGATGTTCTCAGAGAATTCACTTCTAGTTTCACTGGTACCCTTCGAGACTGGTATCAGTCTCTTGGAGAATACAGATAACTTCAACTGGTTCAAAGTCCTAGTGCTTCTCACATCCTTGGAATTATCTTCAAAGAATTTAGTGTAGATTTTCAGTTGATCGATAAACAGGCCAGACAAGAATACTTTAAAATGAAGTGTTGTTCCTTGAAAAGAAAAGATCTCAACTTCCATTTCAAAAAGATGTCTCACAAATATTACATGCTGAACGGCCTTAATGATGAAATCTTGAGACAAGTTTATATCAATTCCCTTCCTGATGAACTCCAAGCTGAGATTCACTGACACATGGCTTCTGCAAGAAGAGACTTGAGGAATACTTCTCTTGGTGAAATTTATCAAATTGCTCTTACCTCTCTTGAAAAAAATTATGATGCTAAGAAACTCTTCTCTAACATGCTCAAAGACAAAGCCAAGTTTGATAAGGTCTGTAAAAAGCCTTATCTACAAATCAAATGTAAGACCGACAAATGCCTTTGTAAGACTAAGAAGCGGAAGCATTTCCTCCCCAAAGAAGGCAGGTGTTACATCTGTAAGAAAAAAGGAAATTTCGCCAAATAATGTTCACAAAAGGCCAAGAAATCAGTAAAGATGATTCAACAGATTGAGCATATTCAATCCTCTGAACCAATTTTAGATTTAGATGGTGATATTGAATACTTGTTTTCAGAACAATTAGAGCTCAATGATGACACTGTTTTTGCATTACCCTACTCCGACCCAGACTTTGACCCTGATTCATCTTCAGAACCCGACTACTCAGACTCCACAGAGACTTCCATCTTTCAACTACAGCCCATACAGTCACAGACACATGTACTTTCAGCCCAAGATGTTCACAGTCCAAATGTCCAGGCCCAGATTCTTTTGGACAAATATGATAAGCCCATCAACGTCATTGCCTACATTGATACTGGGGCTTATAAGTCCATGTTGGATCCAAAGGTCCTCACTCCACAGTATTGGACCAACCATACACAGTATTTCAAAGCAGCTAATGGTGAACTCTTTACCACGAAGCTCATTACAAACAAAAATATTGGAATTCAGTTTTTCCCTAGATGCATTATTTTGAGCAAATTTATTGGCAGTCCTCTCCCAGGAAAAGACTTACTTTTAGGATGAGATACATACTGTCAGTTTGATAAACTCCGGATTCTTCTCAATGGGATTCGATTCAAAAGAGATTTCAAGTCATTCACCACAAACTTGAAAATCTTTTCCCTTACCAACAGTCCACAGTCTTTTGAAGAATTCAAACAGACTTTCTTATCCTTTTGTGAAGATAATCATGCCATGTTCAAACATCCAAACCCCTTATGGCATAACCCAGACTTCTTTATTAAGCTTCCCTTTAAGTTTAATGAGGATGCTAACCCCACTAAAGCCTCACACCCTGGCATGTCTCTTTTAGACCTCAAACTGGCCCGATAAGAGTGTGAAACTCTGTTATAACAAGGCCTCATTGAGCCCACAACTTCACCTTGGGCTTGCTAGGCTTTTTATGTTGAAAAAAGATTTGAAAAAATCAGAGGAAAAAAAAGACTTGTTATTGATTACAAGCCCTTAAACCGGTTTTTACAAGATGACAAGCTTTCTTTATCCAAAACCTCTACCCTTCTTATTTACCTAGTCAAAACCAAATTATTTTTAAAATTTGATCTTAAAGGTGCTTTCTGGCAACTAGGTATTCACCCTTCAGATCGTCCCAAAACAGCCTTTTGTATTCCTAATGCTCAGTATCAATAGACAGTTTTACCATTTGGATTAAAGACTGCTTCATCCCTGTTCCAAAAGGCCATGACTCGCATCTTTCACCATATCCTTCACAGTACTCTCATTTATATTGATGACATTATCCTTTTTAGCCCTTCCGAGGAAGAACACCGTTCTCTCCTTTCCCAATTCTGTAACATCATCAAATAGTTTGGCATCATGCTTTCTGAAAATAAAAGTTTTATTACTCAGCTCGAAATTGACTTTCTTGGTATGCATGTTACATATGGCACCTTTTCTCCCGGACCCCATATTGCATAGGAGTTGCTCAAATTTCCTGATTCACACCTGTCTTGAGAACAAATTCAACAGTTCCTTGACACAGTTAATTATATCGGTGATTTTATCCCACATGCAGCCAAATATATTGCCCTTCTTTCTAATCTTTTGAAAAAGCAACTGCCCTCATGGGACCCTTAGCACACTTAAGCTATCAGCCATCTCAAAAAGTTACCCCAAAACCACCATCTTTTCATATACCTTCTGACGGTATTCGCATCTTACAGAGAGATGCCTCTGATTAACATTGAGGAGCACTGCTCCTTGAAGAAAATGACAAAAAGAGATACTACTGTGCACACGCTAGTGGTACATTCAGGTCATCACAGCAATACTATCACACAATTTATAAAGAGATTCTTGCAGTAAAATATGGCATTGAAAATTTTGATTTTTATCTCAGAGGACATTCTTTTAAAGTTAAAATGGATAACTCATCATTTCCACGTGTCCTGGAATTTAAAAATAAGATTCCTCATGATCCTTTACTCCTTAGACTTAAGTCATGGTTTGAACGCTATGACTTTCAAACAACACATATAAAAGGATCTCAGAACCTCATATCAGACATGCTTTCTCGTCCTAAACCAGCACAATTAATTACTCTCTCTTCAGCCATTCCTCTTGTATACACTTTTTCATCATTAATGACTTCATCATCATCACAGCCAGCTCATACCCCAAAAGAAGTTTTGAACCTTCCTGCTCGACAGACACCTCTCTTTCCTCCTTCCTTTTTAATGGAATTCCCTCAGGACAAAACCCCTCACGATATATAAACCTTTGCTCTTAGTAATATTCATCGGTATCTTTCTGGTCTTACTAAACCCGACCATCCTCAACCAGTTTTTAAACAGCTCAACAAGCTGTTCCTCAACCTTCTCTATATCCATCCATACCCAACCACAACCTTTACCCATAATCATTTGTGGTATCTTTGGTCTCTTTCTCTTTTGTATTCTCATCCAGTTGTTTTTCCTCTCATGCAACTTTACCAGCATTTCCATGACCCAGCCAACCAAGACTCTCTCATTTAGACATTTTTGCAATGGTTCCTTCCACTTTCCATATGGAGAAAAGACCTTACCAAACTCATGGGCGATCATAATATATGAAAAATGGATGATCATATGAGTAACAAAATTACTTGTATTTTCATTTTTCACAGGCCATATATGTTTAACACTAATACTAAACTGCTTTGGATAATCAATATTGCTTATGAATATCAGACTGTTTATGACATAGATGTCCAATGGCCAGTCATCTATCCTTTGCTCATGGAGTTCCTTTGTGAAGCTAACAGTGTACAACCAGATTATCCTCATAATATGTTCCTCCTGCCAGATGTCCACACTCCTCCTCCATACTTTCAGGATTTCCAAGATCCAATAGAACTTGACCCAAATGTTCTTCGTCTTCTTGATCAACCAGATTATGGGACCCTCCCAGCCATGGTACAAATCACTCTATGAAAATGTCAAATCAAATAATGAGGATTACAACAACAACAACCTGTCCCCTTCTCAGAATTCAATGTGACCAGCCAAGATTCCATCTTATCCTATCCTACTTTTGATAAAGTTGTTTACTTTTATAAAAGTTTGCATTATTTCCTATTTTGTTTGTTGTAATTATTATGAGCGCATGTGACCTGCCTTTGTTTTTTACTTTTACTTTGGAATATACTTTTATAAAGTAGTTTGTCCATTTCAATCATGTATTTTACTTTGTCTGTTTGTAATCCTGCTTGAATCCAGAGAAGTCTGATCTGCCTATATATTGGCATGACCCTTCTCAATTTGGGATCATCGAGTTTTCACCTTGTAAAATATTTTGTGCTCAATAAACATGATACTTGCCTAAATATTCTCTCTATTTCCTGAAACCCTAAGTTCCTTTTATTTTGTTATGGAATCCTGCCATACTATCTAAGTATGCTCTGTGTTTGCCTCCGGTGGAGGATCCTGCACATCAGAATGGATATACAGTTTGATCCGATAGTAGCTACGGTCCCTCTCACAGTGTTATGATTGACCCTGTTCTCCGCCGTAAGTCTCGCTTTGAGTTGATATAGAGTAACAGGAGTGGGTCTCACAGCTACTTTGACCGTTGACTGTTAGACACTAACAGTCTCAAGTTGACATCAGGGGATGTCCGTACAATATTTCTCAAATGTCAGGTGAGGTTTGTGTTAATATGTTCAAACTTGTTTATCTGTGTAATTATACTAAACTTCATAGGTGTCTATATAATTACCTATAATTAATTATAATAAGTCATAAGCAAGTATATTTAGTATTATTTTTGTTAAGCAGTCTAGTTGTTTTTTTTTTTTTTTTAAATTATGATTATTAATTAGTTAGTGTATAGTTGTCATTAATGGTGGAAATGATGTGGATTAGTTGATTTAATTAGTTCTTTGAGGCCAGCTGCTAGCTGAACCTTCTTTTTCAAGTACAATTTGACATACTATAAAAAAAATTAGATTGAAATACAATTAAAACTGTCCTGTCAAAATCTATCGAAAAACCAAATATTATTAGCACATGACCCAAATAACTATACACACAACATATTAGAATTCACCAATTAAGCTTACTCAAGGTTCAATGTGCAATACTAAGATATTTTAACAGTTAAATTAGTTAGTATTATAGATTTGTTCGTCTTTATTTAAAATCAGTAATATTGTAATATTTTTTAAATTTGAATATTTTAATGCTAACGGTTTGAATAAGAAATTTCATTGATCAAATGCATCTAATAATAATAGCGATTTTAATGTTTAAATTTAAAAAAAATAAATATAAATTTATAATAAAATTATTTATTTAAGTCATTAAAAAAAAAAAACATAGAAGGACGCGAAAGCGTTGTCCAAGAAAAAGGCGAGTCCAACGTACAAATTGGTGGACAAAAATAAAATACAAAATATACAAATACCACACCATCCAATATTCCATGTTCTAATAATTATTTTTTGAAACAACAACTTGCAACTTTTCATGCGTGAGTCTCATAGAGACACTCTGGCTTGGCCTTTACACTGCCTTTATGTATTATTGTTCTGTTGGTTCTTGAATGGAAAAAATATTAAAACGCGAACAAACAATAATTTGATATAGACTTATTTTAAAATTTTAAAGCTTCAACATAATAATTCAACGGCATATCTACTCATAGTTCAAGTGGCACATATACTCATAGTTCAAGTGATAAGTGCACTTCCCTCACACCTTAGTGGTGAGTATTCAATTCGCATCACACACATTTATCAGCATGTATCGATAGTTTTCTCCTCTTATTGTGGGAGTAGATGTCTCACGTTATGAGAGTAAATATTTGTACCGTGTATTTAGTAATTGATCTCAGGCAGGTCCCGACAGTTATTAATTTTATAATTGTACTCTCTTAAAAAAATATAATAATTTAACGTTAAAAAAATATACAGACAATCCTAATAAGAAACTATAAGATACAATAGTAACAATATATGTATAGATTTTCATCAAACTTTAACGTAAATTTTCATAATATTTTACTCCAAAAAAAACGTGGATCTTACTAGATTTTAATGTATATCAAACTATTAAAAGCTATCTATCCTAAATATTGTAAAAATGTATGTAAACCTTTTTTTTGGCACTAAAAAAATAGAGTCTTTCCATCTTTTTTTATTATTATTTTTTTTTTGAAACATTATTATTTTTATTTTAATAGGAGATTTATAAAAATTTTCATGAGATTTAACATTATTATTCAAAAATAATATTCTTATTTCTTGTTTTGAATTTAGATAAACCCCCTATAAAGGGGTTTTTGGACCTTTTGGTACACAATTACTAATATGTTTTTTTTATAACTAATTTATAAAACTATAAAATGGTTTTGATATATAATAAAGGTTTTTTTTTTCTTCTTAAACTTGAAACTATAGAATTAATTTTGCAAAAAGGTCAAACCTTGGGGGTAAATTTACAAATCTCCCTTATTTTAATTTTTGAAATACTTCCCATCTTCATTGAGAAATGGGAAGTAGAGGTACAGATTCTTCTTCTCAGGTTCATTGGATTTGAGATTGATTAAGGTTATCCTTGGTATTACAAAAATTAAAAATTAATTAAATAAATAAATATTATATATATATCACTTTTTTTTAAAGGAAAAAGTATATATCACTTAAAAACTATTGATTGACCAAGTTGCATTTTCCAAGAACCATGCACTTGGACCCATCAATTAATTTTTTTTATTAAATAAAAAAATCAATCAAATCAAATAAAAGCATCCCCTTGGGACTAATTAAAATGCTTTTCTTATGATATGCATGATCCTAATTAATAAATATACAATTCCAAATCATTTCATGCTTTTTCAAGGTGCATGTACATCTGCTCCATTTGACTATTCTTTCCAATTGGAATGGATTCTTTGCACTATAATTCTTTTGCATTGATTATGTTATATTAAGGTCATTTTCTTTTGCATAAGCAATTACTTTACTAATTCTAATTAATATGATTAATTAACTTCACTAAACCCCTACCCAACTTTAAGTATTTTTTATTTTATTTTATATGTTATGGTAGGTGGGATCAGCTCCATTGATTTAAAATTTATTTTTTTTATGAGAATCAATATGTGAAGTTAATAGAAAATATAACGAGTAATAAATAAATATATATCATAAGGAATGGCACAACATAATAAACTATATTAGTTTGTGTTGTAAGGTTAGCAAACTTAACTTTTTTTATATTACATAAAAATTATTATTCATAAAATACATTTTATTGTTCTACATAAAAAATAAAAAAAATTCCTCATATACATAAATCTATTCCTTTAATATTACGTTTTAAGTCTCGTATATTTTAAATAATGTTAACAATTTAAATTTTTAGATTGAGTGGCATACTAACTCATTTCCTAAATTATACTTTCAAATACATTTTTATAGATATTTAAAACATAAAATATTATTTTATCAAATAAAATTTTGAAAATAATTTTGTTAAATGCGAGTCTAATATCTTTTTTTTTCTTTCTATTTTTTATGTAATTTATCATTATTATATAAATTATAATAAATTAAAATTCTAATTTATTATAAAAGAGACAAGATGAGATTGGTTGGTAATATACTATTTATTATATAATTAAAAAAATTCATATTAAAATACAATATGACCCTAAAATCCTGAGACCATAGACATGGTAAAATTTTACACACGCATTCTTTGACTTGAAAAAGTGCATCCATCTTCCATCCAAAATAGCATCTCAGAATTTCATATTTTCTTCAGCTTTTTATTCCACAAATGAAATATTTTCATCACATAAAAAATTAAATTGTAAATTCCATTCCATCTCCACATAAAGAAAATATGTGATTTAATATAAAAGTTGATATTTTATTGATTATGCAGCCAAATCTTATCAAACAACATGTATGACCCACAACCACTTTGAATGTTGGAGAGGTAGAAGATAAAAAAAAAAAAAAAAAAAAAGTAGAGAGATGGGTTTTGTATCAAAATTTCAATGGTGTAATCAGACCAAAGAGGTTGAAAAAGAAACACGGTTTCAACACTGATTCAATTTCAAAACTGTTTTTGTTTGGAATATTATTAGTTTAAATATCATGTGGAAAGTGAAGCATAACCCATGCAATAAGCATGACATCAATATTTTTTTATATACACAAATCGATGCGAAAACAAATTAATTTGCTCATGGAGTTGTTGATTCAAAAGACTAAAAAAAAGTCCATTTTGATGGCTAATTTCATGCAGTTTTCCTACATGTTTACATATGCATATCTTCAAGAAACTTCCACCTCTTTGTATCGATGATGGCGCGAAAGAATCCAGAAACAGTTAAACAGAGAGATAATTCAGCGCCTGAGTGAATAAAGACAGCTCATGATATGTATAGCATGGACAATAAATTATGTGAGTAACCCATATCACATCACGTGATATAATATGAATAGTCCAAACATATACGTCGGGGTAAGTAAGCTTTTCTCTATTATGAAGTTTTTAATTGATTTACAGTGAGGGCCGCCGGGGCTCAACTTAAAATGAAGCCCTACTAATTATATAGAAATTAAAACTCATATGTACTTAATGTTTAAAGAAGAATAAGTATCTCATAATTTAACATAAAAAAAATAAAAAATTAGATCTAACATCATCAAAACGAAAAAAAAAAAAGAAGTTTTAGGCCCAAATATTATTAGATCAACATAAATAATTAAAAAAATTTAGGCCCAAAAAATTTAAAAATCAATATAACTAAATAAAAACATTTTGAATCCCTTAGACTTGGAGCCCTAGCGATCACCCATTATGTCCCGACCCAAGGCCAGTCCCCTTTACATATCAGGACTTCTAGCTGTGTGGCTCAAAGTCATCTGGATGTGGTTTTAGAAAATCTCTAGGGTCACACGTAAAGCCTAGAGAGTCTTTTGTGCATCCGATATATATATACACACACACACACGTACATCCATCTAATATAATCATAAAATGTATATAAAACTGAACGTATGACGTAATTTAGTTGAGTGAATGCATATAAATATGTAGACAGCTCATGACATGAAACGTGGACAATGAATTACTTGAGAAACTCATATCGCATGACATAATACAAGTAGTCCAAATGCATAAGTTCGGGGCACAAAAGCTTTTCTCAATGATTAATGGCCTATTCTGAAGTTTTTGATTGATTTACAGTACCTGGACTTCTAGCCGTGTGGCTCAGAGTCATCTGGATGTATTTTTAGGAAATCTGTAAGGTCGCATGTAAGGCCCAGGAGAGTCTTTTGTGCATCCGATATATATATATATATATACACACATACATCCGTCCAGTATAATTATATCATGTATTAGTGCACGTATGACGTAATTTAGTTGAATGGACGTATATACATACGTGAGAATATATAGCACAAAACTCTCATTAAAATAACTAACCAGTAAAGAGAAGCCTAGAACTCTTCAGGCATGGCAAGCTGTGACATAAGATTATATATACTATAATATTACATCTCCTTTGGCCAATCCAAATTCCTGAAGCCTAAAAAGAGGAAAAATTAATGGTGACATCAGGGGCAGTATAACCATTTACGACTCGTTTAATACCAAAGCGTTGTATGATGATTTACAGGAGAAGAGGTAAGAGAACGATAAAATTCAGGTTTTTCTTCCAAGTTGTGCTTCCTCAATCATACAAACCCTCCTGCTCCCAAACATCGACGAGAAAATCCACCATTTCCTGCATATGATATGTATTTCAAATGAGTAATCAAGAAAAATGCAATTTTGCTATCATTAAAAAGAGCCATGACTTGGAAGCAAAGATGAACTTACAGGGAGAGGGATTGGCCGGGAGAACGGCTTGTTAGTCCCAAGCAAACTCTCATAAGTTGCATTCCAACTGAAAAACATAGTCATTGAATCACATATAGGTGATGTGCAGAATATATAGCCATTGCAAGAATGTGTCACATTATATTAGAATTAATCAGTTGGATGTCATAATAAGTAAAGAATTTGTCGATGAAGGCACTTGCTTGGACAGAAACCGGGATGTACAAATTTACAAGGCTACACGGAGAAAAAGTTTTTTGTGTATGCTATAGGTCTCGTGCAAAGTAAAAGTTCCATATCCCTCAGCATTGGGAACAATGAAAGTTAAGCACCTTATGGTAGGTTCTCGAACTTGTGTTCGGTCGTGAGGCTTTTTATTTGCAAGCCACTGCTGCCGCGTCCGATTCCAGAGTAGAAGACCTACACCGGTTGAAAAACTAAAACTTCCAGTAATTAAAGGATTTCACTTGACAAATAATAATTGCTATGAGAACAAGGGGACGAAAGGTGAAAAAGAAGCATCAATATAAAAAATATAAATAAAAATGGGCCTAAAAACAACAAATTACAATCACGGTATGTCAGATTGACCACATGGAGACCAAGCAGCAATAAGATTTGTGAAGAAGTGTGCACACACAGAGATCAAAAGAGATGGAAAAAAAAAAAAAAAAATGAAGACAACGTAACCATATTACCATAAAATCTATATAGCAGTTATATAATTGAAACCCTCTACAATGTGATGCAGCTGTGAGAATTCAAAATGATTAGTTTCATTTAAACAACAGCTGCAAGTAAACGAACAAAGCAGTCAGTATCAAGCGATAATCCAAATCCCCTCTGTGGGGACTGCATATTAGTCTAACGGGCAAAGCTAAAATGGTCGGTCTGAGGATTTCAACATAACATGCGCACAAATTGCACAGTTAGATCATATACGAGAAACATACAAATAGCCAGTTTTAGCCAGCAATGTATAACAATAAAAAGTTAATGCAATTTGAACTTGCCATGATTCACAAATTCGGCAGGATTGCTTGTGCTGCCAGCACTGCTAAAGGGATCGAGGGGTTGGTTCGACATGCTGATTGATGAAAGGCTTCTCTGTGATTGAATAGCGCTATTGTCCATTTCACAAGTTCCAGAGCTCCAGAAATCCTCTGATACGCTAGATTTCTTCACTGTTTGGCCTTGAATTCTCAGTCCCTTTGATGGCTTATCCACCGCAATAATCAGTGAGGGTTTAGTACAGCATCCAAAACAACCTCTGCTCTGTTACAAATTAGGTTTAACCACAAACACGATTAGCACCAGCAGCCAACAACTCGAACCTTGCAACAATCAATTAAGGAAAAAAGAAAACAACTATTGATGGACTTAAAGATGGCCAAGACGAAAGTTCTAAAATAATTTCATCAGGCACCCTATTACTCTTGCAACAATGGAGCATGTCATCACTTTCATCACATAAATGAAAAATGTTTGCTTGCAATTCACACCGTCAGATTCAAAGTCTCAATCCAGGTACAGAGCTGAACATGATTTATATAAAATAAAACTCTTATTGATTAACATATCAATCCAATTTTAGAAAACATCAACCCGAAAAAAATAAAAGAAAAAAATTTCTCACACTTAAAAGAGCCTTGCATCCTTTCTTAAATGACTCAGCTGTCCAAACCGTAAGCATTCGAATATAAGCTCCAGAAAACGCTACGAACGAACAACAAGGTTTCTTCCCAAAACATCTATCCATCTGGGCCAAGAAACAACACCTAGAATACATATCTCTCCTAAAGAATGCTAGTGGTAATGTGAAAGCAAAACGTTTTGTAACGTAATTTTGTATTAGCATATAAACAACTGCCCAAGACTTCAAGGAAAGAATGGCAAATAAAAAAAGCGACAACTCAGTAACTTCCTTACACAACAAGCAAGCATATAAACACATAAATATTCCAAAAGCAAAACTTAAACAACACAAATACACAATATGATTCTCTCTATTTTGAAACCCAGAAAGCTACAAAAAAAAAAAAAAAACCAAAAATATATACAAAATTCCCAAAAGTATAAATCTGTGATTTCAACTTTTCAACTCCTTTACTCTTTTCTTGCCACCTTTTCTCAGCAGCCAAACGCTAGAAAGTTGAATAAAAATCAAAGATTTTAAATTTCACTTTCCCTTTAGTTTCCAAAATGCCTCTGTACTCAAACAAAGTTCTAAGAATCTAATTTTTTTTTTTTTTTTAAAAAAAAAAATCTATTTATTTCTACGATTTCCTCAGCAACCAATCTCAAGCTATAACAAAAAAGAAATTATCTATAGATATAAGAAACTGGAATGACATACCCCATGCATGCAAGAAGACGATAGATCCAAGGCGGGACGAATCTACAGAACTGCATTTACAAGTCCCAAATCACAGATCTTTTAACAGAAATCCGATACGCAGAGAGGAGACTTCTCACAATCCTGCAAAATCAACTGTCCTTTCAATATACATATATAACATCAATCTTAAAAGAAATTTAAAAAGAAAAAAGAAAAAAAAGGAAACAAATAACAAAGTGAGGGAATTGGTGAGACCCCAAAAAAGGCATGATTGAAAAAACAAATATTTTTTTTATCTTCTTTTTTTTTTTTTTTTTTTTCAATCTGATCGTATCTCCTTCCTGCAAAAAATGGGATTTGGCCCTCTGGTCTGGTTCAACCAAAGGGCTCTCCTTTTCTTGTTCTTCTTCTCTCTCTTTTTCTTTTTTGGTTTTTATTTTAATGGAGTTTTAACTTTTTATTCTCTTGTTTATTTGTATATGCTTAGTGGCGCTACTGGTTAGCAGATAAGAAATGAAAAATCCTCAGAAGGTAAAACACTGCTATTTTTGGAAAATAAAAATTAAAAAAAGCAGAGACACACAAAAACACGCTAGAAAGTTAGGTACATGTGTCGCTGTTGTTGTTACCGCAGCTGCTGTTGTAGTGGTTTGTACTTTGCAGCTAAAGTTGAGATTTTGAGGATTTAAGTGTGGGGTCCATACTCGATGCTGATTTTATTTACCCATTGGATGAATCATTAATATCAGTTTCAGTTTCAGTTTCAGTTTCAGTTGTCTATGCTGTTTTCTTGCTTTTACAGTTATTCAGTTACATACTTCCACAGAAACTAATTATTGTTTTTTATCTTTTTTTTCCTTTAATATTTATCTATTTTATTAAAAATTATATATTGTTATTGTGTGATTGATCGTAGTAATAAGTTAATTTGTAACCATCATTAATTTTATTGTTTTACCGGGACGGGAAAAGTAACCAGACATCTTTGGACTTGATGGGCCAAACCATAGGCTGGTGGGTCTGCTCTCTGTTGGTTCGAGGGCACAAAGAATAGACCATGCTTTGTACATGTACGTAGGTGTTTGTATCAGTGGAGCTGGATTAATGTAGACCTGGACTTGATAATAAGAAACCAATCAAATCCAATGACCATTGACTTGATCTTCAATTCAGTCAATTCTTTAATCAATAAGAGCTGGACCCACCAAGGAAATTATTGTAACTACAACCAAAGTTGTAGGTGTTGTTGGCACTAGTGACTAGACAAAGATAAAACACTTGAAACAATTATTTACAATAAGAAGAAATTATGATATATTTGAATCAATTTCACATATGCGACCTATTACAGTGTATGTACTTATAATCTGATATACAATTCTAGCAATGATCATTTTTGAGATTATAATATAAAAGCACACTGTACAGAGATGGAGATATACATCAGTTAGGTGGTGAGGATTGGAGGAAGGTAGTCTGATTTGTTACCAAAGATGCGAGCCTGAGTGTCAGGAAAGAAGTCAAGGCCTGGCAGAGTTGTGACACTTCCATTGTTGGTGACTTCAATGGGGTACCTAAGCAAATGGCCTGGAATGCCTTGCTCGAAGAATCCTTCGTTGTTCGAGTACATTTGCCAATTGTCATACGCGGCCTCATTCACCATACGAACACATTCCACGGTTTCTGGTTGTTCAATATCATTGTCAAGTCCTCCAAGATGCTCGCGCCATAGTGCCATTCTGAAACCATGTATCTGACCTCTCGCTGGTTGATTGGCTACTAAATGGTTTGGCTGAAAAGCCCCCATCGCAATCTCCGTGTCCCTGCCACCGTCCATTGATCTCTGATTGATGTTGGCGGATCCAATGATTATG
Source organism: Xanthoceras sorbifolium (assembly GCA_003430845.1). Lineage (NCBI taxonomy): Eukaryota > Viridiplantae > Streptophyta > Magnoliopsida > Sapindales > Sapindaceae > Xanthoceras > Xanthoceras sorbifolium. Next base: position 29,918,239 of record CM010616.1, read on the forward strand.
TACTCATCATCAACTGAAAGAAAATCAAGTTAGCAGACTCCAAAATTTAAGTCAAAATTTTGGTTCAGGCCAACAACTTTACCAACACATGAATCACATTAGTTGTAATTGAAGAGATATTGTGCTACAAATTTTAGTTCAATTTGTGTATAGTTGTTGGTTACCTATCATCATCTTTGCATGAACGTATATCATGAAGCGCCGAGACTGCTGAGCTCTAAGATAATCAGAATTAGGCTCTGGTTTCTCTGGAGGTACATACTCTCCAGGCTTCACTGCCTCGCGGTTTCCTAGGCAGAAGAATGTTAAATACTCCCTGGGATTTGTATTCAGTCCCTTCTTTTGGAGGGCTTGTGCAATGTCAGTGTACATCATTTCCATTGTCCTTCTTTGCCAATCTAGTATTGCCTGAACAGAACCACTCTCGGGTATACCTTCTGGCCACATAGGGATCACAACATAGACCGCAAATCTCTCTCCTGCTTCAATCTTGCTAACAATCTTTAGCGAGAGCTCTTTTGGTATGAGATGCAAAGCACCAATATCCGGAACTCTGATATCTCTTGATAGCCAACCATATGAGCTTCCAAGGAAGTACTGGTTTTCAATGTAAATGAAATTCTTTGCTCGACGAATAGCATTGATATAAGCATCTTGAATGCTCCTGTCAATGACATTATCTTTCCCGGTAACAAGGCCTACTTTCGCTGCTTCCTTGGGATCTTCCGGGAAACCTGTAACAGCACCACCATCAATGGATCGAAATAATTGAACATTCCATGCCTCGGTGTCAGATGATACAGTTGATGATGGATGGACTACTAATTCTCCAAGCTTGTTTGGGGGGATTATATACTTGTCCCCAACTTGCTTTCTCCACCTCTGCTCAAAATTATACAAGACATCCCAGGCAACAGGACCTTCTAATTTGCAGTGAATATCATGCCAAGGCTCTCTTGGACCGCCTTTCCTGATGGAAGAGCCTGTAAAGTTGGGCTGATGGAAATCCTGATGATGGATTGTGTTCAGTGTACTGAATAGGGGATGTTCTTGTGTATCATACCTCCCATCACAAAGATCAATACCGCCAACAAAACTCACAATTCTCCGCTTTTGTAATCCCTCATCGGGAACTTCTACTACTACTGCACTATCAACAACAACTGTCTTCTGATGGTGAGTGAACATGGTGCCTATCTGATACCCTTGAATTATGCTTCTACTGTTATCAGCAATGCGGGGGCACAAAACACAGTGTACATTCGTGTTGCGAAAGTAGGCTTCAGTTTCCTCATCGTGTGTTGCCATCAAACCATCCTTCTTCAGTTCCTCAACTGAAGTTCTGTCATCCCAAACAAGCATGAGAACTAACACCCCTTCATCGGCTTTACGCCTCAGCAGCTGCCCAAGCGTGGTGTCACCACCTGGTTTTGGCCTCCCTGGGTCCCTTATCAACGTAATTTCAGTATGCACAGACCATCCAGTTATGTAAATGAAGTGTTTCGCGTTAACGATTGCATCAAAGATGTCCTCCCAGCACCTGTGAAATTCGTACGATTTTTCTCCAGTTAGAGGGATTATAGGCTTGAAATTATCTGGGACATGAGCATCCTGATATAGAGTAACCTTGCAGCCCTGTCGTTGGTTGAAGAACGCGTAAGGAACGCCATCAAATTGAGGACTCTTGATTCCCTGAGACCAATTAGAGTCATTAACAACATCAACGTATTCCAACTTGACTTGGATTTTAGAACCTCCTGGTACAGGATTGCGATTCTCATCGTATATAGGCACCCATCTGTTGACTATGTACCCTCTGATGACATCCATAACAGGCACATAGGCTCTTCCAATCAGTGTGGCACCAATAGGATTGTCATCCTTGATTGTGAACACAACATTTGAGATCATATGGGCACAGAATATGCGAAACGACTCGTTCCATTCAGGCGTGGAGGGATGTCTGTCTACCATGCTTGTCCTTGCCATCCTAGCCTTGTCCAAATCAACTGTTGCATATAGTTGAGTTCCAATCTCCATAACATTTTTTTTTCCCATAAGTTGAAAAGAAAAATTGTTACTTGTAGAAGAAGAAACAAAGACTTGAGTAATTTCCTTTTCAAAAAACAAAGAAAAAAGACGCGAGTAATTTAACAAAAGAACAAGAAAATGATACCTCGGACCCCCCAACCATTTTCTTCACTTGTGCTACAACCTTTTTCCCAAACTTTGTTTTTTGTGGTCCAAGGAGAACAAAATAACAAAATGAATATATTAATTCACTTTAAAAATAATTACAAAATAAATTCAAGTAATTAGATAACATCAAAATGCCATAATTATCATGAATAGAAATTATTTTATCAAGTTCTGTCTGATTTCGTTAAAATTCATTAATTTTTCTTTAAGTATATTACAATCACAATACATATTTCGAAATAAGAAAATAATTGAACTGAACATAAATACCTTTTGACATAAAGCAAATCCACATCCAGTTTGAAGCTTGTCAATCCCGTATATTGTCACATAAAGTGTCCCGTGGAGCAAACTTGTGGTCATTGATAAATTTTTCAAGAGGTAGAACACTTGGGAAAGGGTTATGAAAGGCGATTTTTTGAATTCGAATGGATAGATATTATTGGCGAGAGAGAAGTATATGAAGAGAGAAAAAAAGAAGAGAACATATGCAGCTGCAAGGAAGAAAGAGAGAGAATGATTGATTGATACGCAACAACTTCTTCGATTTTGGAATCAGTTCCCGCCTTTGCTTCAAAGCAGCCACCTTGTCTATGTGCCAAATCCATAACGGTTTTTTTATTCAATATTTTATTATATGATTTTATTACAAATTATTATTATTATTTTTATAAATGTATTATGGGCCTGGTTTTGTACATTTCATGGGTCAAGATGTTCACCAATATGGGCCTGGCCCATTGTTAAGGTTTTAACAAATTATTTTATTTTATTTATTTTGAATTATTACAAATTTAAGAGTTGGAATAAATTATCTATAGTAATTTGTTTTGAATTATTCTATAACGTTTGATATGGGTGCGGTGGATCATCTTGTCTTTTGTCCATTGATGGAAATTTAAAACATGATGATGACTCGAAATTTCAAGCATAATAATGTTTGCATTATGGGTTTAGAACGTGAATGAAAAGTGTTATGGTAGAAAGATCATTTAGAATAAGAGAATTTTTACTTTTTCAATATAAAAAAAAAACAATAAAATAAATATTTTAAATTATAGGGTTTTTATATATCTTAAAAATATATATTTCAAAACGAGCTTTATTTATTTTATTACATCATATATACAATGATTGCTTATATTTAGATAGTAGTAACACGAAGAAGTACCTTAAACCTCTTTAGAGAGGTGATTAAAATGCAAGCAAATCCTACTCGTTTTAAAATTCATTAGAATTTTTATATTTCTTGCCACATTTCATAAAATTTATTAGATCCGTCGTATTTGTTGGGTTTTTCTAAAATAAGTGGGTCCATTTATATAATAAACCTTAGAAAAAGTGAATCAAATTGTACCATAATTTTTCTTAAAAAAAATCAAAACCAAATGGATTGATCGATGGCCATGTACCACAAAATGTGGACAGAGAGTCATGAGAAATAAAAACACAAATTAAAAGTCTATAAAGACAAGAGAAAAGTTCAACACTAGCTACTATCAAAATTCAAAAGTCAAATTTTAAAATTTATTAATAAATGTATTTATCATCCAACCATACGTATATAAAATACAAGGTCGGCCAAATAATCAAAACATCATTATAGTTTTAACCCAATAATTCTAAAAATGACAGCAGCAGAGCAGCCCAAAAAGCTGACAATATTCTCTGCTCAGAATCCAATGATTTCATCTTCAATCAAAATTCAAAAGGGAGACTAGACTACTTATAAGTTTGTAAAAGTAACATTCGGTGGTTTTATTTTATGTTTTATATTTTTGTTTTGTTTTGGCTTAGGTGAAAATGGTATTCATTGTTTTTTGTTTTGGGACCAGTATCAGCATCACAATTTATTTTAGTGGTCAAATTATTCTTTTATTAAATGTGAAATCAGTTTACATTTTACACTATAATCAGTTGTTAAAATCTGAAGGAGCATTTCATACCTAGAAAATGCGATGATGAGTTCATCTTCAAATTTTATATTATAATATAATAATAAAAAAAACCCTTATAATTTAAAGAAAGTATACTTTTTATTATCGTGAGACTTTTTACCTGCTCGTCTTTTTTATCTCCCCATAAAGTAAATGTTTCCTTCATACTTATTTTACATATATTAGTAAATATATATGTATATATTTATACAAGCTAAAGTCTAGAGTTGTTTAATTGTGGACAGCAGTTTGTGTAGCACGTTATGCATTTAATATTCATATGTGGTTATGGAACCTAAAGGGTGGGCTTTTAACATGGTTGTGTAGGTGAAAATCTTTATTGCAACGAGTACTTCGTTGTTTACTTGGACTTTTATGCTCCATTCACCGACAAGTTCTTCTAATTTCTCTATACAAACACTGAAACACATATAATATAATAAACACGCATCCACAACCTCCACATATATTTGCAAAATCATTCATGGTTTTCTGTGATCTGATTCTTTCATATTTATGATCTCTTGCAACCTTCTCTAGTCTCTCTCCTATCTCTCACTAGAAAATTAACATGGTACAATCAAAGAAGTTCAGAGGAGTCAGGCAACGCCAGTGGGGCTCTTGGGTGTCCGAAATTCGTCACCCATTACTGTATGTACACATACACATATATATATAATCTCACCCCCAACTCTCACATTTATATATGTTAAGTAACCAACAACATTGCTAGTTATTTCGAATTTCGATTCCAGCTTCTGGGTTGAGCGGTTACTTACAGGTTTTCTTTCTTTTTTTTTCTTTTTTTTTTTTAACAGGAAGAGAAGGGTGTGGTTGGGCACATTTGAGACTGCAGAGGCGGCCGCGAGAGCCTATGATCAAGCAGCCATATTGATGAATGGCCAAAACGCCAAGACCAATTTTCCTGTAGTGAAGATTAACAACAACTGTAATGGCCAAAACAAGGCTTGTGGTGGTGGTGGTGGTGGTAATATTAATGAATCTCCATTTCCTGAAAAGGGTCTCTCGGAGCTGCTCAACAGCAAGCTTAGAAAGTGCTGCAAGGACTTGTCTCCATCGCTCACCTGCCTGAGGCTGGACAACGACAACTCTCACATTGGGGTGTGGCAGAAGAGGGCCGGAGCCCGGTCAGATTCCAGCTGGGTTATGAGGGTTGAGCTTGGGAAGAATAAGAAGACTACTGCTACACAGCAGGAAATTGTGGAAGATCATGGACGGTCGTTTTCGTCATCTGATGATGGATCATCAATGGTTGATCAGGTTGAAGAAGCTGAGAATATTATTGGAAGGGGTCATCATGATCATGATGATCATGATGAGGAGGATAGAGTTGCAATGCAGATGATTGAAGAATTACTGAATTGGAACTGTCCTATTCTTTCTCCTCCATCTGGGGTCTAAGAGACTTTTACAACTTAGAAGGTTTTTATCATCCTAAAAGCACTTTGCAGATAAGTGCTTAAGTTTAGTGTTTTACTAATTAATTAACCCACTTAAGTCTGTATTCAGTGTAAGCTGCATGCCTGGTCATCATTTACTCAATTTGTGATGTCAGAAGTGTATACATACATATATATATATATATATATAAAGCAGAAGCTGTTAAAAGTGCTTATAGGGTATACTACTGGTAATGCTTCTTCTCTTATGATTTGGTGTGAGATAAAATGAGAGAGATAAGACACATGCTACCTACTACTGCTTATTCAAGGTCGAAAATGAAGTTTTTCTTTTCTTTTTTTTGGAAAGGGAAATGCTGTTTCTGCAAATCAATTTCCTATATAAATAAATAAATAAATTGATTGATGTGTCATATGTTCTAAAAGCACTAATAATTAATATTTTTTTTTTCTGATAAGAATAATTAGTAATTAAACAAGCCTCATTTAGAAAATACGTATACAAAGTATTTTCCTTTCCTGATCTGCAGAATTGGACTCTTCTTCAGTATATATACATGGTGCTTTCTGTTAAAAGTGCATATCATGTAATAAAACACTTTCTTTTTTAATAACTAATATATTTATTGAATAGGGTTTTTTGTTGAAATAGAGAAAAGTATCTTTTGCAAATTGAAGAGGCGTGGATGGAAGTGCTTTCCAGAAATACTTCATTAATGCTCTCCTCTACAAAGTATTTCTTTTTTATGAAGAAATCAACTAAAAAAGTGCTTCCTCTCAATTGCAATATAAAGTTGCTTGATTTAGATCACTTGTAGTGGAAGCAAGGTCTGGAGAAATACCACCTCAACCAAAATCTTCAATGCAAAATTTAATTTAATTTAATTTGTATCCACAAATTACACCAGTCTATTAATTTAAACATAAAACTCACAACTTAAAGAGAAGAGAGTGAGAGAGAAGTGCTTGGAGACCAAGAGTTTTATTTTCAATTTTTTTAATTAAAAGAAAAAAAGGCATTTAGAATATTCTTTCCATGAGGTATCTGGTAGGATGCCTTATATTGTTTTCTCAGACAAAGATTTAACCAAAAAATCTTGGCATTAAATAAAAAAAAAGCACTATAACTCAAATTCTTACACTATAAAATCACAGTAAAACATATCCTCATCTTTGCATGTTATATGTTACCATCTTTATTCTACAAATTAGAAACAAGAAGAAAAGCCAACTATGAACTCAGCTTCTCTGTGCAGCATATTTGATTATTTTCTGCTTGTTCATTTCCTTCTTTTAGATAAACTAGTATGAACCATACAACACAATTCAACTACTTTTTGAAGAAAAGAAAAAGGAAAAATTGACATATAGGGTCCACTTCAACCCCCATTCGTTATCATGAATGTGAATCAATTAATAAAACTTCGTACGGACATGTTTCTCAATTTGAGCTGTCCCTCCACCAACACCTCGAAAGAACTCTTTTTAGTTCAGATAAAGTCTTCAGTTGTTACAAGTTACTATTTCCATTTTATTGTTTATGTTAAATTTATTCCCGTATGATTTATTATAGAGAATATCTTTGCACTCCGTATAAAATTTGTACTAGATTTTGTTGTTTAAATCAACTGATGTACAAAACAGATCTACAGATGTATCTAGTCTCGAGAGATGTTTTAGTTTCTAATGTATATTCTACAACGATTAGGAGAAGGTTTTCTAACATCTTTTAAGAGGTTCTATGACAATTTTTCCCCTTTAAAAGTGACAAAGACATTGATCTATGCAAGGACAAGGCATGGAAGTCATAACAAGGTCATGAAGGAAAAGATTGATGACACAAAAAGATAGCTCAAAGTAGTTGGATGATCATTAATGATGCCCCACTTATTACCAAGAAAGATACTTGTCTTGCTATCAATCAGAAAACAGACAGTTTGATAGAGTTTCCAACATTAGAGGTTAGGTGAGTTGAGGGGCTTAGAATTAATTTAATTAATGATCATATCAATATATCCTTCTATTCTTCTTGTGATCAATGGGTCCTTTTAAAGTAGAATCTTTTATTGTAGACCAATGAACATTAGACAGCATAGCAATTTCAGGGTGTTCAAATACAGTATTTGTTGTTAATATTTTTCATTAAGAATATGTAAGTTGGGTCCATTTGAATTAATCTCACTAGTGATGTCTAAATCAGTGTATAACTAATTATATAGAGAAACCCAAGATCTTAATGGTTGTTTGCAAAATATAACTCAAAAACATATACTCTACTTGTATGTATGAATCTACGTATCATCAAACTCACATGCTCTCATACTGAACCCGAAATACGGTTAACTTGAAGCAAAGTTGGTTTAAGATTTATATACTGAAGATCAATGGCTTTACTGCTAGTCTCTCACAGAGGAAAAAGTTGCTCCTGAAACTATGCTTATATTCAGTAACTAGGATAAGAAGATGAGAAATTGAATGGTTCTGTATCATAATAGAATTTACTGGACATTCTCCGGGTTCCCAACTGAGAATTCGTGCAAGTGAAACAGGCCAATCAAATATTGACCAGTTGGCTGCTTGCAGACAATCACAATATACTCAAATTACCAAGCAATGAACTAAACAATATAGTACCAAACGAATGATGAATAATATTTCAATACCATTTTATATAATATGGGCTCACAAGTACAATAGCATCCTTATGTGTAAAGTTATAAAGTCAGTACCACCACAGTTAATCATATGATGGCGTACCTCTTAATAATGGCAGAGTGGCTTGCAGCCTATAAGCCTGTTCCATCCACAAAAAGTTGCTGTTAACGGCTTCGAATGCTGGTCACATTCTATCAGCAAGATACTTCACTAAAGAGTCAACAGGCTTGCCAGAGTTGACATTTTCTATTCCTTGACATCTGATCTTTATGCGAGCAATATAATCAGCAGCGATCCAGGCAAAACTCAATAACACTATTTGCTCAGTACCTTCTAGCTCTCGCAAGGCAAGTGACTTCTTCACCCATTCTGGATGGTAAGTAACCTGGTACCATGCTGATGCCTTACGCTCATATAATATGTTCTTCTCATCATCAGAAAGCAGCTCAAAATCCAAGTCCATCTTATCGAATATTTGCCTAAATTCTTTCTTCAAGGCACCGTAAGAATGCCTGAGCTTCTCCTGCAGCTCTCCCTGTTTCCTGCTGTTGTTTTTTGGCATTGACCAAATATGCCCGGTTACTACCTCTTCTTCCCTGTTCACTTTGTACTGTCCCAGAAGACCATTCAGCTGTCCATCATACGAGCATTTTTTATTCCATGCATCGGCAATGAAATCATCAGATCCAGTAATCTCAAGATCTGTATCATATTGAATTTCACCAGGATCGAAATTTAGCTCAGATGAAGCAGAAATAACTTCATCATAGGCATTTACAATCTGCCGATAGAGTCTTCCCAATATTTTACTTGATTTGTACGACTGATACTCCTCTTTTCCCATGAAATCTGGATACAGTTTCGGTTTCAGATGAAAAGGCAGGCTAACTATCTTTCCAGTTTTCGGAAAATCAACAGCCGTGGCCGCCAAACTTGCAAGAAGGATGCAGTTCTCATCCAAGGCTCCATATTCACTGCGGTCAGCATGAACCACATGTGCATTGCAAATTCCCCCCAGGTTCTCGTTCACCATGTTTTTGGCAAAAAATTCTATTATGTCCTGTAAAAATAAAACCGATTAAACGGTTCCCCGTGACACACTGGAGTTTTAAGGCTGTACTCACAACAAGACAAATAAACTGAATTGGACTGTGAAGGTTATTCAAGAAATCAAAATATGTCCATAATCCACCTTTCTCAATTAAATTTGTCTAGACATATTATTCAAGCATTATCAATTTCATCAACATAACTTTGTTGAGCTTCGTTTTCTGAAATCTAATTCTAGGGAAGAATGGAGTAATCGCTTGCACTCCAGATTTGAAAATGCATGATAATAACATGCTAATAATTAGTGCCATCGACGTTATTAAGGTGCCTATTGTGCGGTATCGGAGCAGGTCAAGTCATATAGTGATTCATCACAAAACAATAATGAGGACCTGGATAAAGTCGTGCAAAATCCATGTGACTCTAGATATTGGCAGTTTGGCACTAACATTGACCATTGTCTATATACAAATAAAAAATAAAAAAATAGAGAAATATACTGGATTTGACATGTGAGCAATATCACTTCAATCTTTTCCGCCTCGGTGCAGCACAGAAAATATGACAAATGGAGTATTTGCTTCAAAAATAATATGAAATCAATAGTTGTTTCATTGGAAAAGAACCCTATAGATATCGACAAAGAAAGAAACCTGTAAATAACCAAATATCGAATAAACCAACCACATATAGAAGATCAGAAATAACATTCCAGATTTCGAGGAGAGCAAATAGCTACCTGATGATTGACATCGCGTGACAACTTTTTTTCCTCAGCAGCAGTATATTCCATGGGAGGCCAGCTCCTCTTACTTGGGGGAATAAGATTTGCATCCCAAGTGACAAAGTAGGTGTCCCCATCGAGGTCACTTCCGGAAGCCTCATCAGTGTGGGGCCTGTCACCCTTTTGAGGGAATACAAGGCAATCATAAAGATGGTGTAAATCCGGGGCATCAACTGCTTCCAGGATCCTTATGTCTCCTGGGTGAAGACAGGGATTCTTAGCTATAACCACATAGCCCTTAATAACTTGCATATTTCTCATTGTCTCTGCAAACCTAGAACCATGTTTTGAAAAGCAATGTTCCAGAGATGGCTTCGACACTTGGATGAAGCACTGGCCTTGTTCCAGCACCCCAAGTTCATCTAAGCATCCCATTAACCATCTGCTAGAAGGTACGAAGATCCTAGCCTTTTCCCTCAGACCCCAAAGCTGGGCCGCTCTTACACAAGTAAGCATACCGCGTAAATGAGGTTCTGAGTAAGGCTTAAAACCAGCACTCAGCATTATTGCTGCTGTATTTCCATGTTCAGCACATGACTCGGTGAGAACATCAAATGCTGCATCTGTGTCCACAAGCATTTGGTTCAGTTTAGATACCATGGAGGCCTGCATGTTCCAAAATGTTTCATCCGGAACACTCAGGGTTGAGAGCAACGTAATTATCTGTCTGTTCAGGAAACCGGGCTGAAAACGAGTCCAAGAACAAATTTCCAAGATGTTGTGGGTAGACTTGAATTTGTCCATACTATTCCTCAAAGACAGTCGAATCCCATCACCTTTTGCTGGCCAACAGGCCACAACCCCTTTACAACCAGCATATCTAATTTGATAAGCACAGGGAGGTCGGTTCACATCCAATTTCAATTTCTCTGCCACTTCCATAGCAAGATCGGGAGTGATCATACCTATACCATCTGAGAAAGTATACCCGTTCCTCTTTATATCCGGAAGCCAATGATTAACCTCCATTGGAGGTACTTCCACTGTTGCATAAGTGGATGAGAAGCACTGACCCATCCTGGCAGCACACTTGGCGATATTCCTGTTCGTGAACCTCCCCATCCAATTCTTCACGGCAACCACACTTGTCATCCCATCTTCAGCAAAAAACCAGGCAGAACGATCCCTCAACTGATTGGATGAGAAGGCCAGAAAAGAGTATTTCCGACCGCATAAATAAAAGCCATCAGTAAGAATGCTCTTCACTCTTTTGAATACTCTTGTTTTCTGCGGGAAAGGGTTTGATGTAATGTCCCTCACAATTTGGGCAACATAATAGCTAAGAACATTTGAATTCATTTGACTAAAGCCTTCATCTGTAAATGTAACTCTCAAAAACCGATCAGCAACACTTTTGTAATACCTAAGAACCCTATTGGAGAGTTCAACTTCAGGTGGAAGACAGTAAGCTTTAGTTGGAGTAATAACCAACCTTCTCATTTCAACAATGTCATCAATCTGCTTAGGACTATTATAACGATCAGGATTTTTGAGCAACCATTCTTGTACAAGTTTCAGCCTATTATAGGCATCAAACACTGGTCGTCTATAAGAACATATGTGCTTTAATGCAGCCACATTGACCTCACTAGATTGGCTCCTCAGTAGATCAAAAAAGCTGTCCGATAGCTGGTATTGATTGAATATTCCTTTATGCATGACAGCGTTCACCAAATATAAAATCTCAAAGGCTATCCCTTCCTTGTAATGAATACAAAAAAAATGATCTGACTGGGGCACCCCAAAATCAGGTTCATTTCTGACCTTAAGTGGCCGTCTTAGGCACTCATCTTTCACCCTTCGTTCTCTAAGATAACTCATTGCCTTTTTCAGCTTCACGCCATGACGGGGAGGGACACAAACTCTATATGAGTTACAACGACCTATAGCACCACTACGTGTAAAATCTGTAGTTCTGATCCAAGGGTCATCATCATCCAACAGATCAAATGGAACTGACTCCTCAATATCATCATCAGCAGTTCTATACCAGAGCAAAGGTGGATAGACCAGCTGAAACAGAAGCACAAGATGTGACAAATCAGTGTACTGCTGGATCTCATTGATGTCTCTCACCAAGAACTCCACCTTAAAATCACATTTAATTACTGCATGCTGTGAAGAGCTTTTCAAAGAGAATGCTGTATCTCTTGAGAAACAAAATTTGCACTTCCCATCAAAGGGATCCACCAGAAAATCAACTCCTGAAGAAGGTCCTTTCCAACCAACAAAGAATTCATCTCGCCTAACCAATGTGCCTATCTCAAGACCCACATCAGAAAACTTATAAGGAGTTTTAGTCCTCCTCCTTTGGTTTAAGTGATATGGATTTTCTGGACCCAAGCTGACCCTCAACGGTTGGTCTTTAAGAAAGAGCTCGCAACGGCCAGCAGCAGCCACTGCCCAATCTGCTGATTCAGGCAAGGCAAAATGCACAAAAGCATGTGGTTCCACTTTCTGATACTCATCTATTCTTGCAACTTTTTCAGTTTCTGTGATATCAAAATCTGGATAAGAATCTTGAGGGGTTGAAGAAGTCTTCAACCTACATCGCCATACAAGTCCAACATTCCCTTCCAAATAATCCACAAGGTCTTTAGCTTTAACATGATGGTCAAAACCACCAAAACTAGCTTGGGTCACCACCATGTTCTTTGCACCTCCTTCTTGCCCCATCTGGTCCAAAGAATCCACCAGTTTGATTCACAAGAATCCAGTAAGTTCTTCAAAAGAGTACCTGATACAGAAAACAACTGAATTAGAAACCCAATATATCAATTACCAATCAGATTCCATTCAACGCCAGAACTAATGCAAAAAAAAAAAAAGCAAGAGATAAACTCCTCTGGTTGATGAGAACAACAGGGAAAATAAGGTGTTGAACCATATGCTTATGCAGGTTAAATTATCAATGCATGAGGTTATAAAACAATAGCCAATTGATAATAGAAAAATAATTGCCGGGAATATGTTACAAAAAAAAATGACATAAAAATAGTTTGCTATTAAATTTTCATTATGCAGAAAGCAAAGATCTCACTCAACCGTGCCTAATTAAAAAAAATATATACAACTTTGTTTGATCTACAGAACAAAAATAATAAAATTCTTCTTCTTCTTCTTCTTTTGGTCTCTTTCCCAGCAACCATATACAGTAACTAAACACCAAATCATTCAATGAAAGGAAAAAAAAAAATCTAAAATTCATCCAGTCTTCGTCATTCAATACTCGATAACTGAGACTACAATCGAAACGAAACACAAATTCTTGCTCTTTGTCTCATTTCATCAATTTATTTTTTTATGGAAACTAATTAATGCCGAACAATGTCAGATTTTTCATCAAAACCAAAACATTTTCTCGGCAACCAAACGGAAAACCTAAATTAACAACACCCAGTAAAACCCCATAAAAAAAATTAAAATATCTCACAAGCAAAAATCTCAGATACTTCAAAATCAACATTGCAAAGAAAATCTGATCATAAATCATCTGAAATTGAACAAATAAAAAAACAAAGAAAACTGAGAAAAGAAAAACTCACCTTTAAAAATCGCCAACAAAAACAACTGCAACCAGTGAGGCGTGAGAGAGAGACAGAGTGAGTAAACTGAATTTATAAGAATCAGTGAAGACGCGAACGAAAGCGTGAAGTGTTTGTCTACTTGTTAGTCGTTACGCGCCGATGAAAAAATCTCATGCGGACGGTCTCACTGCACCCTCCCAATTAAATCTTAAATTTTATTTTAACTTTTTTTCTCCATCCAATCAGATTTAAATTATTTGTCGTATAAGCTGTATTGATTGGAGAGTGTACAGTTAACAAGTGAAACCGCGCACTCTCTCTCGTTTTCTCAGTTAACTTCCGATGGAAGTAGTTCTTATTGGTTTTTTTATATATTTTTTTTCCCGCTTTTTTGTGGGTGTATCGACGGTTGAGATTAACTTGATTCTTTTCTTTAGATCAATGAAGAGAGATTCCTTTTTAAATATAATTTTTTTTTCTCTAAAATTAATTGCAGTGATTAATATGCTCTAATGACAACAATTAGCTGTTGATATTACTTCGATTTGACTGGAATCCCACTCATCAGAATAGAGATTAAATTGAATTCAAATTACTAAAAATGTGAATGTGAAATTTCACCACTTTCGCTTCGAAAATTAGATTATGTCATACTAAAATATTAAAAACAAAGTATGAATGTACAAATTAAAGACACAAATTTAAATGAAAATTTATAGTTAGTAAAGTTTGATTTGGAAAAATGGAGTAATATTAAATTGTACAAATTAATTATTTAAAATTATTGTCTAAATAATGTAATAAATGAATCCCAATTTAACTAACACATAATCAACTACATCATTTCAATAAATAATTTTATTTGGACGTAATTTTTAATAAATAATTTGAACAAATTAGTATTGTAATTAATTTATATAAACGTGGTGAGAGTCTTTCCTTATCTAATCGTCCCTGCACAATCCTAACTTGGAATTAGCTTCCTCGAAAAGTTTGATCTTCACACATAATCCTAATAGAATTAAGTTTAAATATCTACCCATTGAGTTCTAACTAATGAAACACAAAAAGGTTTTAATTATAAAAAAAAATCACAGAACTAATGAAAAAAGGGTTTATTCCATGTGTAAATGGACACTCTATTCTAATATTGGTACCAACAACTCAACTTGTGTGAGAAGTAGTGACCTATTGAATTTGAGTCTAAATGTTGAGAGGGACATCCTACCTTCCTTTTTCATCTCATTTATCAATCTATTTGTGTTAGTTATATTTTTCTAAGAAAGACATATCATGATCCAGTAATAAAAACTTTTGTTCTTGTATAATTGTATGTTAAATTAGGTCAATTTAATCTCATTTTTAGGTGTTTTATTTGTCTTTTCATTTGGGTTCGTACGGTCCCTAAAAAAAATTTATTAAAAAATAGTTCAATTTAGTTCATTTGTTAAGTAGTTGTTACCCAAGCTCAACGATTTCGTACGTATTTTTATCATATAATATACAACCTTTGAAAAATGTCGTAAGTTCACATTAAGAAAAAAATAAAAAGAAAAAATACAGGAAAAAAATTTAAATAGAGATGAATTGGATCTTCATCGTCTATCTATAGATGGATAGTAGAGGGACCCCTGCAAGCCTAAATAAAAAAGATAAGTATACAAATTTATTTTTGTAAAAATTCATGGACTAAATTAAAATTTCCACTAAAATACATTATGTGAATGTATAAGATCAATTGTTGACGGTTCAATAGTATAGATTAATAAACTAAAAATTCGGAACACTGAATAGTGAATATGATAACAAAAAATTCCAAATAAAATTAAACATTGATGATTTCCAATGGATTCAAAATTTTAATTTTAACAAAAAAATAAGTGCAGAAGTGTTATTTACTTATATTTCTTTTTTATCGATCGAACTAATTATAGTCATCCAAATCGTATATATACTTTCAAATTTGCACCAATATCATAAGCTTATTGAAAAATGGGTCATTATCAATTCTAAATATGTTCCTCTTTTTATTGGTGTTTGATGAGTTAGCCAACCCATGTGTATTAGAAAACTTACTCAAAATTTATCATTATTGATTCTCCAACGTGAGGGAGGTTAAAGGATATCACAATACCCTCTTTGTATACATATGATATGAGTGGAATCAAATGGTCGGCCCCTCGCATACCCCCGTTTATATAGTATGCAATTAAAGTTCTTTACAAATACATATTTTCCTCTTTTAGCCCTAATTAATACGAACCATTATTTAATTAACTTAAATAGTATTAGATTGGTTTCCAATTTAAATTGAACTTCATGAACAATCTATATTAATTTGTAAAATCAATGCGCTGATTGTTTAATGTCTCTCACTAGCTATTTTGTCGTATAATAAAATTATCCATACAAATATCCGTTAGTCAATTAGGTGATCAAGTTTGAGTTTGTTGGAGTTAAAAAAAAATCTATGAGAATGTGAAAGGAATGAGCATGAAGTTGTATCGGGAAAAACTTTCATGCAACGATCATAATCAATTAAAAATATATTACATAACAAAATTTTATTTTAACTTTTCTTCAAATTCTATTTACTTATCATACCATATATTTTGATTTGATAGACACACTCACTTGTTTTTTTCTTTCAAACTTATTGTATGCGTACGAGATAGGAACAAACTCCTTTTTGACATATGACTTATGGGCCTTGTTGGACCTAACCACAAAATTTAAGGCCCAGTCCACCAGGCCCACAGATTTGACAAAGCATATACTAATATGTATGCCTCACCCATATTGATTTTTTTTTTAATATAGCACTATTTAACGACTCGAATCTATATATTTGACACAAGCACAAAGCATATACTAATCTCCATTCACATTGATTTTTTTTTTTAACTCAGCTTGGAATTATATCAGGTTAAATTGACGCTATTACCATAAACTATATTAGGAGGTGGTAGTCCACTGACATTAATAATTATTTTCTTTTACATAATTTGATAAAAATAAAAACAGATGCTTTGACTTTGTCCTTATATCCATCTTAAATTACAAATTCTATTTTAATTTTTATAAATTCATTAAAAAATTTATCCTCATATGCCCTTTTTCTTACTTTATATTATCATATGTCTAGAAAATGACTTACTGTTTAACATATTCATGCACTTGCTTTTTTCACAAAATAATAATAATATTTGTTATACACATTCAAATGTTAATTTCATGAACTTGAACCCAGCACAAGTGAACTTAAAATACAATTCAATAGCCGGCACCCCACATTATAACATAGAGCCTCTTGTCGAATTTTTAATTAACAATTTAAATCTAATATATACAAAATTCAACACAAATATTAACATAATTAAACTCACAACTAGGATAAAAATATTTGCTCTTTAATAATACATAATAAAATTATATAATTTATTAATAATTTTCATATAAAATGCATATTCACTTATAATTTAAGTGACTTATATATCTCTCTATTCCACTTTAATAATAGTAATTAAAGTGTCGTCATATACATTTTACCGATATATTTACGTGATTATAGGAGCAGCAATATTGTAATTAATCTTATTTTTATATAAATAACACACACTTAATTAAAACTTTACGATATTTGTATGCCCATTATCGATGAGCTAGTTTTGCATATTTTGTTTTACATTTATAACAAAGGTTTAGATTTCATTATTTTTGCTAATAAAATTGCTAAATATGGGAAGTTCTTTATCCTATTGTGTGAGAATAACTACTCATATCGAAAATTCATACTCTTATTATAATAATTAATCTCGGATGCTGACTTAGATATTGTAATGACCTCCTAAAAATTCTTATAAAATCCATTTTTTTCTTTGGTCCAAACTAATTCTTACCCCTAATAATAATAATAAATAAAATAACTATTAAAACAAAATATTCTATTTCACGACCTCAGGCAATGTACTTGCGATTTACGAAGTTACGATTAAAACAAAGAATAACGGCCAAGTTAAAAAAAAAAAAAAAGTAATAAAAAATCCCCCAGTCTGAGAAACAGAGAGAGGATCAAATATTCTCATTCTTATCCACCGAATATTCCATATTCCAACCCCACAAACACCATGACAAAAACAATTTGATTATTCTGTTTCTGTTTCTATTTCTGTTTCAATCATATTTTTCGATCACAACCTCGTCGATCACCGCCGGCGCAAAATAACCTCAACCGTTTGGTCGACGACGACGAAGGACCATGAAGTTCTGGAAGAGTCTGAGCATATTGATCGAGGAGACGTTGCCCGATTGGCGGGACCAGTTCCTGTCGTACAAGGATTTGAAGAAGCAGTTGAAGCTGATCCATCCGAAAGACGGGGAGAACCAGCCGCCGAGAAACAAACGGCCCAGATTGGAGGCGGAGGGCGGAGATTGCGGGTGCAGCGGGGACGAGAACGAGGAGGCGAGGCGGGTAAATCAGTTCGTGAAGTTGTTGGAGGACGAGATGGAGAAGTTTAATGCCTTTTTTGTCGAAAAAGAAGAAGAGTATGTCATTAAATGGAAGGTAAAAAAAATTGGTCTTCGTTTTTTTGTTTGGTTGAAGAGATGTTTCAATGAATTGTGTTATAAAGTTGATTTTTTTTTTTAATTGTACGTGTTTGACTTGATGGTTTTGAAGATCCAATTTTGGTAGGAAAAGAGTAATTTGTATCGAACTCGGCTCACGTCTGGGTGGGGAGGGGTTTTCGTTTATTTATTGTAAAAAAAAAAAAAAATCTTATTCAATTTAGTTTATTTGGGTTCTATCATGTATTTTAATTTGCTGATCCCAGCATTAACTTTGGCTTTGCTTTTGTGGTATATGCTTATATGTACCTTGGTGTTGTTTATGTTGTCAATTATTGACATGTGTTTATTGTCGCATGATTCGAAGAGGCTGCTTTTGGTAACATGGAATCGCCTTGTAATTTGATTTGGATGGTAGAAATAGAGACTGACATGTCTAGTTTGACCTCATTTCCATTTCCAAAGTTGTAACTCAATGGTATCCAAACACAGCATAAGAGGCATCCCGCATCCGTTTCTCTTATTGTTGCTTGTGTATATATTGATGTGGGGAGCATTATGCGGCGTGGCAGGAATTTTTAGATGCTTGAGCATGTGCTGAAATTTGAAATGTTTTTTGGGGTTTTGATTGAAATGCAGGAGTTGCAAGATGGGGTGGCAAAGGCCAAGGATTCAAACGAAGAGTTAATGAAAGTAGGGAGGGAGATAGTGGATTTTCATGGAGAGATGGTTTTGTTGGAGAATTACAGTGCCCTTAACTACACAGGTATTTTCTTTTGCTTGGTCTGTTGCCTCAGTTGTAAGTTCGTAAAAGTTGTTTTTGTTGCTGATCCTGTCGAGCCTAGTGGCATCTCCTTTCCCATAAAGATGGGTGGAGATTGAGGTTCTAGGTTCAATCCTGAATGGGAGTATAAGTAATTTTACCATGCACATGTGCATACACACAGACACTTTGAAATTGAGTGCTGGTATTTTCAATGGTCCATCACTTGAATAGGCTTGTGCATGCATCTCTTTTGGCTTCTTTATTAACCTCTGAGCAATAGCAGTGCCTTGTCTGTAGTAAGACATTATTGCCAATAATCATATAGACAAAATATGATATTAGGATAGTTTGAATAATCTTTTGGTTTTGGTTGGAGAGCAGAACTTAACCTTTCTCTCTCTTGCATTTAAACTCCAATCAAATGGATATAAAATCTCTCATCTATTGACATGTTTAAGTGTAGTTATTGGAATTAAAATGGATACTGTAGTAATTAATAAAAAATTTATAGTTGATAAGAGTAAATTATATTTGGCTACATTCAAATGAATCTAACTTATTTAATAGCTCATATTACGAAGAATATGTATCTATTGCTGAATTCCTCTGTTTCCAACTTTATGGTTATTGAAACTATACAGTTGCATAGGAGTGAATGGTTCTGCAGGTGCAGATCATTGTCATGCAATTGGGTGTGATAAGAGGTAAAAGGAAGTCGAGTTTATATTATGCCTGGCTGTAGGTAGTGGCAAGTAATATAGTCATGACTTGAGCCTTTTATGGCGATATGGACCCTAGATTCTGGTGCTGAGTTGAAGGGTAGAGCGGAATCATTATCTGCTTACTTGAAATTCTGGTCAACAGGACTAGTTTCAACAATAGTGTTTGGTGAGACTTACATGATGCATGACATCGATAGAACAAAAAATGTAAAAGAAAAGAAGTAACACGAAATGGATGGTTTGAATTGACTTAGAAATTGGTTGGTTAGATTGACATTATTAATTTCTTGTTTGGCTTCTGGACAAAAGGTTGTCTTTTCTGATCCTGATTTGCTATGTACAGGATTAGTGAAGATATTAAAGAAATATGACAAGCGAAGTGGTGCTCTTATTCGGTTGCCCTTTATTCAAATGGTCTTGCAACAACCATTCTATACAACTGATGTGCTTAACAAGCTTGTGAAGGAGTGTGAGACGGTGCTCGATCGTCTTTTTTCCATGAATGAACCATCATCCACAAAAGCAACTGAAGATAACGGAACCTGCGACACCAGCACTTCAACCGAAAATACAGAGAAGCCTCTCACGGTTCCCAAAGAACTTGCAGAGATTGAGACTATGGAGAGTATGTATATGAAGTTGACAGTGTCAGCGCTGCGTGTCCTGAAGGAGATTCGAAGCGAAAGCTCAACTGTTAGCATGTTTTCTCTGCCCCCTTTGCAAAATAGTGCTTTGGAGGAGGACTGGAAGAAAGTTCCCGTCTTAGAACAAGCAGCCAAATAGTCTTGTAATTTATGCGGAGAAAAAAAAAAACAAAAATGGACCACGGGGAGATTTATATCTTGTTTCCTTCGCTATTTTACGTTTTCCCTTCTATACGTTTACAATGTTCGAATACTTCAATTAGCTTTTATATGTTTAAATCCATTACTCACTGATACATGTTGTAAGAGTTTTGATTACTAGAAGGATGTGGCTTTGATGTACTGTGTAAACTAGTTCATTTGAGTAATGGAGTGTTTATATGTGTTTACATTCCCTAAAGTGAACGGATGTTTTGGAAATTGGAGTTGGTGTGTTTTTTCTGCTTGGTTTCAATTCCAAGTGTTATTCAACTAATGCAATGTAGTAGTATTTTTTTAGGTTTTGCATTTTATATTTGTTGAATAAATTGTTATAAAATTTGTAATAAGCAGCGCCTGTAGCTCAGTGGATAGAGCGTCTGTTTCCTAAGCAGAAAGTCGTAGGTTCGACCCCTACCTGGCGCGTTTATTAATTAATTATTTCTTTTACTTCCATCTATTTGTGTATCATCTACATGTCTTCAATTTTTTTTTTTTTTTCAACTATTAACCATGTCTACCAAGTACCAACCTAACATCAAATAATCATTTCTGTTCTTGCAATGAACAACCAATCTTGTTGGAAAATTAGTCCTACTGAGTTTTCAAACCATCCAATGCACTTGACATGAATCACCTAACATCTACAAATACTTTCTAAGGCTATAGAAATTAGAAAGTTGATTCCTTACATACCCAAAATGAAAGCTATATAACACACCCTTTCAAGCTACAAGGCTTGAAGAAAAAACAAGATGTCCATAATAGCAGAAGCACCAGGCTTCCTCCAAGTCTTTGCTGATGGTTCTGTAAAACGCTTTGCTCCTGAAATAGTCCATGCCTCAAGTGATCAATCTTCCAATGGATACAAGTCCAAGGATGTGATCATTGACCCATCAAAGCCGATCACTGGAAGGATATTCCTTCCTGATCATAGTCCTCATTCGTCCTCCAGCCGGTTTCCCGTTTTGGTTTACTTTCACGGTGGTGGTTTCTGCATTGGCTCCACCACTTGGCTTGGCTACCACCATTTCCTTGGAGACTTCTCTGTTGCATCGCAGTCCATTGTTCTTTCTATTGACTACAGGTTGGCTCCCGAGAACTGCCTCCCCGTGGCTTATGATGATTGTTTCTACTCACTTGAGTGGCTTTCTCACCAAGTCAGCTCTGAACCATGGCTTGCTCAGGCTGATCTTTGTCGTGTGTTTCTCTCTGGTGACAGTGCTGGAGGGAACATTGCACATCAAGTTGCTATCAGGGCAATGAGGAACAAAGCTCTTGATGCTAAAATCAAAGGACTGTTATTGATACATCCTTATTTTGGTAGTGAAAAGAGAACACCAAAAGAGTTGGCTGAGGGGGCAGAAGGGTATGTGTCCATGAATGACATGTTTTGGGGGCTTAGTATACCAAAAGGGTCGAATCGCGACTACTTTGGTTGCAATTTTGAGATGCAGGAAGTGTCTTTTGAAGAATGGTGTCAGTTTCCAGCAGTGGTGGTTTATGTGGCTGGCTTGGATTTCTTGAAGGACAGGGGAGTCAAGTATGCAGAGTTTGTTCAGAAAAAAGGAGTTAAAGAGGTGAGACTCGTGGAAATGAAAGAGGAGTCACATGTTTTTCATGTGTTTTACCCTCAATCTGAGGCAACCCGGTTGCTGCAACAACAGATGTGTGTGTTTATGAAGAGCTATTAGCATCTTACATTGTCATCATTGTGCTACCAGAATGCGAAAATATTTTCTGGTTTGATTGGAACTATATCCAATTTCTATCCTGCAATGCAATTATAATAAAAGATTCTGTAATTTAATGGCATATGTGATAAAGCTTATACTAACTGATGATTGTGGATTTTATACATCAAGCTTGTAATAACAGAATATGAATGAAGAACCATCATTGTTTATCCTAACACAACACTGTAGGCATCTGTATATACACAGATCTACCTTCAAGGGGCAATATCTGAAACCTAAATGTGTTTGCAAATTTGGCATAACACTCTATCAAGCATTTTCACTCATCAAAAGTGCTCATGAAACCACCAACGAAGCCAGCTCCATTGCAGTTCCCACACAACATATCCTTTTTGCCTCTGCCAAAAAAAAAAAAAAATAAAAAAAACCTTGTGAAGAGGTATCAGTTCACAAGTTTCCCTTAACTGACATAAAATGTGTGACACGGATTGATGAAACGGTTACCCGCAAAGCCAACATGAATCACCAGCTTTGAATTGTCCATTGAAGAGATCAACTGAGTTCACTCCATTGCCTTTGCATTGAGAGCATTGAACTGCACCTGGTATTCATGTAATTATACATAGATCTAAACAATCTGTTTTTCAAATTCATGGATTTACAAAATGTCAAAGAAGCTCACCATTTCCATCACAATCACCACATATAACACTATTCGGCTTGGTGTTCCTGTTACTCGCTGCAGCCTATAAAGAATGAAGTATCATATATTAATACAACAAAAAAAAAAAAACCTCCCACCTCAACAATTCACTATATAATCTACCAGGAACATCAGATTAGAGACAAAACTCAGTATCAGTGAAAAGCGAAATGTTCAATTACCTTAACTCGAAAACTATGAGCTTGATCAGTTTTAGAATTCTGAAACACACCATGGATGCAACAAACCTTCTGGTCAGTACTAGAATTGGCAACATAAGTACCTATAAGCATCAAGATTCATCAACAACACACAGTATACATAAAAAATTAAGTTAAAAAACAAGAGATAAATAAAGAAAAGGAAAGTTTACATGGTTTCACTGTTGCTGCTCTAAAGGAAAATAGAGGTGTTGAACATGAAACAGAAGCCATTAGAACAGATTGGTCCTACTGAGTTTTGACTAGTTTTCGCAATGGTTGGTAAACATAACAGGAGGATTAGATTGTTGTTTGTTTGTCACTGGAATGGAACCACTGAGAAATCAAAGCCCAGTTCTGGTGTCTAAAATGTTGTAATACAGAGCCCAGCCCACCATCTCCATGATGATCATGTTGTCCCTCTCATATTATGATAGATTTATGCATTAGTTAATAAATTATAATGAGACTTGGTTGACACTGTTGTATATTTTTCAGGTCCACATTAATATAGTTACAATAAAATTTTTATATGAGCGGTGTATCCCTTTCCTTCCACTTTTATATTGGAGAGTTATCAGGATATAGCATGTATTTTATTTATAATATTAAAGGAATAGATATTTAGATATGCGTAGATATTTTTAAATCAGAGTAGATATTTGAGACAAGTTGCTTTTTTGGGCTATCGGTTGCAAGTTGCAACCAAGTGGGAGGCCCAAAGCAATCCCGCAATAATGAACAGAAGTCAGGGACAGTTTGGGCAACATTGTAAAAGTCTTGCCCTAGACTATATAAGCCGCCCCCAATCTCGCAACCCTAATTTACTCGCTCTCTCTCTCTCTCTCTGGCGTCGAGCTCTCTCCACTCTCAAATATTTTCCCATTTTTTTTCGCTAATTTTTTTCCTTTGCAGCAGTACTTCTCTTTTCTCCAATCTCTCGCTCTCTCCAAACCCTAACCCCAAAACCCCAGCTCTCCTTTTCTCAGGCTCACAGGTAAAACTTCTACTCTACTCTCTCAAATCCCTAATTTATCTCTCTCTCGCTCTCTATATATTTATATACTATTCAATTTTTGCCGTAAAACCCTAATTTTGACTTCGATTTGATACTTAGGACTTGGATTTGTTTGATTCTTATGTTCGAAAACGCTTATTAGTGGGGAGATCTGAAACCCTAATTTTTGCCTTTTTTTTTTTTTTAATTTTTGCGCAGGAAAATGGGAGAGACAAGGGACAACGAGTACGAGGACGAGCTTCTCGACTACGAGGAAGAAGATGCTCAAGCCCCCGATTCTGTCGCCACCAAAGCCAATGGTGAAGCCGCCAAGAAGTGAGTACTCTCATCGTTATTATTTCTTTTGTTTCAATTTTCTCTGTTGGAAAGCTAAAGTTATCGATCTACATGTTTCGTTTCTATACTGTCTACTGCTAAAGATATTTTTCGATTGAAACAAACCTTGAAATAACCAACTGTTGTTAATTATGTAACTTGCTAGGTGTTCTTTATTTGATTTGTGTTGGCTTAGTTGTTTGATGGCTTTTTATACTTTTTGTCCTTTTCTTCCCGCCTATATTTCAAAATGATTAATCTGTAAATTGATGCAAAAATTTTATGATTTGTTAGATCCAGTTGCAGAGAAGAAAATTTCTTTACTTTTTATGTATAATTGATGATATGTTCTTAAGTTTGTGTAAGTGTACTTGATTAATTCTTTTGCTTGTTTGTTATGAACAGGGGCTATGTTGGAATACACAGTTCGGGATTCAGGGACTTCCTTTTGAAGCCAGAGCTACTTCGTGCGATTGTGGATTCGGGATTTGAGCACCCTTCAGAAGGCAAACTACCAACTCTATTTTTGTAACTTAAATTCTTTTATTGTGCAATTGGGTATTTGTTTGCATATATTTGATTCTGTGTTTGAAGCTCGATGCCTCTCAGGTTTTGTAATTGCTGATATCATATCATGTGTAGTTTATGATTTTTCTGTTATTAGCTAATGTTGTGGGGTTGAAGCATATTGCGGAACCTATGCAGTTTGTGTAGATCTGAGGCCTGTTGATATGTGAATAATCTATCTGGTTTAAAGTATTTTTTGTGTTGCACTTGCTTGAGAACTACTAGAATATCAAACAGTTTTGCAAATGAAGAACTGCTTATTTGAATGCTCTTTCTTGTTCATGCTGTTTTCATACCCATTCTGTTCTTTTTCTGAAAGTGAAATTGTTATGAAGATGCAAAGTACTTGTTGGCTTTTGATTTTTTCCTTAACCTGTTTGTAAGTATGCCCGCTGCCTCTAATTTAATGTTCTTACTTTATCAGGTAATATATTACTATCACACTATTGATTTCGGAGCAGTATTGTGGTTTGGTAAACCTTTCAATTAAAAGGATCACGGAGGTTATATTTTACTTACCAACGGTTCCTTCGCTACGATTTTCTTTGGTTCTTCATCAGTGCAACATGAATGCATACCTCAAGCTATTCTGGGGATGGATGTCATCTGCCAAGCCAAATCAGGGATGGGGAAGACTGCAGTTTTTGTTTTGTCAACTTTACAGCAAACTGAACCAAATCCAGGCCAAGTTACTGCACTTGTCTTGTGTCATACTAGGGAGTTAGCTTACCAGGTGTGTTGAAATTCTCTTGTTTTCTTGTAGTGATCTTCATTGATACTATTTTTGGGTTTGTGCTGTAGTCACTGTACATCTGTTCTCATTTTGCTATCCACCACACTTGTAGATCTGCCATGAGTTTGAGAGGTTCAGTACCTACCTGCCTGACATAAAGGTTGCTGTCTTCTATGGTGGTGTTAATATCAAAACTCACAAAGACCTACTGAAGAATGAATGCCCCCAGATTGTTGTTGGGACACCGGGCAGAATATTGGCGCTTGCGAGAGAGAAAGACCTTTCTTTGAAGAATGTGAGGCATTTTATCCTTGATGAATGTGACAAGATGCTTGAATCACTCGGTATGCCTCCTTGCCTATAAGTTTGATCCATGTTTGCTGCCTTGAATGTTTAGTGTTTGGATTCTTTGTTTTTTTTTTTAAAACATCATTTGCAATTTATTTGTTCTTGTATTCATAATATCTTGGTATTGCGCAGACATGAGAAGAGATGTTCAGGAGATCTTCAAGATGACTCCCCATGATAAGCAAGTAATGATGTTTTCTGCAACGCTCAGCAAGGAAATTCGCCCAGTCTGCAAGAAATTTATGCAAGATGTAATGTTTCATGGCCAGAACTACTTGAATTTCGAAGTCCCTCTTTTTTATTAATGCCAACTTTCTATCAGAGTTCCATAGATTTCTAGAATGTGGTGATTCCATGTCCACATGCTTGCCATACATTTTGTATATCCGGTGGTGTTTTCAGTTAAAAGTGGTTATTGCAGTTTGATAGGTGAAAAGTTAGTGGCAATTGGGAATAAAAGGACAAGTGCAACCTCTTAGGAGTAGTCAAAGTTTGAGGGTTTATCATCATGCTGAACATGTGTTCGCTTAAAACTTATTTTTTGTAATTTTTTTTAGGCTTTGAGTGGTGGAGTTTGGGAGGGATGTTGATGAGGGTTTTTTTTTTTTTTTGGGGGAAGGGGTGGGGGTGGGCGTGTGTGGGCAGCATTGAGGATTGTCTTATCTGGATTAAGCTTTTAGTCACATGGTAGGTTATATGTCGAGCATCAATGGCACTAGCTTGCTGTGTGACAAAAAATGTTATCTACGAGAAGACAAACCAGATGGAAGGAATCTCAATTCGAGGGATGTGCATCCGTCATTCATTTCGTAATGGATTCCATTAACTTGAGGAAGGTCCCTAATATGATTTACTGTGACATTTGTTCCTTTCAGCCAATGGAAATTTATGTTGACGACGAGGCCAAGTTGACTCTTCACGGTCTTGTACAGGTATTAGTGTGGAAGTTTAATCTCAGTGTTCTGTTCTAGTACACTGTTACTTATATTGGGTTCTTACTTTGTCGACTGAAAATGACAGCACTACATCAAATTGAGCGAGCTGGAGAAAAATCGGAAGCTTAATGATCTCCTTGATGCATTGGACTTTAATCAAGTTGTAATTTTTGTCAAAAGTGTTAGTAGAGCAGCAGAGTTGAACAAGCTACTTGTTGAGTGCAATTTTCCCTCCATATGCATCCATTCGGGCATGTCCCAAGAAGAAAGGTTTGTCCATTTTCTGTTGGGTACTTCACTGCCGTAATGTCTTTTAGTTTAGTTGTCAGCAGTTAACTAACTTTAAAACTTATGTTTATTTACTTATTTAATCATTTTTGAAGTGCTTTATCTATTTTATCCTTTTACACATTCTTTGTTTATACTATGCCTCCTTGTTATGCTTTTAGAGTTTTAGCCGTTCCCAATTAGATTTCTACACTTTTTTGTTTATAGGAATAAAATTTTGCAAACATAGTAGGGTTAGATTTCTACCTTTCTAATATTAAATTATTAATACAAGGAAAAATTGCAAAAATAACCATGTAAAACTATTTAAATTTGTTTATAGCCATGAGCAATACTTTTCATGTTTCAAACCACATGAAAATTTCAATGATTAAATTGGCCCCATTTTAAAACCTAACCCCATAACTGATTAAGCCATGAATTTTTGAGGAGAGAGAAAATCCAGCCGCCATCTAGATAGAGAAAGAGAGACAAGGGAGAAGAGACCATCAGTTAAGAGGAAGAACATGCTGGCAATTTGTAATTATAACAAATTCCCCTGTGAATTGAATATAAGTTGCAATTATAAGTAACAGATGTGTCATGATGTTGATCTCCGATTGCAAATGTCATTGATGTTGGACAAGATTATTGATTGAGTGAATTGATTCAATGAGTTTTGCATCTTTTAATCCACTCAATATTACTTGTGCAATGCAATAATCTGAAAGATTTTTGCTATGTGGATTGCTTGCAATGTAATTGTCAACTTAAATTGAACAGGATTGATTCCTGTTTTGCTCTGACAAGATTTCAGTGGAAATCATTGTAGTATTTTATTTTACTATTTGACAGAAAATGATCAATTTTGCTTTTTTATTTTTTTTATTTTGACTATGTTCATTTATTTTCTTGGCAATGTCTACATTTACTGGTTTTATTTTATACAGTTGGTTGAGTATTATGTTTCAGCTCTTTTAGATTATTGCATTTCATCAAAACTATGTGAAATGGAAATAATCTATGTCATTTTTGTTTGCAGAAATGATTGTTTCCATCACATGCTAATATTCTTTTCTGTTTGGAAGCTGTTTGAGCTGTTGTAAATGCAAAACCCTGTATCAATGGCTTGTCATTTTATATTACAAACAATCTAACCCAAATGTTTATATTCCATTGATACTACTTTGTCGTGCTTTCTTTTAATTTTGTCCGTGCTGTTTTGTTCCAGTCCGTTAGCTTTTTTGTTTTGGCCTTCTTTTGATGATTGCCGTTTTGCTTATTCAATTCAAATGTATATATCTGTTGTGACACTTCTTCATCCCCTTTCTTTATTATAGTGGTGTTTCTTTTAAGTCTCATAACATTTCTTTTTTATCTTTCTTTTGCGTTTGTTGTTAAGCTTATTCAAATCAGCTTTCAGTATTGGCATTTGACACTTTTAAATTAAGTTGCGGTTACATTTGTAAATTGATTGATATTATTTGCAGGTTGACCCGATACAAGGGTTTCAAGGAGGGGAATAAGAGGATTCTAGTGGCTACTGATTTGGTTGGCAGGGGAATTGACATTGAGCGTGTTAACATCGTCATAAATTATGATATGCCTGATTCTGCTGACACTTATCTTCACAGGGTAGGTTATGTTCTATATAAGTTCTTTTTCGTGGCAACCATCGTCTTTTCTTCTGACACTTCTTATTGTTGGATTGTTTGAAGGTTGGTAGAGCTGGTAGATTTGGCACCAAGGGTCTTGCAATTACTTTTGTTTCTTCTGCTTCTGACTCTGATATTCTCAACCAGGTTTGAAATCACTGTTCTTAATTTGCATGGTTCATGGTGGTTTTGCTTGGTATTCGTGTTTTTGGCAGTTTTGGGTCTTAATTTTATTGGGCAATGAATTGCAGGTTCAGGCAAGGTTTGAGGTGGATATAAAGGAGCTCCCTGAGCAAATAGACACTTCTACATATAGTATGTTGTCTTATGCTTCATTGCCTTGATCAATTGATCAGCTCATAACTGAAAGAGCTTATGTTATGTCATGGTCATAAATTTTGTTTCCGTGATTGAGTCTCACAGGGTGATTTTGATTTAGTATACTAACTATTCTACTAATATTGTTGTATGTAGTGCCATCATAGTGGAGATTTGTTCAATGCGATGGGAAGCTGTGAGGCTTACGCGGTTGGTGATTTAGAGCACTATATGTATTTGTTGATGAGACTGAAGTCCAATAGTTGGGTCATTTTTTGGCCCTGGAGAATCAGATAGATGTTCTATTCTGTGGTTTTTTAGTGCTTTGGCAGAGATATTGTAGCTTGTATTGACCTCGCTGTGGTTGTTGTGCTCGTGGGAATTTTACCATGCTCTAGTACCCTTTTCTTCTTTTTGTATTAGAGTTGCCTATGAAATTCAGTCATCCAATCTGCTGTTACCTTAGATTCGTAGACGACAAACTGGATATATTGTGTTTTAATTTAATTTACTAAAACTGAATGGCGTTAAACAGTAAGTAGTATGGATACGGATGGTTTTAGTATTGACTTTTATGTTTAATTGATTCAGCTCTGCTGCTTTGATTATCTGTTAAATCTATCTTAGCCCTATCTGTTATTATGTTTGCAGATTGTTGAAAATATTATTCAAATGCTTTTTATGGTTTACACATCACTTTATGATATTGATTTACATAATAGTTCACATCATTTAGGTTAGAAAAACTTGTGTACATAGATTGGTTGATTTTTATTACTTATATTGATTATCTGTACACCCAGTTGAGTTTTTCATTTTTTGGTTGTTTTTTATTACAAGTTTTTGTGGAGGTTATTGTGTTTTGTATCAGATCAGATGTTTTTAGCAAATCCCTAAAGATGATCCTCCATTGTGATCCTCTAGCCAGAACTGACTTTTAGATTAGGTTATATATCAAATTTTCATATTACGATATTCAAGTTGTTATTAATGTAAATAAGATAATGACTAGTTTTTTCAAAAACAATTTTAAAAAAACTTGACAAGTTTATATTTTATTATGTTAAGAAAATTGAGTTTTATTTTAAAAAATTATAATTTATAATTAATTAATTGAGTAAATATTTTATATTAAAATAAAGATAATTTTTTAAAATTCTTTTAGCCTACAAAAACAATTATTATTTTTCCTAATGATGCCAAAATATAAATAAAAAAAGAGAAATCTTAAAAAATTTCATGTTTACATAGAAAAATTACAGGTGTGAGCTGCTGCAACCCAACCAAAAATGTTATATCAAGATGGAAATGGAGTCCAAGAATCGTTAGTACAAAAATATCCTAAGTTTTAAGTCAAAAAAAATAAAAAATGAAAAAGAAACAAAGAATAGTCGGTGATACCAGAAAAAAAATTACATCGTTTCCTAATGTGGGTCATATTTACTTCATAAATGAATTATAAAATTTGGACCTCCAAATTGAGAAGTAATATTAGAAGACATTTTAATCATCTGGGAAATAAATTAACTGCAATAAAAAAATTGGATTGAGATGGCATATGTTGAAAAATTAACATATAGAACAAAAATAGAGGATTTCTATTGTATTTTCAAGAGAAGAATTGAATTCCATATTTAGAAACTTACTTACTACTGATACCAGAAGAAATTTTAACCATCATTACAACATTTTACTTGTAATTGGTAATTAGAAAAGAAAATATAATAAAAGAAACGATACAGTGTCACGAGATTCTTTAAAATTTAATAAATTTAAAGAAAATATATTTAAATAATTGGAGGTTCATGGTGAGATATGTGCATTTTCCAATATGAGTACAATTTTCATTAAACTAATCTCTTCTACTCATTTTTTTATTCTGATTATTATTATAATTTAATTGTTTTTTTTTTTTGCTCTTTTTCATACAGAAAAGTACTAGTAAACTTTTTATTGTTTTGTGTCATTGCATCTAAATAACTATTCTATTCAATTTAAAAAATAATATTGAACATATTTACATTGTTTTTAATTTTTAAAAATAATTTTTAATAACTACTACCAAATACGTTTATATTTTTAAAAATGATTTCCCGTAAGCCCTATAATGTTACCAAATACGTGTGCAATGCAAATAAATGAAACGTTTTGTCTGTCTTTGTTAAAAAAAAAAAAAAACATTTGACCAACTGTGTGTGTAATTTTATGTGAATGATTTGAAGGCCTTCTTAAAAGCATGGAAAGCTTTATGTAGATCAACTGGAGTCTCACCAACCCTACAAATTCCATCTGCCAAAACATTTTTCTTGCAGCCTTTGCTATTCCAAGGTCCTTGCAACTCCACCACCATTAATTTTCACGTAATTAATAGGGATTCTATATCTTAAATATATATATATATATATATATATATATATATATATATATATATATATATATATACTAGTTTTGGTGGCTCTTTTCCTGGTGAATGTTTAGTCTATTAAATTCAGTTCGTATATAATTGAACATGAATAATACGTGATATCATATCCCATTTGATCAAATAAGTGTTAATCGAATCATGATATCATATGACTATATTTATATTAGGGATATAATTATTCTCCCCTTGTAGTTTGAGGTATTTTTTATTTTTCACCCTCTAATTTTATTTTTTCTTCTTTTACCCCTTCTGTTAAGGTTTATGAATTTTTTAATAGAAAAGACTATTTTACCCTCAAATTTTTAAATAAACTAATACTTAAATATTTCTATATATAAAAAATTAAAAATATATAAAAATAACTTAATAAAAAGATGGATTTAATAAATTAAATAAAACTAAAAATAAATTTTTTAAAAAAAATATTTTTAGATATGGTGGAGATCCAACCGTCCATCTTTAAAAAATGGACAGTGATAATTGGTCTCCACCAATTCTCCAACTAATTTTTTCTTTAAAAAATATGAACAAAAAAAATTAAAAAAAATATATCTTATACCATACCACAAATAATTAAAAAAAAGAGAAAATATAGTGAGGAAGAGAGAGAGAGAGAGAGAGAAAAGAGAAGAAGAAGATGAAGAGAGAGAAAAGAGGAGAGAAACAAATATTTTTTATTTTTATCTTAAATGAAAATTTATTTAATTTAAAAATATTTTGGGTATTTATTATGTTATAATTACCTTTCTACCCTTTAACATTTAATAGTCAAACTTAAAAGTCAAACATAAATTTAATGAGAGCGGGGATTTTAGATATTTTTATAAACTAAAGGAAGTAAAAGAGAGAAAAATAAAATTAGAGGGTGGAAAATAGAGAATACTTCAAACTACGGGGAGGAGAATAATTATATCCCTTTATATTAGGACCGTATATAAATATGTACATATTCTTAATTCTATATAACTAGAATTTTGATATTTTAATTTGAATTTTTACTCGAATTCAGGGTCGGTCTTGAGCAGGGGTGCCGAGGGCGAGCACCGAGGACACCAGGCCTAAAGGGCTCAATTGTTTTTATATAAAGCTAATATATATGTAAGCTGGTTAGTGGTTTAGAAGTAAAAATATATATGGGCCTCATTTTAAGTTCTAACTCGAGATAGCGAGCCACCAAAAAACCAGAGCCGGCATTGTCCGAACTTGTAATTGTTTGTTCACAACAAGAATTTCAATCAACAGAGAATCCTGATTGATATACGACTAATAAGCCGCCTCTCTCTCTCTCTCTCTCTCTCTCTCTCTCTCTCTCTCTCTCTCTCTCTCTCTCTCTCTCTCTCTCTCTCATTAGATATTAGGAACTCTGGCTGCACTCAATAGCATTGATGCATGGGCACCACGTCCATCATTTGGTAGCTGGTTGAGCTTCTCAAATGTGAGCAGTCTCAGTATCAAAGGAACAGGAAAAATCGATGGTCAAGGTTCTGTCTGGTGGAAAAAATCTGCAATACAGGTCCATTATTCACACACACAAAACTTAATACTTTATGTCATTTTTGATCTTTTTAAAAATCTGCTGATGATCATGAATATGATCAGACTAAAATTGTTAATAAATTTTTTAACAACTCTTTCAGGTTGGAAAATGCAATCGACCTACTGTAAGTGAAGTTTTTTATTTTTTTTCCTCTGTAGATATTGACAAAAATTTGACAGAAAATTTAATTGACATTGTTAGTTTTAATTTAATTAAAAATTGATTGATAATAATATATACAGGCATTACACTTCAACAAGTGTACCAATCTTCATCTAAGTGGAACTACTCATCTAAACCGCCCAAAAAACCATATAACTGTGAATGGCTGCAAAGGTGTAACCATATCAGATATTTATATAACTGCACCAGGTGATAGCCCTAACACTGATGGAATCGACATCGGAAAATCGACAAATGTTATTATATCTAACTCTTTCCTTGGAACTGGTAATATATATCTTCCAATAATATTCTTTTTTTTTTTGTTAATTGTCACTAATTTGCATGGATTTTGCTGATCAAATTGAATCATAATGATATGTACAGGTGATGACTGCGTTGCTATTTCTGGAGGCTGTTCTGATATCAACATCACCGGTGTTGCATGTGGACCGGGTCATGGAATTAGGTACAATTTGTTGAAAATTTTCATTTCATTGATTTATCATTTTAGATAGATACATGGTCAAAAAAAAAAAAAAAAAAAAGAAACCTTTTGGTGTTATAATTAATTAATGTATAATTAACACTTGATTACTGTACTGTAATTTGTGTGTGTTTATATTGTGTTCACTTTGCTTGTACAGTGTTGGAAGTCTAGGGAGATTATGAGCTCTTGACACAGTGGAGAGAATCCATGTTCAAAATTGTAGCTTCAATGGAACTCAAAATGGAGCAAGAATCAAAACATGGCCGGTAGTACAAACTGCATGTGCAGGATTCTGTGCCTTTTTTTAATATGGAATTCGACTTTGTGATCTTACCAAAGTTTACTTTGTGATGATAAAAAGTCATCCTTTAATATTATAGGATCTCGATCCCATTAAAAAAAAACATGTGGAATCCCGCATATGATCATGAACATTTTAATTTTAACTAACCTTAGAGCATCCACAATGCATGACCCAAATGAAGAGTAATGATTGTTTAGAAAAAAAAGTTAAAAAGTGTATCCAATTTATCTTTTTTCAATTTAGTTGCACTGTAGGAAAAAGAGACATATTATAATAGGATCCAAATGGAAAGACTTATTTTTTAAAAATGAGACCTAAAATTGATGAGGTGGCACATAATTGGTCTTTTTATTTGGGTCATGCATTGTGGATGCTCTAAGTCTAGCTAATTCATTGCTGTTTTTTTTTGGAATGGTTCTATGTTGGTCTGGAGAGCACACAAACCTTTAATCAGTGGCTCACAAGCCATGTTCTGATTTTTATCTGTCCATCTAATATAAAATGAATATAAATTTACAAAATTTACAATCTCTGTGTGTTAGTTATGTTTGATTTCGAATAATAATGTTGCAGCCAAAAGCAGTAGCAGTGAGTAATGTAACATTCAGTGGATTATTTATTGGAACTTCTGCAACTAAGGAAGCAATTACACTGAATTGTGCAACTATTGGTTGTAATGATATCTTATTGAAACAAATTAACATAACCTCCGCCAAACCTGAAGAACAACTTCAAGCATTTTGCAAAAATGCTCATGGCCAATCTACCTCTACTACACCTACTGTTCCTTGCCTCTCAAACTGACACAGACATTGTAGGCGCGTTCACACACACAGATTTTTAATTTCAATTGTATCATGATGGAGACCGCATTGTAATTACTTCTATATTGCCATACATTGCGTTGTAAGTTGTTCTAGAGGATGAAATTAGTTCGAACTTTTTATTATTTCAAAGAGTCTGCTAGCTCTTAATTGTGATGCTTTGAATCCAAAACGTCATGGATCTTCCATTTTCCATAATAAGTAAAATGCTTCATGGTAGGATCGACTAACACACTATCATTATTATATCTTAATTGGGTTATAAAGGTATCCACCAATATATATACCACTTCTTATAAATATATAAAATACAACAATTATAGAAAATTTAAACATTTCAAGTAAGTAATTATGGTAATTTCTCATAAATAAATAAAATGCAACAATTATAGAAAATTTAAACATTTCAAGTAAGTACTAATTATTATAGTTTCCATATTTAACACAATATAGATAAACTTAACTTAAACATATAAGAAAATGGATAAAAATAAACAACAAATTAATAGTTAGTTAGTTTTAAATTAATAGTCCTTGAAATGGTAGTTTGCAGAATTAATTTTTTTTCTAATTATGCTTTTAATTATACTATGTAAACAAGCACCAGTAATGAAATACTATAACACAAAGAAATCAACACTTTCATGAAATATATGGCAAGTGATTTAACTGGATATCATAGCCATATAAAAACATATATATATATATATATATATATATATATATTTATATGTATATACACACACACATAGACACACATCAAAAAGAGGCCTTGTAACTCAAATATATAGTTGTATTCTCTTGTTTAATCTTATAATGGTGAGGAACTCTTCATTCTTATATCATTAGTAATTATCTATGTACCCGAATATGTGAGTTATCTGAAATTTATTTTTTTATTTTTGTGCACAGGATTTATTTGCTAGCGTCGTTTTAATCTTCTACGTTGTTACATCTAGTTTCAGTATCGTAGAAAGTCAAAAAACTTTTAATGTGGTTGATTTTGGTGCAGTTGGAGATGGCAAAACTGATGATTCTACAGTAAAAAATTTCTCATACCATTTGATTCTATATCTCTTATTTCCCACCAAGTTTTTAATGGACTATTTGTTATTATATACGTGTATGCATGAAAGGCCTTTTTGAGTGCATGGAAAGCTTTTTGTGAAGATGGAGGAGGTACACCAACACTTGAAATACCAGAAGGAAAAACGTTCTTTTTACAGTCTACTAGATTTGAAGGGCCTTGCAAGTCCCAAAATGTCAAAATTCAGGTAAAATAATGGAGAGCAGCATGCATCCATGCATATACATACATGTAATATATATAAAAGGGGACTCACTAGAGCCATGAGTCTCATGACCACTCTTCCTTTAAAAGTATTAAAAATTATAAATTTACCAAACAATTTTGTTACTTTTACATTTTAGTCAATTTTAAATAATATTGTTTTCAAAAATAAATCATTCCAAATAAAAATTTCTGAATCTTTACCTATTTACAACCAATTAAGTTAGCCTAATTTAAATAACGAACCCAATACTAAATTAAAACCCAAAATCGAGTTTATATGTGCTCCAATAGATCATAATTGAGGAATACTAAAGCTTTTTTTTTTTTTTTTTCTCGGAAAACATTTTTATAATCTTTATTGGGTACAGGTTTTAGGGAATGTTATAGCCCCCGAATCAAGTCAAGCCTGGACAGCTTCCAATTCTGACTGTTGGCTATGCTTCTATGATGTCAATGGCCTCATCATGCAAGGATCAGGAACAATTAACGGCCAAGGTTCTTCTTGGTGGCAGGTATGTATGTGTATATATATATATATATATATATTAATACAGAATACGAATGCGAATTATTGTCATTTTCAAATTTCTTATATGTTTAAAGTGATACTTATTCTAATATAATCTATTTTCAGAAGGGTCAAGGAGAGCGACCAAGGGTACGTTCATATGGAGATTAACTAATTTAAATTTCTTTGATTTGGGAATTTCTAACATGAATTTCAGCTTATAATTTTCTTGCTTTGTCGCAGGCAATGTTCTTCCACAACTGTAATAATTTTGATCTAAGCGGGTTCACAATTGTTAACAGTCCAAAAATGCACATCACGATAAACCAATGCAATGGTGGATCCATCTCTAACATTCACATAAATTCACCTGCTAACAGCCCTAACACAGATGGCATCGACGTTTCCTCCTCAACCCAAATTCACATACGCGATTCCTTAATCGAATGTGGTACTCATTTTTGATGTTTAATTTGTTGTCACGATTGATGTCTATATTGACCGGTGATATATTTTCTATAGTCCGTATTGTTTTAAACTGCAAGCTAATTGGAGAATGACCCGTACTTTAACGTATTATTTCATTATATATTTACAATTACGGAAGTTAAATTTTAACAGGTGATGATTGCATTGCAATCAATGGCGGCTGCTTTAATATCAATATTACTGGGATTGCATGTGGACCTGGTCATGGCATTAGGTTTGTCATAACCGTCATTTTGCTTTCATATCTAATTCAAATGATACACATTCAAATTATAGAAGGTTAATTTCAAATAATATAACTGGTCGGTCACTTAACTTACCTCATATTCTTGATGTTATGTGTTAAAAGATCATTTGAAATTCCTATAAACTCGAACCAAAAAGCAGTATCCAAGTTTTTGAGTGTGATCTTAGTTTGAAGTTACATTTTATATATATATATACACTTCGTATTCGTGTGTAGTGTGGGAAGTCTAGGGGATAGAGGAGAAGAGGATAAAGTGGAAGAAGTGTACGTCCAGAATTGTAATTTCACTGGAACCCAAAATGGAGCAAGAATCAAGACATTTCAGGTAATAGTATTACTTGCAACAATTAAAAATGTAATTTAAAGTTGTTTATTGAACATTTTTGTGCTTTAATTTGTCAAATATCATCATCACCATCTACCTCAATTTTCAGGGAGGTTCAGGGTATGCTAGGAGTATCTCATTTGAAGATATTACTCTTATAGACTGTAAAAATCCTATTATTATTGACCAAAATTACGGCAGTGTACACCGCAAAATTAAGGTAATTAAGATTGATGATCTTATAGTATTTTTAGAGTAAATTAAATATTTTTTGAATCTTAAAAATTTTAACAAATTAAACGTTTTGGATGGTTTTCTTTTGTCAAGAATTCCGTAGAAGTGAGCGACGTGACATTCACTTCTGTGTACGGAACTTCCGCGAACGAGCAAGCGATCACATTGGATTGCAGTAATAGCCCTGGTTGCTCCAACATTGTGATGAACCGAGTCAACATAACTTCATCAAATCCTGGAAAAGAGACTCATGCCTACTGCAATAATGCCCATGGAACTTCTAGCTCCACCAATCCTGTGGTCGATTGCCTTTCACATTAAATGACAAACACATGATCAGGAAAATTATTTCAGTTATTTTGATCATTTTTATATGATCTTTATTTCAATAATATGACGTCCATTAATTAGCTGCTATTAAAAGAAGAATTAATTGAAAGTTCTATCAATTTCAGAATCTTCTACTTTTCCCCCTTAATTATTTGTATGTTTTACTGTTTCTGTCTTGTAAGTCTACTTGTTTATTCTTAACAAATTCAAGAATTGCAATTGTTTTTTTAATGGCGTTATAGCAACTCAAACTTGAGATATTATTAGAGCGTTATTTGCCCAAAAACATGACTGCGCGGTGAAGAATTGCAAAATTAAAATACGCATTAATACACTAAATGTTGAAAAACAAATTAAACACATTAGAATAAGTCATTAATACAACATTAAAATACTTGAAATGTAATATTAGTTTTGGAAATCTTGTAATCAATTAACAAAGTTATATATCATCCTTGTGTATTTGGTTTATTTTACTGTACTATATTTTTGTTTTTAAAGTTGTGTACCTTGTATAGATACACTGTTTTCTTTCTTTTTTTTCCATTTTCGAAAAACAACTTTTCGAAAATATATAAATAAAACTTTACATTTGGTTTTTGTTTTTGAAAACTGATCCAAACACCACCTTAAATTCATTTTGGAAGGCTCAATACAAAGGGCAGAAAACCATGGGTGCTTCATATTAGATTTTCTTTCCAATTGATCAAGACCATAAACATATATAAGGCGATGTAATCAGCTGCTTTAACTAAAATATATAGAAAAAAGGATAAAAATCAAGAACAAATTAATAATTAGCTAGTTTTATTACTCCTTGAAATGGTAGTTAGCTGAATTGGTTGGGCATGAATCCACTTTAGTTAGTATATATATATAAAATCAGTTCTAGTATTAATGTAGAACAAATTACGTTTTTTCCTAATCATGCTTTAATTATACTATGTTTAGATAGAAATAATCAAGCACCTGTAATGAAATACTATTAACACTAAGAAATCAACATTTTCATGAAACATATCGGAAGTGATTTAAGTGGATATCACTGCCATATATATATATTTATAGAGAGATATATATACACACACGCGGCAAGAAGAGACTGTGTAACTCAAAAATTGTATTCTCTTGTTTGATCTTACAATGGTGAGGGAAACTCTTCATTCTTATGTCATCATGTAATTATCTATGCATCCAAATGTGCGGGTTATCGATATAATATTTGTTTATTTATTTTTATTTTTGTGCACAGAACTTATTTGTTAGCGTCGTTTTCATCTTCTACATTATTACATCTAGCTTCAGCATCGGAGAAAGCCAAAGTAGTTTTAATGTGGTTGATTTTGGTGCAGTTGGAGATGGCAAAACTGATGATTCTACGGTAAAAAAAAAATTTCTCATACTATTTCATTCTATTTCTCTTATATATTTCCAACCAAATTCTTGACTGAATATTTGTTGTTATATATATTTGCATGCATGAAAGGCGTTTTGGAAAGCATGGAAAGCTGTTTGTGAAGCCGGAGGAGATAAACCAACACTTGCAATACCATATGGAAAAACATTCTTGATACATTCTACTAGATTTGAAGGGCCTTGCAAGTCCCAAAATGTCCAAATTCAGGTAAAACAATGGAAAGCAGCATATATATATTGGAATATAATGGACTGTACTTCATGACCACTCTTTCCCTTAAAAATAACTATAAATTCCTAAATAATTTTATAATTTTTACATTTTGATCCTTATCAGTTATATTATTTTTTAAAATAACGATGACTAAAATAAAATTTTTTGACTCTGTTCTTGTTTACAACCAATTAAGTTGGTTCAATTTGAATAACAGAGTACGGTATTAAATTAAAATCTAAAATCATAACTGATGAATACGAAAACAGTATAAAACATACATTTTTTTTTTAACATTTTTCATATTCTGTATTGAGAGGACAGATTTTAGGGAATATTATAGCCCCCGAATCAAGTAAAGCCAGGACAGATTCCAAATCTAAATGCTGGCTATGCTTCGATTCTATCTACGGCCTCATCATGCAAGGATCAGGAACAATCGACGGCCAAGGTTCTTCTTGGTGGCAGGTATGTGTATGTGTGTGCGTGTTTATATATATATATATATATATATATATATATATATATATATATATATATAAAAGCAACAATTGCCATTCGCATTCCTATATGTTCAAGGTGGTAATTATTCTAATATAATCTATTTTCAGGAGAAGAAGCTTGCTGGCAACCGACCAAGGGTACGTACGGAGATTAAGTAATTAAATTTCTTTAATTTTGGAATGTTTTAACATGAATTTCAACTTATAATATATATGTTATAATTTTTGCAGGCAATGCACTTCAATGACTGTAATAATTTTTATCTAAGCGGCTTCACCATTCGAAACAGTCCAAACGTGCACATTGCAATAAACTATTGCAATGGTGGATCTATCTCTAATATTCACATAAATTCACCTGATGATAGCCCTAACACTGACGGAATCAATATCTCCAAATCAAAACAAATTTATATACACGATTCCGTAATCGAAAGCGGTAACTAATTTGGATTACTTTCTTCTTCTTATTCGTTACAATTTGTTGATGCTTAATTTGTTGTTACAACCCATGTAATATATTGATCATGAAATTTTGCTTAATTAATCCATAATATTGTTTTAAATAACTTTATTTAATTAACTGAACTATTCAGATGAGAGAATAATCTGTAATTATGATAGTATTTCGTTATATTTATGCATTTACACTAAATTCTAATAGGTGATGACTGCGTTGCAATCAATGGCGGCAGCTTTAATATCAATGTGACTGGGATTGCGTGTGGACCTGGTCATGGTATTAGGTTTGTCAAAACCCTCATTTTGCTCTCTAATCTAGGTCAAATATATAATACATTCACATTATAGAAAAAGATTAATTTTAAATTATACAATTAAATAATATTACCGGGTCAATCTCTGAATAGTCCGTATGATGTGTTAAAAGATCCTTTAAAATTCCTGTAAAGTCAAATCAGAGTAATATCCAAATTTCCGAATGTGATCTTAGTTT
The DNA here is from genome assembly GCA_003430845.1 of Xanthoceras sorbifolium. NCBI lineage: Eukaryota > Viridiplantae > Streptophyta > Magnoliopsida > Sapindales > Sapindaceae > Xanthoceras > Xanthoceras sorbifolium. The sequence goes on from CM010616.1 coordinate 29,959,721, forward strand.
TAAATTACACTTTACTACCGAGTTTATATATATATATATATATGCTTCTTATTCGTGTGTAGTATCGGAAGTCTTGGGGATAATGGACAAGAAGATATAGTGGAAGAAGTGCACGTCCAGAATTGTAGTCTCAATGGAACTCAAAATGGAGTAAGAATCAAGACATTTCAGGTAATAATATTAAATTAATTACAACAACTAAAACTGTCATTTAAAGTTGGTTATTAAACATTTTTGTGCTGTAATTTGTCAAATATCATCATTAACATATGTTAATTTTCAGAATGGTTCAGGGTATGCCAGGAAGATCTCATTCGAGGAAATTACTCTTATAAACTGTAAAAATCCTATTATTATTGACCAAAATTACAACCCTGTACACCACCGCAAAATTAAGGTAAGATTAATGATCTTATAATATATTTTTTAGAGTAAATTAAATATCTCGAATCTTAAAATTTTAACAAATTAAACATTCTGAATCGTTTATTTTTTCGTCGAACAATAATCTTGTAGACGAATTCCCTAGAAGTGAGCGCTGTGAGCTTCACTTCTGTGTACGGGACTTCGGCCAATGAGCAAGCGATCACATTGGATTGCAGTAGTAGCCCTGGTTGCTTCAACATTGTGATGAACAAAATCAACATAACTTCATCAGCTCCTGGAAAACAGACTCGTGCCTACTGCAACAATGCCTATGGAACCTCTAGCTCTACCCATCCTGCGGTCGATTGCCTTTCAAAATTAAATGACAAAACACATCAGAAAAATTATTTCATTTAATTGATCATTTTTGTATGATCTTCGTGTCACTTTTTTTTTTTCTTTTTCTTTTTCCTTTTTTGTTTTAAATAAAAGCTGATTGATGATAATGATATGATGTCCATTGATTAGCTGCTGTCAAAGGAAGAAATAATAAATATTGAAACTCCTATCAATTTCAAAATCTTCTCCTTTTTAATTCTTTTGTATCTTTTACATTTTTTTTAAATAAACAAATTAAAGAATTGCCAAGTTAAAATATGCATTAATGCACCAAACACATTAGAGTAAGTCATTAATACAACAATAAAATACTTGAAATGTAATTAGTTTTGGAATGCACCTCTGCTCATGTAAATAGTAAAACAATAATTTTGATATACATTTATAATTAGAGTTTAGCTACCCTGATACATATATTGTATTATTAATGGATAATTATGAGAGATTTTTTTAGTTTTTTAGTTCTTAAATTCTTTTTTCTATTATTTACACTTTTAATTTTTGTGAATTCAATGACTATAAAGATTTTGTACAGTAACATTACCCAAAAATGAATGTGTTGTATTTAGCCATAAATTAAGGAGGGATTTATGAAATTTTTTCTTGTAAATATCAACTAAGAAAGCCATAGTTGCATCTAATGCATCATTTATCTTAAATTTAAATCATACTAAATAACACGAGGAGCCAATTTATACCTATTCCCCTATCACACGGCATGATATGTAGGAAGGTGTTGTCTCTAATTTTTTTTTTTTTTTTTAAATGTGATATCTTTATATTTGTTAGGCAACTTTGAATTACATAAACTTAAATGTAGACATCCGTATTTTGTTAAATAGAATTTTTAATTTTAACCAACTTCTTATTTAGGGGAGCACATAATAATTATGTATATTACAGTTAAAAACTCTCTATAATCATAATGTTGGGATCAAACTAATTTTATTATTATAAGGAGGTTATAACTTAATAGAGGTGTAGTTATAAAAATTATTATTTTAACTTAGTTATCATTAGTGCAAGTGGTACAATGGTAAAGTATGCACTAGTACATTAACGTGGTAATAACTCTAAAGAATAAATCATTATTTCAAATAACTTTAGAAAAATATTTTGTTCCATACTAAACCTTTAACATAACATATTATATATTTTTTGCAATTTACAAATAATTATTATTATGTGGAATTAAGTTTCTTAAAATAGGATTTAGAAAATTATAATTTATTACAATATGAAGATTTATTCAAAAAAAAAAATTTAAATTAAGTATACATTAAAAAAAATTAAAAAGATACTTCAGTTTTTTTATTTATTTTAAAAATACAGAATCCATTAGAGATCCACAGAAGCTCTCCATGGGAGACCACGAAGAGGAGGCTAGCCTCCTTTTGTCGTGGGATGAAGGTCGTCAAACTTGAGGAAGCGAAGAGCCTTCTCTTACGATGAATGATAGGCTTTTTCCCTTCCCTTCGTCGTACCAGGTCGAACTAGTGAAGGCTCTTCATTTTTCGTGGTTCGTTGATCTTTATGGGTCTCCCATCCATGGAGGTTGGTAGATTTTTTATTTTTTAAAATCTTCACCGTCTATTTCAGTTGGGATGAATGGACAGTGGAGATCTTAAGTGTTTTATTTTTTTAAATAAATGTCTATCTTCCATCTCAAATGAGATGGACAGTGGAGGTCTTAAAATTTGTTCTATTTTGAAAATAAATTAAAATTACTAAAATACCCTTAGAATAGTTGACTTTGACTAATATTGACTAATATTGACTAACATTTTATAATGGTTGACTAACGACATGAGAGTTAACTGTTAATTTTCAATAAGTTGATTACGCCTGTAAAAAGGCAAACCCTAGGTAGGTTGGATATAATATTTGTCCCAGTCTAAATGGCACAATGATTATTCTACCCTTTTAGTCAGGGTCAACTATTAGCACTTGACGGTCAACGGTAACGACAGGGGGATTCGCTGTCAATTATCCATAAAATTATTTCCGTCTGTAAAATAGTAAACTCCAGATAGATTAGCTGTAATTAATTTGTCCTAAAAAAATAGATTCCATGAAAGACCCTAACAGGTGATGATTGCAACGGCAGCTCCTCATAAGGACTGGTTCATGGCATGATCAGGTTTGTTAAAACTAAACCTAGTTTTGGCACATTTCTAATCATGGTCTCAATTACCATATTTAGATATAAATAATTAAGCCCATGCAATCCATACTATAGTCCATATATAACACACAAAAATTAACAAATTAATGAAACACATATATGGCAAGTGAGGTTGTAGGATATCATAGTCAACTGTATATTAACTAGACAGTGAAGAAGACTATATATATAAAACTCAAATAACATACTACATAGTTGTCTCTTGTTGATAACATGGTGAGAAACTATTCAAATTTTTATCGAATCAGTGACTATATATCTTCAGCTAGTTCATATCCACCCGAAAGCTGCGAGTTTTGAGATTTTCTTTCTTTCTTTCTTATTTGGTGTTTTGGAATACAGGACTTACTTGCCAGCGTATCATTTTTTTTTTATACAAACGAGGCCAAAGAGCCCAGAAATAAACAGAAAATACTTAAACAAAAATGGAATCTCGTGGGTCAGTGGCAGCTCACAGGCCTTGAGGATGGGTATTTCATAACCCGTTTTCAATTGAAGGCTGGTTTGGAAGGTGTGCTATTTGGGGGTCCCTGGTTAATTGCGAATCAATATTTGGTCACGCAAAGATGGCACCCCAACTTTGTACCCGATGAGGATTCTATTCAGAGCATGCCTATTTAGGTTAGGCTTTCGAGACTGCCCATGGAGTGGATTAATGCAGAGCTCTTGTAGAGATTTGGTGGGATGTTAGGTAGGATGTGCAAGGTGAACCATGTGACCGAAGCTCAAGCCAGGGGGAAATTTGCTAGAATTTGCATCAAAATCAACATTTCCAAGCTTTTGAAAGAGTCTATATCTTTATGTTGAGGACAGATCAATCAAGGTGGAATACAAAAATCTTGGGTTGATTTGCTTCAACTGTGGCATTTATGGGCACAATAAAGAGCTCTGTAAAGAAGGATTGGACATGCAGAATCAAGCGAGGGAGGAACCAGTTAAAACTGACGCTGGTGAAAAGAAGACAGGGAGCCCTCATGGACCCTGGTTACTTGTTTCTTATGACAAGGGAAGAAGGAGCAATCAGGTAACTAGGATAGGCAACATAAATGCTGGTGGTAATGTTAACAGTGGCAGGGGTGGCAATTCAGGTTCAAACTATGGTAAAGCTGCTTCCAATCAGCTTATGGGAGGTGCACCGTCCTTAGGAGCTAAGGCTGCTATTGCAGGGAAAAATGGTGATAAATCTGGAAGTGTAGGATTGACGACTTCTGCTAAGAAATTGGGTGCTGGCAAGGGTAAGGGGTCCAAATTTGCGGTGTTATATAATGAGGAGACTAAAGAGCGTGATGCCAGTAAGAAGAACAGTGGTAACATATTTGTGGTTGAGTCGGAAAGGGAGAGTGATTCCCTCCAGGATATCTCAAATACTATTGCCAGGAGAGTCCTGGTTAAGTCTCCAAAGACTCACCCGCCATATGTAAGAACTAATCCTAGCAAACTGCTTCCTTCAGATCCCAAGAAGACTACTCAAATCCAGCTCCAAGGGAAGCTAGTAGAGGAATAGGTTGATGACCAAAGGATTGATGTAGATGCTGCCCAGTTTGATGAAGTTGCCTCAAAGCTTAGTGAGACAATGGTGGTGGTCATGGAATAAGTGGCTCTCCAAGTGTGTCCTTTTATATCTTTTTAATGATTTGTATTTGGAATGTTAAAGGTGCTAGTAAACGGGGGTTTAGTAGTACTGTTAGAGACTTCAAAATATTTTATAAATTTGATGTTTTTGTTATTCTAGAGTCAATGATAAGTAGCACTAAAGCTACGAAAATTATTAAGAACTTAGGTTTTTCTAATGGTTTTATCATTGAAGCTGATATGGGGGGGTGGTGTGGGGGATTTGGCTCCTTTGGAATGCTAATAAAATTAAGCTTCAGGTTGTTGCTGATTCTAAACAAACCATTACGGTTGTGATGGCTGATGGGAATATGTGTTGGGTTAGTAGCTTTATTTATACTAGTCCTAGTGCTATGTGTAGGAAAAAGCTCTGGGGTTACCTTAATACTATTAGAAATTGTTTCAAAGGGCCCTAGTTGATTGCTGGGGATTTTAATGAAATCACTTGTAGTTCGGAGAAAAGAGGGAGGGAGATTCAGTTTTTCTAAAATTGGTTTTATTGATTGGGTGAATAAAAATAATCTTATTGATATAGGTTTTGTGGGACAAAAATACACCTAGATGACTAAAAGAAGAGTGGGAGAGGAGATATGGGTTAGACTCGATAGAGCCCTATGCTCTATGTATTGGAGAGCCATCTTATTCCCATTAACTACCTTAAACATTTTAGGTTTGAGACTATGTGGATGGAGCATGAAGAATTTAATGAGGTTGTGGTTGGTTGTTGTAGAAATTAAAGATGATAATATTTGCAAGAAGGTGGGTGATTTAGCTGCTGCCCTTAAAGACTGGAGCAAAGACCAGTTTGGGTGTATTTTTAAGAATAAAGAAGAATTTTGGCAAGATTGCATGGGGTTCAAAATTGCCTTAGTAGAAACTATAGGCTTAATCTCATAAGGCTTGAGGAGTATTTAATTAAGGAGTACAACTTGATTCTTAAACAAGAGGAAATCTTTTGGCTCCAAAAATCCCAGTATTGTTGGTTAAAAGAGGGTGATAGGAATACTAAATTTTTTCATCTCTCAATATTAATTTGGAGAAGACACAATAAATTAGAGGGGATTCAGAAGGTGGATGAAAGTTGAACTGAAGATAAAGAGACTATGAAGAAAGTTACCGTTGATTATTTCCTTGACTTGTTTAATAAAAATAACTCCGGGGTTGATGATTATGGCTGCCTCATTAAGTTGTTTCATGATATTGGAACTCATAATAGGAGCAGATTTGCTAGTTGTTACTATGAAGGAGGTTAAGAGAAGTGTGTGGGGTGTTGGTAGTCTAAAAGCTCCAGGCCCGGATAATTTCCCTATTGGTTTCTTTCAGAATTACTGGGAGATGTGCAAGGAAGATTTGATGAATTTTGTTTCTAACAGTTTTTTGAGGGGTCAGTTTAACCCTGAAGTTAACTGTACCTATATTTCCCTTATACCTAAGATTGCTAGCCCCTTAGAAATGTCTCATCTAAGACCCATTAGCCTTTGTAATACTATGTACAAAGTTGTTAGCAAAGTGGTGGCTGAGAGAATTAGAAATCTGCTCCCTAATTTGATCAGCCCCAATCAGGTGGCTTTTCTGCCAAGAAGATGGATCTAAGGCAACATCATTGTGGCCCAGGAGGTCTTACATAAGTTTAAAAATTCAAGAGGCTTGAATGATTTCTTTGCTTGGAAAATTGACTTGATGAAGGCTTATGATGGAATGAGCTGGGATTTTATAGGTGAGGTACTGAGAGAGGTAGAGTTTGAGGGGAAGTTCTATGACCTCATTATACATTGTGTTACTAGTGTGCAATTCCAGGTGATTCTTAATTGGGAAGTCACTGACTCTTTTACCCCTGGTAGAGGTATTAGACAAAGAGACCCCCTCTCACCCTACATTTTTATCCTTCGCATGGAGAAATTATCTCATCTTATTGATAAAAGTATTGATGAGGGGGTGTGGAAAACCATCAAAATCTCTAGAAGAGGGCCTTCGGTGTCTCATCTTTTTTTCACGGACGATCTAACTTTATTTGGGCGAGCTAATATCCATTAAGCTGAATCTATGAAGAGATATTTGGATATATTTTGTGCTATTTCTGGGCAGGCTGTCAGCTTCCAAAAATCTAGGATTTTTTGCTCAGGTATTGTTAGCAACTCCTTGGTTAATAGCATTCTTGTGTTTGCGGATCTCTTCTTATTAAAGATCTAGGTAATTACCTTGGCATGCCTCTAATCCATGGTAGGATTAGCAATAGAACCTACAGTGGCATTGTTGAAAAAATTTCTATGTGACCTTTGGCTTGGAAGAGTGCTACTTTATCCTTGCCGGTAGAGCTACGCTTATTAAATCTGTCACTGCTTTCATTCCTATCTATGCCATGCAATCTGTGAAGTTGCTTTCTAAGGTTTGTAACAAGATTGATAAGCTTAATATGAACTTTTTGTATGGGCATTCAGATGTAAAGAAGGCCATCTACCTTATCAAATGGGACATTGTTTGTCTCCCAAAAGAGAAAGAGGGGCTGAGCATTAAAAATATGAAGCTCATGAACAAAGCTTTACTAGCCAAGGCTGGTTGGAGGTTGATGCAGGATGATGTGGGGCTTTAGAGTCAGATTTTGAAGGCCAAGTATATGTCTAACAAAACGCTGCATGAAACTTTTCATAGTTTGAAGGGCAGTCTTTCTAGTAATTGGAAAGGCATCATCCACGGAGCTAAGCTTTTGCTTAGGGGGATCAAGTGGAGAATTGTGTAGCACCCCCCGACCCGACCCGGCCGGACCGACCCGGGGAGCGCTACTCGGACTTTCTGAACTTTTCAAAACTTCATTTTTCATTTTAAAATCATTTTGAGCCCATAAAAATAAATAAACTTTTTACAAAAATTCGGCAGAGTACCGTTTGTTTTTCGGACTTTCCAAAACCTGTTTTCCACAAATCAATCCAAAATTCACATTTTTCACAAACACTTCTATCACTTTCAATCAGTTGCGCACTCTGCCGTTTAGTGCGACTTTCACAAATAGTTTATAAAATAATAACAAATCAGACTTTACTATTTACATTTAAATAATAAAAGACAGTAATCATAAAATAATTAATTACAAAACATTTTACAAAACATATTTACAAATTCCCTGTATATGCATGCTTTCAGAATATATACACATAACAAAAGTATAGCTACCCAACTGTACAATCCTGTGACTCGGTCTGCAATTCTTCCAGTTCTTCAGTCTTTACCTTCGTCCGGATTCCTGGTACCTACGCGTTAGACACAAAACTAACGCGCTAAGCATAAAGCTTAGTGGGTGTACTAAAATCTCAATATGGAAACATATATAACTTTTAATAATAACAATTCACAATATATACATATCAATTCAAATCATGTTCAAAACAATTAAATTGCAGAATCAAAGTATATAATAATTTCAAGCACTTGAACGTCAATAATGAGGTCAATATATAATTTTCGATCAATAAAAGCATTCAATACACTTTTCAATTCCAATCAATTCTGGCCCGCTAGAATACTAAACATATACGGACTGGAATATGGGTCAAGCTCCCAACCCCCAGAACGAATTCTGAGGAGGTACGTGTCTCCCAACTCTAGGACCGTGGGTACGGAACCTAGAGAGGTACATAGCTCCCTATCCTAGGAACGAATCCTTGGGAAGATACATTAACTCCCAACCCCCAGGACGAATCCTGAGGAGGTACGTATCTCCCAGCCTCTGGACGAATCCAAGAGGAGGTACATCAATATCATCAATATCAATCAATCAATATCGGCGCAGTACTGCTCAATAAAACCCAGCTGGTATACCAACCTCCTATATCCATTTCTATGTCTACGTATCCTAGGGCCGTTTCGATAAACCAAATTCACAATCAATTGCGCAATAATTACTCAATAATCGATAATCATTCAATAGTCATATAAATCACATAATAAACTTCAAGAGATATGAACAATATTCACATACCAGTCTAAATCAACTGTTTAAAACGAAATCGGAAATATTCGAAACACAAACAAATGTGATCTCGTATAAAATTTTTCCATAATCAACCATAAGTATATCAATCATCAATTTTTTTACACATCGAAAATCGAAATCGAAAACATTTAACAAAATCAAAATCGAAAACAATTAACGAAATCGAAATCGGAAACAATTAACGAAATCGAAATCTAAACGAAAACGAGAAACGTAACGAAAACAAAAACGTAAACGATAACGAAATGCTTTTCGTAACGATTTCGAAAAACAACGTACACCAACCTCGGTACCGTCTTTTCGTTCGAGAATCGCGGTTCTACGATTTCGTCTTTCCTTTTCCTTTCTCCTACACTTACTTTCTCTCTTTCCTCTTCTTCTTCTCCTTCTTCTTCTTCTTCTTCTTCTTCTTTCTTTTTCTCGCTCTTTTCTCTCTCTCTCTATTCTGTGATGATTTCTGGCTTCCTCGAGAAGCCACTTCTTTTTTTTATATTTTTTTCGCTACCGCGACCGCCGTCGCGACCTGTGGTCGCGGCACCAGGTCGCGACACTCACTGGAGTGCGCGCACCGCCTTCGTCGCGAGCGCGCCCTGGTCGCGCGAATGGTCGCGTTGCTCTCTGCCTGTTTTTTGACAATTTCATCGCGAGCAGTCCATCGCGACCTGTGGTCGCGTTGCTCACTGCCAGGTTTTGCCATTTTCATCGCGAGCAAGCCATCGCGACCTGTGGTCGCGGTACTCACTGCCAGATTTTGCGTTATTCACCGCGAGCGAGCCATCGCGACCTGTGGTCGCGGTGACCAGGTCGCGATGCTCTCTGGTCCAGTTTTCATTTTTACATTTAATTACATTTACACCCCCTCAAATAGTAAAAATTTATTTTCACATATTTCACATATATCAAAAATTCATTACCCGAAATCCGGGATGTTACAAATTGGTTGTGGTAGTAGTGTTCTGTTTTGGACAGATTGTTGGGTTCCTGGGTTCTGTTGTTTTCTGTCTCATGCTATCATTGACTTAGATAACTCTCATCTCTCTGAGAAAGTCGAGTTATAACTTGGTTAATGGGGACTGGAACATTCAAAAACTTGTGTTAGTTCTACCTTGGGCTGTTATTCACAGGGTGGCCAGTATATATGTGGACAGATTCTGCAATATTTCAGATAGGTGCATTTGGGGCCTTACTCAATATGGAAGCTGCACTGTTAGTTCTGCTTATGAGAGTGTTTTTTATGCTGACTCCTACCCTAACTGAGCTAGAAGGGGCTGTGGCAGATAAAGGTTCCCCCTAAAATCATATATTTTCTTTGGTTACTGCTCCATTATAAGCTGTTAACTAATGATCAAAGATGCACTAGAGGGCTGTGTTCTATTTTCTACTGTCCTAGATGTCCTTCTAATTCTGAAGATACTAATCATCTCTTTAGATCTTGTTCTATTTCTCAGTTTATTTGGCAGTCCATTGGGAAGGGTAGGGGTTGTTTTCAACTTGACAGGTATGATTTCTTCAACTGGTTGAAGATTAATCTGCACAACAAGTCTAGGGGTGAGATTAATATGCCTCATTTTCTAGTATTTCGTATTACCTTATGGTTCATTTGGAAATGGAGATGCAACGTTGTGTTTGATGATAATTTTGCTCTTCCTAGATGGCCTCATATTATTATCTATTTTGCAAGGAATGGTTGGAAGCTAATTATACTGCTTCCATTCCCAGTGCCAAGCAGACTGTCATGTTAGCTTGGTGTCCTACAAGAAAAGTGACCTATAGTGACAAAAAATATTTGTCACTAAAAAAGAAAAATTTGTCATAATATCAATATTGTGACATAAAAAGTGTCACTATAAAATTGTCACATTTACCCTCGTTACTAAAAGTATTAGTGACGGTTAAAGTCATCTCGTCACTATGGTTAGTGACAGAATTTTATATGTGTCACAAGCCATGACTTTTAGTGACACATTATTAGGGAACTTTAATGAGTGACGAATAATATTTTTGTCACTATGCACAAATTTAGTGACAGTTAACTATTTATAAATTTGTCACTATATACATATTTAGTGACGATTTATTATTTAAATATTATGTCACTATTTATAAATATAGTGACTATTAATCATTAGACAAATTTGTCACTATATACAAACTTAGCGATACTTAATCATCTAAAAATTGTGTCACTATATATAAACTTAGTGACAGTTAATCGTATAAAAATTGTGTCACTGTATACAAATTTAGTGATAGTTAGTCGTATGCAATTTGTGTCACTGTATATAGTTTTAGTGACAGTTCATAACATGCAATTAGTGTTACTATATGTATATTTAGTGACAATTAATTGTTTAAAATTGTGTCATTATTCACAAATCTAGTGACAATAAATTACCTTAATTTAGGTCACTCTACACAAACTAGTGACAATTAATAATATGAAATTGTGTCACTATAAGCAAACTTAGTGACTGTGATTATTTTAAAATTGCATCACTATACGCACGCTTAGTGACATTTCAAATTTAAAACTTTTTTAGTCTCTAGTTTAATAGCGGTATAATAGTTATGGTTATATTTATCAGTAATTCTATTATATTGTTAACAAAATTTATTTATACGATAAAATTGATAAATCTATATAAAAAAATATATATATATAAATATCTATATTTAACTTGAGATCAAACTATAAAAAAAACATTATACTTAATATTTCAAAATTAATATAAGAAATAAGATAATGAAAGTCGATACAGAGTTATCAATCAAATCACATGATGAAATTTAAAAAAATTTCTAAGCTAAATAAAACCATAAAATCCACTAATGAAACATAGAATCAGATGAATTTGGAAGTTGGTGTTGAAACATCACCAAAAATGAGTCAAACTGAGATTTTAATTCCTCCATCTCTTTAAGTTTGGATCTTAATCCATTCATTTCAGTATCAAGATATTTTATCTTTTCGGTTGCTGCCTCTCTTTGAATTCTCTCATCCTCCAACATCTTTAATGTCTCATTATGAGAAGAATTTTTACCTTTTTTTTTATCGACCGATCCCAAGACCATAAGTTAGAGTAGATACATCAGCCTTCGGACCAATAACTTCGCCCATAACTTGACTGAAGATTTCATTTGTAGATGCATTAGGTTGGGTTGTAACGAGCTCATCCATTCGATTCTGTAAAAAATATAGATAAATATACAAAATTCATATATCTAAAATAACAAAAGCTAGGCAAAAAAAATTTTAGTTACAAAAATTAAGTGAATAAACTACATATACATATTGTTTAGCACATATCCACTAATAATAATGTCGGGAGCTTTAAGGATTAAAATTCATTAAGTTTTGAAATTTGACAAAGTATTAAATACAAGTAATTATGAGACTTGTTCATTGTGCATTACACATTTATTAAGACTAAAATATAAACTCAATTAATGAACAATATAATTTTATACTATAAAGGAAAAAATATAGTTATTTACACATCTTAAAATATTAATATCACTTGGTGGATATTTAATTGTGTTTTTATATAGACAATTAAGTAACACTTCGATAATTTATATCATGTCAACCACCCAAACTACTTCATCCAATATCATCCCAAATAATCATCTCAATTTCAAAATATACTACTTATCAAAGTAGATTCTAGAAAAGAAAACATAATGAAGAAAGTATTACCATTGCATTTGTAACTGTTGGGTCAGTAGGCTTGTCCTTTTTTCTAGTGTAAGTGGCCTTAAACATCATTATCTTGTCTGGCTCCTTTTCTTTAGGATCTTGTTTTGTCTATAAAAAATAATTAATATGTATAAATAAAACTATAATATCAATTACACAAAAAACAATATATAAAAAGATTTACCAGTTCTTCTCGAAATCTAGCTAAACTCTTTGTCCCACCAGCGTGGTGCAGTTTCAGTTTGAAACCCCAACTAAAAAAGAAAATGTGAGTTATCTTTTGCCTTTTATTAACTAATTTATATGGTTGAATGTGCTATGTTTTAAGTAACTATGTATTATTTGTCACAAAATTATCAAACAATGAGTCATTTAAAATTAATGAAAATTAGTAATATATCACTTATCTGAAAAGCTTCTGCCTAATAAATAGCAAATCATACTCTAAAGAATGAATGAAGAAGGTTTATGTATTACAATTGAGTATTCTATTGACAAATAAAACTAAAAAATTAACAACAAAGAAAAAAGAAATAAAATATTGTCTAGCAACTTTGGCAAATAAAATGAAACACCAAAAATAGTACAAGTATTAAATTCAAAACTCACCTGAAAATAAGAGCAAAATGCAATCTCTTGCTAAGACGTTTAACCTGAAAAAAATAGTCGAAGGCACAAAGTATTATTTACCACGTAATTTTATTTGTGAGGCTTCTAAAACAACATATCCAGAAATAAAGACTGAAACAAGATCACAATAGGAAACCCAAAAAAACAGCAACTTAAAAAAACCTTGGCTGTAGCTTAAGCCGAAATTTAAAAAATAAATAAATAAATTTACACTTTAAATATTAACACACTTGTTCGCCAATCCTTTGTTTTTAAACATACCTATCCTTATTTTTTTTTTAAACATACCCATCCTTACACTTCAAATTTTAACACTTCCCCACGTGGTAACAATAGGCACAAAGTATTATTTTTTATTTTGTTTTTTTAAACATACCCATCCTCTGTTATATTACCATTTTTTTACAAAACTAGTAATTTCTCAGTAAAATCAATCTGATGAAGTAAATACAATTAAGCAATTAAGCAATAATTTTTTAATAACTCTAAACACTCTGTCCCCATACCCTAATGACAGCGCAACTCACATTCCCTTATTTTTTATAGCAATTAAGCAGTCAGTGCCAACATTATTTAAGTAAAGATACTAGAACAAGTAAAAATTTACATACAAATTTATACCCTCCCCAATATAATGTAAAACGTTAGATTGAATCTTCGAAGAATATTTTTGTTAGCCACAAATAATGGAATTATGACATAATTAGACCACCATGGGATTCAAACAATAGTCATGCAGACACAAGAAAACCTCAATTAAATTAAGAAAACCTTACCAATTGAAATTTCGATCAAAACCCAGAATCTATAGGCCAAGGCAGAGGAATTGATTTGCTAGAAGGAATCCAAAAGAAAAGTAGTTCTTGTATTTTCCAAACAATGAAGAGAGTCCAATGTGAGAACTTGAAGAGAAGAGTTTTGAGACAAATTGTTTTGTGAAAAATTGGTAGAGAATGGGTAAAAGGTGGAGAAAAGAAAGTGATAAAGTTTTGGTAATAAAGAAAACAAATTCTGGTCGGTTTTTTGTGCCCTAAAAATGCCAACCCCAAACCATCCAAAATTATGGCGGCATCAATAGTCTCTTTAGGTGTTAATAGTTTAGGTGGTGAATTTTTTTTAAACCCATTCCTAGGTTTTTTAAAATAAGAAATAATAGTTTTTTTCTATATAAATTTATTACCCAAATTAATGCTTTCCAATTTTGTGTGGTTTGCATTGTCCACATCGGGCTGCAATTGATTAATTTAGTAGTAATGTAGTATGATTAGTTTGTTTAGAATCTTATGACTTATTAGTAAAATATGTTACCATTAATTAGTTTTACAATAAATTCATCTAAAATAAATAAAAGGCGGACATAATAAAAAAAAAGTTGAAACATTAATTTAAATACTGTCATATTTGTATGAGTCATAAAATAAATTTTTTTTTTTTACAAGTTAATTTTGTGACTAATTTTATTAATTGTCACAACTTCCTTAATTTTTATTCAATTGTGATAGATTATTAGAAAAACTCTCAATTGAACCACAGTTTTTAACAGACAATTTGAGAGGGAGATTTTGGTCCAAAAAATAATGACAAATAATTAAATCTGTCACAAAATATTACCTACAGTGATATATTTAAAATGTGTCACTACAGGTCATTTTTTTTGTAGTATCCTCCTACTAATTGGGTTAAATTGAATGTGGATGGTGGCATGTGCAACAAGGGGGCTTCATTAAGGGGGGCTTCATTTATGCATGTGGTGTTATTAGAGATGCTAATAGCTGCTGGTTGGGTGGTTTTTCTCTTAATAGAGGAGTGAGAAATGTCTTAGAAGCTGAGTTTTGGGCCTTAGTTGAAGGTCTCTCTTATGCCTAGAAGGCTGGATTTCGAAAAGTCTTGATTCAGTCTGATTCTAAAACCTTGGTTGAGTTGCTGGGTAAGTAGGATACTTCGAATCATCCTCTTCTCTCTATTATCCTTAGCTGTAAGAAGATGATGAACAAAGAATGGGACTGTCAAGTGAATCATGTGTATAGAGAGTGTAACAGGTTGGCTAATGATTTGGCTTCCTTAGGTCAAAGGATGAGGCTGGATAAACTGGAATTCAAGGATCCACCTGCTGATGTTTTGAAGACTTTTCAGGAGGATTGTAATGGTCTTGCTGTCCCTAGAAAGCTACCTTTTGTTTAAGCGTATCATTTTTTGCATTGTTACATCTAGTCTTATCAGTATTGGAGAGAACAGAAATACTTTTGATGCGGTTCAATTTGGTGCAGTTGGAGATGGTAAAACTGATGATTCTAAAGTAAATTTATCATTAGTTTTTATTTTGTTTTTTGTTTTTCTATCTCTTACTATTTGATCTGTTGTTGTTCAAAGATTAAATTTATAAGTTATTAATTATGTGAATATATAAAAGGCCTTTTTAGAAGCAAGGAAAGGCACTTTGTATAGATACACTGTTTTCTTTCTTTTTTTCCATTTTCGAAAAAACAACTTTTTCAAAATAGATAAATAAACAACTTTGCATCTCGTTTTTGTTTTTGAAAACGGATCCAAACACCACCTTAAATTCATTTTGGAAGGCTCAATAGAACGGGCAGAAAACCATGGGTGCTTCATATTAGATCTTCTTTCCAATTGATCATGACCATAAACATATATAAGGCGATGTAATCAGCTGCTTTCACTAAAATATTTAAGAAAAAGGATAAAAATCAAGAACAAATTAATAATTAGCTAGTTTTATTAATCCCTGAAATGGTAGTTAGCTGAATTGGTTGGGCATGAATCCACTTTAGTTAGTATATATATATAAAATCAGTACTAGTATTATAGAACAAATTACGTTTTTTCCTAATCACGCTTTAATTATACTATGTTTAGATAGAAATAATCAAGCACCTGTAATGAAATACTATTAACACAAAGAAATCAACATTTTCACGAAACATATCGGAAGTGATTTAAGTGGATATCATTGCCATAAATATAGAGAGAGAGATATATATACACACACCCGGCAAGAAGAGACTGCGTAACTCAAAAATTGTATTATCTTGTTTGATCTTACAATGGTGAGGGAACTCTTCATTCTTATAGTATCATATAATTATCCATGCATCCGAATGTGTGGGTTATCTAATATTTGTTTATTTATTTTTATTTTTGTGCACAGAACTTATTTGCTAGCGTCGTTTTCTTCTTCTATATTGTTACATTTAGTTTCAGCATTGGAGAAAGCGAAAGTAGTTTTAATGTAGTTGATTTTGATGCCGTTGGAGATGGCAAAACTGATGATTCTACGGTAAGGAAAAAATTTCTCATACTATTTCTCTTATATATTTTCAACCAAATTCTTGACTGAATATTTGTTGTTATATCTATTTGCATGCATGAAAGGCGTTTTCGAAAGCATGGAAAGCTGTTTGTGAAGCCGGAGGAGATAAACCAACACTTGCAATACCATACGGAAAAACATTCTTGTTACAGTCTACTAGATTTGAAGGGCCTTGCAAGTCCCAATATGTCCAAATTCAGGTAAAACAATGGAGAGCAGCATATATATATATATATATATATATATATATATATATATATATATATATATATAATGGACTGTACTTCATGACCACTCTTTCCTTTAAAAATAATTATAAATTCCCAAATAATTTTATAATTTTTACATTTTGGTCCTTATCAGGTATATTGTTTTTTAAAATAACGATGATTCTAAAATAAAATTTTTTTACTCTGATCTTGTTCACAACCATTTAAATTGGTACAATTTAAATAACAGAGTACGATATTAAATTAAAACCTAAAATCATAACTGATGAATACTACAACATACATTTTTTTTATTTTAACATTTTTCATATTCTATATTGAGAGAACAGATTTTAGGGAATATTATAGCCCCCGAATCAAGTAAAGCCAGGACAGATTCCAAATCTAAATGCTGGCTATGCTTCAATGCTATCTACGGCCTCATCATGCAAGGATCAGGAACAATCAATGGCCTAGGTTCTTCTTGGTGGCAGGTATGTGTATGTGTGTGTGTGCTTATTTATATATATATATATATATATATATATATAAAGCAACAATTGCCATTCTCATTCTTATATGTTCAAGGTGGTAATTATTCTAATATAATCTATTTTCAGGATAAGGTTGGCAACCGACCAAGGGTACGTACGGAGATTAAGTAATTAAATTTCTTTAATTTAGGAAATGTTTTAACATGAATTTCAACTTATAATATATATATGTAATGATTTTTTGCAGGCAATGTACTTCCATGACTGTAATAATTTTGATCTAAGCGGCTTCACCATTCGAAACAGTCCAAAGGTGCACATGGCGATAAACCATTGCAATGGTGGATCTATCTCTAATATTCACATAAATTCACCTGATGATAGTCCTAACACTGACGGAATCACTATCTCCGAATCAAAACAAGTTCATATACACGATTCCGTAATCGAAAGCGGTACTAATTTGGATTACTTTCTTCTTCTTATTCGTTACAATTTGTTGATGCTTAATTTGTTGTTACAACCCATGTAATATATTGATCATGAAAATTTTGCTTAATTAATCCATAATGTTGTTTTAAATAACTTTATTTAATTAACTGATGAGAGAATGACCTGTAATTATAATAGTTTTTCGTTATATTTATGCATTTACACTAAATTTTAATAGGTG
Source organism: Xanthoceras sorbifolium (assembly GCA_003430845.1). NCBI lineage: Eukaryota > Viridiplantae > Streptophyta > Magnoliopsida > Sapindales > Sapindaceae > Xanthoceras > Xanthoceras sorbifolium. The sequence goes on from CM010616.1 coordinate 29,977,304, forward strand.
ATGACTGCGTTGCAATCAATGGCGGCAGCTTTAATATCAATGTGACTGGGATTGCGTGTGGACCTGGTCATGGTATTAGGTTTGTCAAAACCCTCATTTTGCTCTCTAATCTAGGTCAAATATATAATACATTCACATTATAGAAAAAGATTAATTTTAAATTATACAATTAAATAATATTACCGGGTCAATCTCTGAATAGTCCGTATGATGTGTTAAAAGATCCTTTAAAATTCCTATAAAGTCAAATCAGAATAATATTCAAATTTCCGAATGTGATCTTAGTTTCAAGTTATACTTTACTACCGAGTTTATATATATATATATATATCTTATTCGTGTGTAGTATCGGAAGTCTTGGGGATAATGGACAAGAAGATATAGTGGAAGAAGTGCACGTCCAGAATTGTAGTCTCAATGGAACTCAAAATGGAGTAAGAATCAAGACATTTCAGGTAATAATATTAAATTAATTACAACAACTAAAACTGTCATTTAAAGTTGGTTATTAAACATTTTTGTGCTGTAATTTGTCAAATATCATCATTAACATATGTTAATTTTCAGAATGGTTCAGGGTATGCCAGGAAGATCTCATTCGAGGAAATTACTCTTATAAACTGTAAAAATCCTATTATTATTGACCAAAATTACAACCCTGTACACCACCGCAAAATTAAGGTAAGATTAATGATCTTATAATATATTTTTTAGAGTAAATTAAATATCTCAAATCTTAAAATTTTAACAAATTAAACATTCTGAATCGTTTATTTTTTCGTCGAACAATAATCTTGTAGACGAATTCCCTAGAAGTGAGCACAGTGAGCTTCACTTCTGTGCACGGGACTTCGGCGAACGAGCAAGCGATCACATTGGATTGCAGTAGTAGCCCTGGTTGCTTCAACATTGTGATGAACAAAATCAACATAACTTCATCAGCTCCTGGAAAACAGACTCGTGCCTACTGCAACAATGCCTATGGAACCTCTAGCTCTACCCATCCTGCGGTCGATTGCCTTTCAAAATTAAATGACAAAACACATCAGAAAAATTATTTCATTTAATTGATCATTTTTGTATGATCTTCGTGTCACTTTTTTTTTTCTTTTTCTTTTTCCTTTTTTGTTTTAAATAAAAGCTGATTGATGATAATGATATGATGTCCATTGATTAGCTGCTGTCAAAGGAAGAAATAATAAATATTGAAACTCCTATCAATTTCAAAATCTTCTCCTTTTTAATTCTTTTGTATCTTTTACATTTTTTTTAAATAAACAAATTAAAGAATTGCCAAGTTAAAATATGCATTAATGCACCAAACACATTAGAGTAAGTCATTAATACAACAATAAAATACTTGAAATGTAATTAGTTTTGGAATGCACCTCTGCTCATGTAAATAGTAAAACAATAATTTTGATATACATTTATAATTAGAGTTTAGCTACCCTGATACATATATTGTATTATTAATGGATAATTATGAGAGATTTTTTTAGTTTTTTAGTTCTTAAATTCTTTTTTCTATTATTTACACTTTTAATTTTTGTGAATTCAATGACTATAAAGATTTTGTACAGTAACATTACCCAAAAATGAATGTGTTGTATTTAGCCATAAATTAAGGAGGGATTTATGAAATTTTTTCTTGTAAATATCAACTAAGAAAGCCATAGTTGCATCTAATGCATCATTTATCTTAAATTTAAATCATACTAAATAACACGAGGAGCCAATTTATACCTACTCCCCTATCACACGGCATGATATGTAGGAAGGTTGCATACGTCAACATTTTGTTAAAATAGAATTTTTAATTTTTAACGAACTTCTTACTTTGTGTGAGTTAGATCATCACATAACAATTATATTACAAAATGAAGTACACATAATAATCCCGAAGTAATGTCTAAACCCAATGATTCAGGCAAAGATAAAAGATCCCAAAACAAGGAAATACCCTTTTCAATTGTCTCAGTCATTAGATCATAATGAAAATGAAGAATCAAAAAATAGATTGCATGAAAATCCTAACAGGTGATGATTGTAATGGCGGCTCCTCCTAAGGACTGGTTCATGTCATGAACAGGTTTGTTAAATTAACCTAATTTTGCCACATTTCTAATCATGGTCTCAATTACGATATTTAGATCAAAATAATTAAGCACCTGCAATCAATATTATAGTCTGTATATAATAACACAAAGAAATTAACAGATTCATTGTTGGAAATAAAACACTCAAACAACTTTTATTTGAACTCAAAACAAATATTACAAGAAAACTCTCACTCAAGAACTCACTCACTCTTTACTTCTTCTTCACTTACTTAGAAGCTTTGCTTCTTCTTGATGCCTAAACCAAAATGGGGAGGGGGTATTTATACTACTTACAAATCATTTTAGACCACACAAATAAACTAATCCAAAATTATAATAACCATACACTTCATCCTTCTACATCCTTCCACATTCTTCCAATTGACCACATGATTTTTATGCCTAATTACCAAACCCTAGAGAATTCTAGATAAAGGGCTTGGACCTTATTTATGGACTTGGACTCTAATTTATTTGGGCTTGGCTTTGAGCTCTCATAATAGTTCGGGCCTTCAAATGGTTTGGGCCTAAAACAAGTTTACACTTCAACACCCCCCTTTAAACTTGTTTTACCATGCCAAGCAAACTTCTTAATCTCGAAAAATCTTCAAAACTGAGTGGCTTGGTGAAAATATCTGCAATTTGATCTTTGGACTTCACGTACGCCATTTGCACATCCCTTTTCGCTATGCATTCCCTTATGTAGTGGTAACGAGTATCAATATGCTTGCTTCGATCATGGAACACTGGATTCTTTGCTAAGGCAATGGCTGACTTGTTGTCGACACAAATCTCAGTTGGCTCTTCTTGTGGCAAACCCAATTCCTTCAGCAAATTTCTGAGCCATATTACATGACAGACGCTTGAAGTAGCAGCTACATATTCAGCTTCACAAGTAGATAAGGTGACAATCGGTTGCTTCTTTGACATCCATGTGAAAGCTGTGTTTCCCATGAAGAACACGAACCCACTGGTGCTCTTCCTGTCATCTATATCTCCACCCCAATCGCTATCCCTATACCCCACAAGCTTGTAATCATTAGAAATTGAATAAAACAAACCAAAATCAATTGTACCTTTGATATAACGGAGGATTCGCTTAGCGACTTTGAAATGGGTGGTTGTTGGATTCTCCATGTATCGACTCACAAGTCCAACAGCATAAAGAATATCTGGCCTTGTGCACGTCAAATAGCGTAAGCTTCCAACTAAACTCTTGAAGAATGTTGGATCTATGCTTTCACCTTCACCATACTTCGATAGTTTGATTCCGCATTCTACTGGAGTGTTTATCGGCTTACAATAATTCATCTTGAACTTCTTGAGTATCTCCTTTGCATAATTTTCTTGGGAGATAAAGATGCCTTCTTCCTTTTGCTTGACTTCAATACCAAGATAGTACGCCATTAATCCGATGTCAGTCATCTCAAATTCCTTGGCCATTGCTTTCTTGAACTCTTCAATTAGGCTTAGGTTATTGCCGGTGAAAATCAAATCATCCACGTACAAGCATACTACCAGAATATCTCCATTCATGATCTTGATATATAGGGCGTGCTCGTAGGGACATTTGGTGAAGCCATTTTGTTGGAAGTACTTGTCAATTCTGCTATTCCATGCCCTTGGTGCTTACTTTAACCCATAGAGAGCTCTTCTCAGCTTCAGAACTTTGTCTTCTTGGCCTTTGACTTCATAACCCAGTTGTTGTTGAATGTAGACATCTTCTTCAAGAACTCCATTTAGGAAGGCAGACTTTACATCCATCTGATGTATCTTCCACTTGTTTTGCGCTGCCATAGAAATGATTAGTCTTATAGTTTCTAATCTAGCAACTGGAGCAAATACCTCATCATAATCTATTCCAGCTCTTTGACTGTAGCCCTTCGCAACTAGCCTTGCCTTGTGCCTTTCAATCTCTCCCTTAGAATTTCGCTTTGTTTTGTACACTCATTTGACACCAATTGCCTTGTGTCCTTTTGGAAGTGGAACAAGTTCCCAAGTGTTGTTCTTTTCAATGACCTTGATTTCCTCATCCATCGCATCTCTCCACTTCTTTTCTTGAGCAGCTTCTTCAAAACTTACTGGTTCACAATCAGCAAAGAGGCAAAAAAGAGTAAGATTATCAGATCTCTCAGTTACCTCGTATAAATCTTGAAGACCTCTTGTTCGCTCCATTGCTCTTTCTTGTAAAAATGATGGTGGTGAATTTCCATTATTTGTTGAAGCTGGTGATACTGGTGGTGTAGTGGGTTCTTGTTGAGGTTCTTCTAGTTGTTCCACTGGCGTCTGTTCTGTTTCTTCAAATTGTGGAGTGAAGTTGAAGTTGTCTACATGCGATCCAAAATCCTATTCTCCTTCTTCATCAAATATCACATCTCGGCTGATCACAAACTTTTTGTTGTTCGGGTTGTATAGCTTGTAACCTTTTGAATAAGCGGGATAGCCGATGAATATGAAACTTTCACTTCTATCGTCAAGCTTGGTTCTTCTCTCTTCTGGTACATGAACATGAGCTATGCTTCCAAAAACTCTTAGGTGGGAGATGCCGGGCTTTCTACCATTCCATGCTTCTTGAGGTGTCTTTCCCCACACACTTCTTGTTGGAGAACGATTGGACAAATGCACTGCACACGCCACTGCTTCCGCCCAAAACTCCTTAGGCAATCTCTTGCTTTTGAGCATGCTTTGCGCCAAATCCAGGATTGTTCTGTTCTTCCTTTCTGCAACTCCATTTTGTTGGGGGGATCTGGGAACAGTTAGAGGACGTCTAATTCCATTCGCTTCACAAAACTCCAGGAATTCCTTGGATGTGAATTCCCCTCCTCTATCGGATCTCAGTGCCTTGATCTTATGGCCACTCTCTTTTTCCACGGCAGCTTTGAACTTCTTGAATACTCCAAAGACTTCTGATTTCTGCTTCAAGAAATAAACCCATGTTTTTCTTGAAAAATCATCAATGAAGAGAAGGAAATAATTACTGTTACCGAGAGAGCTTGGCTTGATCGGACCACACACATCGGTATGGACTAGCTCTAGTGGCTTCTTGGCTCTTGAGTCTGACTCTTTTGGAAAGCTATTTCTAAATTGCTTCCCGAGTAAACATCCTTCACAAAGTTGGTCAGGATGATTGATGCATGGTAGTCCTCTCACCATTTCCTTCTTAGATAGTAGCTCCAAGCTTCCAAAATTGAGATGCCCAAATCGAAGGTGCCATAACCAAGATGCATCTTTGTAGCAGGCTTTCAGACACTTTGCAACATCTTTTTGAATGTTCAAAGAAAATAATCTATTCTTTGACATTTTTACTTTGGCTATTAGATTTCCTTTGCCATCTCTTATAAAAAGACTACAATCCTTCATATGAATATCATAGCCTTTTTCTAAGAGTTGACCCATACTCAGGATGTTGCATGTCATATTGGGCACATAGTAGACATTTGAGATTAACTGATGACTACCATTTTTAGCGCGGATAAGGATGTTACCTTTTCCTTTCACTGATATTTTTGAATCATCTCCAAATGAGACATTGCCAGCCACTGATTCATCTAGCTCTACGAACATACTTCTTCTTCCACACATGTGGTTGCTTGCACCAGTGTCGAGGTACCAAGCATTTTCTTGGTCTCCATCATTGTCTCTACAAGCTAGTAGCATTGTCTCCTTCTCTTCGGTTTTGACTTCCACATAATTGGACCTTTCGTTAACCTTACTGCTGGGAGCTCTACATTCCGAAGCATAATGCCCAAATTTCTGACAATTATAACATTGAACTTGAGATTTATTGTACCTCGAGTTTGAATTGCCTCTCCCGTGGCCTTTTGTTGAGCTTTCTCCTTTCTCGTAGTTGTTGAGGTTACTGCTGTTGGAATTCCAACCTCGTCCATAACCACGGCCTCTACCTCGTCCTCGTCTTCGGCCTCTACCTCGACCACGCTGGCTTCTCTCGTGGCCTTGACTTTCTTCCTTCTCCTTCAGTTGCATCTTGAGGAGTTGCTCGTTGATCCCTTGCTTCCTCTTATGTTTTTCTTCATATGCTTGCAATGATCCTTGGAGTTGCTCGATCGTCATTTCTTCCAAGTCTTTAGTTTCTTCTATTGTCACGACAATGTACTCAAATTTTGGATCCAATGAACGAAGTATCTTCTCTATTATTCTTACATCTTCTAACTTTTCACCGTTTCTTTTTAATTGATTAGAAACGGCTGCTACTCTTGAGAAATAATCTGAAATAGATTCAGATGCTTTCATGTGTAAGGATTCGAATTCACCTCTTAATGTTTGGAGACGGACCTTCTTTACCTTTTCGACTCCTTTGTAAGAGATTTGTAACTTCTCCCACGCTTGCTTAGCGGAGCTTGCACTCGAAATCTTCTCAAAACCATCATCATCTAAGGCTTGATAGATGAGATAGAGAGCCTTCTTGTCTCTCTTTCTTGAGTCTTTTAAACTATCCTTTTGAGTTTGGGATAGAGTTGACTCATATTCTGGTTCGGTGTAGCCTTTCTCTACGACCTCCCAGACATCGTGTGCTCCAAGGAGAGCCTTCATCTTGATACTCCAATTATCATAGTTTTCGTTCTTGAGTGTTTGAACTTGAAACGACGCCATACCATTAGCCATAACTCTCAATATAGTGAGAATTTCGAAATTCTGACTACACGGATGAACTCAGAACGTCGAAAAATCTTAAGATGAACTTAGACAAAAAAATTGATTTTTATGGTCAAAGTCAAAGTCAACGGTCAACCTAACCTGGTCAACAGTCAACGGCTTGGCGGCTCGGTCAGCAAGCTTAGCGGTTCAGTCAACTCGGCTCCAACTTGGCTGGACTCACTTCCAACTCGGCTGACTCGGCTTGAACTCGGCTTGGACTCGGTGAGTTAACTCACTCTCTGGCAGCAAACTTCCGGCGGCCCATGGCGGCTCGTTTGAACTCCGATCGGGGCGATTTTTACGGCGTCGGCTTCGTCTCGTCGAGAACTTCAATTTGTATATGCTATAGTGCACACCTTCCAACCAGGCTCTGATACCACTTTGTTGGAAATAAAACACTCAAACAACTTTTATTTGAATTCAAAACAAATATTACAAGAAAACTCTCACTCAAGAACTCACTCACTCTTTACTTCTTCTTCACTTACTTAGAAGTTTTGCTTCTTCTTGATGCCTAAACCAAAATGGGGAGGGGGTATTTATACTACTTACAAATCATTTTAGACCACACAAATAAACTAATCCAAAATTATAATAACCATACACCTCATCCTTCTACATCCTTCCACATTCTTCCAATTGACCACATGATTTTTATGCCTAATTACCAAACCCTAGAGAATTCTAGATAAAGGGTTTGGACCTTATTTATGGACTTGGACTCTAATTTATTTGGGCTTGGATTTGGGCTCTCATAATAGTTCGGGCCTTCAAATGGTTTGGGCCTAAAACAAGTTTACACTTCAACATTCATGAAACACATATATGGCAAGTGAGGTGGCGGGATATCATAGTCAACCCTGTATTAAATAGACAGCGAAGAAGAGGCTATATATATATATATATATATATATATATATATATATATATATATATATATATATATAACTCAAATAACATACTCCACATAGTTGTCTCTTATTGATAAATAACATACTCCACATAGTTGTCTCTTATTGATAAAATGGTGATAAACTCTTCAATTTTTTATCAAATCAGTGATTATATATCTTTAGCTAGTTCATATTCACCCCAACACCGCGGATTTTGAAATTTTTTTCTTTCTTTCTTGTTTGGTGTTTTGGAACACTGGACTTGTTTGCCAGCGTATTAATTTCCTATATTGTTACAGCTAGTCGTATCAGCATTGGAGAGAGCGGAAATACTTTTGATGTGGTTCAATTTGGTGCAGTTGGAGATGGCAAAACTGATGATTCTAAAGTAAATTTATCATTTAATCATATGAGTTTTTATTTAATTTTTTATTTTTCTATCTCTTACTATTTGATCTATTGTTGTTCAAAGACTAAATTTATAAGTTATTAATTATGTGAATATATAAAAGGCCTTTTTAGAAGCATGGAAAGGCACTTTGTGAAGTTGGAGGAGATACACCAACTCTTGTAATGTACCAGGTGGAAATACATTCTTGTTGCAGTCTATTACATTTCAAGGGCTTTGCAAGTCCAACAATGTCCATGTTCAGGTACAAGTAATTGCACTTTGTTACAATCTCATCGGTTTTGTACTTCTATTTATACCACCAAGTTACGTTGGGCGATAAAAATCAATTTTTACTAATGAGACTATATGTAATTATAGCAGATTAATGAGAGTTCTATATATCTAGTTTTTTTACTTATAGATATCTGAAACTACATTTTGAAAATGAGAAGTTTTTTATAAGCATTAAATAATTCTTGATATTTTCCATTTTCTAATAATAATACATGACATATATGAATAGATGTTTAAAACCAAGTTGGCCTAATTTAAAAATGAACCCAATATATAGTTACCAAGCTATACCTGGGACAACCTTTAATGAATAATAAGTCCCTTTTTTTCATTATCTTTATCGAAAACATTTTAGAGATCTTATAGCACCAGGATCAATTCAAACCTGGACATATTGGAACGCTGATTGCTGGCTATGCTTCTATGATGTGGCTGGCTTTATCATGTATGGACCAAGAACAATCTGTGAGAGATATGTATGACTCTCATAAGAGCAATGCAAGTAAAGACACAGCAATAGCAGCTTGCAATTTAGCAGCTTGTAACAGATGTGGCACAGCAAGCATCAAAACCAAGCTGCCATGCAACAATGTTCTCAGAAACGATAGTATACATGATGGCTACCACTCTGGAGTAGCATTGTATAGCTCATTAATCAGTTCACAACAAACTGATCATAATCATTATAGACTTGATTATGAATCAGCTTGAGTTTATTACAAAGTTAGTTAGAATTCACTTATGTATTCTTTACCACTTGCAGCCAAGTTTGTTAAGGTGTGTAGAGTTCATTGAGTTGGTTATGGTTCATGTATATACACTCATTGTAAAGCTACTTGATCAATATTATTCAGTGAAATGAAATTGAGCCATTATCATTGACCTCACTTCAATTCATATTCGTTGCTTCTCTCTCAAGCAATTATGTTATTGTTGTCCTTCATTGTCAAGAACAATTTTGAATCTGTTCAATCAGATTTGATTTTCACACAATCGACGTATGAAATCCCCCATATTGTTTTTCATGCAGGCCCATCCTATAACGAGTTTATACCAACTTTTTTTTTCGTTGCTTTCCGAATCGTACTTCAAAAAAAAAAAAAAAAAAAGAAGCTAGCTTATTTGTCTGTTGTCCTAAGTTAGCATACAATCTAGAAGACATGCACACCATATATATCCAGATATTGCAATAAATTGTTTGCCAAATAAACTTTATATATTGAAAGTTGGATTTTTATTGGCTTACTATCCGGATGCAATAAAAACATATCTTTGAACTCCGTGGCACTAAAGGCAAAAGAGTAAAAAAAGATGGCATACGCTAATGCTAAAATAGATGGAAATAGATGGTAAGAAAAAAAACATTTTAGTATTTAGAATCCTTTTTGATTAAGAGTGTTATTAAGGGTCATCTTATCTTGTGCGTTACAATTATATTAGTAATTTTATAAATCAAGGATCATATTGTCGCTCGTGTGTTACATCTAAATCCCAACTTGTTATTTTGAATAAAAACAAAAATTTATATCCTTTCGAGATATCGATGTATATGCAATTGTTTCTACCACCAATTAAAAGTAAAACGCACAAAATAAAATAATTCATTTTACTACACTGTCCAACTCATTTAGTTTTGAATTTTAGACACATAATTTGGATAATTTAACAATATAATTTGTATCTTCGTATTGATACAATTAAAAGAATACGATCTAACTAGCTATCTCAAACAAATTAAATAATTGTGTTTTTAATACTTTTCTAGGTCTCTATTGAAGAATTGATCACGGATAATCAAATTAAATTTATCATGCTATATTAATTTATTTTTTTATTTAAATTTATGACTAACGTTTTATCCACCCATTTATTTTCAATTCATCGACTTTAACTTATAACTTTTTTACACCGTTAGATTGGAAAGAAATAACCATATAAATATTAAAAATACAAATTTAAGTCGATATTTAAGTTGATATAACATAACGGTAATAGAATTTTAACCCCAATCTCTTTACCAGAGAGCAACGTTTATCCAGGTTAATTACTGTCAAGTAAAAAAAAATAGAGGAATAGAGGAATCTATTCTGGGTTGGGGATTGGGCAGTGAAGGACCTTTGAATCGTTACTTTTGACTAGAAAAATATAAAAATAAAACTAACAAACAAAAACTAGTCTAAACAACTCACATAATCTTCGTGTCACTTGGCCAATAATAAGCTTGAAAATTTCATCATTACACCGAGTATATGGAGCCAAAAATCCCACTACCTATCCTCATGAAAAAATTCCTTCTTATCTGAGACTGTTCTTTCTTTTTAAGTTAAAACAAAAGAATAATAAAAATTATCCAAGTTAATTAGTTGGTGAAATAAAAACAAGGGTTTTTTTTTTAATTAATTAATTTTTTAATCTATTTAACTAAAAAAAGAGAAGGAAAAAAAAAAGAAGAAAAGTTAAGACAACATGTTCAATCATTTATTTACATTCTATAAAATGGAAATTATTTAAGGAAGGTTTTTGAAATCATTAATTGTGATAATAAAAATGAGAATCTAAGTAGTTATGACTATTACACAATATATAGTAAACAAAGAAAAAAAAAAAAACTGTATTTGGGAAGTTGATAATTTCGAAGAAGGAACATGAGTTTGTCTCCATGTACCAATTTGTGGACTCAACAATGGCCGTGAATCAACCAACCACCATTGTATCTCCTCGAAGAAATTGAACTACGTGTTGCTCATGTAACCCCATTTCACCACCTTAAAAAAAAAGTGATTTTTCTTTCAAAAAAAAAACAGAACTCTTTAAAGGGTGTTTTGGGGATTTTAATTTCACCTCTCATTGGGAAACTGAAATGGGTTGTAACACAAATTGCAATCACTTTTTGGATGTAAAAGAAATGTGAAAAGAAAAAAAAAATTTTGAAGTGTAGATTGTAGAACAGTTTCAAATGCTGAAACCCACACAAACCAACAAAATCACCCTTGGTGTGTCAGAGAATTTTGTACACGGTGGACATACTTACCATAAAACGTAATTTATTTTAGGTTACAAAATAAGGTTTCTCTCTCTATAATTTTTAGTCACCATATATAAATATAATATATATATTGTGTCAATCACAATTCACACACACACACACACTCACTTTCTGTGTAGAGATGGCCACAATCACTCTTGAAGAGCTCTACACTTTCCATGGCATCGATAGGGAGGTTTTCTCCCGATTGGTGACAAACCTGGCGCGAACACCAGCTGAGTCTATGCTGATCCTAGCCACCTGGTTGTGGCTAGAAGAGAGGGGTTACCCAAACATCATCTTGAAGATGGTCCTCATATCAAATTCCATGTTGAATTTGCTAGCCAAGGAAGCTTCTTCCTGCTTGCACTGCCTAGAATCCAACAACCCTCCGTCGGCTGCCGCTGTCAATGGTGCCTTGATCATCACGGCACAGCTCATGAACAGGAACATCTCTCTGCTGATGTTCTACCAGAACCGATTCACTGCCATTAGTGGGATCAAAACTATTCTCAACTCAGTTTGTGCTAGAGCTCTCACTGACATCATAATAAACGCCATGGGGTTGCGGATGCAAGATGTATAAGAAATCATTTTTTATTATTATTATTTTATTCATGCTTATCCCTATAATAACATGTATTTTCTACTTTAATTTTTTTATTTTTTTAACGTTATGCCTCCATTTCTGCAGGTTATGCTCAACGAGCCACTTTTTGTACCCGGGTTTCCACACCCGGTATTTGGCGATGTCACTGTTGTGCCAAGAGCATTGAACTACAATCTTCTTACAGTGGCGCTGTGGGGTTGGGATCCGGATTCCAATGTCTCCGAGGACGACCGGACCATGTTCCTCACTTTCTCTAGGGGTTTTCTGGTCACCGAAACCGAAGTGAGGGAGCTTTTCACAAGGATGTATGGTGACTGCGTTGACAATGTGCACATGCAGGACAATATCGGCGCTGATGAGCAGCCACTGTTTGCTCGCTTGGTGCTGCACTCTGTCGCCACCGTTGATCGGATCCTGCACGGCAGACGCATCGCCAAGTTCCGTATCAACGGCAAACACATCTGGGCTCGCAAATACGAGCGCCGTGACTGATGACATTTCTGGGTCCAAAAAAGAAGAATATCAATATCTATCTATCTATGTGTACACACAGTCTAGCAGTGGTTTTCTTCTCTTCTTTATCCACCTGCATGTCTATAAAGTTTGCAATAGTACTTTTAATGGAGGTTGCAATGGAGGTTGATAATGGAGGTTGTACTTTTAATTTGCAATAATAAATAAATGAAACTTATCTTATGTTTATGGAAATCTATAAAGTTTTTGTTGAATTATAGCTTGCAATAGTACTAGTAATCTTTCGATGACTTCGATAAGGCTTGTATATGTATGCTAATTATGCTTAATTTCAATTAAAAACCGTATCTATTCATTGCTAATTATTGAAAAATTAACGATAAATAGCTTTTTTAATTTAATGATATACCCATTATAAAAAAAATATTAAATCTAAGGCTGTCTCTTAAGATTTATTTATTTATTACTAATGATTGAAATATACAGTAAGCCGTTATTTTTAATGCTTAGCAGTCGTTAAAAGATAATATGATTTAGGAATTATTTATATTTCCTAGTAGAATATTAATTTATTTTTTAAAAAAAGTGCTCGTAGAATATTAATAATCATTGATAAGGTGGTTTTTTTTGTGATAAGTGGAATTATATTGTTAGAAGCATTATTATAAAACTATATATATTTGCTGTCCGTGCGTGCATTTTTTTTATTTTTTAAATCTGACACTTTGTGTTAGAGGATTACTGAGATCAACCGAGATTAAATTATACAAGCATAGTTCGGATAACTACTCCCAATAACAGGAGATGAGAATTATCGGGACCAACGATCCGGATTACTATTCCCAACAACGGAAGAGATCTACCCACACGATTGTGTTTTTATAGATAATAATAATTCTATATATTTACATACACTAAGTGTTGAACCTTGATGGTTTGTAAGGGTTTGGGCCTCCAACTACCTGAGACGAGGGGCATTGTGTATCCGTGCATACGTTTTTAAATCATCTTTATTGTCGCACCAATTCTCTTTAGACTTGTTTTCTAGTAGTCTACTTTTAGATTTTTTGTTAAAATATATGGTAGTATCTATAATTAAGCAAATCATAAATAGTCACTTTTAACAGCTTGCGGTCGTTGTAACTATTGATAATCATTGATAAGGGAATTGTTATGTACACGTGAAACTAATTTACTCAAATTTTTCGTCACTTTTTGTATTTTCTCAAATTATGCTTCTTGTTTGTGTATTTTGCAAATAGTATCTACACACTTAGTAAATAATTATTCAACTAAAATTAAATAAAACAAATGAGGATCCAAAATTATATTCAAAACATGAGATTTGATACATACATCCTTAAATTCATTTTCTTTTCAAAATAAAAAATTTGGACCTAGGTTTGAATATGTAATATATATTGTAGTGGGGCATATAATTAAAATAAAATAAAATTGATATAAATCATATTTTGAATCCAAATAAATGTTTCTCAAAGTTTCATATATATTATCTAAATAATGTTTTGATTACGTACATAAATTTAATGAGGGCTGACCAAGGATGTTATAATTTTGTCTTGTTTCCTTTTTTATGGTTGAAAGTATGTCCAATTAACAGCTTCAAATTACAAAGTGATTATCACTCCCTTACTTGTACCAAAAATGCATGGATTTATATATTAAATGTATGGATAAGATACATTTAACTTAAATAACATGTGACAAGTGAAATAAATAATGATAATATTTATCTATCTGTTAAATATCTCATCATTAAATTGGAATAAAAAATTTAGATTTAAATTGAGATATTTAATTAGCATTATTGTATTTATAATAAACACCACATTATGGATAACGTCTATTCATCACAAATGTTTATGGTTTTGCATTCTTACTACAATTAATAACTTGCCAAATATCACAATGTGCATTTACTATGGTGAGGGTTTAAGTCCCACTATGCGCATTTATCAGTATGTATGTGTAGTTTTCTCTCTTATTATAAGAGTAGATATCTCTCGTTATGGGAGTAAATATTCGGACCGTGCATTTAGTTGATGATCTTGACAAATCCTAACAGTTGTTAATCTTGTAATTGAACCCTTAAAAAAAATCACAATGTCACATTGCAATTTCAAAACTTTATTTTGTTAATGACAACAAAAAGCTAAGAATAACGATTTACTGTTAATTTTAATGATTAGCCATGAACAAATACATTTTAAGTATGGGTGAAAATAATCATAAGAGGGTGAAAATAATCATAAGATAGTGAAAATAAGCTTCATTTAGTGTCAAGTCCTACATCAAATTAACTAGAAAACAACTATAAATTTAATCATTACTAATAAAGAGATGACAGGATGATAAAAATAATTTAATTAGCATAATACACTCAAATTAAGTTCAATTAGCATACATATTAAATACTTCCACATCAAATCATTGAAAGAATACTGCTTATTCAACAAGAACTTAAAAGACTACAGCTCAATATAGTCTGATAATAAAGGTGTTCATTCAGCATGACAATGACTCAGGAGGTTGCTTAAACATACACAATAGGTTTACTATTGCAAAAAGTATATCTCCATTAACAACTCTTAGACATAAATATATGCAGATGGTATAGACGAAAAACCATGGCCAGACATATTGATAGCTAGAGAACTGCAAGGAGTGAAAACCAGAGACGAAAAACCATGGCCAGACATATTGATAGCTAGAGAACTGCAAGAAGTGAAAACCAGAGACGAAAAAACTACTGTGTGTCCGATGCCTCTCTCGTTCAGGATTTGATCAACAGTGGTGACAGAACGTAACACCAACAAAGGTTGTTCATCATAGAGGGACAATTTTCAAAAGGAATTAACCAATGTGTTCTCATTTGATAATACAAGACATGATGTATTTTCATTCAAAAGAAGTTCCAAAAAATTCCAAAAGCATATATATATATATATATGCATGTTTATGAAAACTCGAGTGCTGATCATGCCGCGGGCCTTTGGCCAGCTTAATACCAATTAATACGAACTCATTATTGGATGAATATCATCCTAAAAAGTCGGCTTACAAGGAGAATTAAGGTGCACAATGGTTAATATATCCATGATTAATCTCATATTTAATCGATGTGACAGATCGTAATAAACAAGAAAGCAGAATATTAATTTAAAGCTTATACAAGTTCTTCTTTTTTTAAAAGCAATTTATAAATTTATTGTCTCCCATTCCTGTTTTGTCTTGTTCTTGAATAATCAGAGAAGTTGCAAAAGCTGTTACTTCTAATTTTATCAATAGCTTGTCAGCAGTGATCTAAATTATCAATGTTTGTCTAGTCTGAAACCACCAAACTACCAGTTTTCAATTGTTTGCGACCTGTCTCAAGAAACTTCTCCGAGTAATTTCATATTTGAAATGACAAATATAATTTCCCATAAATTAATTGCATGCATAGTCTGTAGATGATACTACAAGTTCCCAAAAAATGAACTAATTAAATGACATCCGCTGGTTCAGTTCAGGTATGACTTCACTGGTGGACTATTAATTTAAAGCATACAAAACTAGTGCAAAAATAAGGTCAAATGCACCAGAAGTTCTTTCTTTTCTTAAAAGTTTTTGTTTGTAAAAATAAGGTCAACGCCATTTTTCTTGTAATAATATTTGTTTGTACGTAGGTCAGACTTTGGTTCCTGGTGGAAGAGCTTCATTTTGTACTCTAGCTACATATCACATATCATTTCTTATATATATATGAGCCAAAAACTAAGACAAGAACTTGCATATATTTCTTGAGTTTCAAGTGATCAACTCTTGTTGCATAGATCAGCTTCTATATATAGTTTATATGCATATATACAAAAACTCGAATCTAGATTACCCAATTGTCCAAAACTCCTTGGAAACAATGTTTTTCACTAGAAAGTGAATAAAAACAAACGCTAGCTAGCAACAAAATAAAATTCCATGGATAATAACAAGACTTTATATATAATCCCATACATGAAATTAATTGAATATGGCCTTCTCATTATGTGGTGGCTCTTATGCAACCATGCTTTATCTTTTTATCCTCTCCAGTACTCTCCTATCTAAAGTTTCCTTGGCCTCTGTCCTGGATCCATACACCATCTCCATCAACTCGTTCGGCGCGGATAGTTGTACCAATGGAACCCTAATTTGCATGGGCTCGGTGGCTGCGGGCAACGGGTACTTGAGCCTGACTCCGGAACTCGAAGAGGGCAATTCGACGTTGCCACTTAACATGTTCGGTCGGGTTCTGTTCAACCAACCTGTGGCAGCCTGGCCGGCCACCATTACCACCACCTTCACTGTTAGGATTTCAAAGTTCCCAAACACAACCAACTCTGGAGATGGACTGGCGTTTATCATGGCTCAGGATAACAGTCCCTCACCACCACTTAGCTTTGGATCATATCTTGGAATCATGGATGGAAGCACTAAAGGTGAATATCTTCAAAGAAATATATATATACACACTTCCAGGTCTTTTTTTAGTCATGAATTAAGGTTGTAAAAAAAAAATTTACTCCTTAATATTAGTAATAAAAGAGTCTTTTTTTTTTTATAACCGTCCTAATTAGAGAATTTTTCTATACTTCTGTTACTAATAATAATAATATTGTTGCCATAGTTAATTATATCTTCATTAAAATAATTGGTTTCCTATAGTATTTTTTTTTTTCCTTTTTTTTTTGATAAATCATCACGAAGACTCGAAGGGTCTGATTTAATAAAACATAATATTTATTATAATAATTCTGGTGATTTTAGGCTCTTGGGTGAATTTTAAAAATCTGGTGATATTTCACTATCAACATTTTTAAAACTTGTGATTAAGATTTACATTTTTTTTTTTTTTTGTTAATCTTTCTTATGATCAACAAGTACTACTCAAAAACATCAAACGTGTTTAGATAATTAGAATTAATATCAAGAAAGATCCAATACATTAATTCAAGCATGAAAGGCTCAAAAAATTGATTTCTATTTTGTGTAACAAAATTAAGTGCAGGTGGCGTGGTGCGTCAACTAGCAGTTGAGCTAGACACTTACATGAATGAGTTCGACCCAGATGCGAACCACATCGGCATCGACACAACAAGCCTGACCAACCCAGTTGCAGCCGTGAGTCTCAACAGCACCGGAATCGATCTCAAGAGTGGAAAAGACATCAACGTCAAGATCGACTACGACGGATGGACCAAGATCCTCCGAGTCTCCGTAGCATACGCAGGGAGCACTACTCCACTGGTCAGCATTCTCAATCAATCCATCCTCATGTCGGAGACGGTTCCAAGCTCCGTTTACGTAGGCTTTACGGCCTCCACGGGGTCTGCACCGGAGAGCCACAAGGTCCTCAACTGGGTTTTCACATCAATACCATTGCCAATCGAGTCTCTCGACAGTGGACGACGGTCTAATAAAAAGGACAAGATGAGAACCATTCTGGCCATTGTTGTTCCTGGTGTGATGGTACTGTTGGTTGTCGCGAGCTGCTTTTTCCCATTTGTTAAGAGGAAAGTGAAGAAGAAAAAAGAGAAAATGAAGAAGAAGGTGGACATAGAGAGCCGAGCGAGGACGGCTGCCAATGTGCCGAAAATGTTCTCCTACAAGCAGTTGCAAAAGGCCACTCACAACTTCAGCAAAGAAAACCTGTTGGGAAAGGGTGGATTTGGAAGTGTTTACAAGGGCACCTTATCAAATCCTCCCACCATCGTAGCTGTCAAAAAGATTTCAGCAACCTCACATCAAGGTCAGTTCCACTTTATCAACCGCATTATTCGTGTTACTTTAAAAAAAAAAAAAAAAAAAGGAAATATATTATAATCTATATTAAAGGATGTTATAAATATTGACATGATAAAAAGTTTTGTTGTCCATAATTTGTTTTATAAAAATTCTTAAATTTTTAATATTTATCATGAATTAATATTGACTGTAAAAAAAGTTGTGACCAATGTAACATTTTTGTTGTTGTATTATTATGTTCTACAACAACGATAAAAATATTCTCTATCGAGAGATGTCAAACCTTATAAATAGAATACAACTCAATCATATATACACCCAATGAATTTGAAATTTTCATACCTTTTCAGTTTTCATTGCTAGAAGATTTAGTACTCAAAACATATTCTCCTCCTCAATTTTCAAATAGGTGAAAGAGAGTACTTCGCAGAAATCTGCACAATAGGCCGTCTACGGCACAAGAACATTGTGCAACTCCTAGGTTGGTGCCATGAGGGTGAGCATCTTCTTTTAGTCTACGAATACATGGCCAATGGTAGCCTTGATCGCTTCATCGGCAAGGGCTTTCTCGACTGGAAAACCAGGTATAAAATCTTACTAGGGTTGGCCTCATCTTTGCTTTATCTCCACGAAGAATGTGACAACCCTGTGGTTCACCGAGACGTCAAGCCCAACAACGTCATGCTAGACTCCGAACACAACGCTCATCTTGGGGATTTCGGTCTGGCGAGGTTGATCCAGAATGATTCCTGCGCCACAACCATGCTCGCGGGGACGCCAGGATACCTGGCCCCTGAAGTGGGGTTCTCAGGGAAATCCACCCCGGAGTCAGATGTATATAGTTTTGGTATGGTGGTGCTTGAAGTAGTGTGTGGGAGAAGATCAAGGGGGATCTTGGAAGAGAACAGCTTGGTGGATTGCGTGTGGGGATTGTATGCGAGAAATGCGTTGCTAGAGTGTGTGGACAAACAGCTATTAGCAGTAGCGGGAGACGGATTTGATGAAGAACAAGTGAAGAGAACATTGATTGTTGGGCTGGCTTGTCTGCACCCAGATTGTACATTTCGTCCCAAGATAAGAAAAGCTGTACAAGTCTTCTTGAACCCCAACGAGCCTCTTATGGACTTGCCCGAATCTAGGCCTAATGCTGTTTACGTATCGGTGTCTTCTTCTAGTTCAAACACCACCACCACCAATAGCTCCCTGCAGCAGCCCATGTCGCCCCTATACGAGATACGGCACCAAGAGACACTATTCTGATATATATATATATATATATATATATAAGAGTACCTTCGAATGTTGCTGCGAGTATTATATAGCCTTGAGAAGCCTTGACATGTTCTTATTTTTCCAATGTGGGATTCATATCCCTTCATTGCCTTCTCATTTGCTCTCACAATTTTGCCAATTTTTCAACAAATCTCCACCTTGGCAAAATACAGGAAACCTCCGCCCTTCCGCCGCAACTTTCATGCAACCATTGTCTATACCGACAATCATAATTCTCAACTCAGAGAACTATCATACTCCGCCGCAACTTTCATGCAACCATGTCTATACCGACAATCATAATTCTCAACCAGAGAACTATCATACTCCACCATAAAAGTATACCACTTAGAATTAATCACCAATTCTAAGATTTCTACCTCGGCACATGTCGAACAAACTTGCTGAAATTTATGGTGCAACTCCCATGTTGGCTTTCCCCGGAAGTTCTTCAGCCATCGACATAATTCTACCACACACCTTGCATCAATGCCGCCAACCAATGCCCGGTGTGCAAACTTATAGACCCACTAATAGTGACACATCCTTTTTCATAGCACCTAGTGATATGCTATAAGGATGTACATATCCTTTTCAAAGGATAAATTCAGTGTCTTCACAAGACACACTATTAGCTTGAGTATTGGAGCTACCTGCCGAACCTGCTCCACCGTTTTGACAATTTTTCTTAACGTGCCCAGATTGCCCACACGCCCAGCAAAATATTTTCTTCCTGGAGTTATTCTTCTTCCAATTGCTCCCATTGCTAGCTACCAATGCTGTGTCTTCTGATGAAGTACGACCTCCACCCTTCAGCCTTCTCTCCTCAGAAAGGAGTTTACCGGTAACTTCTGCAAAATTCAGAGTCTCCTTCCCATATACCAAAATAGGTTTCATATGTTCATAGGAAGATGGAAGAGACAATATAAGCCTTAATGCTTTATCTTCGTCTTCAATTTCAACTCCAATAGACTCCAGTTCAGAAACAATACCATTGAGAACACTCAGATGATCTGAGATTTTTGCACCTTCCTCCATACGCAGAGTATGAAACTGTTCCTTCAGGTACAACCGATTTGAGATGCCTTTTGCCTGATACAACCCTTCAAGTTTTTCCCAGAGTTCCTTGGCTGAATGTATTCCATGCACATTTGCAAGAACATTCTTGGCCAAACACAGACGAATCACACTTGCAGCTCTCAAATCCATTTCTTCCCAATCTTCATTGCTCATACTAGACTCACCTTTGCTGGAATCACTTAAAACAGAGCCTGATTTCTCCTTCAATACCTTGTGTAACCCAGATTGTATTAACACATCCTTGACTTGCACTTGCCACAAGCCAAAATTAATCATTCCATCAAATTTCTCTACACCAAACTTCAAGGAGCTGAAAATTTAGACATTCTAACCGTATACTGAAATAGTGCCCGTAGTCCGTGAACAGCACTCCAGGTAAGTTCCCAGGAAAGAGAGGTGGGTCACAATGGACACACTTAAATACCAAGTCTTTCCTAGCCAGAACCTTCCTTAGACAAGCACTTCCACAATATACGATGGATGTAACTTATAAACATTTTTTTTATATATATATTTTTGGGTGAAACTAATACGCGATTTGTTACTGTATATAAGGGTAAAAAAAGAACACACCACAAGTGTAATTGATTAATTTGTATGTTCAGGTGTCGGTGCAAAACAGATGTCAAGTATTGTATTTTTGTACATGTATGTATATTATCATTTTTGGTGAATAAAATGGAAAAACTAGTTGCGTCTGCCGGGAGTCGAACCCGGGTCTATTGCTTGGAAGGCAATTATCCTAACCGTTGGACTACAAACGCTTGATGATGGCTTCTGTTGAGAAATAATTAACAAGAAGTTTAGCTCTTTGTAGTCAACGTGCTAGTAAAAAAGAAGCAACAAAGAGACAGAACAAGGACAGCATTAAACAAACACAAACACTGTGCATGAAAATGAAATCAGATGATGCCACTAAAAATCCAAATAGCCGGATCAGCACAAGACCAAGACCGCGTCTTTTAAATAGCTAACAACCAAAATCCCCGGGAACACTCAGTTTCTTGTACTTTCTTTCCTGTCTTCTTCTCAATCACCAACCTTCAATTTTCTGCCAGGTGACACCCTTATTTGCATTCTCTGCTTCTTCTTCGTCTTTTGTTATTATTATTATTTGTCATTTCGTTTTCATGGGGTTCCACCTTTTTCCTCATCAGTTCTTTCCTCTGCCTTTTAACGCATTGTTACATTCTTTTGTTATCTCCTCTGTTTTTTTTTTTTTCTACTAGTTATAAAATTTTGCTTTTTCTTTTGATTAGAAAACAATTTCAATTTTATCAAGCTCTATTTGATTACTAGGAATATGTAGTTCATAGAGTACTTTGATTCTGTTGAATTGGCAAAAATGTGTTCTGTGGACAACGGAAACAAAATGCCTTTGGTGGATTTTGTTATATCAATAACTTTTTTGTGTATATGCCAGACATTTCATGCGAGTACGATTCCATGTAATGCATCTTCTATTGAAACTTGTCCTGCTTCACTGTATTTTGTCCCGAAAACCACGAAATCCCTCAAAGAAACAGCCTCTTTATTCAGTGTGAATTCTAATGTAGTTAATAGGACCATTGATGGTTTCTTGATTGGGATAAATTGCAGCTGCATGCCTGACCACGATGAGTACACTTGGCATATGGACTACACGGTCCAACACGGGGACACATGGAAGAAAGTCTCAGCACAATTTGGGTCATTTGTGGTGGAAAAACCAGAAAAGACATTGATTCAATCACAAATTGTGACTTTGGACCTCCTATGCGGTTGTTCTGAGAGTACTACTGATATTGTGACTTACAAGATTGAATCCGGAGATACCCTATTTACAATTTGTTCACGGTTTAAGGCTGATGTAAACCAGACTGCCAAGTTGAATGGATTAGCAAACCCGAATCGAATCCTTGCAGGACACGTCATTTTTATTCCCGGACCAGGCAAGAGAGACAACTTTATTATGATTTTACTATTGTTTTCTTGGACACTCATACCTCATACTATGTTACTCGATGAAGATGCTTTCTTTATTGATATATGTTTCAATTAATTGTCTCTATATTCATTTTAGCAACTAGTTTTTTCAAATTTGGTTTGGTCTTTTCTTGACATCAAGAAATGCCATGATAAGTGTTCCATTGTACGTAGAAATAGAATGAATGGCTGGTTTCCAAATTGAATGCTACTCTTAACTTCATTTCAGTGCTAGTCCAGCTCCAGCAGAATTGTTATAAAGGGATTGTATTTGTTTAAAAGAATGCATTTCAGCTACTGATCCTAATTAACTCCCATTTTTCATTTTCGCTGTTGACATTTGCGGACAGGCCTTCAAAAGCTTATCTTGCCTGAAGATATAGGTCAGTTACAAACTTCTTATTCTATTGATCCATTGATCCTCTTGTTCAACAAGTTGGATTTTTCAGGGTATAAAATTTATGTTTTTGTTTGTTTTACATGTGGTATCTTTTTTTTTAAGTTTATCTCCTTCATTGCAGATCCCATTGTCAGAAAAAAATCAAAATCTCGAACTGGTATAGTGGTTGGAAGCACCTTAGCTGCTTTCTCCGTCATACTAGTAGCAGTTACACTTGTTTTTTGGAGATATTATAAAAGGAAGAGAAATCGGCAATTAATAGTTTGTCCAAGGAGAACGGATTGCGTGCAATGTTATCTCAAGTCATGCCCTTTCCACAGAAGTGAGAAGCATTTTAAAATATAAGACTCTCCCTTTTTCTTTTAAGATGGATATGATTACCATATTTTGTTGTATCTATCTATCTGTACAATAAATATATCAGTATGAGTTGATTCATGAGAGATTTCTTTTTATATAGAATCTGAGGAAAGCATGGTTTCGTCATTTAGTTCAGAAAAATCTACTGTTTTCCTTTATCGCGAAGTTTGTGATGCAACTTCCAACTTTAGTATGTCTTTAAAGATTGGCCAAGGATCTTATGGATCTGTTTTCCATGGAAAATTAAAAGGAACTGTAAGTAAGAGAAGCCATTTTTCTTTTCTATTTGGTGCAACTTATCATTCAAATTTTGCTGATATTTTCTCAAAAAAAAAATGTATTCACTGTTGATGGTATGTTCCTACAAGCATGTAGGATGTGGCCATCAAGCAGATGAAAAACACAAAGTCTAAAGAGTTCTTGGCAGAGCTGAATATCCTTTGCAAAGTTCGTCATTTAAACTTGGTAGGCATTTCTTATTTCAATCGACGAAGGTTTCGTTTTATCTTGCCTTTAGATAATCCCTTACCGTTGTCTGTTAAATTCTATATGTACGCATTTTATTTTAGCATGTGCTAGTTAACAATCTTTTTTCCCCCCTCTTTCTTAAAATTCAATCAGATTGAGCTTATTGGGTATGCAGCTGGTGGAGACTCTCTATTTCTTGTATATGAATATGCCCAAAATGGTGCATTGAGTGATCATCTGCACAAGCCAGAGATGAGAGGTTTGAATTGTTGACTAGTCGAGTAGTTTTACAAGTGCATCGCAAATAACTTTGTTTGGTACATCAAATTGCTCAGCCATGTAGCTCTAGTTCAGGCTGCAATTTTGTCAAGGAAATTTTCCATCTTAGCTGTGGTTTGTGACAAATTAATTTTGAGCACCACAGTTTGATACCATGGTTGTCAAGTGGTGCATCATGTGTCAATTTTGTATATATTGCTATGTCTCAAACCTAATATTGTCACTGCAATTGTCTTAATACGACAGGCATGTGAATAATAATCACCTTAAATGGAAAATGAATATTTCATGAAAAAATATTGATTGATGGCAAAATAACATATAATTTATGGATTTATGTGCTGGATTTTGATAATCTGCAGGTTGTAAGCCTCTTGCTTGGACTGCACGTGTTCAGGTTGCTCTTGATGCAGCTAAAGGGCTTGAGCATATACATGAGTGTACAAAACCTTATTATGTTCATCGAGATGTGAAGACGAGCAATATTCTTTTGGATTCGAATTATCGTGCCAAGGTGAGTCTTGATGTCGTCAATCAAATAACATATGGACTATAACATGAGATGATATATGGATTGTGCTGCTACCAAGAAGACAATCCTAAGAGGTAGATTTGTCTGCTTCCATTTCGAGACAATGAATAGGTTGTTGAAATGATATTTGGATTGTGCTATAGTTGGTTGTCTCCCGCGAATTTATCAGCAGTCTCGACAATTGACATGCAAGCTGTATGCCAGTTGCCAATATGATTCCTTTTGTTCAAAACTTCTGCTTTTCGTGCTAGTAATGCTTATTTTTCTTTCCAGCAGATTGCAGATTTTGGACTGGTAAAATTATTAGAGCATTCTCCTGAAGTTGCAGCTACAGCATCTAGAATTGTTGGCACATTTGGTTACCTAGCCCCTGAGTGAGTGGATTGCTTCCTTTTGATGTGAATACAACTCTTATAATTATTGGTCAACTAAGATTATTGTTGTGTTGTTTTTTTTTTCTTAACAACTAGGTACGTACGAGATGGGTGCGTGACCACAAAAAGCGATGTCTATTCATTTGGAGTTGTTCTCATGGAACTCATTACTGGCCTACCAGCACTAACTAGAGATGCAAATCCTGGAAATGATCAGTACAGTGAACATCGCTCTTTGGTGGATCATGTAAGTGCACATCATGTTTTGTGTAAACATTTTTTGGAAGTAATAGATTCCTTCTACTTTGATTGTTGTATGTGCAAGCAAGGGCTTCAAGTGTTTTCCTGAGGACAATGTTACGTTACATTGAATGGTAACAGTCACAGGAAAAATTTTAGAACTTGTGTTAATTGGCCAATCTATTATAACGTTGTACTTTATTGTTACAACAAATTACACAAATTCTATGATGTTGCAGGTGCTATCAGTGTTAAACGAAACTGAGAATATCGTGACAGAGCTGACAAATCTCTTAGATCCAAACCTCACCCATTACCACAAAGATTCAATTCTACAGGTATGTCCTCTGGCTTTTCTTGTAACGTTTAGTGCTTACACTGAAATTTTCTCTGGTTTCAAACGAACATTAACTCTATACTTCTCGTTGAAATTTCCTTTAAGATGGCACTTTTAGCCAAAGATTGCGTGGACGAAAACTGGAGACGACGTCCAGACATGTCAAACGTTGCGATCCGCCTTTCACTCATGTTGATCAGCTCCCAGGAATGGGAAAAAGAAGAGTGCATTTACAAGTCATGGCATTCTACATAATACTCTGTCTCTGCCTCATTGAATTTGAACCCATTTTTTCTTCTTCCATGCTCTCACGCCAAGTCAAGCAATGGAAAGGTATTAATTTTCATTGAACAATTGACTTCTTCGTCAAGTGGACCAACTCAACATGTGATTCCTTACATGTCGAAATCAGCTTCATTGAAAACCAAGCTCCTCAAGAAATCCTATAAAATTCCGAATTCGAAATCATAAAAAGATCTTATCAAATGAACTAACAGTCGTAATCGTGATGTATCAAAAGAAGTTTCAAATGTAACTTCATGTAAGTTGTTCCTCTTCGTGAAAAAAATTTATTTAATGTATCTTAAAATGTCAAATATACAAACTTTATTATTATTATTATTCTTTTACGGTGAAGGAATATAATTCGCCATCAACCAATGTAACACAGGGTTGATATTTTTTATTCCTGCCCCATATGGTACGTCCCCTTAGCTATTTATAATAGGTTTGGCTGTGATTGATCAAACTTGGGTAACATGGGACCAGTAAAATAAAATAAAATATAAATATAAAAAGAAACCTTGGTCTTCACAAACCCATCTAAAAAATCAGACCAAAATGATGTCAAAAGAAGAACAAAGAATAAATCTGAAGAAGCATCATTATTTTTATAAAAAAAACTAAAAAAAAATAATAATAAGAGGACAGGGAAGATGATTGTAAAGTCTATTAAAAAGAGAGAAAACAAGAAAATACCCTAAAAAGTACACACCCAAAAAGAAACTTTATACACTGGGTGTTGGGTCAAAAATCATCATACATTACATAGATTATGGGTAGGCAAGATCTTGGAAGAAGCTTTTGAGGGCATTTATGGGACTCACAAGTTCAGTTTATATATACAATTATACAAGTGGTTGGTGATCTAAATCTAATACAAAAAAAAAAAAAAAAAGAGAAAATGAGATAAATGGAAATAGATAAAAATAAGAAAATTATTTTTATTTTTTCTTCGTTGACAAAAGGAAGGTTTGTAAAATGATATTTTCAGGAAGGTTTCTGAATAATTTTAGTAGGAGTTTTGATAGAGTTTGGAAACTTAGAACAATTGTTTTAGTAATATTGTGACAACTTTTGATTTGCCTCAACTGTTTTATTCTTTGGTTTATTTATTAGAATTCTTCCATGGCTGAAAAAAACTGTTTTTGTTTTAAAGAAACTGTTTCTTTTCCAATGAGTGTAATTTTTGACTTTTCAATATTGATAGTGTGTATGTAGATCCAAAATCACCATGTGGTGAGGAGCTAATTGATGAAAAAGGTGGCCGGTTCCCAAGTCAACAAGCTAATGCAAATGAAGCCGAAACACTAAGGTAAGAACTAATGAACAACCATATAATTTTTCTTAAAAAGAAAAAAAAATCTTGTCTCACCGGTAGGTTTTAACGGTCTGTCAAAATTTATTAAAATTAAAAACTATATATATATATATATATGATCGATCAATATATAAAAATTTATTTATATATAGTGATATATAGTGATAAATATGTATAGTAAAAATTGAACTCTATTATAAATATGGAAGGTAGTTGTACATGGCTCGTCCAAAAGTGAATATTTAATGATCAACCATTATAGGCCCTCAATTCCCATTGCAAAAATGCACATTTTTACAGGGACTTGTTGCTTTCTCAACCAAACTTTCATTTTTTTTTTTGGTATTAACCACCCGATATCCAGTGACCAAGTGGCCCGGCCCACCATTCGGTGCAAGCCCACCACTTAAGCCCTAACTACTCCGGGCTCGGGGGTAGAGGCAGCCCCCTGGCCAAGGTGTGTTGCCAGTGGGGTTTGAACCTGGCACTTTGCCACATCCTCACCCCTCAAAGGCACTCCGATTCCACTGGAGCCACTTGCCTTGGTTAACCAAACTTTCATTTTCATTAGTTAAAGACATTGGACTTATTGGAGTCAGCAATAATAAGATAAATTTAAATAATATTAAACTTCCAATTAAAATTAATAGTGTGCCCACTTAATTAAACTTCAACAAACCCAATAAAAATAATAATTTTTTTTAATTATTATATTAGTACATTTCTTTACAACTCAAAGTGGTTAAAATATTTTTTCTTTAACTTATGTAATAAGTAGGCCCGGCACTGGTCCAGGGTAAAATGTACAGTACCTCAGTCCAATAATTTTAGGGATACATATTACTAATATTAAGGACCTAATATTTTTATATATTTTATATTATATATATATATATATTCTTATATTTAATCTTAATGATTTAATATTTTTTTTGTCCAAGACCACAAAATGTTATAAGCCGGTCCTGATAATAAGGGTTCGGATTTTATTATTGTTAAAAAGTAAACAATGTGTGGAGAGATCTATCCCCATAGTATAAGAGTTATTTTTTAAACCGTACTTGTAGTTATTAATCTCATTAGTTTATAGTATATTAATAATAATTATCATATTATAAAGAGAATATGCCGGGGCATAATAAGACACTTTACTCGTTTTCTCCCTTGATGTTACATCATGAACAAGCCTTGCCAAAGGGAGACACATCCATCATCGCCTTTGATAAGGCATGTTGGTTTTTTTTTTTCTCTAGTCTCTACAAACAATTGAGAGGGATTATTTAGTTAATTTTATTTGCATATAAATTGGAATAATCAAAAGAAGAATATTTATATTATAGTGTTAGGTATGCTGTTTCTAATGTGATGTTTTTTTTTAATTGGTATATTATAAATTGAGATATAATCTAAAATATTATATTTTAATTAATATATTATAAGTTGAGATATAATCTGTAATATTGGGTTCGGAGACACTTACTATTATTAATATTTATCAAGAATAAGAGTATTCAATTCAGTCTTGATTTTGTATATCCTATCTTTTAAAATATGCAAATTGATAAAAATTTTGTTACCACCCATCTAAGGTACTGCTCTAATCACCCATCTAAAACCCTTCTTTATTTTTAAAAAAAATTTAACTAAAAATTAATGAAAAATTTAACTAAATTTAACTAAAAATTTAAAAATTTAGTTCACATTTATATAGATAGATAATATATCTTAATAGAATTTCGATTAAATTTTATCAATCCTAATATAATTTATTTCTATATATATATAATTAACAACAGGTAATGTTGAATGATATTAATCAATCACTGAATGCACAGTTTAAATATTTACTCTTTATATTGAGGGGAAGAAAACTATACACACATATTAGTAAATGCACGTTATAAGATTTTAAACTTCCATCATTAAGGTGGAAAGGATGTGCACCAACTAATTGACTTATGAGTAGATATACACGATAATGTCGAATTACCATGATCTAAACTTTTATAATTGTTTAAGTTTTTCAAAAAAAAATTAAAAAAAAAAAAAGAATTGGTCAATCATGCATCAACATGGTGTAGACAAACCTAAAAATGCAATTTGTTAAGAACCCACAAAGTCACCATCACCACCCTCTATAATCTTTTGCAGAATAGTCAATTAAACTACAAGAATCAAGATCCATTGATTATTCTAAGCATTTTGACAATTAAAAAGTTTGTTAGGTGTATCCTAATTTCAATATTTTACATACCAAATTTTGTATCTTTCTCATATAAATGGCAGCCTCGACAAAAAAAATTTATTCAATAATATTTCTCCGACACTACCATAATACCTGCACAACCAAAATCAATATTAAAAAAAATAAATTATTTACCCAACCAAAAAAATATATATATTCGAATTAAATTTCTAAACAAATTAATTAGTAGCATCTGTCAAGTCAAAGCCTCCACCAGATACATATTAATCTCATTTGGGTATTTTACAATTTTAATTATTTTTAGAGTAGTTTAGTGAAAACAAGAAGCTAATTGTATGTTATAAAATACAGAATTTATATATTAATTTATTAGTTAATTGCACATGTCAGTATGTGTGGATAGTTATATTCCCTTATTGTGGAAGTAGATATCTCTTGTTATAAAAATAGATATCCAAACCGCACATGTCAGTTATTAATATTGTATTTATACCCTTTTTAAAAAAAAAAAAAAGTGAATTAAATCTTAATTGTGAAGAGTTTTGAACATGGAATGTCTAGTAAAGAATAAGCAACTGCTCCGGTTGTAATTGTCCTATTTAATTATTATTTATTTTTTATTATTTTGACATAGTAATTGTCCTCTTTAATTACTCAGCAAAAACGTTTCCTTTACTTTTCTTTATAATTAGAAAAAGTCTTGCTTACTAGTTTACTTAATTTCAATCTTTTTTCCTTTTCGAAAATCGGCACACTTTAAAGAAGCTTACAAGATTAATTATTATAAAAATGATTTGGAAAATAATTCTCATAAAGAGGATAGATTTCTCTATAAATTATTTATTTATTAATAATTGTGTGATTCGAACTCTATTACACATTTAAAAGGAAAGTAGACGGATCATTTTTAACATTAACAAATAATTAAAAGTTTTAAAATCTATTTTTCTTTTATGATTTTAATGGCATTTTTAATTTAGATGTTAAATTATTAAAATTCAAACTTAAATTAAGTAGAATAATATATTTTATTTTTTAATTATTTTTTATTTTTAAAATAAAATATATTTAAATTCTTAAAAATTTATAAATTCACGTAACATTTTATATTAAAAATGAAAACTCAAAATAATTAATCTCAAACTTAAAATATTATTAAACTAAACAAACACCCTTTATCATAATTGATCTAGCTATATTGGAGTGGTGTTTTCTCAAAATATAATTTTAAAAAGAAAAAAGAGTCACAAGCGGAAAATATGGGAAAAAATAAAAATAAAAAATAAGGGTAGATTGGGAAGAGCCAAAAAGAGTAGTGTGTAGGTCCAGAGCGAGTCACCTGAAAGAGCACAGCGCGCCCACGTCACGTCACGTCGCATTAGAGCGGTCCTGGTGGTGGCAGTCAACTAAACAAAATTTTCATTGCATCAAACCCCATGTGATTTCATACGCGCGTCATAATTCCCGAACTTCACTCTCACTTTTCATTTCTCTTTATTTTTATTTTTAAAAATTGGTTTTTACTTTCATTATTAAAATTTACATGTTTTATAAGCCCATCCCTCGCTCATAGTCACACTATCAACATTTTCTCTACTAACTTATTAAAGGGGGAATTACACAAACACCCTAAGGCTTGGTATAATTACACTAATAAATAACATTTGATAATGTCGTCACAAACCTCACATGATATTTAAAAAATTTGAGACCGTTAGGTACTAACAGTCAACGATCAAAAGTATAAAATATGTGAAAATGTCTAAAATACACTTATTTCATTTTTTAAAATTAAATAATTAAAAAATTAATACTTCATATTTTTTAACAAACTCTCATCACTATTTCCAAATTCAATATTTTTCATCACAACAACATCATCTCCAAATCATCAAATATCATCATTTTCAAATAATTATTAAATATTACCTAACATCTTCATCAATCTACAAGAAAAACATCAACAACATCAATCTACAAAATACCTTATCTACGTAAAAAAAAAAGCCAAAAAAAAAAAAACTCATCTCTATCAATATCCAAAAAACAAAAAAAATGGATATGATGGAGTAGATACATCCAGAAACAGAATAAAGAAATCAAGAAATAATATGATGGGGAGATAGAGTTCGTCTGCTCTATGATGGAGTAGACGAGCTCTATCAATATTTAGAAACATAAAGAAAAAAAAATGATGGGAAGACAGAGCGATCTGCTATGATGGAGCAGATGAGCTCCATCAATATATGGAAACAAAACAAAAAATTATAGGAAGATGGATCGATCTACTCCATGATGGAGTAGACAAGCTCCATCTAGAGATGGAACGTCTACTCCACTCCAACGCTATCCATGAGAGATGCAGCATTCGGCTCCATCTCCATTTAATGGACCAGATTTATTCATTAGTGTTGATTTTTTTAATTTTTAATAAATTATTTAATTACTTAATTGTTAAAAAATAAAAATAAGGGTACTTTAGACTTTTTGCACATTTAACAGTTGATTGTTAGTATTTAATGGTCTCAAGGTAACGGTAGGGGATGTTCGTTCAACATTTTTCTAATGTCAATTGAAGTTTGTGTCATATCGTAATTCCCCATTTATTAAATTATCTCATTTATTACTTTTTTCTCTTATTTTCTTAACGAATTATATACGTATAATTTATAGTGCGTAATATTATCCTACTTGATATGAGTAAATAGTCAGATTTAACCTCATTATACATGATATAATATTTTATCTTTTAATTGAGGTGGTACACCGACCGATAAGTTCCTCGTACCTACACTAATTTGATTTATATAAAACTTAGCTAGAATTATATTTTAAATCGGATTGAATTAATTAGTTTACGAGATAAATACACCTATTGATAACCTATTAGGACACTTTGTATTTTTCAAGAATACTATTTCTTTATAACACTATTTTCTTTTATGCGAAATTTTACTTTTGGACGTGAGAATCTATATACTTTTCTTTTTTTTCATAATAAGTAGAATATTGATTATTTTCGATACTTAGAAGATTTGACAAATCCACTAATGATAATTAATATAGCAAGAAAATAACACTCATTTATTATTTGAAAAATCAAAGCCCCTAATTGGAAAACAATCTACCTAACTCATTTCAATTTTTGTATTGTGCCATTTAATGCAAATGCCTCTAAAATTTGATCCCAAATCCAATCAACCGAAAAAAAAAAAAAAAAAATCCCCATTAAAAATTAGAAAAATAGTTAAAATAAATAAATAAAAGAAAAGCCCAAAACAACAAAGCCCATATATGTTTTAGTATTCCTACAAGCACCAAAAGTCTTTGAACTTGTTTTTGTCTTTTTAACACCAAACCAGAACCAAAACAATACCAAACCCCCAAAAACTCTCACTTTCTACCACGGAAACACAAACACTAAACAGACACAGCTCTCTCTCCCTCCTCCACATCCCACCTCCTTAGCCACCGTCCTTATCCTCCCTTCCTCGGAAACAATGGGCAAGGGTGGTTCTCTGAGCGATGGAGTCTTGAAGAAGATCCTGCTCTCGTACACGTACGTGGGGATATGGATCTTCCTCTCCTTCACGGTCATCGTCTACAACAAGTACATCCTAGACAAGAAGATGTACAACTGGCCATTCCCGATCTCGCTGACCATGATCCACATGTCCTTCTGCGCCACCCTCGCCTTCCTCGTCATCAAGGTCTTCAAATTCGTAGAGCCAGTCACCATGTCCCGCGAGCTCTATTTCTCGTCCGTCGTCCCCATCGGCGCCCTCTACTCTCTCAGCCTCTGGCTGTCAAACTCCGCCTACATCTACCTCTCCGTCTCCTTCATCCAGATGTTGAAGGCCCTCATGCCCGTCGCCGTCTACTCCATCGGGGTCCTCTTCAAGAAGGAGGGCTTCAAGAGCGACACCATGATCAACATGCTCTCGATCTCCTTCGGGGTCGCCATTGCCGCTTACGGCGAGGCCAGATTTGACACCTGGGGGGTCATGCTCCAACTGGGTGCTGTCGCTTTCGAGGCCACCAGATTGGTAATGATCCAAATCTTGCTCACATCTAAAGGGATCACTTTGAATCCCATCACTTCTTTGTATTATGTTGCTCCCTGTTGTTTTGTTTTCTTGCTTGTGCCTTGGTTCTTCGTGGAGCTTCCGATCCTGAGGGAGAGCTCCAGCTTCCATTTCGATTTCGTTATCTTTGGGACCAATTCTTTGTGCGCTTTCGCGCTGAATCTCGCTGTCTTCTTGCTGGTCGGCAAGACTTCCGCTTTGACTATGAATGTGGCTGGTGTTGTTAAGGATTGGTTGTTGATTGCATTTTCGTGGTCTGTGATTAAGGATACTGTGACTCCCATTAATCTTTTCGGATACGGGCTTGCGTTTTTGGGTGTGGGGTATTACAATCACTCCAAATTGCAGGCGTTGAAGGCAAAGGAGGCACAGAAGAAGATTGGACAGGGTGATGAGGAGACCGGGAAGTTATTGGAGGAGAGGGAAGGAGAAGGAGGAATGGGGAAGAGGATCGATTCACAGAATTAATTTGAAGAGTTAATTTAGGAAATGGATTTGAAAGAAAAAGGAACAACAAAAAAGAAATTATGAAAATAAGTGTTTTATGGGGAAGGAGGAATGGAAGGACGAAAAGGGATTTGGAGTTGGGGCTAAAGAAATTGAAGGTGTTGGTTTTCTTTTGCTCATTGTGGATGGATGCATTTTGGGTTTCGGTTATATGCTGTTCTAGGTTATGATTTGTTATGCTAGTTATTATGTTTGTTTCTTAATAGTACTTGGGATTTGAGATTCATGTTCTGTTGCTTACCGTGCCGATTTTATGTATCTTAGTAGAGTAAGAATCTCAAACGTCCTCTTATCATTTTGTTATTTTGTTTTTCATTTTAAGTACTTATATGTCTGTAGGTGATACTTTCTTCCATTGGTGGAGTTTTAATGTTATTTATTCATATATATATATATATATATATTTCTTTTGTCTCATGATTTTCTTTTTCATGTTATGTTGGTGGTGAATGACATCATGGTTTGGATTGGTTTTTTTTAACAAGGTTTAATCTAATATGCTTCGTGCTATGTAAATTTTGGCTCTGGAAATGGGAGTCTTGAGGTATTATTATTAGCCTTTTTTGTAAAATAAAAGATGATCAAAATGTAATTATTTAGAGGTGGGAATCTGGGACTTGGGGAAGAAAATTGTGAAGCCAATATCTTGTTGAAGGCACTAGAGAATATGCATTATCCTCTTAATGTTGAGATGCCTGTGGAATTACAGGTACATCATGCGAAGAAGCTACTGTCTTACATTTGTCATTCATACTTTTAAATCAGGTGCTAAAGTTTTGTTCTAATCCTTCATTGATGGAAAGTTTTGTTCTAATCCTTCATTGATGGAAGCTACTTGGTTGTTGTCTTGAAATTGCAAGTATTTCACTGCAAACATGCGTGTGAGGTGCTGAGTACCGTTGTCATGCTCTAAATCTCTAAGCTACCAAAGACATTTTTTGTTGCTTATGTTATACTTTAGTGTCATTATCTATGTATGTGGGGGTGTCGTTACCTTTTTATGTGGGATGTAAGGTGAAATCAACCGTTTTAATTTAAGTTAAAATCTGAAGGAGCTGAAGGATTTGGAAATTCACTCAATTCTGGAATGTGCTTCCTCGTACGTGTATCTGTGTCCTTCGTGTGATAATGATTGTTCGTCTTTGAGTCTGTATGTGAGCTTAATGGATATAGGGGAGTTTGATACCGCTGCCAACTTCTCTTATATGCTGTTTAGGGTTGGTATCTTTGAAAGAACTAGCTTTCACCACCTTGAACTCTGCAAACCTGTGGTATGCTCTCAGTGAAGTCCACCAAATCTCTGTTTCCAGCCAATCAATCAGGTTGATGATTTGCTTTCCCATCGTTCCATATTATTTTGAATCCAGCTTGATCTAGGTTATGTATAACTCGGGGACTTCTAATCCAAACCAAAGTATCGTTTAATATCACACATGTTTCTCACACTTGCACTTTGTTATATGGTTGCACCACCAAATTTAAGTTTGGTGGTTCAGTGGACAGACTGAAGTGAGAGATTGTGTTTGAGGACACCTAGAAACCTGGCACTCTGTTTTAGTGACTGGTGTGATTACTGGGCTGACCGACGAATTTTTACTATATATTTACATTGCCAAAGGACTAGTAAAATTGGGTTGAACAAGCACTCGGGTGTTTCGCACCATGAGTTTCAATCCGTGTCCTAACATTAAAGAAACTCATAGTTGTGAATTGATTGTAAGTAATCTTGCATCACTCATTTCTTATCCTGGCTAATTCAGGAAGCTCAGGGAGACACACAAACATTTCAACTTTGTTAACTCAGGCTCTTGTTTCCTTCTCATAGTCCTCTAAATGTCCTACCATCTGTGGAGTCTTGTCATTTGTCTATTGGTATCTACTATCTAAACGTGATAATGTATTATCAAAATATTGAATCATTATCTTCTTAGTTCTCAAGATTAGAAGCACTGGAGATCAGTTGATTACACAGTTAGTGTGTTGAATCTTTGAAAGTGGCCCCACAGTGGTAAGACCACAATGCTCCTCCCGTATTGAAGGAAATTGTAAAATTCAGCCATTTGTCTTCTGGGAAAGTTACTCTTTGTGTTTTGTCAGATCTAATAGCACTTTACTGAGTGTGGACCCTTCTCCTCCTCTGTTGTGCTCATCATCAGCAGTGCCACTATTAGATCTACCCTTGAACCAACTACTGTGAACTGTGTCTGTCGGTTGATGAGAACCAAGAAAGGCTTATTTATTTATTTATAAATATAGTAGATGTAATACCAAGATTTTCATCCATAGCTATGTATTCTGTTTCTGATACGCATGCGTATATATCACCATATTCTTTAAAACGAACGTAGGTTAGCTTAGATCGGGAGGGGGTGATTAACTTTTAGTTAATGAGATTCACAATTATCATTTTAACATCCTAACTTGCTGAAAAAATGCTTTCTTAAATGGGGAATTATTATTTTGGTCCATAACTTTTGAGAAATTATTAATTTTTTAAACTAGTTACGTTTAATTGGTATTTTTGGACTCTAAATTTTAAGAAATATATCAATTTGGTCATTCTGTTAGTCAACTGTTAGTCAAATTTAACAGTTCTAGGGTATTTTTATCTTTTAACCTATTCCTAATTAA
This sequence comes from Xanthoceras sorbifolium, assembly GCA_003430845.1. Classification (NCBI taxonomy): domain Eukaryota; kingdom Viridiplantae; phylum Streptophyta; class Magnoliopsida; order Sapindales; family Sapindaceae; genus Xanthoceras; species Xanthoceras sorbifolium. The sequence continues at coordinate 30,013,869 of CM010616.1, forward strand.
AAAAAAATTAACACAGTAAAACTTAATTTTTTTCAATTTAATTTTTTTTTACTATTTAAAAAATTGATATTCCAAGTAAAAAAAAGTTAAGAGATATTCCAACTTCAAGTTTTTTCGAATCTAGCTCAATTTTTTTTTTTTTCTATTCTTCATCTTCAACTTTAATTTCAAGTTTTGGCTTTTTTTTTCTTCTGATCTTCATCTTCAACTTCAACTTCAAGTTCTAATTTTTTTTTTGTTCTTGGATTGGATCTCCACCGTTCATCAAATAATGGACGGTGGAGATCCAATTAAGAACATCAATTTTTTTTAAAATAGTAAAAAAATAAATTAAAGAAAAATTAATTTATAATTTTTTTAAAAAAAATTTTAATATAATTTCCACCGTTCATTAATTTTGATAGACGATGGAGATTCATTTAAAAATATTTTTTTAAGATATTTAAATATTTTAAATTTTTTAATTAAAATTAATCTTAAATGACCATACTATCCTTCTAATTATTAATATATATTTTTAAAATTTAAGGTTAAAATTGTAACTTTAACTTATTTAAATAGAGTCAGGGCAAAACAGTCTTTTTATCAATTCTGTTAAGTTTGACTAGCAAAAATTTAGTTAGAGAGACCAAATGGATGCATTTACTAAAAGTTAGGGTACAAAAATACCATTAAACATAATTAGTTTAAAAAATTAATAATTTTTTAAAAGTCAGGGATCAAAATAATAATACCCGTTCTTGAACGGTTGTACCCATCCATAAGTGAATTTGCTTGAAGTCACTTTTTATCAGTTTGTGGTAACCCATCCCATCATTTGCTAATACACGATGTCTGTATGCATGCAAGCAGAAGAAAAAACACGAAAAAGAAAAACGGGTGATGTGGCCTGTGGGGTGTAGTTGGTTGGTGCTGGCAATCTGAGTTTTGATATTTTCAATTACAGAAGTAAATATTGACACTATAATTGATAAATTTTTGATATTTTATAAGAGAATTGATGATATTTTAGATATTTTCACCGAAATTTTTAAAAAATTTACTCCTAATATTTTTCATTGACATCAATATCTGCTTCCCTGTTCCCAACAAGGAAGGTGCACCCAAACAAGATTGTAGTGGTGAATGAGTGAATCTTCGCCTAATGATTATCAGTGTTAATATCTGATGCTTGATTAACAGTTGAAACTTCATCACTTGAAAATGTGGTGAGTCTTTTTTCTTTTTTATGTAACCAAAACCAGGTGACTTGGAATCTGTAATATGGTTAAATGATAATGACAGAATTAGTGACTATTTTTTACAGTAAAATTGCACTAACTTTAGTGGTTTAACTTTAAAAGTAGGTGACTAATCTCCATGATTGAATGATGATTGGGGTATTATTCTAAGTTTTTGCCTGTCTGTTTCTGAGTGTAGGAATCTCTCTTCTTGTTTTACTTTCACTATCAGAATTTTTTTTCTTTTTTGTTTCTTTTGTGAGAGAAAATTGAATGCAAGAAGGGTTCAAGAAGACTTTGATTGTATATTAGAAAAAATTTGGATAATGGGCCATGACACATTCTTTGCGTCTTAAAACTTGTGACTACAATGTTACATATTAAAATATGAAGTTAACAAAAAAAAAAAAAAAAAGGGTTAAATAATGAACTTTCATTATCAGAATATTGTTGGGAGTGTTTTTTCTATTGTAAAAAATGTTGGTAGAGATAATTAAAATACTCCTCCTCTACTTTTTTAATATTTAATTAAAATAATTAAAAACTTTTTAAATGTCAAAAATATTTATCCTTTTTTCCGATGAAAGTTTAAGATTATTAGAACTTTCCAACCAATACTATAAACTCATCGAATACATCAATGTAGCACGCGTGTGGCCCGTAACATTTTAAGGTTAATGGCCCGTAACATTTTATATATTATTGCAATGGAATGAATATCATAAATGCAGTCTAAAATCCAGAAAGTGAACCTTAAAAGGAAAAGAAATTGGCATGACAGTCGATGAATAACAAAAGAAAGATACTACAAACCATGCTCTATGTATTTTTATTTATTTATGTAGTTTTATGAAAATTTCAATCAAGGAACAATCACACAAAAGATTGCAAGGAAACAATATCACACTCCTTAAAGCTGAATCTAAATAGAGAGGAGGTCCGAGCCATGACACTCCTTATACACAAATAATCTAGTACTTCTGTTCAGATGAGGAGCCTTTCTCTATAATCTCCATCTCTGAAGGAACTTTTTTGGATGTTCTCTTCTTGTGCCATGCTGCAGAAAGAAGAAACAATCCAAAGTTGACGAAGCTTAATGCAGCTAGTAGTCCATAGAACAAGTCCAGCCTCCCTTTGTTGATGTTCTCACCCACCCAACCTTGTCTTCCATGGCTTCCAGTTACAGCCTTCACAATGGAAACTAAAAGGCTGCTGAAAAAGAACCCAAGTGACAGAGTTGTGAGGAAAAGGCCGGTGCTCATTGTTTTCATGCCCTTTGGTGATTGAGTGATGAAGAAGTCTAGCTGACCGGTGTATATAAATGCTTCTCCAGAACCCACCAGCAAGAATTGTGGGACTAAAATGTAAACTGTGACTGGTAGAGTTGTAGTGGTTGGACTAGAAGCTTTTGCTACCGACAGTCGTTTCACCTCTGCTAGAGCTGCACAGGCCATTCCTGCTGCCGACAAGAAGAGACCTAAGGCTATCTTTTGTAGGTTGGTAAATCCTGTGGCGATTTTTGAAAACAAACAAATGCTTTTTTTTAAAAAAGCCAACTGAATAAAAATTGAGAGTTTCCATAAGGGTTTTGAAGAGGCAGTTTCTTACCTGGTTTCCCTCTCCATTTTTTCCAAACTGGTATAACCAATTGATCGTAAACTGCTAAACTTATCAGTATGGCTCCCACAAAGAAGACAGTGAGGGAACCAGCTGGAATTTGGAAATGTCCCAGCGACCTCTTCATGGTAGAAGCTTGTTCTACTGAGAAAGTGATCATCTGTGCATATGTTGTCCAGAAAATGATTGTTGTTGCCCAAATTGGAAGTAATCTAATCACCATCTTCACCTCCTCTACCTTTGTAACAGGACAAAGCTTCCAAGGGTTGCATATGAAGGAACCATTGTTTCTGTAATCGCTTTCTGTGACAACAGAGGCCTTGTCCAAAAAACTATAATATGAAGGAAAAAGGAGAAGAGTTTCAAAATCTATGTTTACAATATCTGTAGTTGTTATGGAATATAGTTAAAATTGAAACTATTTAAACAAAAATTGCAATGCTTTCAGAGTTTGTATGAGAGCGTGTTACTTACATGAATTGATCTGTATGCTGGATTCTCATAGTTTCTGGGTGATCCTCATACAAGGAGGCAGTATTGGAAGGTAATTCAATCTTTCGCTTCTTTACAGCAGCTACAACAACTTGGCAAATGTGAACTATGGGACTTCCCATGCATTTCTTGTATCTGTATCTTCGAGTTCCTGATAAAAATATCAAGATAGCAACCAGCATGGAAATGGAGCAAATGCCATAACCCCAGCTTCGACCCACTTCATCTTGGATGTAAACAAGAACAGTCACAGCCATCAATGTGCCTGTACTGATGACAAAGAAGAACCTGTGGAAGAAGTAGGCCATCTGGGCCTTTTCCTTCCTATCTTTCTCATCAAACTGATCGGTTCCAAATCCTGAAACACTTGATTTTAGGCCACCAGTCCCCAGTGCAATCATATACAAGGAAATATATAGAACTCCCATTTGATATCCATTAGCTTGTTTGCAGCTGGTAACTTCAATAGCATGGCAAGGAGGCGGACGAAATCGTGGCAGTTTTGTCGATATTGCTAATAAACTAGTCCCCTAATTTACCGTTATCATATAACAAGCCATGTTAGAAGAGAATACTATTAGAAAAAGTAATGTGATTTCAAAACTGCAAACTGTTCACTTATGGGATACAGAACATTCAAAAGAACTGTAACACTTACCATAGTTTGGATTACGGCAAATATTGCAATGGTCCAGTATCTACCCAAAAATGAGTCAGCAAGGAAGCCACCTAGTAGACATAGGAAAAAGGAGGTACCCATGAAGTCTGTAACTATATTGGCAGAAGTAGCACTTGGAAGATGCATTGTTCCACCCAAATATGTCACAAGGTTCACTGCTATTCCCATTGTTGAGAGCCTCTCGCATATTTCAATGCCTGGAAAAGGTTTAATGATTCAGTGATGTTGAAATATTCACCATATCAAATGCTTATTTAGGTCATGGTTTGAGACTGATGTGGTCACACAACTTCCTTTTTAACAGGAAAACTTCAACAACCATCAGCATTGTTATTTGATTTTTCTACAAAAACATTGTTTGTTAACCGTTGTCCTTGCTGCTTCTGTTGCAGCTGTTTGGTGGAAAATTCTGATGTAAGTTAACGATAAAGAACCTCCCTTCAATGAAAGAGAGAGAGGGGTTGCAAGTTTTTTCTTTTCTTTTTTGAACTATTACAATACATTTGGAGTTTGGGAGAAGGGGACACAACTCGAACCCACAATCTCATGATATAGGCATGAGGGGCATACCACTGGGCCAGCCTCATATCTCGTCGAGAGATGTTGCAAGTTGCAACACTTCTTGTCACAGAAAGACAGGATTAATGGTGGCTGTGCACACTAATAAATCCCATAAAAAAATATGAGCAGGCAATTCTGCAAAAAGTAATATCTTTATCCAAGATTATAAAGCATATTCTAAATACTGATGAGAATTTTGCATGAAGTTAGCCCCTTAATATTGGTAATCTACATGTAGCCAAGGAAAATAATGACTTAAGAGTATCATTTGTCTCAGAAACATATAGTTAAACTTGTCTTACTTGCAGTATATTTACTCATAATCAGTTTGAACTAAAAAGACGAGTCTGAGCCGTTTACTCATAATATAAAAAATTATGACATAAATCATTCACTTGGAACCTGGATGGCAAAGCAAAGGAGTAGTAATTCATGCCATACCTAAGCTAAGAGCAGCAGGGATCCAACCACCAGTTTTAGTTTTGTCAGCAGGAAATCCCTTATAGTCCACTGCATCAGTAACAGTCAAACTACTCATCTCTCCCTGTCAACATAATTATAAGAGGAGACATTCACTTTGTAAAATGATCCACAAAAGAAGTTCCATGGCAACATAACAACAAGAGATTTTATTGACCAGGGAAAATAAGTTGGAGAAATGAGTAAAACTTAATAGAAACAAACCATATCCTCCAAAGTTCAGTTGGAGAAGAGCCTGAACAGAGCTGGGAAGAAAAGGTAGAAAACTGAGCTGTCTTTTTGGGGGTACTCAAGTAGCTCTAATTATATAGGCAACGATGTATCAGGTACTCCTCTAACAGTGACATCCACTATCAATTCCTGATAGGTCTCACTTTGTTTTGGCATAGTTTAGCAGGTTTTTCTCATTGAAATTTATGGGAATTTTTAAGGATTTGCATATTCTTAATATTAATCATTTTTTCCCCCTTTCTAAGTTATTTCACAAAGTAGTTGGTAAGTTGGAGGAGATGAAGAATCATGGAATAGAAGGTGCAACTAAAGAACAATTTATTTATTTTTTCAATAATGTTGTTCACTGTTATTGGCATGAGCAGTAAAATTTCACTATTATAGGATTGATTAAATTGGTTCTGGAAACTGTGAACCACACAAAACCAACAATTCTAAGTGGTTTTGCAGCTTTTGCTACCCCACTGCCAAAAGCTACCATTTTTTTGCATGTATGTAAGTATGTTTGCTCTGTGCCTTTGTGAGGACCAAAAATATTATTTTTTCTTTTTATTGACATTACAGTGACCCATTTCTCCTGTGTCAAGATAATCACACTAATAAAAGCCAAGCTCTTAGGCAAATTATTGGTGCTTAGAAACAACTAGGCATCACAGAAAAAAAAGAAAGATGCTATATGGTCCTCTTGTTGCATGTTGAGTAGTCTGCCTCACTACCACATCCTTGACATTTTCAGTCATTATCACATTTTGTTGATCACTGAAATGTCAGTTTCATTGAGGGGTCCTATATATACAAATCAAGCATATAAATATTCTATTATCAGCTTTTGTTGACTCAAGGTTGTCAGATGGAAGAAGCTAAGTTAACTTTGCTCAATAGGTGGGTCGAACATAACCTATTTTTGACACCTGAAGCTGATGGATAATAAATGCAATAATTGAATTTAGCAGGAATGTGTATGAAGTTGGTGTTTGTGGACTATTTGAGGTGAAACTCTGTGTCAATCTTATAGACAGGATCATGTATTGCCTTATTAATTCATCAAAAAGAAAAATCCAATGACATGATCAGTAAAAGCAAGATTAAAAAAAAAAAGAAAAAAAAAAAAGTAAAAAAGCTGTTTGCCACAGATCAGCCCTTGATTTGCCATATCTACCTGGCGTACTTCTCTAGTCCTTAAAAAAAAAAAAAAATTCAAGACTTTGGTTTCACAACATTGGTGACTTTTCATAACAACGTAGGTGAGGATCGTCCTCACTAGAAAATTATCCTATCTAACCGCCTTAAATTAAGCTATAGTGAAATGGAAGGACCGTACCTAGATCCTAGACTTTTAAGATACAGAGACCAAGATGGATAAGATGAGCGTACAGTATTTAGAATGTCATATCATTTTTTTTTTTTTTTGGGGTGAAAACCCTGAGCGTGTTATGAAACGGATTGTGGGCAGCGGACAAGAAGACGTATTCACATTACATACGTCATTACCAAGTGAATGATTAAGTAGTAATGATAAGAGAAACTAAAACTAGAAGAAAAGCATTCAAAAGGAAAAATATATTAAGCAAAATATGATAAGAACTCGCTCTTAAAAATTGACTTATAAAAGGAAGTTATCTAGTAAGTTATATATCATCCACTAATTCCATACTTAGTAGATATGGGATCGTAACAAAATATCTAAGGAGAATTTTAATTGGGTCCCTAACTTTTTTTTTTTAAAAAAAATACTTTTTTACTTTTCTTTTTGTTTTTAGTTCATAGGATCCCTAAATTGTCAGAAATGGCTCAATTTGATTTCTCTGACCAGATTTTTTATGATCAACCTTTTGCGCTTTATTAAATCAATAAATCATAATTTTTAGGAAGAGCTATTTTTGATAATTCAGAAAATCTATGAAAGATGAGTGAAAAATTGATTTTTTCCAGAAAAAGTTTAACACACAATTGTAATTCCCCCACATATCTAACTTGAAAGGGATGGAGAGGAACCGACTTGCTACAATTCACAAGTTTAGTCCCTAAGCAATTAGAAGTGGTTTGCAACCTGTTAAATGTGAAGAATGGGAACTTTTCCATTTTGTTTTTATCATTGTGCAGCCCACTGATCTCAGCCAATTCTGTATGATCACAAACGCTGGAACGTGTCATGACATGGAAGTTAATGAGCAAAAAGACATGGAGGCAAAAAAAAAATAGTAATGCAAAAGTTACATAGCTAGATACAGTATCTTAAATCATTGAGCTCTTTATGCATAAAGTATCCACAATCATGGCAATTAAAATATTCACTTTAAAGGTGATTAAAGTAGCTCCTTTTTGGACTTCCCACTATGGGATTAATTGATTTTCTACCATTAAGTAGAGGATTGTTTAATTCACCAAGAAACAAACAAATTCCAAACAGGAACACGCATGTATGTAGGTATACATAATATATGATATCATATGATATGATAATGTGATAATAAAATACCTGATAAAGTGATGAGCATACAACAGTCCACAATGCAATTTATTTTTGTATTCAGTCCAAGTCTGTGGAGACTAGCCACTAATTCATTGGGACGCGCACTACGAGAACATAGAAATATCAGCAAGCAGATAGATATAAGCTCAAGTGGACTGTAAGGCTTAGAAATAGGCTGCTGCCTCTTTGGAAACTTGCTCCTACTTGATATGCATGTGTCTAAAAAAGTTGTGGATAAAAAGTGAGTTTGTGAGAGGTCGAAAAAGATTGAAGAAGATAAATAAACAGTGCATGTGACTCATAAGTTATTCTCAATCAGATGAATTAGCTTTTGTATCAATGGAGAGAAAACAATAGAAACTACCAGACATACAGTTACTGTAATTTGAACGTGTGGGTCCTGAAAGATATTTATAAAGCAATTTAGTGATTATATTTCATATCTGTCGACTGCTTTCTAAGATATGAAAACCTCAAAAAAAAAAAAAAAAAAGCTTTTTAACAGGATAAGCAAATACTGTATCACCAATCTGTATCAATTAATGATCTCATAACCGTTGATTAATTGCTGTGTAACCCAGTAAGAATAAGCCAGTTACTTGCGCATAAACAATATTTGCATATCATATCTGACTGTAAAGCCACTAACAAAGGTATTGTACCCGTACCTTGTAATTAATTCACATTCATATATGATTCGCATGCATTTACTTATTAATGTAAAGAAAGCACAAATCTGAATGCACATTGGACATGTTACATACAATTGATTGAATAGTTGGTAGAATCTCCAACTACTTTTTTCTTGAATGCTAGACAGACAAAAGAGGAGTGCTAACAGATATGAGCGTATCAGGAATAAAACTAATTTAAGTTATAAACAAATAGCTCTATCATCTTAACCCTACCCCACAAGAATATGATGACCCCTCATGTGACATGTCAACATCTATCCATGGATTGGTAAAATGCCGTAATATCAACATCTACCAAGCAAACATCCTAGAAGCAAGAATCTACACAAGACTCCAAACCATTTACGTTCTCCCTTTGTCGCTAACTTATCCTCAAAAACGGCGAGAAGCTTCCCACTAGAATCATATTCTCGCTGTGCCTCTTTGTAAAACCAAAGCAAATTAGTTGACTAAGGAAGAAACACAGCAGGCGAGAAAAAGACCTGATACTAGCACTAAACCATGATAGCATCTGCGATCATCAGAATAATCAGGACCGCGCCAGCAAAGAGGTCAGACAAAGCCAGAAGATTGTCAGCATAAGTGGCAGGCGAGTTAATTGTCTTAACAACGCAGATTACCATTCGAACAAGCCTTTTTGTCTTCTTTGGGGACAACTTCCCTGATAAAGCGGATAATGCATGTTTAAGGAAACCTAGCTCTATCCCTCCCCCTGACAGCATCTGATCATTCCCGAACTAGGAGTCAAAGAGAAGTGCTTCAAGGAAATATAAATAGGGGAGGCTCGAAAGTAACAAGGTAAGCTATTAAATACTCTCACCAACCCTAAAGCGCATTGAATTTATTCTTTTCTCCTCGGAGGCTGAAACACTGACTTGATCGTCGGAGATGAATCCCCGACTAAAGTCCGGCAACTCTCACCGATCTTTCTTTGTTTTGACAGGTAGCAAACCCTCTATAGCTTTCTCCGAGAAGCCTTTAGTCCCTGCGAGAACTTTCTCTGCAGGATCATCACCACCAATCTTATACAATTGGCTCAACGAACCACTAAATAACCTTACGTGGCACGGTTGACCCTTGTTAACCATTGAATCCATTTTTCATCGTCAACAATTTGGCGCTATAAGGAGGGCTGTATTGCATTCCTCTAAGGAAACCTTGACATGGATCCGACCAACTCGAAAAAGGAATGCAGCTCGCAGCAAGCAATACCATTGGAGAACCCATTTTCTCCAATAAGGCAAACACCCCTCGGGTTTGTCATACCCGATAGCATGCTTACGGCGTCCCGGCCTCCTCCTATAATGCCGCCTACGAAGATATTTGCTTGGGACGCAGACCAAGCCGAATATCACTTTCAGAAACTGATGGAGATAGTGGGGAGCAAGCTCACCCCTCTCGGAGAGAGGTATGGAGGAAGCACGGGACCTAGCAAGGAAATTGCCAAGGCCAAAGGGAAAGAACCTCTACCACTCCCGGAACTCTTCAAGAGCGAGTTGTCTTCACAGAGTGCCAGTAGCTTACAGACAGAGGAAGACTCGCCTCGACGAGAGGAAAAGCACCACCGAGAAAGTAAAAGAAAAAGCTCCTCTGTCAAACGGCCAAGGACGGCAAACGAGAACGGCACTGACGCTATAGTAGCGAATCCAGTGGGGGTCTAACAAACTCCGCGCGAAGTCACCAAACAAGCACCGACAGAGAATCGACTAACGGAAGGGAGTCCATGCTAAGAGAGATCCGACAGCTGAAAGAAGGACTCGAGCAAATGCAAAGAAGAGAACCTCTCTCCAAAGACTCGGCCCGCTGCTCTAGAGCAACGGCAAGTAAATTCACCACCTGGGTACTAGCGAAGAAATTTTCAAGGAGTTTTAAGATGCCCAGCATCAGCGAGTACAAGGAAGACAGAGACCCAGTCAAACATATATCCCAGTTCACCACCCTCATGGGTACCAAAACTAGGGATGATCGGCTATTATGCCAGGCTTTTCCGACCACTTTTGGAGACCTCGCCGGAAGCTAGTTCCGCCAACTTCCTCCGCACAGTATCGACAATTTCGAGCAATTCATTCACACCTTTTCTCGGCAATTCATGGGAAGCGTACAACGGAAGAAGTCCTTATCCCACCTATCTTCGATAAAACAGGGGAAGGGAGAATCCATCAGAACCTTTTTATCTCTCTTCAACAGGGAAGCTGTCTAAGTAGAAGATTTTAATGACGCAGCCGCTATAAACATATTCACCAATGGGCTGCAGAGCGGGGCTTTTTCGTTTCAACTGAGGAAACAAAAACCAAAAACCTATCTAGAAATGGTCGAAGTAGCCGCCGACTATGCCCGCACCGAAGAAGAGGAAGTGGCCCAAGGGGGTACTTGGTGCATGGAATGCGGCCTGATGATCCTAGCCGCCTAAAAAACCACCATAACAAGGGAGATAACGACTTTTTCAGGGGGAAGGCCGTTAGAGATTACCGCCGAGATGTCCGAAATCGACCAAGAGACACTGGATGGCCAGAAGGGAAATTTGATTGATACACGCTTCTAACGCTGGGGCGAGAAGAAATTATGTCAGTAGCGCAGAGCAAGGGGATAGTAACTTGCCCCGGGAAAATGACCTCAGCACCGCAAAAGAGAGACAAATACAAATATTGTCGCTTTCACCGGGACCACGACCACGACACTTCCAAGTGTTTTTAACTCAAAGATCACATTGAGAACTTGATCAGAGATAGCCATCTGAAAGAATTCATAGTAAAGAAAGACAGCAACAATGCCCAACGCCCTGCGAGAGGAGCAACTAACCAAAGATAGGAGTGTTCACGGGGACCTGCTAGGCAGAACGTCCCCCGAAGCCCTAAGAGATCAGACGAGCAGTCAGAAAGCCTAAAGGTCAGCCCCATCAACACCATACATAGCGGTCCTGGAACGGGCGTTAGTAATACGGAGAGGAAGTCGGAAATCCGAGAAGTGGCCAGACAAGGCAATTCCCTGGGGGTAAACCTGTTGCAAAGGGTTGACAAGAAGCTGCGAGAAGGATGGGATCCTATCTCATTTACTGTGGAAGACGGAGCCGGAGTCTACGCCAAACCAAACGATGCGATCGTCATAGAACTGCAAATCACGCATAGGAATGTACGAAGAATCATGATAGATAATGGAAGCTCCGCCAACATCCTCCATATCTCGGTTTTTGATCAGTTAGGACTCCAACATAAGGACTTGGAACCTTTCAACACCCCTCTCCGAGCTTTCGGTGGGTCAACGATTAGGCCATGAGGAACGGTGATGCTCCCGGTCCGGATCGGAACAAAGCCCTGTAGAAAAACCATCCTACTAGAATTCATAGTCGTAGATATACCCAACTGGCACTACAACGTGCTGTTAGGAAGACCTTTCCTCAACAAGACAAGGGCGATAACTGCCACCTACTGCCTCAAAGTCAAGTTTCCCACGAAGAATGGGGTAAGAGAGATAAGCGATTGTTAAGAAATAGCCCCGCAAACTAACCTATCCGCCTTCAAGGGAAAAGGAAAAGTAAGAACCATTCAAATGGAAGAGGGCCCATGAAGAAAGGGGGAATCATCAACCGATATGACGCATGATATAAAAAATGTATGCCCTCCATAGGAGGAAAAGATTATGTACGTCAATTTTTTTGGTTTTTATGAATGAATTGTTATCAGCATCCAATGTATGTTTTAAAAATCAAAATCAAGTCCAAGAAAAATGAATCCAAAAAACTCTCTAGCAAAGACTTAGTCGCGGCGAAAATGCCAAAAACCAAAATCAAATCCGAGAAAAGTTATCTGAAAAACTCTCTCGTAAAGACTTGATCACGACGAGAACGCCAAAGTTAAAATTGAGTCCGAGAAAAGTTAATCCAAAAACTCTTTCACAAAGAGTCAGTCACGGCGAAAACGTCAAAAACCAAAATCAAGTCCGAGAAAAGTTATCTAAAAAACTCTCTCGCAAACACTTGGTCACGGCGAGAACGCCAAAGTTAAAATCAAGTCTGAGAAAAGTTAATCCAAAAAACTCTCTTGCAAAGACTTGGTCGCGGTGAAAACGCCAAAAATTAAAATTAAGTCGGAGAAAAGTTATCTGAAAAACTCTCTCGCAAAGACTTGGTCACGGCGAGAACGCCAAAGTTAAAATCAAGTCCAAGAAACGTTAATCCAAAAAACTCTCTCGCAAAGACTTGGTCGCGGCGAAAACGACAAAAATCAAAATCAAGTCGGAGGAAAGTTATCTGAAATATTCTCTAGCAAAGACTTGGTCATAGCGAGAACGCCAAAGTTAAAATAGAGTCTGAGAAAAGTTAATTTAAAAAAAAAAACTCTGTCGTAAAAACTTGGTCACGGCGAAAACATCAGGGTCGAAATCTAGTCCGAAGAAAGTTAACTAAAAACCCTCTCAATAAAAACTTAGTCACGCGATGGTACTATATGATGAAAACTTATCTAGCACAAAGGCGAGGCAACCTGCTGATTCGAAGGGATAACTTTGAAAATTCATAACGTGTGAACGGCTAGGTTTCGGGAGGCCTGTGAGTAGGTCTTTTCAAAGTTCATGATCTTATCTTCAACGTTGATGCTGGAATCAGATCCATTGGAGGCCACACGGGGATGATATGGTTGGTTATTTCAAAGTATCCAGAAGCTGTCTTACTTTGACAATTGTTGTCTTACTTTGACAATTGTGTTCTCTTTGATGAAGACTTATCTAGCACAAAGGCGAGGCAACCTGCTGATTCGAAGGGATAACTTTGGAAATTTATAACGTGTGAACGGCTAGGTTTTTAGAGGCGTGTGAGTAGGTCTTTTTAAAGTTCATGATCTTATCTTCAACTTTGATGTTGGAATCAGATCCATTGGAGGCCACACGAGGAAGATATGGTTGGTTATTTTAAAGTATCCAGAAGCTGTCTTACTTTGACAATTGTGTTATCTTCCTTTGACATTTGTATTGCACGTTTTTATTGAGTTCAAACCTTTCTAGTCAACAAAATCACACCTTGCTTTACTTATTTTCGTTTCCTATGCTTGGAGGGTTGTTCCAAGACATTTCATTTTCTATTTAAAATAATTTATAAGTCATTTAATAAAGGCAGAGATGAAATTCAATATAGAAATGTGAGTTTAAGTCTCTCTTGGGTTCTTTGAAGAACCTACGAACTTATCAGATTACTCTGTGGCGTTCGTACCTTGACTTATCAATCAAGTTTGCAATCCTTAATTGTGGCGTCCTCCTAATACCAAGGTTCGCACCTTCTCTATAGGTGTTGGGTCGCGGTTTCCATCCTAAACGTGAAAGTAGAACGGTCCTAGGCAGTAACATTGTTACGGGTTTCGTCACAAGTTGGCGGGGTTCGTATCATTTGGTATCAGAGCTGGTTACGGGTTTCATCACAAGTTGACGGGGTTCGTATCATTTGGTATCAGAGGCAAGGCTCTAGTCTCGGGTTTATTCTATCCTTATGTTTTTGTTTTCTATTCAAATCCATCATATATTGTTGTTCGTTTGTAGTTCGTATCATTCGTTATCATTTCATGTGTAATTCGTATTGTTTCACATCAATAAGTGATGACCTTGATTTGAGGACAAATCCTTTTCAAGAGGAGGGGAATGATGAAGACTTATCTAGCACAAAGGCGAGGCAACCTGCTGATTCGAAGGGATAACTTTGGAAATTCATAACGTGTGAACGGCTAGGTTTTTGGAGGCGTGTGAGTAGGTCTTTTTAAAGTTCATGATCTTATCTTCAACTTTGATGTTGGAATCAGATCCATTGGAGGCCACACGAGGAAGATATGGTTGGTTATTTTAAAGTATCCAGAAGCTGTCTTACTTTGACAATTGTGTTATCTTCCTTTGACATTTGTATTGCACGTTTTTATTGAGTTCAAACCTTTCTAGTCAACAAAATCACACCTTGCTTTACTTATTTTCGTTTCCCATGCTTGGAGGGTTGTTCCAAGACATTTCATTTTCTATTTAAACTCATTTGTAAGTCATTTTATGAAACCATTGATCATTAATACAAAAACTGAGTGAAATTTCGTTTCACCTACTTGTTCTTGATAGAACTACTGAACTTATCAAAGGAAGGCTTCCTTTGTGACGTTCTTGAGTGTTTATACTTCCGGGTTCGTGGATTGAGTATTCATCGGGTCTAGAAGGTTGAAGAATCTGATTTTTGGGAGTTCTTGGGTGTAAAACAAATTGAGTGTGGGTTTGGGGGTTATATAACCTTACGGGTTCACATCATTTGGTATCAGAGATGGTTCCGGGTTTCGTCACAAGTTGGCGGGGTTCGTATCATTTGGTATCAGAGCCACGGCTCTAGTCTCGGGTTTATTCTATCCTTATGTTTTTGTTTTCTATTCAAATCCATCGTATATTGTTGTTCGTTTGTAGTTCGTATCATTCGTTATCATTTCATTTGTAATTCGTATTGTTTCACATCAATAAGTGATGACCTTGATTTGAGGACAAATCCTTTTCAAGAGGAGGGGAATGATGAAGACTTATCTAGCACAAAGGCGAGGCAACCTGCTGATTCGAAGGGATAACTTTGGAAATTCATAACGTGTGAACGGCTAGGTTTCGGGAGGCCTGTGAGTAGGTCTTTTCAAAGTTCATGATCTTATCTTCAACGTTGATGCTGGAATCAGATCCATTGGAGGCCACACGGGGATGATATGGTTGGTTATTTCAAAGTATCCAGAAGCTGTCTTACTTTGACAATTGTTGTCTTACTTTGACAATTGTGTTCTCTTCCTTTGATAATTGTGTTGCACGTTTTTATTGAGTTCAAAGCTTCCTAGTCAACAAAATCACACCATCCTTTACTTATTTTCGTTTCCTATGATTGGAGGGTTGTTCCAAGACATTTCATTTTCTATTTAAACTCATTTGTAAGTCATTTAATAAAGGCAGAGATGAATTTCAATATAGAAATGTGAGTTTAAGTCTCTCTTGGGTTCTTTGAAGAACCTACGAACTTATCAGATTACTCTGTGATGTTCGTACCTTGACTTATCAATCAAGTTTGCCATCCTTGATTGTGGCGTCCTCCTAATACCAAGGTTCGCACCTTCTCTATAGGTGTTGGGTCGCGGTTTCCATCCTAAACCTGAAAGTAGAACGGTCCTAGGCAGTAACATTGTTACGGGTTTCGTCACAAGTTGACGGGGTTCGTATCACTATATCGCCACATATACGATCAGTCACGGAATCACCTTAGAGGTCCGACACGCGTAACTCAAGGAGAAGTAATGCAGATATTAAGGAATGAACTAGCAGATTCATTTTCCATACTCATACATTCAATCATCAACAAAATACCACTAACAAGTCTAAAGCTCATAGATAGATCAAACGCGAGAAAATTCGATTGAACTGAATGCTATTAACTAATACAAAATGCTATTAACTAATTACAAGACTACGAAAGATTAGAGGAGCCAGGATCAGTAGTACTCTTTCTTCTCTTCGCTAGCTCAATCAAGCTAAGTTGGTCGTCAGCATCGGAATCAGGCAAATCTTCCTTATCACTAACGTTAAAATCGTCTTCACCATCCGAAAGGAGATAGTCAAAATTGGGATCAGCACTAATATCCACCCTCGAGCCAAGAATATGGAAGTAAACTCCGTACTACCATAAACTTTGGGACGACCAGTTTAATCCGGTATCTCCATGTGCATATCTAGGACGGGCAGTGTAGTCCTCAGAAATCGCTCGGGGACACGGGGCACTACAACCTGCAAAGAGAGAACACACGTGACCCGCAGGACGTTTGGGACACCGGGGTGGTGCCGGCCAAAGTCACTCCGACGGTCAAGTTAGCGAGTGCTAGTAAAAGTGTAATGTTTGTAAATGGATATGAGTAAGGAATACTTCCTGCTATCTTCACGGTTGGGGTTTTTCTGATCAAAGGAGGGTGTAAGGTTGGAGGGTGATCGAAGAAGTTCAACAATGGCCGTAGGGTGTGGCTTTTTCTTCGTAATCTCCTTCCCTTAGTTTTTCGGCCGTCCTCCTTTTATGAGGGATTATCTTCCTCTTTATAGGAGACTGATGCTTCTTCTTTTTGAGGGATCTCATCATTCTCTCTTATCTGTCTTCCACCAAGAAAGCATCCGGGTGCTTCTTTTGATTGGGCTGCCATCAAGTGTCATTATGACTTTGTAGGACCTGTTTCAAAGTAGATCACGATCTGGTCTCCCTCGGAGCGACGGAGATGCTATGTCGTACGACATGTAGGTTTCTTATCAATCTGGACCATGATTGGGTGATGTAGCACGGTCGTACTACATAAATGCTTCATGTCGTGCGACATAGTCTTCGGACTAATACGTCGTCGTACTACATGAGTGCTTCATGTCGTGTGACAAGATCTTCGAACTAGTACGTCGTCGTACTACATGAGTGCTTCATGTCGTGCGACAAGATCTTCGAACTAGTACGTCTATATGATGGTGCTTCATGTCGTGCAACTTGATCTTCATGCTGAGCCACCGTCGTACTACATGAGAGTGTAGTCCCACTTTTAGCTATGGGCTTTGTCTTTGGGCTATACTTTGGGCCAGACATATTTTGGCTACTACAGTTTGCCCCCAAACGCATTGGATTTAAAAAAAGCCAAGGGGTTTGTGTCGTACGACATGTAGACATGGATATGTATATGTGAATTCTAAGGCTGGTTCGACATTGTCGCACGACTCTGTCCTTCTGAGAGAGTGTATCAGTGTTTGTGAGTGGATGACAACGCGTAAGTTCTGCCATTTGTCGTGCGACAATGTTACTTAGAGAAGGGGCGGTTGGTCTTCAAATGACTTCTCGATATCCGTGCCGAAATAAATGCAGTCTTTATGGGCAGCGTGCATGCCTGGCTCATGATAGGTTATGGGAGTATGTGTCCAATGAGAAGCTGACACGTCAGCAATGCTTTCTTTTAATTGCCGCCCTTTCCTTTTCTTCTTCATTTTCAATTTCTAGCTTTCTCTCTCATTTTCTTTCTCTCTCTAGGAACCAGTCGCCTGTGCAAGCTCCTCCGGTGTTTTTTGATCATTTTTTCGACATTTTTCACGCGTATTCCGGCGAAGTAGTGGTTATTTTGCTCCATTTGGTAAGTTTTTCTTGTTTTTGCAATATTTGATGTCTCTTTTTTGCGTTTATCATTTTCTGGGTATTTTTTCGTGTTTCTTCAAATAGTTCTTGAGAAGAGTTTTTAAAAAATATGGTTTTAGATCCAAAAAATAGAGCTTAGGTCAATATACAACCTGTTTGTAGAGTCTAGGTCGCACGACGGTAGCCAAGACGTATAGGTCGCACGACATTCTTAACAGTCTTGGGAGCTGATACTAGGTCGTGCAAGGTCTTTGGTTTAGGTTATAAATTACTAACCGTGGCTACTGTCGTTCGACTTGTAGGTCTTGATGTCGAGTCGAGGTGACGAGAGTCCTCCCAGTACCTCTGGGCGCGGATACGACGATCCCATAGATCTGTCGTACGACTCGTGGGGAGAGTCAGAGGCAGCGAGTGCTGAGGTGACAGTGGCGTCGTACGACACTGTGACTGTCTCTTTCGCGGGTACATCACGCGTGGCGGACGACATTCCCATGGGGATTCCATTAGTCGAACTACCGGGCGACGCAGCTGGCCCATGTCCAATGGGACCTAGTAGGCCGCTGGGTTTGCTATTAAATAACCCAGCAAGCGTGCTAACTGAGGACGACATCATGCGCCTTCGGTTTAGCTACGGCATACCTGATGGTGTCGCACTGAGGGCGCCGTATAAGGAGGAGAGGCTAGATTGGGACGTCCCAGGATGGACCTGCCTGTACGAGTTTCCGTTCCAGCGGGTAGGATTCAGGTTGCCCATAGTTGGGCTACTGAGGAAGGTGCTCGATCACTTCGAGCTTGCCCCAGGGCAGCTGATGCCCAACAGCTGGAGGATCCTGCTGGCGCTGGATCTGTTATGTACGAGGGAAGGGATAGTCTTCGAGCTCCCTGACCTTTTCTACTCGTACACCGTGCGGGAGCACGACACAGAAAAGGGTCGTTACAACTTGAACCTGCGACCCAACAGAACACACCTGATCACGGAGCTGACGACGAATGACAGGCTGTGGAAGGACAAGTATTTCTTTGCGAGGGGCCTGCTTGTCGATTGGCCTCTTGGGGATACCGTCGTTCGTGCGACCTGGTCTAAGACTGGTGGGTATTTATTTTAGTAGCGTCGTGCGACTGTATTTGCTATTGTTTTCATTAACTCCTTTTATTTGTCTTTGTAGTGAACACAGGAGCGCATCAAGCTGTTGTTGGGTTGACGTGCATGACGCGTACAGAGAAGGTGCTGTCGTACGACGTCAAGGAGAGGAGTTGGAGGAGTATTTTGGCAGAGGAAAATCTGCGGCCGAGTCACCTCTGGAAGTTTAGCGTAATAAACGAGCCAGGTACCCCCTACCCCGCCTTCAAAAATTTAGTGGAGTTTGTCAGAGTCAGGCATTGTGTCGAGCGACTGTACGGCACACGATTTCTGACTCCCATCTCATACGTCGAGCGACGATTTGCAGTTGACATCATGGCTGGAGAGATTGCCGCGCCTGCTGCTGACGACGCCATGAGGAGACTGATGGAGAAGAGGAAGGGGAAGAAAAAGGCTGAGTCGAGCGACCAAGCGGCCTCCACTCCTCCATCTCCTCCATCTAGTCGAGCCAAGGCCTCCCAAGATGCTTCTTCTGCTGGGAAGAAAAGGAGGAGGGAGGATTCGACATCGGCTGTCGATGCGTCGGTCGACCTGGTCTTCCCGCAGGATGCCTCTGCGTATTCTGATGTCGGGTCGATCCTTCCACTGGTCGAACGGCTGTTGCTACCTGAGGATAAGAGTCGTCTCAGGGAGATGGGTCTTTCCCAAGCTGCCGACTGGGGCCTAGGCCACCTCTTCCAGGTATGGTCGTACGACTGATGCCTCTTGTATTTTAATTTTTGCATTTTTTAGATTTGTTCTAACTTGTTTTACTTATTTTTTGTAGGCTCTCCAGTCGCACGTGCACTTAAAAGAATAACTTGGCTCTGCCCTCAAGAAGGTAAAAGAGCTGAAGTTGAGCAACCAAAGTTTGAAGCAGGAGAATGACAACTTAAAAGCTTCAAACTTGGAAGAAAAAAAGACAGCTCTTGAGGCGTCGGGTCGTGTAGTTGAGGCCACACTTGAGCTGAATAAATTGAAGTCGACTGTCGACTCGCTACAAGCCAAGCTGAAGGCCAAGGAGGCTGACTACGACGCTTTGTACGACAAGGCGGAGGACAATGTTCTTAATGCTGTCATCAAGACCCGTGCAGACCTAATGAGGGAGTATCGAGACGGTCGTGCGACGGAGTGGAAGGTTGAGAACTGGATCGCTGATCACGAGGAGCTGACGCGTTCTGATGATGAAGCTGACGCGAAAGATGCGGGAGATACAGTTGTCCTTCCTCCTCCAGAAGGCTTGGCAGTCGTGGCTTTGGCTGCTCAGCCTGCTGGAGAGTCTGATGGTTTTGCCCCATAAGGGGTTGTAACTTTTGTACTTTTAATTTTTATATTTTGTTAAATGATTTCGTTTTAATATATATTTTAATTTTGGAATTTGTCTTCGTGTATGACTATATTCTTTTAAAATTATACGATGGTGGTGTGACTATATTTTGCCTTTGCGTCTACGTCCTTGAGTGTTGGTCGTACGGCCATGGGAGATGGTGACCTTTTTGAGAGTATGTCATGGTTCGTGACCTTGAATGTGGGTCGTGTGACCGTTTTGCAGATGGAGAGTCCATGACCTTGAATGCGGGTCATGTGATCGTGTGGAGATGGAGAGTCCATGACCTTGAATGCGGGTCATGTGATCGTGTGGAGATGGAGAGTCCATGACCTTGAATGCGGGTCATGTGATCGTGTGGAGATGGAGACCGTGAATGTAGGTCGCGGTCCATGACCTTGAGTGCGGGTCGTGTGACCGAGTTTTGTTGTAGATTTTGTTGTTTATGATATTGAATTGCCCCAGTTGGAGTGTGTAACTGCTCAGTTGCACACTACAACTTTTGATGTAGTTTAAGATAGACTGTGCAATGTTGATGTTGAGTGATAAAATTCGAAATATATTTCTAAAACTGATATTGTTTTAGATGGCACGCGTTCCAACTGTTGCCGATTTCCATGCCATCTGTACATTGTAGTTTATGGGCTCCATGTCCAAATGCACTGGTGATTTGATATGGTCCCTCCCATGTAGGGCCGAGTTTGCCTGCTCCTTTTTCTTTCGTATTTTGGAAGACACGGCGAAGGACCCAATCTCCAATACGGAATGACTTAAGTCGAATGTTTCTGTTATAATGGCGGGCGACTCTTTGTTGGTATACGGCCAATCTGATTGCGGCCTTGTCGCGACGCTCGTCAATTGTGTCAAGTTCGCTCAGCAACTCTCTGTTGTTCGTTTCTTCTGTTGCGTGTCGTATCCCATAAGAAGGGTAGTCAGCCTCTGTTGCTATGACGGCCTCTGAGCCGTAAGATAGAGAGAATGGTGTTTCGCCCGTGGACGTCCTGACCGTCGTGCGGTAAGACCATAGCACACCTTGTAACTCGTCGGCCCACTTCCCTTTGTATTGGTCAAGTCGCTTCTTAAGGGTGGACATGATTGTCTTGTTAGTGGATTCTGCTTGTCCGTTAGCTTGAGGGTATCTTGGGCTTGAATAACTTAGTTTGATGCTCCATTTGTTGCAGAAGTCTTGGAAATCGTACGAAATGAATTGTGAGCCATTGTCGGTGACTATTTCCTTTGGAACTCCGTAGCGGCATATGACATTCTTCCAAATGAAGCTTTTGACCTCAGAGTCTTTGATTCTCACGTATGACTCGGCTTCAACCCACTTTGTAAAGTAGTCGGTCACGGCTAACATGTAGACCTTGCCCCCTGTAGCGATGGGCAACTTCCCTACTATGTCCATGCCCCACTTCATGAAGGGCCATGGTGCTGAAATGGGGTGGAGTCTTTCCGGGTGTTGATGTGAAATGTGGGCGAAGCGTTGGCATGGGTCGCACCTTTTGACGAGGTCATGCGACTCGGACCGCATTGTGGGCCAGTAGTACCCGGCTGTGATTGCTCTATTGGCCAGGCTTCTCCCGGCCGAGTGATTCCCGCATTGCCCCTCGTGTAAGTCCTTGAGTACTTGCTGAGCTTCGACTGGGTCGAGACATTTAAGGTAGGGCCCGGAGTAGGATCGCTTGTAGAGTTGACCCTCTATTATAGAAAATCGGGCGGCCTTGATCTTAATTCTTCGTGCTTCTACTTTGTCAGATGGGAGGGCGTCGTCTCTCAAGTAGTCGTAAATCGGGGTGACCCAAGTTGGCTCGTCCGAAATTAGTTTGATTTCGAGCTTTGTTGGCTTCCATACAGCTGGCCATTGGACAAACACCATGGGGATGGTTCGTTCAATCGTGGTATCTAGTGCGGACCCAAGATTGGCGAGTGCATCAGCATGTGCGTTTGCAGATCTTGGTATTTGGTCGATGTCGAATGACTCGAATGAAGCTAGTAGCTCCTTTGCCAAGATTAAGTAGGCCGACATTTTCAAGTCCCGAGCTTGATAAGACCCTTGCAATTGTTTCACAATTAATTGGGAGTCACTGCGTACCTTTATTCGCTCGACGCGTAAGTCTTTTGCCAAGGTGAGCCCGGCTATGAGGGCTTCGTACTCGGCTTCGTTGTTGGTGGTCTTGAATCCACATCGGATGGATCTCTCGACGATGTGCCCCGCAGGGGAGGCAAGTACTATTCCTAACCCGCTGCCTCTAGCGTTACTTGATCCGTCAACTGCTAAACTCCACTCCTCCCTTGGTGTGTCGTGCGACATGGTGCAAAGTTCTTCCTCTGCTCGTTGTAGAATCCCGGGCGTGAAGTCTGCAATGAAATCTGCCAGTACTTGCGACTTGATCGCCGTGCGAGGTTGGTAGTTGACGTCGTACTCGCTCAGCTCCACGGCCCATTTCATTAGGCGGCCGGATAGTTCGGGTTTATGTAGGACACTTTTCAAGGGGAATGCAGTGAGTACACTAATAGTGTGGCATTGGAAGTACGGCCTTAATTTCCTTGCGGCTGTGACTAGTGCGAGGGCCAATTTCTCAAGTTGGGTGTACCTTGTCTCTGCGTCGAGTAGGGTCTTGCTGATGTAGTATACGGGGAGTTGTTTGCCATCCTCCTCCCTTATTAGTACCGCGCTAACGGCCGTTTCGGATACAGCGAGGTAGAGCAGGAGGGTCTCTCCTTCCTTAGGTTTGGACAGGAGAGGCGGGTTTGCTAGATATCTTTTTATATTTTGGAAGGTGTCCTCGCTTGTTTGATTCCAATCGAATGACTTGCTCTTTCTTAGAGCATCGAAGAAAGGCTTACATTTTTCGGACGATTTTGAAATGAATCGGTGGAGGGCCGCGAGCCGTCCGGTTAGCTTTTGTACGTCTTTGATGCTTTTGGGGGACCTTAAATCCATGATGGATCGGAGTTGATCCGTGTTGGCCTCGACGCCCCTCTTGGTTACTAAATAGCCAAGGAACGTCCCTGATGAAACTCCGAAGGAACATTTGGTTGGATTAAGCTTCATCCCGTACTTGTCAATGATGTCGAACGACTGTCGGAGGTGGTCGAGGTGTTGGTCTGCTACTAATGATTTTACCAGCATGTCGTCGATATAGACCTCCATAGTCTGTCCAAGCATGGTTGCGAACATTTTGTTGACTAATCTTTGGTAGGTTGCCCCAGCGTTCTTGAGGCCGAACGGCATCACTTTGTAGCAAAAAATGCCGCGCTCCGTGATGAAGGAAGTCTTCTCTTGGTCGTCCGGATGCATAAGGATTTGGTTGTAACCGGAGAATGCATCCATGAAGCTTAATAGTTCGTGGCCTGCTGTAGCGTCCACCATCATGTCGATGTGTGGAAGAGGGAAGGAATCTTTTGGACAAGCTTTGTTGAGGTCTGTGAAGTCGATGCAAACTCGCCACTTCCCATTCTTTTTCTTCACTACTACTACGTTTGCGAGCCACTCTGGGTAATTTACTTCTCTCACCGAGCCAATGTCAATTAGCTTTTGGATTTCTTCATTTATAACTTTGTTGCGCTCGGGCGCGAACTTCCTTCTTTTTTGTTTCACAGGTGGGTGATTCGGGTCTACTTGCAACCTATGCACTAGGACTTCCGGGCTAATGCCGATCATGTCTGCGTGCGACCATGCGAAGCTGTCGTGTCGTGCTGTCAAGAAGCTGAGTAGCTTTGCCCGGATATTTTGTGGAAGGCGGGATCCGATACTAACTTTGTGGTCTGGGAAATTTGGATGTATGGACACTTCGTCGAGTTCTTCCATATCTGGTCCGTCTTTGTTGGTGGTCGAGGTGTTCTCACTCTGTAATTGCTGTAAGTCGGACGGCCTGCCTTTAAGAGTGTTCTGGTAGCAGTCACGCGAGGTCTTTTGCTGCCCTCGGATCTCGTGGACTCCCCACCTGGTAGGGAAACGGATGACCTGATGATACGTTGAGGGGACTGCCCTCATCTCATGAATCCACGGGCGACCCATGATTATGTTGTAGGACGACGGACAGTCCAAGAGGAGGAAACGAGTGTTCAAGTTGACACCTTCCGCGTAAACGGGAAGGGTGATCTCTCCCAGAGTGTTCTTGTGTTCTCCACTAAATCCTACGAGCATTGTGAAGCGACGTACGATGTTACACTCATCAATATGCATCTCTTTTAGTGCGCCGAGGAAGAGTACATTTGTTGAGCTTCCATTGTCCACTAGGATCCGTCTGATCAAACAATTAGCCACCGTCAGTGAGATGACTAGTGCGTCGTGGTGGGGATTGAATAAGTCCATATGCTCATCGCTGCTGAAACTGATTGGATAGTTATACGTAGGATCTGCCGTACTAGTTCGTTGGACGTCCGTACGACCGGCTTGCCGCGAGTGGCGCTTTGCCTCCGAGTAGGTTACTCCATTCACTTCTGATCCGCCAGAGATGACATTCACGGTTCTCTCATGTTTGGGAGGCTCCGGTGGAGGGACTGAAACAATATCGCGCGACCTATCTTTGTTCACCAAAGTCTGCTTACCCCTGTCAGTCAGGAATTCTTTAAGGTGACCCTTCTTGAGTAGTTCGGCCACCTCCAATCGTAGTGCCACACAATACTCAGTTCGATGGCCGTGGTCGCCGTGAAATTCGCACCATTTGGAGTTGTCTCTTTGATCAGGCGGGCTCATCATTTTATCTGGCCACCGAACTGATCTACCCAATCCTTTGAGTATGACGACTACCTCTGCCGGCCTGATGTTCAAATTATATTCTGGCGTTATATTCTTTGGTCGGATGAACGGCCTTGGTGGTCTGTCTTCGCGCCGTCGCTCGTACCTCATATGGCCGTCCCTTCGGGGTATTGTTGGGTATGGCCCGCTATGTCGGTTGATGATTCGTGGTTCGACCATCCTCTCCGACTTATCTTCCTTGTAGTTCGCTCTATTAGGTTTGTAGTTTACTTCGTCGTCTTCCCATTTTATCTGTGCCCATGCCTTGGCTAGGACGTCTTCCATGGTTTTACAAGGGTACTTGGTGAGCTCCTTGTATAGGTCGGAATCATAGAGCAGACCCTTGCGGAAGGCTGATACGGCTGTCGCCTGGTTGCAATGAGGGATGGACACTTTTTCATGGTTGAAACGGCCAACAAAGTCACGTAGGCGTTCATTCCTCCTTTGGCTGACTGTGTAAAGGTCGTCGGATTGTTTTTCTAACTT
Source organism: Xanthoceras sorbifolium (assembly GCA_003430845.1). Taxonomy (NCBI): domain Eukaryota; kingdom Viridiplantae; phylum Streptophyta; class Magnoliopsida; order Sapindales; family Sapindaceae; genus Xanthoceras; species Xanthoceras sorbifolium. Next base: position 30,039,121 of record CM010616.1, read on the forward strand.
CCGACTACTAGCGAACTGCTCTACGAAGGTGTCAGTGAGTTGAGCAAAAGAGTTGATGGAAACATTGGGAAGGTTGGTGTACCATTGTAGGGCAGGTCCTACGAGGCTTGAACCGAAACCTTTGCACATACATGCTTCCCTAAGGTCACGCGGGATGGCGGCTGTGAACATCCGTTGTCGATACTGCGCAATGTGGTCGTCGGGATCCGTCGTACCGTCGTACTGCTTCATACCTGGAAAGTTGAACTTCCTTGGCATCTTCACCAATGCTATTGTGTCGACGAAGGGAGAGTCGGCAAAACTATTGGCCGCACTTTTCTTTATAGGAGTGGGCATTCCCGGAATGCGTTGGATGAGTGCTTCCATCTCTGTGAACCTTCGTGCCAAGTCTCGGTTGGCCAAGGTCGGCTCGGCGCTCACTCGGTTTGGGTCTGACGGCGCTGAATGCGAAGGGCCGGATGACGTTCCTTGTAGCGGGATGGTTGGTTGGGTTGAGCCGACGTTGCCATTGGGAGTGGATATAGGTGGCACTCCTTGTGTAGCTCTTGCCACGTCGTCTGATCGATGTCCTCCCATCCCATTTGGTATATTCTCTGCCGTATGTCGTGCGACGATATGGGGTCCACTCGTAACTCGAATGTTGGGCTCTGAGCCTACGTGGGTTGGATCGAGGTCTCTAGCGGTAGTACCATGTTCGTCCGGGCGGACTGGCGCGTAATAAGTAGCGTGAGCGGCTTGCTCGAATGGCACGGGTTGGGACGTCGAAGCGTCTCCAAATGGTCGTACGGCAGTGAGCGAACTGATCCTATTCTGCAATTCTTGGTTCTCTGCCAACACTCGTTGATTCTCTTGTTCGAGTGCTTGGAGCCTTTGGGTATTCTCTTGCATTTGGGATATGAGGAGTTGTACCCTAACTTCCATCGCATCGTGATGAAAATCGTCAAATGACATAGTCGGAGTTGCCGCGTTCTACCTTAGCTTGCTTATAGATTGTCGGGCCCCACGGTGGGCGCCAAATTGTAGTCCTCAGAAATCGCTCGGGGACACGGGGCACTACAACCTGCAAAGAGAGAACACACGTGACCCGCAGGACGTTTGGGACACCGGGATGGTGCCGGCCAAAGTCACTCCGACGGTCAAGTTAGCGAGTGCTAGTAAAAGTGTAATGTTTGTAAATGGATATGAGTAAGGAATACTTCCTGCTATCTTCACGGTTGGGGTTTTTCTGATCAAAGGGGGGTGTAAGGTTGGAGGGTGATCGAAGAAGTTCAACAATGGTCGTAGGGTGTGGCTTTTTCTTCGTAATCTCCTTCCCTTAGTTTTTCGGCCGTCCTCCTTTTATGAGGGATTATCTTCCTCTTTATAGGAGACTGATGCTTCTTCTTTTTGAGGGATCTCATCATTCTCTCTTATCTGTCTTCCACCAAGAAAGCATCCGGGTGCTTCTTTTGATTGGGCTGCCATCAAGTGTTATTATGACTTTGTAGGACCTGTTTCAAAGTAGATCACGATCTGGTCTCCCTCGGAGCGACGGAGATGCTATGTCGTACGACATGTAGGTTTCTTATCAATCTGGACCATGATTGGGTGATGTAGCACGGTCGTACTACATAAATGCTTCATGTCGTGCGACATAGTCTTCGGACTAATACGTCGTCGTACTACATGAGTGCTTCATGTCGTGTGACAAGATCTTCGAACTAGTACGTCGTCGTACTACATGAGTGCTTCATGTCGTGCGACAAGATCTTCGAACTAGTACGTCTATATGATGGTGCTTCATGTCGTGCGACTTGATCTTCATGCTGAGCCACCGTCGTACTACATGAGAGTGTAGTCCCACTTTTAGCTATGGGCTTTGTCTTTGGGCTATACTTTGGGCCAGACATATTTTGGCTACTACAGGCAGTCTATGGCACTGGCAATGGGCCCGCTATATCTTCCTAGGTTGCTGAAGGTCCTCCTTCCCTTTTTTGTCATTGCTCTCGATGGCGGATGCAACAAAACTCCGCATCTCAGGAGTAAGGCCGGAATCCACGACATCTCGGCACGCTTTTATGTCTTTCTTAAACTCTCTATGCATAAAAACATCGAAAGCAGGAGAAGCTTTATAGCGGTCCACGATCCTAAATTCTAGTTCAACCTTCGCACCCTCTAAAGTGGATTGAAGGGTATCAATTGCACTATCCAACTCAACAACCTTTCTTTCAGAACGGGCAAGCTCCTCCTTGACCATCGCTCAAGCAGCAACAGCCTTATCCCTCTTGGCAATTAAAACACTCACTTGACTCTCGAGATTATCAGCTCTCTCTTTTTGAGCCTTGCACTCCCAAATTGCTTCCCGATTAAATTCATAAGATTTCCTTTCTTCCTTAAGCGCCGAAAGGCGGTACTGAAGAACCTCATTATCCCATGCCATAGCGTCAAATTTCATTAAGAACTACAAAGACAAAAACAAAGAAAATCAGCGACGGAGAAACTTTTCTGAAAGATATAACAAAAACGAATTACGGAGCAAAAATTACCGAAGCTGAAATGCTAAAGAAAGATTGAAGCTGCCTCACAGCAGACCCCAGGAAACTATCTACCTCACCCTACATCTCCGAGCGACTATCCCCGCTCAACACTCGATGGAGTACAGCCTCCAAAGAAGGGGTTGAAGATGCGGGTACGTCGCCCTGCGAGCTGTCGGCGACTTCAACCAGCAGGACACCAGCCCCGGCAATCGTCCCACTCGCAGAGTTGGGGAGCTCGCCATCACCTCGAATAACCGGCTCCTTACCCTCTGCAGACGAATTGCGGAATTGAGTTTCTTCTTCGGGCTCCTCCCCACCAATATCTACGAAACAGCCGGGGTCCTCTCCTCAGGAATTACTGTCGGAACAGCATCGGAAACACCCCCAAGTGGAAGGGGCGTAAAAGTAAAAGAAGGAGCGGACGTATGGATCCTCAACTCACTGTTCATTCTCATCCGAGAAGGAAGGCGACCTGTAGGAACATGCTTAACCCGAACCTCAGAAGGATTCCCCTCCTTTAATCTCAAGTTAGGGTCATTAGGGCCACCAATCAGCCTAGCCCATTTACTAGGAGCCTCGGGGGTAAGAGAGGAAGCATCGGGGGTGAAAGCGGGAGCTTTGTCATTAACGACTAGAAGAGCGTCCGAGCCATCCCCCCGACCCTTGGCGGGGGTCGGAGTCCTCTCCCCGACAACGACGAAAGCCTTAACCGGAGAATGTTTTGCCCTCTCATCACCTCGACAACCTTCGCGGCGAGAGGTATACTCCAGGTTTTTCGAGTCCTTCACAAGCCGACCGCAGATAGGGTCATTCTCTTGAACTAACAAGAAAAGAGGATAATAAGTGATGGAATCGAGAAAGAAGAAGGCGAGAAAAAGGCAAAGGAAACACTTACTGAACGGTTAATGGGGGCAGTGAGATGTTGCCTGACAAAAAAATCAAAGGCATGTCGGGTGAGAGCAATGTCACAACAAAGGAGAACAAAGGACCTATCGTCAGCACGAGTTTTACAGCCCGCAGGATACGAGCAACCTTCTCGCTAGTCAATCTAGGACCCCCACTCCACGAGTCTGTCAAAGTCAAAATGGGTCACCTCCAACAATGAAAATGAAAAGCAAAACAAACAATAAAGGATAAAATGCGAAATACCTAGCCTCATAAAAAAGTGAGGGATGTACGCTTCTCGCAGGAATCTCACCCTGTCAGCTGAGACCTAGCACCCCCAATCCCCCTCGGTGAAAAACCAGGCCCCTTTCCAGAATTTGTTAGATGAGGGCAACCCCCAGATAACTCCTCTTTTCTTCTCGTTCGACGAATCCAAATTCCCGGAAAGCCTTTAACCATCTTCGCCGATAGGAAGCCACTTAGAAGGGGGCCAAGAGGCAAGGCAATGAGATCAAGGCTCGCTCGACGAGGGACGCAGCTGGTAGCAATACTTGATCTCGTTAGGAGTAGGGTCGGAGAAACCCAAAGATCGCCACAACGCGCACAGAGCCATCAACGACTTATAATCGTTGGGGGCGAGTTGAGCGGGAGCCAAACCAGCATCACTGAGGAATCTGGCGATGAAGGGTTGAAGGGGTAGTGTGACCCCGTAATTCAGCATGTAACCATATATAGCCACGGCTCCCTTCGGAGGATTCCATGCCGTCCTTTTCCCTGGAAGTGATAGTTTCACTTGGTTAGGAATCTCATAATACTCACGGTAATAATCCAAGTAGAAAGCTTCGATCACATTTCGTTCAGAGTTTAGGAAGCTGGGATGCAGCGTAGAAAATGTGCGCTGCTGAGATTTTTGAGCACTGACATCGTTAGGGTCCGGCCTTTGATCCTCATATCGAGAATTGCGTTTACCCATCACTACAACGAACGATGACTCACAACCACAACAAAAGACTTCTGATAAACAGCAAATATCAGCGAACCTTCAACGAATTTTCTCTCCAAGAACAGAATGCAAGTAACAAATGTGCAAAATCTCAAAGGAGGAAATAGCGAGTTTATTTATAGACCCAGTAAGGACACTCCGATGTCCAACAGACAGGAAACCTAAACGGTCCAAACAATGTTTCAAAAAACAAAGAGAAACGGTTGGCATTGCGCCTAAACCAATGAACAGAGGCCACGTTAACAAAAAAGGGAAGCAACCGCCCCTTGACGTTCAGGAGTAATAAAGCAGCGTTTCCTGAAATTCTGAAAGATTTAAATGCGCAAGGGAAACGATGGCCACGCGCTCCAAAAAATGAACTCCTAAAGTAAGCGTTCGTCATTCCTCTCAAACAGGTGCCACGTCACTAAAAAAGACCACTACTTAGATAGGATGTACCAATTTGGGGAATATGAGTAAGAGTTCAAAGAATTCGCCAAAGGACCACGGACCCATCTCTCAACAAAGATTAAACCTTCTCGCAAACAAGTTTCCTTGAAGGTTTAGGGGGTATTGTTGAGGGGTAATTCTGTGATTTAGTAAAACGTATACCCATGGATTGGTAAAATGCCGTAGTATCAACATCTACCAAGAAAACATCCCAGAAGCAAGAATCCACACAAGACTGCATACCATCTCCGTCCTCCCCTTCTCGCCGACTAATCCCCAAAGACGACGAGAAACTTCCCACTAGAATCATATTCTCGCCGCGCCTCTTCGTAAAACCAAAGCAAATTAGTTGACTAAGGAAGAAACACAGCAGGCGAGAAAAAGGCCTAACACTAGCACTAAACCATGATAGCACCTGCGACCGTTAAAATAACCAAGACCGCGCCAGCAGAGAGGGCAGACAAAGCCAGAAGATTGTCAGCATAGGCGACAGGCGAGTTAATTGCCCTGACAACGCTAGTTACCGTTTGAACAAGCCTTTTTGTCTTGTTTGAGGACAACTTCCCTAATAAAGCGGAGATTGCATGTTAAGGAAACCTGGCTCTGTCCCTCCCCTTGACAGCATCTAATCATTCCCGAACTAGGAGTCAACGAGAAGTGCTTCAAGAAAATATAAATAGGAGAGGCCCGAAAGTAACAAGGTAAGCGATTAAATACTCTCACCAACCCTAAAGAGCATTGAATCTATTTTTTTCTCCTCGGAGGCTGAAACACTGACTTGATCCTTGGAGGTGAATCGCCGGCTAAAGTCCAGCAATCCTCACCGATCTTTCTTTGTTTTGATAGGTAGCAAACCCTCTATAGCTTTCTCCGAGAAGCCTTTAGTCCCTGCGAAAATTTTCTCTGTAGGATCATCACCACCAATCTTATACAATTGGCTCAACGAACCACTAAATAACCTTACGTGGCACGGTTGACATTTGTTGACCATCGAATCCATTTTTCATCGTCAACAATAACAAATGCTGATTCTCACACAATAATATACCTAAGAAGATTACTAGTAACTATGGTTAACATTTGGCTAATGCAAATGCTTCATAGGAATGGTAAAATAATAAATATTAAAGAAGTTAGGGGCTTAGGGCAGTGGTAGAAAGGTAACCGCACCCACTCCAGTGCAGCACAAATTGGAAAAACTGGCAAATGCCTGAGAAGTTGGAGCTGTAAAATTTAACAGGTCATAGCATGGGAGAATTTTCAATCAGCAGGTTCTGGATAGCGAACTTGCATATGGGAAAGCAGCATTCCAGGTTTCAAGATCATCGTACCTAATTCTGAATGAAAACGCTGGAAAAATAATTGTATAACTTTCCAGCCTGCCACCCAACCAGGCCAATATAGCTGCACATGCTTTGCCTGTTATTGGCTTTGACTTAGAGGACATAGTACAGTATTAAAAGAATCTGAGAGTTTTAGGTCATCAAGTCTCAAGAGTCAAGAGTCATAATACTGCAAACAGTTTTCAGAATCCTGTATCGATATTGAGATATATGTAGCACCACACAAACACTCTCTCTCTCTCTCTTAAAGCTCATTTCCAAACCCATAACAAAGTTAAACAATGATAGCGACTCTTCAAAACCTCCATCTCAACTTTGTGCTCAAAGCTTGAGGACAAGATTATTGGACTTGAGTAACATCTGTTTCCAGTACATGTGCCAGCAGTAGGCAAGGTGTGTTGAATAAAATGTTTTGTACAGCTGGCGTATCATCAAGAAAATAGAATAGGGTTAGCATCAAACCAAGTTGATGAGCTCCTAAGCTTTGCCCAATATGCAAAATCCGATCGCTGACAAATTGGTTGGTGCAAAAAGTGCAGACACCTTATAGAGACGAGATTGTCAACCATTACCGGGTATATCAATCAATCATTGCTATTTTCAGGTCTCTTCTAACCACAAATGTAAATTCTTGAAAGATCTTAATTATAGGCAATACTCAAGTTTATCCTAATAATCACCGTTTCGATTTGTTGTATCTATCCAAGATATCACTTTCCAATCCATTACAATTATAGGTAGTTCCCAGATTTAACGTTCGCACCATAATCTTTGGAAAGCCAAGGTCAAATGTAATTATGATTGCCAATTCCATGAATCCACTCATTCTGAATCAAAATCATTTCAGCTTTATTGCTTTTTGAAGAGAACATACATTGAATGTTTTTTAAGTCCAAACTCATTTCTAACAAAGCTGGCTTAAATGTAGAACATCCCTTCGGTATTTGTAGCAATATCTAATCAGCATCACAAAATGTATTTCAGCCTAGACCAAACCTTTGTACAAAGTACAAGACACAAAGGTAGCAAAGCTGTGATTATCAGTTGATGAATTCTTGTTAGCAGCTTCTACCACCAAATTGCGCACTATAAGCATCTCCGAGCACTTACTGATAGTTGTCTGCCATCTTGAAATATCCAGTTGGATTGAAATTGGCGGAAAAGACTTGCACAGACGCTCAAAATTCCTTCCTGGATCAAACTTGGGCTGTAGTCATACATTCCAGTGAATGATCATGAGACTGGATTCTATGTACTATCAAACTCCATAACTTCTATGATTCTCTACCTAATCAAGACAGCTGTGGCATCAACAAATAAAACAATAATCCCAAACTGTAATTTGTTCGTCACCAGAAATCTCCACAAGAACAAAACCCATCCTTGAAATGGTGAAACCGATTCCGGTCCCTCACCACGATTTCTCGATTATAAATCTTAGAGATGAACTTAGTAGCAGAATGACAATCACTACAAACTCGCAAATTCTTCACAATCCTAATAAGAGTTCCAGGGGGTGTTTTCAAAAGAGCAAAAGCAATAGCCAGCTTTTCACTGTGCCTATTTAAGGCATCTTCCTTATCTTCTTCGTCAATATCCAGTAAAACCTCTCTTGTAATGGGAACATATCCAGCCTTCTTCATTTCTCTCCCCATCTCATCTAGCATCTCATATATTTCTTTATACTGATTATGTGATTTATCTCCTGCCACAAATTCATAAATTTCATTTTCTAACTCCATCATAGTGCTCCCAGGGATTTTCCTCATCCCCCTTTTGTCCATGACCTCTCTAATCTTGGTTTTCTTCTCCCAATGGAGCATTTTTGCATATATATTGGAAAGTAGTACATAGTTGGACTCGTGCATCGGTTCATTTCCAATTAACCGTTTGGTGATGCTCTCTCCAAGCTTGAGTTCACCATGGGCACAGCAAGCACTAATCAAGGATCGGCAAACTATTGGATTGGGCTCAATGGGCATCATTTGAACAAACTCAAACGCCTCTTTCACTAATCCTGCCCGGCATAACATATCTACCACACATCCATAGTGTTTTATTTTTGGTACAAGGTTAAAATCTTTTTTCATTGAGTCAAAATACTCCCTGCCTTTATCAACCAACCCGGAATGACTACAAGCAGAGAGCAGTCCAATAAAGGCAACATCATCTGGAGCTACCCCAGCTCCTATCATCTCCTCAAACAAAGCCACAGCCTCCAAACCACGACCATGCGTTGCCAAACCATCAATCACAGAAGTCCACGAAACAATATTTCTTCCGGTCATGTTTCTAAACAACTTCAATGCCTTATCAACATCGCCACACTTGGCAAACATGTCGATAAGTGCATTAGAAAGCTCCACGCTTTTATTAACCCTCTCCTTCTCAATAAAAGACTCAACCCACTTTCCAACCTCAAGCGTTCCCAAGTCCGTACAAGCAGACAAAACCGAAATCATAGTGATATCATCCGGGCAAACACCGGAAATCTGCATCTTCCTAAACAAACCTATGGCCTCAGTAGACAAACCCAAACGAGCATACCCACCAATCATCGCGCTCCACGAAATGGAGTCACGCTTTGGCATTTCATCGAACACCTTGCGAGCAAACAAAATCCCTCCTGTACAACTACCGTACAAGTGAACCAAAGTGTTCTGCACATGAATATCATCACAAAATCGTAACTTTATCACCGACCCATGTACAGATTTCCCCAAATTCAAGTCTCCAATGCCAGCACAGGCTTTAAGAACAAACGGGTACGTAAATTTATTGGGCGAAACTCCATATAGAAGCATGACATTGTAAAATTCAATAGCTTTAGTCTTCGAATGGTTGGTCTGAGCATGAGCCCTTATCGTGGTGTTAAACAAGAACGTGTCATAGAGACGGGCGTCGGATTCAGGCGAAAACACGAAGGAGGAAGCGTAATTTACGGCGTTGAGATCGGCGGATGTGGAAATGAACTTGGTGAGGACAAGTGGGTTGCTATGGAGACCCAATTTGACAATGTATGTGTGTATCTGCGTGAGCTTAGAGAGGCTGTTGCAGGATTGAAGAAGATCTAGGCAGCTCTGCGCTGCTCTTCTGTTGTTCGTCAAAGTTGTTGATCTTTGAAATACATTCATTGCCAAGTTTCAGCGTAAAGATCCCACTATTTCAGCAAATATATTAACCGCCATTATTGAAAAAGGCCGGGCAGGCCTGAAATTTTAGATTTCAACGGGTTTTTGACCCAATTCGGATCAGGCTAACTGTACAGATCTGACTGAATCGGGCTTGAAATTGAACCTGAATGTTAGGCCCAGCCTTTTAAGACCGAAAAGACCTCAATCGAATATTGGCAGTTTCCAAAAAAATTAAATTTAGCATCAAGCCTAATTAAGTAAATAATTTATGTTTAAAAAAAAATAAATAAATAAATAATTTTAAAAAAATAAAAATAAATAATAAATAATTAGACATTCACTAATAGTAAATTGGTTCATTCACTTATGTAATAGGAATTCGAGTCCCCTATTTACCCATTAAATGGTAAAGAAATCCCTTTTCTGTGGTAGAAGTTTTCCGAGCCGACTGGCCCTCCAATCTATATACCAAATAAAAAATAGATAGGATTTATGTGTGTATGAATTCTGTTTATATAATTATTATATTATAAAAAATATAAATTTGTTGTTCATTTTTTAAAGGGATATTATTATAATTATCCCTATAATTAGTATGTTAGCTCAAATTTCTCATTTAGTTTCATTTATGGCCAAAATTTCTCCCATAATTTTATTTATAGCAATTTTCCCCTAATATAAGTTTTAATTACTAAAATACTTTTGACCGCTAACTTTTCTGTTAGGAATATTATTAAAATCATCCTCTAGTTTGGTGTATTAGTTAAAATCCTTCTTAGTTTCATTTATGGTCAAAATCTCCCTCGCAGTTTCATTTTATAGTCAATTTCTCCCATACCGTTAGTTTTAATTACCAAAATACCATTGACCGTTAACTTTTTTGTTAAAAATTTTAGGGCACCAAGGGTATAAGGGTAAATGCCTATACATATTAAATTAAAATATTTTAAAAAATAAAAATAAAAAAGATAGATCTCCACCGTCCATCTCCATATATGGATGCTGGAGATCATAAACACAATTTTTTTATAAAAAAAATACATAAAAAATTTTTAAAATAAAGAAAAATTAAATTAAATTAAATTAAAAAAGATGGACCTTTAACGTCCATCTCCATAACTGGACGGTGGAGATCATAAATAAAAAATGAATAAAAAATTAAAAAAATAGAGATCATAAAATAAAATAAAATTTTTTTAAAAAAAATTAAGAAAATATTGTGAAGATTATGGAGGAGATGATCTTCAGCGATGAAAATGATGGTCATCGCCATCTCTATCAATAGTGATGGCCATCGTCGATCTTGACAACTAGATCCATCAATATGTTCCAGATCGATCGATCTGAGTCAGGTCGATGAATCTGGTTGTTGTGGTCTGGTCCAGATACATCGTCGTGGCCAATGATGGTGGTAATCACCATCAATGGAGATGGTGATGGCCATCGTCTTTAATGATGGAGATGAATCTCCATTGCTGTTGGAGATCCCACTTGGGATCTCCCAATATTTTTCTTAATTTTTTAAATTTGTAAATTTTATTTTATGATCTCTGTTTTTTTATTTTTAAAAATTTATTTATTTATTATTATTTTTTTTTACATTTTTTATAATCTCTAACGTCATGGACGGTGGATGTCCATATTTTGATTTTTAATTTTTTAATTTATTTATTTCTTACTTTTTAAATTTTTTGTGTGTTTATTATATCCATTATTCATCTATGGAGATGAATAGTGGAGATCTATATTTTTATTTTTAATTTTTTATTATTTTATATTTGATCTCTATTGTCCATCATATAAGATGGACGCATTAATATTATAAATTAAAATATTTTAATTCAATATTTATAGGCATTTACCTTTATACCCTTGGTTCCCTTAAAATTTTTAATAAAAAAGTTAATTGTTAATGGTATTTTGATAATTAAAACTAACGGTAGGGGACAAATTGATTATAAAATTAAAATGAAACTACGAGGGGGATTTTGAACATAAATAAAACTATGATGAATTTTGACTAATACACTAAATTAAATGAGGATTTTAATAAAATTTCTAACAAAAAATTTAATGGTTAAAGATATTTTGGTAATTAAAACTGATGGTAGGGGGAAATTAACTATAAAATGAAATTATGGGAGGGATTTTTGCTATAAATGAAAGGGTAAATTGCAATGGAGTACCCTGACGTTTAGCTATATTACAATGAAATCGTGAGTTTAAACTTAATTACACATTAATACCCTACAGTTAGTTAACTCAGTAAAAAACAATGATTTGACCAAAAATTTTACCTGAAATAATAAAAATACCTTTGGTTAAAAAATAAAAATAATATTAATTTTTAAAATTAAAAAAAAATTAAACGGATCCGTCCATTTAAAAAATTAATTTTAGGGTGAATTGCACTAAGGTACCCTGAGTTTATCCATAATTACACGTATAATATCAGTTTACCGTTTATTACGCTCAAGTACCCTTGACCGCGTTGACCACCGTTAACTTAGCAATACACTTAACGGTTCAAGGGTAATTTTATATTTTACTTGTAAATTTTTTTAAAAAAAAAATTAAAAACCACATAACCAATAAGAATATGCCATGTCATTTTTAAATTACTTTAAAAAACTTTTAAAAAAAAATTTTAAGAAAAAAATAATTTTCGAAGGGAGAGAGATCTGGAATTTCTCTCCTTTCAAGCTTCCCTTTAATTGAAAAAAAAAAAAATTAAAATTTTTTTCCATCGCGCGATTTTTTCTCCATCGCGATGTTCAACTCGATTCTGCAACACAAAGGCTAATAGCAACAACTTGACTAGCATGGTCAAGAAGTTCATGGAGAAGAAAACATCATCATCGGGAGGAGGAGGTGGTGGTTCGTTGCTGATGAGAACAAAAGGGTCGTCATCAAATTGGGTGGTGGTTGGGGGGCTGGTGATTCCGACGGATGTGATAGCGGAGGATCTGAAGAAGACGACGAGGAAGGCGAGGAATTTCAGGGGGTTGCGGAGGAAGTTATTTGGGAACAAAACGGAGAAGAAGTCGGCGGAGACGAACGAAACCTTAGCTTCGATGTCTTGTGCCATCGATAGCAGCATCTGGCAAGTCCTTCGTCGACCACCACTCCGGCGAGTCCTTCGGCAGTGGAGCTTGCTCCATCATCGCGAGTTGCTCCATCGTTAATGGAGCTCACTCCATCTGTAGGTGGAGCGAGCTCCATCTGTATATTGGAGCAGAGCCAATGCCAAATTTCTTTTTTTTTTCTTTTTATTTGTTGTGATTTTTTTAATTTTTTGGTGGATGATTGATAGATTAATTGTGCTTTTGGTTGAATTGATATGGAAGATGGTGGTGGATGGTTGATGAATTGATTGTGTTTTTGGTGGAATTGGAGATGGAGATTTTTTTTTTTTTTTATTTGTTGTGATTTTTTTAAATTTTCTAGTAGATAGTTAATGGATTGATTGTGTTCTTGGTTAAATTGAATGGGGAAGATAGTGGTGGATAGCTGATGGATTGTGTTTTTGGTTGAATTGGAGATGGAGATGGAGACGGAGATGAATAATTATTGAGATGAATAATTATTGTTTTTAATAAATTATTTTTTTATTTTTTTATTTTTTTAATAAGGGTAGTTAAGTCATTTTATATAAAAATTTAAGTCAAACCGTTAAAATTAATGAAGTTAACTAATTATAGGGTATTTAAGTATAATAAATGATAAATTAGTATTATATGTGTAATTATAGATAAACTCAGGGTATTTTAGTGCAATTCATCCTTAATTTTATTTAATTTTTTAATTTAATAATTAATATTATTTTTTAACTATGGATATTTTTATCATTTTAGATAAAAATTATGGTCAAATATTTATTTTTAACTGAGTCAACTAACGGGTAGGGGAAAAATTTTAACTAATATACAAATTATAGGGGAATTTTAATAATATGATTTTTGTTACGAAGCGTTTGTAATCAAATGCGAGGCAAATATGCATGCTGCCATTTGGCATGGACATGTCAATATTTAATTTGTTGAAGATCTCTATCTATATGAGATTGCCTTGTTTTATAAATTGTTTTTGTGAAGAAGATCCAAAATCAATAAGAAAGGTTTCTATGCCTTTTAATTATGCTCTCTTATTTTATTAATCATTTATTATATAATTTTATATTATTTATTATATATTATCAGTATGATTAACTTATTATTATACTCTGTGGTTACTATACTGTTGAATCTTCCACATCAGAAAAATAAGTGTAGTTCTATTTTTATTTATAATATCGTAACTTGAAGATTGCAAAAACTAAAAGAGTCAGAATCTCTAAATATAAAGAATTTCAATCCAATAAAGAACCTGAAGTTCTGGATTTAATGAAATTTTTTTAATATACATTAACTATTATGCATTTTTAAGTTGGATATGCCGATCATATTTATTATTTATGCATATTTACTGTTTATACATTTTATTTATTATTATGTATTTTATTTTTAATGTTTTTTCCTTTGATTAAATTTTACATATATATATATATTAAATTTTATTATCAGATTAGAAGTCTTAATTATATAAATAATTTTCAGACCCTAAGTTCTGATTTACTTTTAATTATATACCGCTATTTCGAATTTATTTTTATCAGATCAAAAGTTCTGATTTTATATTTGATTTTTAGACTAGAAGTTATGATTCACTTTTGATTTTATATTCAGACCAGAAGTTCTGATTCACTTTTAGTTATATATATAATATACTATTATTTTGAATTTTGTTTTATCATACCATAAGTTTTGATTTTATATGTGATTTCAGATATAAAAGCTTGACATGGCAAAACTCAAGTATTTGCGGTTTGATGCACTAACAGTAGATAAAGACAATTATTTATCCTAGATTATTGATGCCGAGTTAAAATTGAAATCTAAATGCCTTTATAATACAATAGAAGAAGGAAACGAATCATATGAGAAAGACAAATCTACTGTTATGGTGATTCTTCGCCATCATTTACACCAAGATTTAAAGGCACAATATCTTACTATTACAAGACCAGAAGTTTTGTTGCGAGAGCTAAAAGACCGATATAACCACCAGTCAGCTATAACCTTTCCGAATACCAGGTACGAATGGCAACATTTGAGGTTTCAGGATTATAAATTGGTTTCGGAATATAATTCTGCTATGTTTCGAATTACTACAAGATTGAAATTATGTGGTGAAGATATCTCTGATAAGGACATGCTAGAGAAAATATTTACCACTTCACATGTCTCAAATATTTTACTACAGCAACAATACCAAGAACGCATATTTATAAAATATTCACAATTAATTGTGTGTCTCTTTGTTGCAGAAAAAAAATAATGAACTTCTATTAAAAGTTCATGAATTGCGCCCGACCAGTTCTAATGCATTCCTAGAAGTGAATGCTAGTCATATTGGAAATCATCAACGTGGTTATAATAGTGGTTTTGACCATGGTCGCAGTCGTGGCCGTAATCGCGGTCGTGAGCATGGAAATGAATGTGGTTATTTTGGACGTGGTGGTTAGCAATTTTCAAGCTACCAAAATTTTAAAAACACTCCCTAGAAGTAGAATGTTTATGAGGCAAAACATAATAAAGGTAAGACTACTCAACATGGACCTATTAGAAATGATGGGATTCGTTTTAGGTGTGGCAGTGATGATCACTGGTCACGCACATGTCGAGCACAAAAACACTTAGTATATCTTATCAGGCATAATTGAAGAAAGAAGAAAAAGGAAAGAAAGTTGAGACAAATATTATTAATGATTCTGATCATGTTGATATAACTCATCTTAATGTTTCAGATTTCTTTAAAGACCCGAAATGAAACATTAAGCATTTAATTGGTGATGGAAATGTTCATACCAATTAAAAATTGCTTTTATTTGTGATATATATATATATATATATTAACTTTTATGAAAAAGATTTTGTGTAGTCATATTCTTAGTTTATTTTTCTTAATTATATTTGTATGATATGCATTTTTCTTTATGCAAGAATATGAATATAAACAAATGATAGTAAATGAATCGCTTGTTGCATGCTAGAAATATGACAGACTTCTTATCTCAAAAGATACAGTTCCCTGAAAGAGGAAAGTAAATTATTCGGATTCTAATATAAATAAAGCTCGAGTTACAAATAAATCTATTTTTACTGAATCAACTCCAGTAGAGTAAAAAGTCCCTGAAGCAATAACTCCCTAAAGAGACAAGTCCCTGAAGCGACAAGTCCCTGAAACGACAAGTCCCTGAAAAGACAAGTGCCTGAAGCGACAAGTTCCTAAAGTGATAAGTCCCTGAAGCGAAAAATTCTTGAAACGACAAGTCCCTGGAGTGAAATAAGTCCTTGAAGCGACACAAGTTCCTGAAGTGGCAGAGGTCCCCAAAGGAGTTAAAATGCCAGAAGCATATAATTCGAGATCTCGTAATTTATATTCGGTAAGGTTACAAAGATCTCTGTATGGATTAGAATAATCTGAACGGATGAGGTATAACCATCTTAATGAATATTTGATAAAAGAGGGATATATTAATAACCCTCTATGTTCATATGTTTTTATAAAGAAATCGGAATCTAGATTCACAATTGTATCACTATATGTTGATGATATGAATTTAATTGGAACTCCTGAAGAGCTCTTAAAAACTGTTGAATATTATCTCGACATGGAGATCGAGCATAAATTAAACGAAATATTTCCTGAAGTATCATATTTTAATATGATTGATGTGTTATTATATCTTGCACTTTGTAAAATAAGGGGGAGCGTCCAATCAAGGGGAGCAAATTCATGAAGAAATCAATATATGTACTGTACTATTTTTCACTTCGACCGGATTTTATCTCACTGGGTTTTACCGACAATATTTTTAATGAGACAGTTTTTGAGTACATGAAATACCATTTATGATCCATAAGATTATGATTTATATTTTAAAGAATGATCCAGAAAATCATTGTATATATTTTTAATGATGATCCAGAAGATCGATTGTATATTATTTACTAAAGTGTTTTGTTCCACTAGATTTTTTCTAGCAAATCTCAAATATAATAAAAATGATGAAAATTTAAGAGGGAGTATTATAAAGCAGCGGATTTCCACCCATCAAACTTGTAAACAAATTTGAGACAAACATGCATGCTACCAATTGGCATGGGCATGTTAATATTTAATTGGTTGAAAATCTATATATATGAGATTGCCTTGCTCTATAAATTATTTTTCTGTAGAAGATCCGAAATCAATAAGAAAGGTTTCTTCAACATTTAATTATGCTCTCTTATTTTATTAAATTTTTATTATATGATTTTATATTATTTATAACAATTTTTTAAATTTTAACATGTATTCTTTAATATATATCATTTTCAATTTTACAAAATAATTAAAGAAACAACAACCACAATTCTCATATATACATTAAATGAAAAATTGTGTCAAAATAATGAATGTAAATTTTTTTTTTACATAAAAATAAATATTTTAGTTTATAAGACATTATAGAAATTTTATTTATTTATAATAATACTAGCCAATGAAATACATGCCAACTATATATAAGTAAATAAAAATTTATATAAAAAAAAAAAAGCAGAAAAAGCAATCTGGTCATCCAACAGTGACTTTCCTATCCACGTCAACAATGCATCCAAATATCTCCAAGTGGATGATTGGCGGGAAGCCACGTTATCGTCTTCTACCTCCCTTCCCTTTTTGTTGCCTTATAGTCTAGTCGACAGAAATCAAATCACATTCACAGTCGCAGAGAAAAGTTTCTCGAGAGGCAGATTCCAAAAACTAAAACAAAAATGAGGAAAATGTCATCAATCGCTTCGCTTCTCTATACGTCGTCGTTCGGTGGAAGAGGAGTTTCTCATTATAACAAGCCGTTCTCAAATGCGGTTCGCTCTTACTCTCGCCTTTCGTCTACCAAGCCCCCAGGTGTCGTCTCTCTCTTGCAATCAGTTGTTTATCAAGATTATATATTTCTTGTTCTCTCTCTCTTTATATATTTTTTGAAGTTTCGTGATTTCAATGTTTGTGCGTGTGTGTTTGATCACGTGACATGCGAATTGAGAATTTCTGGTGAAATATGAATACAGTTAGGTGTTTGCTAGAATAGGATACCAATGGAACAGTTGATCAATCAAACCTAGAAAAATGTGAAAAACAAATTAGATTTTTTTTTTTTTTTTAAACATTATAGTTTTGCATAGACTGAAAAGGATTGTGACTTTTTTAATATGACTTCGTGCTTGTCTAGTTCAACATGTAATCAAATCGAATTATTTCACAGGCTCGTACAATTATCCAAAAATATGAAATTTATGATTGAATTCCTCCAATTGTGGTTGTGGGGATGATTTTGCCTTGATTAACGAAAATGGAATTATTGTTGATTCTTTTGGTTGCCTTTCGTGAATAAGTTGTAAAAAATTCTATGCTTCAGGACTGCTGGTGCAGTACAGGAAGTTGATCGAGCAAGGGAAGCTGCAACATGATCCTTACCAGGAAAGGGTTGCTTTGGCATTGGGGAACTTACTTGGGAGATTGGACCAGTATGAAAAAGATATGGAAGAATACCATGTACAGTCTGGATTATCAGATTTTGTCATGTACTATGTGTTTGAGTTGGTGCTCTAGTGACTCTTTGATCGCCATTGATGGTATTTTCCTTACCATGTGCAGGAAAAACTAGCTAACTGGGAGAAGAACAGGGAGGATGAGCGGCGCAAGTTATTGATGGAGGAAGCTGAGCAGCAGGAGCAGGAGCAGCAGGGGGACGTATGGACATCAGTAAACAAGTATCGGAGAAATCTTGTAGAAAGATGGATGGTTCGGTGAGGCATACTATATGCCCATTTTCTTTTTATACTTACGTAACCTCTAGAGACTGCTGTGGTATATTTAGTATATAATATTTATCTACTTGGATACAGAGCTAGTAATCTTGTTACATGTTTGATACCGTTGTACTTGTAGGTTCATACTATGATAGATAGCAAAAATTGAGTGAATTCGAGAGTAACCATTCTAAATTTATTCAGTTGTTATCTTCTTATCATGTTTGGAGGGATCATTTGGAAGTCCCAAGTAAACGAAGCATTTTTATGGCATATGAAACTGAATAGTTATGATAAAGATTGAAAAGATAAAAAAAATCTCCATGTGACCATCTGTTAATAGCTTGATTGATGTTGTAACTAATATCAAAAAGACCAGTAACCCACTATGTCTTAGGGAGTTTTTAAATCATTGTGGGCGTCTTACTGAAAATAATTAAAGATGCACAGCTTTATTAATTACTGTCGACGATTTAGGAAACAGTGTGGATATCATCATCTTAGAAGTTTAGAGGTGGCTTGTGTGATTGTATAGAGTAATAGCTCTCTTTTGATGCAGGAGAAAACTTGATGTAGAACCAGGAGTGGGTAAATGGGTTTCATACCTTAATCGAGAGAAGAAGTTGGATTCACTTGTTGGTCGCCGTCCAACTGCTCCTCCAGCTCCAAAAGGCCTATATATATATGGCAATGTTGGAAGTGGTACGTTGCTAGATCTTATTTTGTTTTACTATGCTTACTTGTGAAGCCTAGCATATTAGATTTACAATTGATTATTTATCTAGCTTTATCAATAAATTGGTTTTTTGTCAAATCACATTATACTGTTCCATGGATTTTGTCACTCCTTGAAATATTTCTGGTTGAGATGGAATTGCTTATAGATTTGTTTCTAAGCTTCTTTTTTACTACCTTCAGCTTATGAATGTTAAACTCATAAGAGTGCAATAAGCTAAAGAAAGGTTCTGCGTAGGAAAAACAATGCTCATGGATATGTTTTATGGTGCCACTGAAGGAATTGTTAAACATCGACGAAGGTTACATTTCCATGAGGTGAGCTTTTGACTTGTGCTTTGATGATATCTTGCAACCTTTTATGATCACCTCAATTTGAATGATATTTTCATGCATTAAAGATAACGTAGATTTAATAGGGGACATCCCTCTAGCTGTATGAGTTAATAGGGGACAAAAAGTCCATGGTCAATTCCACTTTACAGAAGTTTATGTTTTTGCAGGCTATGCTTAAAATTAATGAACATATGCATAGGTTATGGAAAAATCAAGTGGAGGAGAAGTCCCTACAGTCAAACGTGTCTAGTTGGATCATGAATCTTCCTTTTGATATGAAAGTTAAGGAATGGCTAGCTGCAGAAGAAAGATATAAGCAAGAGGTTCAGATGAAGAACATTCTTCCTGCTGTAGCAGATAAATTTCTGGTAGACCAGCAGGCAGATAATAGAGGAGCCAGCATTCTTTGCTTTGATGAGATACAGGTAACTGAGATGTGCTAAAAGAGCTTTTTTAAATTTATAAAATGATGTTACAGTTATCAGGTATCGGTGTTCTCTTGTTTCATCATAATTTTATCATGCAAATACCATATGTTGATATTAAACATGTAATTAGATCTCTGACTTGGCAAAGAAGTGCCTTTACAAGCCTTTATCTGCCATGATATTTAAACTTTTACTGATTTTACCATTTGTGGAAACATGTCAATGTGAGTCTGTAGAAAATTTAAACATGTAGTCATTGATTAGAACTTATGTGATAAGACACACACACACGTGGTATCCAAAGTACTTAGTATAGCAGAACTCACGAGGGAAGGTGTGCTTTACAGCCCTTTGTTAAGTTAATGGAGGGCCTTATATAGTTTCCAAAGGCCAATATTAGTTTTGCAATTTATAAAATCAGCTTTTAACCATCAACCTTTTATTCTTTTTGCAGCCCCATCTCCCTCTAGTTTAAACTTTAAACTAGTGGAATCTAGTATGCCTTTAGTATGAATAGTAAGGTGAGAGTGGGAATTGTTATCTTTAACGGTGGTTGGAAATGGGGAAACTGGTTGAGCTTCCCTTCTCAGAACTGCCGAGATGCACATTCATTACTTTTTGTTTTAGATGGAAGACAAGAATTGTTGTTCAATATGTGAAATTACTGAATTACTGAAAATCTCACACAGGGAAATAAAATAATTTTGGAAAGGACTAGATAGACTAAAATGCTCATATGATGATGACCAATAAGTCTGCTTCATTTTCTGAAAGATGAATCAGTTTTATGCAGTAATATTTAAATTGTTTGACTCCTGCATGAATCCTTTGCTCAAGAACCAGCTTCTGGAACTTGCAATTCAATTGATAACTTAAGTGTTTTGCTTTCTACTACAGACTGTTGATGTATTTGCTATTGTAGCCTTGTCTGGAATTCTGAGCAGATTGTTGAGTACTGGAACTGTTCTTGTTGCCACCAGTAATCGAGCACCAAATGATCTAAATCAGGTGTGTTTTCTACTGAATTCTTCACGTTGATGAAAAATCTAATCTCCTCTCTACCAACCGCTCCTCAAACTTGCATCATTTTCCTGGATGACTGATGAAGCATTTGACGTTAATAATCTTATCCATTATAATATGGAATCTCCTTGTTTGTCAAGTAGAAGTTTCTAAATTTATTTACTTTGTTACATAGGAACATTACAAATTGTTTTGGGAATGGTTCCCAAGTGAGAATGGTTTGTAGGGGTTAATTTTTATTTTTACTTCTTAAAAAAAATTCTTCCATGCAGGATGGCATGCAACGAGAGATATTCCAAAAATTAGTTGTAAAACTGGGGGAGCACTGTGAGTTGCTTCAAGTTGGAAGTGAGATTGATTATCGTCGCCTAATAGCACAAAGTTCTATAGACCGGGTAAGATGATATTGTGGTATGTTTCTTCTTTTTCTATAATTCTTCCATCCAGATTTTCTTAATCTAACATTGAAAGCCAAGATGATTTTGATTAGAGTTTAATACATTCCATTATTTCAGATTCTTACTTTCAGAGCCACATTTTGGTCTATCATCACATGCAAATAATCTGTATGTGTTTGAGCATGCGCATCTATATTTTAGTTTTAACAGCAATACATACAGGTTCAATATTTCTGGCCCTTAGATAGCAATGCTCTGAACGAGTTTGAGACAATGTGGTGTCAAATTACTAACCAGTTGGGAGGACAAATCACGTCCGAGACTATTCCAGTGATGTTTGGGAGGTACTTTTCAAACTTAACTATACACATTTAGTAAATTCTCACTTTTAATATTTAAGGCATACTTTTGTTTTGAATCAGAACACTGGAAGTTCCTCAAAGCTGTGGTGGAGTGGCACGGTTCACATTTGAGTATTTATGTGGTCGTCCGGTATTACACTTGCCTTTATTTATGAATATGTGATTTCTGTTCATACTATTTCTTTTTGATCAATGATATGCTTGTGAGTTTAATTGCAATTTCTAGCTATGCATAATCATGCATATAATATGTTATTAACTGGCTCATTTTTTACATATTGTTTTTATATGGTGTGTTGCGTCATTGTCAAACTTCTGCAGGTTGGTGCAGCAGATTATATAGCAGTAGCACAAAACTATCACACTGTCTTTATCTCCAACATTCCTGTAATGAGTATGCGAATCCGTGACAAGGTAATTTTATCACAATTTTATGCTTTATGATGCATAATATCGCGTTGGATGTTGATCAGATGAAAGCAAGATATATTATATATAGACACAATCTTTATGCAACAGTTTTGATCTTTTAAGTGCCTCATATTTAAGTTTCGCATACGCTGCTCTAGGCCAGATGGATAGTTCACATATATTTTCTACTCAACTCAACTAAACCGCAATCCTGAACTAGTTTTGAGCTGCCCTTTTTAGTATATACACGAGTACATATGAGTATTGCGTTGGGTCCTAATGTGTACCTATTTTTTGGCCTCGGAATCTTTATTACAATCAATACAATGTACTATGATTGTGAAATTTTAATTTGCTTCTCTTTTCAGGCACGGAGGTTTATCACCCTAGTTGACGAGCTATACAACCATCATTGCTGCCTATTCTGTTCTGCAGCTTCTTCTATTGATGATTTATTTCAAGGAACTGAAGAGGGTACGCTTTTTGACTTGGAAAGGTAAGTGTTCTGATTTCTGTTTGCTCTTGTTCGTAGTAGGTCTTGAGTTCATACATTTCTTCTATTTGTTTCCAGCTTCCAGTTCGAAACAGAGATGGAAGGTACAAAACTTCGTAGAGATGTTCTAGCAGAAGGCTCTGTGAGTTCAGGGGGTCGACCATCTGGTATTGTTTCAATGCTCTCCGGTCAAGAAGAGATGTTTGCCTTCCGCCGAGCAGTAAGTGTGGTTCTGCTTTTCTTGTAGACTCCTCTTTTTCTTTTTCTTTTCCTCCGTATTGTCTCGTTCTCTCCCCCTTTTTTGTTAAGAAAATGAAGAGGAAATAGCTGGATACTAAAAAATATTTGACTGTTTCAGCGATTTTAAACAATAATATTGCTGCATATATATTCATTGTATGCAGGTCTCTCGCTTGATTGAAATGCAGACACCTTTATACCTAGAAGGAGTTGAATATCTTCATCCTTATTTTCAGAGCGATTCCAAGAATATGTAAATTATCACGCGACCATGGCCCTTACCATCTCGATTATTTTCAAGAGAAATAAATTCATTCTACTTGTATGACTGCTAATTTCAACCTTATGAATCTATGTTCGATTTTTTATTTCATTTTTGGCAAGGGGAAACAACTTTATTAATGGTTGTTGAGAATAGATGCTGAAAATTTCTTGTAATAGAAAATAAATTGCAACAATAAATGTAATATCATTCATGTAGAATTATAGAGGAGTATATTTATTAAGAAAAGGTGGATGCCTTGTGTTTTAAGATCTTCATCGAGTTGATGATACTCTAATTTAAATATTACCATTTTGTTATTTTTTATAAAAATACTATTAATTATATAATTCGAACTAACAATCTCATTAATATGATATAAGATGTGGTTTCTGAAAATTGAGATTTTGATATTTGGCATTAAGCGTTACCTTATACCTCATGATAGTTTATAAGAATTTACCCTTACCGTATGCGCTTGTAAATATAATGATCATGAGGAAACTATCAATAACCATTAGGATCTTCAAATTTTAGTTGGACATCGCAGACACATCTCATGGAATTGCGTTGATCATGTCCATTAAAAATCACTTCTACATTTCTTTGAAGATTGGCTTTATATATATATACCATCCTGTCATTATAATTAATTATTCCATTTAATGAATCAATTAAAATAACAAGGAACTCCATTAAAATCACTGCTGCTAACTTCATTAGTTCTTACAAGGACAATGCAACTATATATATGTATGGAGAAATTTTTAAATTATTATAATAAATTCTCTTGTCTAATTACAAGCAGCTGTGCTTAATCATACACACTTTTTAATTAATGGCATATCATCTATATCATGATACATTGATCATCATATCCTGCATGCAAGGAAAAATCATAAGAATATTAGAATTTGATAGATACATACATATATATATATATATATATATATCTATATGTATATATAATGAACATATTTGAATTATGAAGAAGGTGACAACGACGATGATGATGATAATGATGAAGATGAGGAAATTAAGGAGAGCTGAGGAATGTATATACATACTGGACATATTCAATGTTGATTTTTGTATCAGGCCGCGAGATGGCTGCAAAAGCATCACTGGAGAGGAGGATGGTTGAAGGGCAAGGCGATTTCGGGCAGAAATCCACAACCTTGACGTCAATAGTACCACCCTTGCAGGGTTTCTTACTGCCACTGAGACACCTCAACTTATAACGCCGTACACAAGCAGCCCCGTTGTCCCACAGACCTTCTCCCACGGCAACAAACAGATTTCCTGGAGGGAACTGGTCTTGTCTATTGCCATAACACCTGGTTGCTGCACAAAGGTGATCAATATATATTAAAAAACTCAAAACGTAAAAATAAGAAATTGTTAGTCATTTCCTTTTATAAAAATCTTATTTATTTCGCAAATACGTATATATATATATATATATATATATATATATATATATAATTTACTCACGTAAGTATGGAGGATGATAAGAGGTAGCCGTGCCAATATCCCCAAGAACAAGGCTTGCTTCTCCGCCAAGTAAACTTAATATTACCGCCATGATCACTACTAGAGCCATTATTTGTTTAAAGAGAGGAGAGAATGGTTAGTTTTGCTTCAGGACAAGCTCTTTGAGGCCTATTTATAGGTGGGATTGGGCAAAAATCTTATATATTTCTTTTGATGACTTCCTTATCAAAAAGTGCCAAAAAAGGAAATCTTATTCTTGTGAGAATTATGAGGTTAGTGTGTACCAGTAGGACAATCCCATGTTAATCAGTCATTGGTCTCTTCTTCTAGATGAGAGATGAGGTTTTTGAATTGTCATGGATTCTAGTTGAGTTGGGTCACTTTTAAGATTAAAATTTGAAAACTTTTTATCATACTTCTGTAATAAAAGTAGTATCACATGAAAGAGGTGAGAACACAAAAAATCTTTAGATTTCTATGGAGAAAAAAAGGTTATCCAGGAATTTGTCCCACAATGATTTCCACTACTACACGTCACAGGACTGATCTTGTATACTATGGCATTATGTGGTCATTATCCGAAGCTCGATACAAAGTTGATTAAAATAGTAAAAATCAATGTAGTCAGAATGCCCGAAGCTCGTTTAAAAGACAAAATTTCAAGATATACTGACATAGTAACTTAACGGCAATTGGAATTTTGTATGGAAAGTTATTTATCAGACAAGCTCTTTCTGCTAAAAACTATTACTGCAAACCCAGAAGCGTAGCAGCAAACAGAAGCAACCCAGAAAATTGGACATATAAGACCAGCAGATATGATCAACAAACTGGGGCAGGAAGAAAAAAAACAAATGCTCATTTGATCACACAAAAAATTAATCTGCAGGATCCATCATCATATAGAAAGAATATAATTTACAGATTTATGAGCATATAAATCAAGCCCAAATGGACTATTTGACTATTAAAAATCTAGTTGTCTCAAATATTTGACTAAGGAGAAAAAAGCCAAGAGAAGAATAAAAATCTAGTTGTCTCAACTATTTGAACTAAGTTGATTTTCTGACCACTTAGGCTTTGCTTGTTTAAAAAAAAAAAATTTAAGAGAGACAAAACTAAATCTAAGGTACTCGTTAGCTCTAGGATTTTGGTATATATATTGAATATATTTTATAGCTAATTGATCTTATATGTACTGGTAATTAATCTGTGAGAATCCCATTAAAGAAATGGTTGTCCCAACAATATTCCCTAGTCAATCAATACGAATATGGAATCAAAGCTGTTGAGAGTGGCCTCATTTTACTATTATCATCAGAGCATTTATATATATATATATATATATATATATATATATGAAGCTACCGTGGAATATATTTTGTTTTCATTTGCAGCCTTCTTCTCATTTGATTCTCCACTTTCTTCTACTCTTGCTTTTTCTAGAATCAAAGAGGTTTGGAGGCTTACGGCTGCCTAAGTGAAGTCAACTGCTACATGTATACTTGTAGAACTAGTTGCATTGGTTTTTTGGTGCATAGGGGTCCCTCTGCTTTATATATATATATTTATATATATATGGCAGTGAACTATTTGTTGTTTATAACCTCCTTTTAACCGCAGAATTTTCATCTTGTAGGATATTAATTAAGAGCAAATGGATGTCTATTCGACTGTGCATAGTGGTTTAGTTAAGATCACCATAGATGATCATCTCCAATGAGTTGGAAAATTAATGATTGTGACTCGTAGTGGTACCATACGTGTTTTATATCAGCACATTGATTATATATTACATGTACCAGTCACTTGAAGATAACTATTCTGCCACTAAGTATATGACAAGATTCGTTAAATAATGTTTAGTGATCACTTTGTGGCCCCTAATTGTATAAGCTTAGGTGTCGTTTCTCGACTGATTGGTTACCGCAGCCCAATTACTCTTGAGATTACTACCATTTGGTCACCAAGTACATGATACACGTACCTAAAAACCAAACATGGGGCGGCCAGTAGAGTCAATTTTTTTGTCTTTGAATATGAGAATGTTGCAAGCATGCTATAGAATCCAATGGTTAACAGATAATCCCACTAACAACAAATATGATTTCTTGAAGCCTTTGTTAAAAAAATAAAAAATAAAATTTGATAGAATTGAGTTTAATCTTTTGAATCATCATCACCATATATAGCCTTTTGTTTTCGATTCAGTGGAGGAACTGTAATCTTACATTTTGTGGCCTGAAAACTGTGTATTATTGAACATTTTTAAGCTGCTAACTATTCAGTTTTGTCTGATATTGTGGTAGTGAAAATGCAAAGGCTTGTGAAATTAAGAATCACTGTATATATTTCTCCTCTCTGTGTACTGACATCGCGTTATTCTGTTAATGAATAACCAAGGGAGTGACTTAATGGAGCAGCATTTTATATATAGCAGCCATCTTGTCCGATGAAAAAATATGATTTCTTGTCAGGAGAGAGTGTGTGGGTGTGTGTGTATATATTTATATATAGCAGGTTGTCTGTGTTCATTTGACTGTGAAACTGGTTTTAAATTATCTGATCTACTTAGCTTATGTTTCCATAGAAGAATCCAGTTTCCCATTGCAGTTGGATGGAAATCGAAATACTACTGTTTCGACTCAGAGTTTTGTTATTGATTTCGAGTTTTGTTCAATGCAACTTGGAAGAAACAGACACCATCTAATAATCCCTAGACAATTTGTAAGAAAAATTCTGGATACTAGTATACTAACTGCATTGTTCACGTCGTTGTAACAATTCGATTATTACATACTTACAGGAAAGGATCAACCACCATCTCTTATTTCAAATCTACATTCATTAATAATATATATTCGTTATATCTAATTACAAGCAGCAGTGCTTCTTCTTCTTCCAGTTTTCTTTTACAAGCTTGAGGTCATATCCTGCAGCAGGGAAAATCATAAGAAATATTAGAAGTTGACAGACAGACACTTTACTCATGAACATATTTCTAAGGTAAGGGAAGAGAGAAGAGAGAATGAAGAAGAGACACATACTGGACATATTCAATGTTGATTTTGCGTCTAGGCCGCGAGATGGCTGCAAAAGCATCAGTGGAAAGGAGGATGGTTGAAGGGCAAGGCGACTTCGGACAGAAATCCACAACCTTGACATCAATAGAACCACGCTTGCAGGGTTTCTTGCTGCCACTGAGACACCTCAACCTGTAACGCCGCCCACAAGCAGCCCCGTTGTCCCACAGACCTTCACCAACAGCAACAAACAGATTTCCTGGTGGAAATTGGTCTTGGCTATTGCCATAGCACCTAGTTGCTACACAGACAAGCACAAATAAAAGAACTGGCAATGTAGTTTGACAATTTTTGTATTTTCAAAGTTGCAAAGTTAAAAGAAATAAAGCAAAAGATTATCTTCTACTCAACCCCTATTCATTTTTCGGATTCACTCACGTAAGTATGGAGGACGATAAGGGCTAGCGGTACCAATATCCCCGAAAACGAAGCATACTTGGTTGTTCAGTAAACTTAATATCACTGCCATGAACGCTAACGGAGCCATTGGTTTTTTGCAGAGAGAAGAGAATAGTTGATTTTTGCTTTAGGACAAACCTCTTGAATCCCATCTCTCTCTCTATATATATATATACACATAGATGGGATGGGGACTTTTATGAGAATCATATCAACATGTCGGCCTTGGTTTTTTAGTGTCCAGAACTAAAATTTAGAGGCATTATTCTGTTATATTTAGACAAATTTTAATATATATAAAATTTTACCATATATATTTTTTTAATTGGAACGCAATGGGAGTCAACGTGATCACATCTTTAATTTCATTAAAATTAAAAATAATCATTATAAAAATTGAATAAAGCAAGACAAAATTCTAAAAAGTATTTTATATATATATTAGCCTTATATAAAAAAAAAATAGATTCTTTTAAGCCTGTGCTATGAACGGTCGTCCACAGCGCCCTGATCCATGGCCGGCCCTGTCAGTTTGACAATTCCATATTGTTTATCAGTTGGTTTGCTAGAATGAACTTCTAAAATTCGGTGGTTTTTTGAAGATAAGTGGATTACCTTTTTAGGATTTTAACACCATAAAGTTTTATTTTCCTCCATTTCTTGGGAACCAAAGAGGGAAAGCTTATGTTCAAACTAACAGCAAACCCTTCCCCTCCCTTCCCTAGAATGTTACAAAATGAATTTTTCTTTATGTCTAAATATTAGGTTAGAATTAAATACTTTAGAGCTAATTGCATTGATCTCTTATGAGGTTTTGTCAACTATAATCGGAGTTAACTTTATCATTTATTGACAAATATCTTGTCCATCCTTAATAAAATTTGATCAAAATATAATAGTTGACCAGGGCGAATCTTTATCAAAAAATCTAAAAGTTAACTAATAAGAGAGGATATTTTTATCAATTAACTCAAAAGTTGACTCCGTCTCTCATAGTATTCTTCATTGTTTTTTTGTCCATTACATATTTTTTGAAATAAAATTGAAATCATGTAATATATGTTGGTTTGAAGTATCGTAAGGACTCACTAATATTTTAAATTTGTTGAACACGTGTGCATCACAAATTTATGGATTGATCTCGGAAAGAAAAAAAAAACTATATATACATATATATATATATATATATATATATATATATATATTTGCAACAGAGAGAAACATGACAACAACTTACTCCAACAAAGAAATAAATACACACGTGTCGAGCATACTTAGACATTGCACAAAACCTAACATTCAATTAAATTATTATTATTATTTTTTTTTTTCGTTCCAAAATTTCAAAACGTTTGCTCATACCTACTCACTCACTACAGTCTACAGTAAACAATTACATGTAACTTTAAAAATTATGTTAAAATACACGGAAATTTGACTTGGTGAGAAATGGGTATTTACATGACTAGAAGTAATTTTTAATTCTTTGAAAATGAAATTCTATTCAAAAAAAGGGTTCAGACACTACTCGAACTTATAACCTCAAAAATATAAATATAAGGGACAAATTACTGGACTAATATTATCTTATCTAAATAAATTTTTTTCATTTCTTACAGTGTCAAATCAATTTATTGTCATTATATGAAGTAATCAACTACCAAGATTTCATATAAAAAATATATATACAATTTGGAAACTTTACTTAAAAGTGGTGTCACAAAAAGATGTGGTGCCATATTGGGACAAACCCCATCTAGCAAAACCCTAAAATAACAATAAAATCGATTCAAATAAAATAAATAAACAAAATTTCTTGTATTATTTGTTATGTTTTGAGTGGCTATTAGAGCTTGAAATGGGCTTTATTGGGTTGGGTTTGGGCCTCAAAGAAACATATTTGGACTCTAAATTAATAACAAATGCACATATGATATTATATGTTCATTAAAATATTTTTGCATTAAGTTTAAATATTTTTATTTTATTAATTTCCATTAACTTTGTGAGAGAGAATATAATAAGGTTTGGTGGGAGAACATTTTGACCTAATCGATTTCTTTACCTTTCTCCTTTTTTTTCCATTTTTAAATTATAAATAATTAATTTTTTGGGTGGGGTAATTAATACTCTTCTGTTTTTTTAAAAAAATTAATAACCCATTCATTGAAAAGATTATTATTGGCTGTGCAAGGAATAAGTCCAATAAAAATCAGAAAAACCAGAAAAAATAAAGGGTTAATTACACTTATACTCTCTATTTTAGTTTTTTTTGCACATACTGACAAGTTTACCTTTTATTACACAAATCTCCCCTAAAAAACGTTGATCAAACCGTTAACTAACCATAAAATTAACTTTTTGAACGGAAAGACCATTCTACCTTAATATTTATTTTTATTATCCTTAATAATTATTTAATATATAAAGATAATTTTTTTAAGAAAAAAAAAATCAATTCCACTGTTCATCTTCTTCTTCAATTAAATTATCAATAACAACTAAATTTTTTTAATATCTTCTTCAATCAAATCTCAATAACAACTAAATATTATTTTATCAATCAAAATACAATAACAATTACAAATCAATTCAAACAAAACAAAACAAAAACCAAAGAAAACAAAAAACAAAAAA
Organism: Xanthoceras sorbifolium; assembly: GCA_003430845.1. Lineage (NCBI taxonomy): Eukaryota > Viridiplantae > Streptophyta > Magnoliopsida > Sapindales > Sapindaceae > Xanthoceras > Xanthoceras sorbifolium. Next base: position 30,069,626 of record CM010616.1, read on the forward strand.
AAAAATCAGTTCAAATTTCCTTCATTTTCTTTGATTTTTTCAATAACCAAACAAACAAACAGAAACAAAAAAAAAAATCAGTTCAAATTTCCTTCATTTTCTTCACTTTTTTCAGCAACCAAACAGAAAAACCAAAGAAGAAGAAGAAAGAAAATCATAAAGAGTGAGAGTGTTCCTTGTGAACTTGGCCAAATGATGCATGGTCCTTAACACCTGCTCCACCACCTTCTCCACCTCCAACACCACCACATCACCACCGCCACCCTGAACCTTAGCCGGGAACAGCCTCAGCTGATCCGCCATCATGTGGGTCCCTCCATTTGCTTACTTCCTAAATACCGCCTTCACGTCCTCCAGCAGCTCCGCATCTATGATTTAGAAAAAAAATTTGATTTTTTTTTATTTGGAAAAAAAGAAGAAGAAGAAGAAGAGGAAAGAAAAATTATGGGTTTTTCTAATGGGTGATGGAGCCATTTCCAGATTTCTAGAGAAATCTGGTCCATTAGATGAATTTTTATCTAATAGATCAGATCTAATATGGTCTATTTTTTATTTTAATTTATTTTTTAATTATTTTAATTGATTAAATGGAAAAAAGACGAGTTTTCCCTTGTTACAGTACCAAACCTTTAACTATATGATTAGTCAACATTTTTTAGGAGCGGTTTGTATAATAAAAGATAAAGTTACCAGCATATGCAAAAAAATCAAAATTGAGGGCTATTAGTGAATTAATCCAAAAATAAAACATAAACAAATTTAAAATTTCCATAAAAAGGATACACAACAGAACACAACACAAACACTCTGCAAATTCACTCCCATTTTACAACACTGCAGCACAAAACCTAACTTCTCAAACCCTTCTTCAAGAGCCGGCAAACAAGAAAGCCACCCTCCAATATATATATATATAGAGAAAACCAAACCATACCATACCATACCTAACATAGTTTCAGAGAAAGAGAGAGTGACACAGAGAGAGAGAGAGATGTATATATTCACCTACCCCTCCTCCTGTCTCTCTCTCTTTCACTATTTACTTTCTTTCTAATCAAAATTCCATTGCTTTTTTTATTTTTTTTTTATTTTTTTTTGTTTCTCTAGTTTTCACCGCCCCTTTGTATCTGATTCTTCAACAAATATCGATCCTTCGCATAGCCATTAACAAAAAACCATTTTTTTCCTCTGTTTTCTCTCATGCCCAATTCGTAAAAAGGATTTTTTTGGCTACCCATTTGTTCAAGATTGATTTTTTTTTTCCTGCTTCGTGTTAAAAACCATGAAAAATCTCATCTGCGTATCTGATAAACCCTGAAAAACATCTCATTTCAGCAGTCGTTTTGGTTTTTTATTTTTATTTTTGTATTTTACGATGGATAAAAAAGGAGGAATCCAATTATTCGATGAGAGAAGAGATGGAGTCTTCTCTATCTGTGGTTTGGCCTCCCAATGGAATATCCAAGAAGACAATTTTCCCAATCAACAACTTGGTGGGTTGTTTGCAAGCATAGGACAGATGGGGATGAATGTTGGTGTTTCACCAAACCCACCAAATTCCCATGACAACAACAACAATGGTGGCATAAAATCTCAGTTCACCGACGTTGTGTACGACAAGTACGTGCCATCGCAGGAGGGTGGTGCACGCATTGTTGAGCTACCAGAAGGTAGTGAAATGGCCTTTAAGAAGATGAATAAGAAGAAGAAGAATGGTGGTCTTAAATTGAAAATCAAGGTTGCTAATCCTTCCTTGAGGCGGCTGATAAGCGGAGCCATAGCTGGCGCAATTTCGAGGACAGCTGTGGCTCCATTGGAGACCATAAGGACGCATTTGATGGTGGGGAGTAGTGGAAATTCAACAACTGAGGTGTTCCAAAATATAATGAAGACTGATGGCTGGAAGGGCTTGTTCAGGGGCAATTTTGTTAATGTGATTCGGGTTGCGCCTAGCAAGGCCATTGAGGTGATGAATTTGCTCTATTAGTGTACATGGATAATCTTACCAATGGTTATTTGATTGGTTGTTGATTGATGAATAGAAGTTTTGATCAATTTAGATTTTGGTTTTGATATGAGCTGGTTGTTTTTGCATGTGTAGTGTGCAAGTATGTCCTTTTGTGTTGATGCTTTTCAATTGTGTGGTTGAGGGTCTTAGAGCTTTTTCTTTTTCTTTTTTTTTGCTTATTGTAACTGATGTGTGATTCTGTTTTTCTTGATGTGATTGGTGTTTGTTCTTTCTATGTTGACTGAATTTTACATTTTTTGGTTGGTTTGTGACTGTGTAATCAGATTCCATCTTCTTTTCCTTTCTTTTTCTGGTGTGGTTTCAATTTAATAGAGAATGAAATGAGGTTCTCATGGAAATTTTTCTGCACTTGCCTACGCATTGAAATTTAAACTTTTAATGAAAAATTTAAACTTTAAAAGGTGAAAGGATCATTTTGGATATTATGTTGCTATGTAGGTAAATGTTGCTGGTAACTTTAATGGACAAGCTGTTACGTTTATCTTTGTAATTTTCTTGTTGTAGCTAATCTTGAATTACTCTTCATTCAGCTTTTGAATGTTTGATCTTTTGTTGTGTATAGTCTTCTTGTTTATCATCTACAACGGTTTTGCATTATCTTATATTTGCGTAAAAAACTTTTATCATTCCTATTTAACCCCTTTTTGTATACCAGCGGGGAGCCCTTGTCTTCGGTCTCCATATTTTTGTGGATTGCAACTGAAACATAATTCTATACCACTGACAAGTAGAAATCTAGTTTCATTCATGTTTGGTATCTCAAGTTCTCTTTCTGAAAAGCTTAAACTTTATAAGCTCGAAGAATTATATAATGTATTATATATCTTTGACTGGTATTAATCATTATCGTGTATTTGGTATGAGGAATTAGTTGGGAAGTTTCATGATTATATCAATAGTGGCCTATTATAGACTACATGTTAATGCTTTTCAGGTGTATGAATTCTTCAATCCAAATTAATATCGAACTTAGTAACAATCTAGCAAATTATTCCGGAGAATCTAGCTCTCTCCAATACTGTATTTTTTATTTTCTATAACCTTTTTGATACAGTCCAGTCAAAAACTTTCCTGGTTTTCCAACTTCACTGGAGAAGTGAGATTTTATTTCAGAGTTTTTAAACTTCCATCTTTTACATTCTCTCGGGGTGCTTTTTCCAATATAAATGATACTCATCTAAAGTTACAAATGAGAGTTCAAGTTTTCCTTGATTGTGCTTTCCACACATTTGATCTGCCACAGATTCTGCCTCTAAACCTCTATGTTACTTTATCTGCAGCTTTTTGCTTTTGATACGGTCAATAAGAACTTGTCAACTAAACCCGGGGAACAGCCAAAAATCCCCATTCCTGCCTCCTTAGTGGCAGGGGCTTGTGCTGGAGTTAGCTCAACTTTGTGCACATATCCACTTGAGTTGGTCAAGACTCGGATAACAATTCAGGTACCAGAACTATCTTAAGTATTCAGTTCTTCTTTTAAGTATGAATGGAGTTTTCACTTATAACTAAGAGGTTTTGAAAATTTTGCAGAGAGGTGCTTATAAAGGTATATTAGATGCATTCGTAAAAATAGTGCGGGAAGAAGGCCCTGCAGAACTCTACAGAGGACTTGCCCCCAGTCTGATCGGAGTAATCCCATATGCTGCCACCAATTACTTTGCTTATGACTCATTACGTAAGGTTTATAGGAAAGTGTTTAAGCAAGAGAAAATTGGCAACATCGAGACCCTTTTAATTGGATCGTTAGCTGGTGCTATATCAAGTAGTGCAACTTTCCCACTTGAAGTTGCTCGAAAGCACATGCAGGTCGGGGCTGTCAGTGGAAGACAAGTATACAAGAACGTGCTTCATGCCCTTGCAAGCATTCTTGAGCAAGAAGGGCTCCCAGGTTTATACAAAGGGTTGGGTCCAAGCTGCATGAAGTTGGTGCCGGCTGCTGGAATTTCTTTTATGTGCTATGAAGCCTGCAAAAGAATACTGGTAGAGATAGAGGAAGAGGCGTAGAAGAGCTAGTTGAAAGAGAAGAGAATACATAAAAAGGGTTCCGTCAGAGAAGGTGAAGTGCTGGGAATAACTGGAATACTTATTTACATATGCTGAGTTTTTTCTTTTTTTTAATTATTATTATGCTGCGTATTTAAGCTGAGTTTTTTGGTACAAGTACTCTGGTTTTTGATTAGAGGATGAGACAAGGTAGTTACATTTTTGAAGAATTGTCAACTTTACAACATATTTGGAAATGCTTTTAAGAAAAGTTTTCTTCACTTGTGTTGAGCCCATTTTTTCTTTATATATCAGAACAATATATGTGAAGAGACGTAGGTTCTAAGAAAAATAAATTGCATTAAATGACCAGGGAAACACTAGTCACCATTTGAAGAGAATATTGCAAAGACCTGTCAGACATTGACTTTCGAGTGAGTCAGTGACCTGACCTTACCAGGCAGGAACAGGGCTGACCATTTGATGAGAGAAGAAACTGAAACTTGGAAATAAATTCGAATTGGGTAGCCAAGGGCATATATAGTATGTTACAAAAATTCCTACAAAGAAATATGATCACTACAAGTAAACTTCACTTGATCAAGGTCCACCTACTAAGAATACCCGTTACAAACATTGGCTAAACTAAGTAACTTAAGAAGAAGCTATAAGTTGCAGAAAATATCTCAAAAGCTCAGCTCTGCTCCTCGTTATCTATGGCCTCCTCTGCAGCTGCAGCCATCAACTCATCAAACGTTTCTGATTTACCCAGCATAATTTCAATCTACAGAATAAGAATCATGTCAGCCTTTCAAACATGGTAATACTATTTACAAAAACATAGCTAAATTAAATATATATGAATCCAAACCTATAACGAAGGCTATGACATCATTAAGCGGGATTATATTTAGTAGATGCCACATAAATGTATCTGTCTTGCATAATTTTAGCAGTCTACCTTAGCTTTTGAAACAGGTCGTCCTCCTGTTTCCTCCCTCATGTCAACAGTAGTAGTCGTTATCCCTGTATGAATTGTATACACATGAAGACCTCATTATCTACCTTTTTTCTCAAAGAAAGAAAAGAAGAACTCAGTATTATAATTTGAAAAGCACAAAGAAAACATGGGCAAGAATCTCACTCTTCTCAACAGCCAAACCGTTGTTCTTCAAGATCTCAGCAATGGTAACAACTGTGGCAATAGCTGTGGATGTAATATAAATGTCAATCCTTTAAGAAAAGGTTCAACAATATGAATTCCAGCTATACAAGCTGCCAGAGTAAATTTGTGCAGTTTAAGTGTCATATACAATTTACAAATAATTACTATACAGCAGCTGCTTGCTTTATGCTTTAGATAAGCATTGTGACAGGAGAAATCATGGGAGCAAAAACTATACATGGAAATCTGAAAATCTAGTATTAGTCCGAATAAAATTGAATCTAATCAACATGGAATGCATATTTTCCCAAATGAGGTAAAGTAAATGAGCAATGAACAGTAGCATAACCACTATTCTCTTGATCATCAAAACTTTAACTGACTTTCCTAATGTTACCGAAAACTAATGAAATTACAGCTCTGTGCAGGCATCAAAATATTAGCAACTAAGAGAATGATAAAGGCATTCATGATGGACAATGGAAACCTGAATATATATTTTACAAATCAAGCGGAGGACAAAGAGGCTAAAAGAAGAATACCCATTCCAAGAGCAGAGAGCTCCACCTCACTGTGCTGCTGCATGTACCTCTGCAAAGACAACCATCAACCACAAAACAAAATTACCAAACAAGACTAGAAACAGGTGTTTTTACTACGCACAAACCACCTTCAGTCAAAACCACCAGAAATATTACAAGCATTAAGCATATACACACGTGGCGCTCATGTATATGGATGCATAACTTATTGATGTATAGCAAAGACTAAATACAAAACACATTTTGGGTATTTATAATATAAAAGAAAATTTTCAATTTTCGACATCTAATGGTGCTTAGTTGGAAAAGGCTTTCAATTGACTCATTTAGCTTAAGTTTTTATTCAACGAAAATATATTATTAGTGAAACCGAAAACTCCTGATTTCAATCTTTCTTTATCTTCTGTCTATCTCAGCATACAAACATAATGTGAGAGACCACACTAATCCGGTCAACAACACGTTAACGCTACTCGCATAGTTGGTCTTTCAATATGTTGCAGCTGGTCTTAACTTCAATATAACACCTAAGCAAGTTTCTCAACTTACAATGACTACTCATTTCTTCATTCATCTGCACATATATTCATAGGCAGAGCATATGGAAACCCTAATAGTTCACCAGATCTTACTCTAGTTCTAATAAACAAGACAGGGTGTGACCAAAAAGTTCGTGTTAAAGAAGATACAGCACATTTTAGCTGCTTTTTTTACATATGACGCTGAGATTTTCTCGGAAACCAAACAGAGAAGGTGGAAATGTGAGTGAAAGTACCTTGGCGAGATTGACATAGAAGAAGAGGGGTTTCTTGGTGCTGGAGACTTGGATTCGGTTCTTCTTGGCAGAAGAAGAAGAGTCGATGATGTTCAAGCTGTTCACTCCCTCTGTAATCACCTCCATTTTTCTCTTTGTAGCTGTTGTTCTAGACACAGAGAGCAAACCCTAATTCACCCTCCAAAAAAAACAAACACACACCTTTACTTGCTTCTCTCTGTGTCTCTCTAGTCTCTCTAGAAACAACAAACTGGCTGGCTACTACTACTACTCGGCTCAAAAACCCTCGACCACCTCTGCTAGTTCATATTGGGGTTTTTGACACGAATGGCATATCAAAACCGACGTCGTTTTCAAGTTAACAGGATTAACTCATTAATTAACCATTAAATTAACTACTATCAATTGGGTTGGGCCTGGAATGGGAGTCATCTTGGACTAACCCAATAACATAATAGTTAGATTATGATTTGTGTGATTAATTACACAGCAATTGTGGTTTTGTCAACAACATTGAGCGGACTACTAAAGTTTTAACCAAAAAACACAAGAATTCCACCATGAATTTCCAGTCATTAATTCAAAAGAATAACAATTTTTCTTCTCTCAAACAGAAAGAGATTGAGTACACTGTTTCTACAAGTTCATATAACTTACATAAAATAAGAGCTGCACAACATAGGTCCAGGGACCAACCAACACAAAACACCTCTGTGGAAGTGACGAATACAAAATAATAAGATAGAATCGGAGGATTATACTAACTGATGTCTCTGTTTCTTCAGCTCCAAGACCAAAATAATATTGACTCATCAAACACTTTGAAGACAGAAGAAGGGTACATAGCTTAGATCATCCAAAATGAATTTTTAACACCTCAGTTTCTTCTTATATACACCGATCAAGGCTTTAACGGAGAGATGGCATTTGCCGTGAAATTTATTTACTGAAGGAGAAATGGCACTAACAATTGACGCCACATTGACCGTTAGCAGCAGCTTTCGCAGCGTCAGAGGTAAAGGGATCAATCCGCACCCACAACAAGGAGAAGATGGAAGCAAGAAGTATAGACCACACAATGACAATGGTAGGTGTACGGTTTTGCCGACCCAACAGACCCTTCAAGAAAGGATACAGATGGGCAATCACCCATATAGCAAAGAACAGTTTGCCGAAGAGTGGACCCCATGATTGGTAACCACTGTTTATGGCATATGAAACGCCAGCCACAATGCCCACCAAGTTCACAATCAGAACTGTGGTTGGAGGAATGAGAAGAGCTGTCCATTTGAAAACATAAAGCTCTGCAAAGTCTCCATCGTCATCAGATGCTTTTGAAGTGACAGTGAAGTTGGTGTCAATCCCGGCTAGAACTTTCAAAAGCCCTTGGAAGACAGCAAACAGATGAGCCGATGTACCACCAATGACCCAGAACTGTTCATTTCTCCACCAGTCCTCAATACCGACCCCACTCCATCTAAGCTCGAGTATTCCAGTAGTAAAAATGGAAATGAAAAGCAGAATAAACCACATGCTAGCATAATTGCTTATCTGCAAAAAGAATGTAGCAGATTAATTGGTCGATAGAACATTGGGGAATAATGTTTGGATGAAGGGGTTATGGACCAATCACACATGTAAAACAACTGCTAAAGCATTTCAAAGATTTAACATATACAGATTTAACATTGCTGGATTACTCGGGATAATTTGTAGTCAGAAATTTGGAGTTCATGGAATTGCTTAAACACTTTCCTTTCGTAGTTCTACATTGCAAACTACCAACCAGCATTATTAACTCGGAGAAAAACCCTGACCAGATTTGCCTATGCATTTGCTTGATAGATTCATAAGAGAAAATGCAAAAAATTAAAGTGTTAAACCATCAATTACCTCCGGAATGATGAATTTTCCAGTGAGAAGGCAAAAGGCAGGAAGGATGCAGTAAGCAAGCAGTGGGATAGAAGTCAGGGGGTAGACGATGGTATTGATGTATGCCAGTCTCTCCAAAAGCTTCAGTCTTCCATTATAGCCATACCATATGGGGCAATGCCTACTTAGCAGAATTTCAATTGATCCCAAGGCCCATCGAAGAACCTGATTCAAACGATCAGAAAGATTGATAGGAGCAGACCCCTTAAAAGCTGGGCGGGGCGGCATGCAATAAATTGATATCCAACCACTGAGCATGCATCTTAAACCCGGTCAAGATATCTTCAGTCACAGAACCATAGATCCATCCAATCTGGTAGTAAAAGTAAAGGTCAATTAGTCAACATGTACAAAACAATACCTAATTATGTATCTCCAGCAAGGCACCATGATGTTATACAGACCTCTTTGCCCCATTCAGACTTGTCCTCGTATCCGCAGCTAATAACATGGATTGCTTCTTTTAAGAGAGTTGCGGGATTAGTTGTTGGTGGAATGCCTCCCTGTTCCATGAAGGTGGCTGCAATGAAAACTGGGGACTGACCAAAACGCTTCTCTAAGCTCTTCTGAGACATAAGCAGTGACCTCTCATCATCATATCCTGCATGAATAAGAGATGCCATTAACATTAGATAGCATAGTTGTTTTTCACACCTAATTTGATATTATCATCGATTTTAGTGAAATAAGGATAAAACACCAAATTATTTGGTTTCAAAAAGTTATATTAAATATTTAAATTCAATGGTTATTTCAAACATGGTTTGCATTGGGAAAACAGAACAATCAATATTAGACAGTGAAACGGCTGTCAAGACCTTAGTACCCATGCATATGAAAGATGGACCAATCTTCAAAGAATAAAACAAATTACTGGAGCTTAATGCCAATTCGCATACTTGGGGGGAAATGGAAGACGTCGGGAAAATAACTTTCTCAACAAATACCAACCTTCAACACCCTCCTCAATGTCTTCCATATTGAAAATTGGAATGGTAGATTCAGTTCTTTTCACTGCTCTTTTCTTGTCAATGTACTTCTTGTTGCTACTTCTCCCCTTCTTTCTTGGACCACAACAACCCTTGACGATAATGTTCGGTTCCAAATCTTCCTCAGTTAAAACTGGATCATACCCATACAGAGCTTGCCTGTTGAAACAACAACCCGTTCCCACATAGACAGGACCCTGGATGCCATCCAGCCCTTTCAAGTTGATCTGCAAAACACAAGAAATATATGGGTGTACTTTCAACATACCCAAGCTCTTAACTTTTACAGACTGATCAGAAATCAAGTTGGGCTTACGTCAAAGAAAACAATATTGCGATTGGCATATCGATCGTGCAAGTCAATGCCATCAAAACGTTGTGGGAACTGCACATAGCAGGTCTTCTTTCCATAGGCAGGATCCATCATGAAACACATGGCTTCTTTAAGAGCTTTGCTGTTATTGAAGTAGTGATCACAATCAACATTCAACAGATATGCACCATTGGTCAGGACAGCTGAAACTCGAATCTGCATATTAGGTAAACCCAAATTATACAAATAGGGTAAAATAAATTACTAAAGCATCAATCAAATCACTTACTGCAACAACCAGAATGGAGAAAATGTATAACTAACTAAGTCACGTTAAAAGGTTCAAGAATGACAAACCAATGCATTCATAGCTCCAGCTTTCTTGTGGTGTTGGAAGCCAGGCCTCTTCTCACGAGAAACGTAAACAAGTCGAGGTAGTTCATTTCCATCTGTATCAAGCCCTCCACTGTGGCCTAAGAACACCTGGATCATTCCTGGATGATCTCTGGGATTATTCCCAGGCCAAGGAGTGCCATCTTGCATGGTCCAACCTTCTTCGGGCATTTTTTGTGCTTTGGCAACAAGGGCATTGATCCGCACCTTGAATTCTTCGTATTCTCTCTGCAAAACAACAAAATTGCCATATATTATTTATAGCTCTGAAAACCAAGGGAATTAAATATGGAATTCACTTATGCCGTAGACAAGGGTTTAGGCTGTTTAGCACAAGACATAACAGTTAGAACTATGGCCTTTTACACAATGTACAAAGACCTTATTAGAACCTTAATTGGCCTTATCAAACATCATTCCACAATGCACAATGCTCAAATTATTGTCTGTATATCTATTCACTCTTACTATTCTATTACTATTTTCAATTACCTTAACTAACTACTTTAATTTCATATTCTTTGTTTAAACAGCAACAAGCAGGCCTCTCCTACCACTACGCATATCATGACTCACCTTCATTGCCCTGCGCTCTTTCACAAAAGAAGGCTGTATCTTATCTTTCAAGTAATCAATCTTCTGAGCAAAATAAAATTCGGGGGCCCTAGGCTCAATATTATGCTTCTTGCAAAAGGGCACCCACTTCCTAGCAAACTCTGCAGTTTCAGAAAGGGATTCAAAGGTCAACATTGCTGAACCATCGTCTGATACATAGCAAGACACTTTGTCCACAGGGTAATCCACCGCGAGGATAGACAAAACAGTGTTTGCCGTAACTATAGGAGGCTCTTTGAGTGGATCCACTGTACTAACAAAGACATCTACAGGAGCTAACTGTGAAGGTTCCCCTTCCCGGTCATATCTGCAGAACAAAGAAGAGAGAAAAGAAAAACAAATATTAACACCTCCCTGCCTTTTACACTCAGTTGGTAGGCAGCATTTAAACCCCCAATCCAGCCACTTGCCACAGAAAGATATTAATTAAACTGACCTCAAAGCAAGCCTGTCTAGGTAGGTCTCACGGTTGATGGGAGACCATTTTGGAAACTGATCCAGAAGCCAGGATAAAGCAAACCAAATCTCACAGATAACTGATGTTAGCCACAACGGGTATGCATCTTTCACTGGGTGAGTTACACGATATTGCAAGAAGAAGCCCAGAATAATAAGCCGGAGAATGATTACAATGCGATAAGGGGTCACGTGAGAAGAAGGAATGGGCACCACACGACTCAATGGTTGCCGAGCGTCATCAGCCCTGTGACACAAGAAAACCATCAACTTCAATGAAATTGCAGAGACATGGTGCTTTGTATAGACTCCACAATGAAAAAAAAAATATTCTATTTTTTAATAATACAACCTGAAGTCACATCATGGCTCATACATATAACCTCGAAAATTGGGCAGTGAGATAGTAGATTTAGTTTAAAGCCAATATTTTATTAAAAATAAATAAAAAAAGACAATAGTAATAATAATAAAAGGCAAAAGGGGCCAGAAAATACTATGGTAATCAAAAACCACTAGATGCAACTACTAATCCTAAAGGTAATTGCAATAACTTTTTTCCTAGGCAGAACCAAACATAGTTAATCAAGTGATCACAATTTTAAAACTAATCCTAGTCAAAATCCTACAAGGACGCTTACATCTGGAGTTCTTCTCCATTTGAACCGGTGCCTTCCAAGTCTCCCTTCCCTTCACTGTATTTACTGCTCACGTGCGTGATGTTTTTATCCTGTTTGAGTTTCCAGCCTTCAACCCTTTCCTTCCAGTCAACATTCCCAAGGCCATAGGAATTCAAGTCTTTTGACGGGTCCACAATTCTCACAGGAACTGTAATAATAAATGAAATGATCAAATGACAACTCATTAAGCCAACAGCAACAACATAGAAGCTTGTTTCTAGATTTTACAACATACAAAGTTATGAGTCTACCTGGCTGCCTCGGATCAATATAAGGAGAGGATTGAACATTCCTTTCAGAAGGGCCCAAAGGACCTGATGTAGTTCGCACAGATTGGTTGTCAGGTGTGGCACAGGGAATTTCCCCAGAAACCTGAAATTATTTTAAACACTAATAAACAGAAAGTGGCAACATCTTTCACAAAACATGTAATAAATTAATCATTCATGACATAAAATTCAAAATGTGATGTTATGCTAAAGTAACCACTTAGTAATGTAAAAAAGCAACAGGAACACATTTTTGTAATCACTATATGAAAAGTTAACAAATCAAGGAAGATCGTGACTCCAACTACAAGCTGGTTTCTCTCAAAGTTCCCCTAGACAAGGACATTTCTTACAATTTCAGGGGCTCAGGTAATCACTTAAAGACACTAGATGATGTTTGTGGCTCATGATAATTTTCCTTATGTCCAACAACTCAGCAATTGAAAGACCCATATTTCAACTGAATATCAGGCCTTTTCAGCATATTACCACAAAGGGTGAATTAATTTTCATTGAAGAATCTAACACACGGGTCAAAGTAAGCTTCAACTTACATTGTATCTACTGCAATTAGAAACGAAGGCTTAAAATTGACGTTTTATTTTTAGAGGAGAATGCATCGTGGAAGCTAATGATTCAAATCCATATATTGGGACAAAACAAGAATTTGCAGAATCAACATCCGTACCGGCTGCCCATTGGTTAGAAGGGGAATAGGTTGCTGAGATTCATGTCTAGACGATGCAGAAAGCTCTCTATCTTCACCCTGCCACTGGCGTCTTGCCTTGCTATTTCCTTGGGCATAATCAAACTCGTTCTCTAGATCATCAACATCATCTTCTTCTTCATCTCCATCAACTCGTGGACTCCCTAAAACATGCAGACCTTGTTAACTTTGTTCATAACAATATAAACGGAACACACGTTATGAATAATAGAAGCAAACCTTTATGCCTTTTATATCTAGTTTTGCACTGGGGGCAAGACTGAGTTCCATCTTTTCGTTCATACTCATAACAAGGCCTGCAAACTGGGAAAGCACACTCATTACAGGCAACAAAGATATCACCGGTGGCTGCAAGTCCAACAGTGTCACCACAGATCTGGCATGTTTGGCCATTCAGATTCTTCAAGGGTTTCGGCTGCATTATCCATGAACAATGCACTGGTTAGGTTCCCAAATTAGAAAAAGGTCAATGGTGAAATACAATTGCACACAAATAAACAAGTTCTCTATCATATAACTAACAGGCCGTGATGTTGGTTACTATATGCACTAGCTAGATGTCTAGTTATATGCAGCAGTAACTAAAAATTCACACCCAATGAGAATCATGACAGCACAAAGGAGATCTCTTTGATTCATATACTTCTTTATTTTCTTTCTGTTAAAGCATCTCCATATAATTTGCATGGAAACATTCTACTTAATTAAATAAATCTATAACAAAGAAGGCAACAGATCTAGGTAATTCCACCTAGCTCTTCTGCAAAGTTTTCAACCAAACTTCAATACTAATTTAAGCCAACATGAAATGGCAATGACCTGAAGATACAGTACATTAATTAACAAGCACCGGAAAAATATCAATTGAAATCCAACTGAGACCAACTATAAATCATCAAGATCTCAAATTTCAGGCACCCAAATAGAAACGTGAATAGTTTCATGAAGAACCTGAAATTTTCCAAAACTAAACAGTAAACACAAGGACCAAATTCACAGTTTAGATCAAGACATTTGTGAAATAGAAAGAAACATAAACGTGACGACCCGATTATAGCAGCACAGACCTAATTCAAAGGAATCTGCATAGAATCCCCAAACCAACTAAAATCAGAACTGAGATAAAGAAACTCAGTGTCACACTGTTTTATATTGAAATCTTAAGATCAAAGCATGAGCAGTACCGATTTACTTACTCCACATAAAAAAGATAAAACTTTTAAGCTGAGATACCACTTTCACACAACTAACACTCGGATCTAAAACACCGTAAAGCATGCAATAAAGATCACTTTCAACTCTAAATCATATGGTAATTATACAACAAACTGATATTCAGTCACCACCCAATATCCACACCCATGAAAACGACCCGAATTCAAGCTCCCCGGGTCACTTTCCACAAAGTTAACACTCAGATCCACACATCACAGACACAAGCTGATAATCGGAGTCACACAACTAAACAAAAAAAAAGGGGTCAGCTAAAACACAAACCCCACTGTCGGAATCGTGTCGAATCCGGACCAACTCGTTCCTCCGGTGAGAGCCGGCCACCATACCCGCATTTGCTTCCATGTCTTGAAACCCTCCGTTGTCTCAAAACCACAAGTGATTGTTTTCAGTGATTTACAAAAACAGATCCGTGGATGGGCAACAAAGAGAGAGGGACTGTGAATTCTTCGCCCACTCAATACGCCATCTCTCTCTCTACACTCATTCCAGCTTTTGCTCGCTCTTCTCTTTGCTTGTCTTTATCATTTTGATTTCTCGATTTTTTATTGTCTTTTGTTGTTTTTACCGGGTGAACCGGTTGCTCGTACCTAGCACGGCTTGACTTTGGCTTGAGTTGAGCTCCTTTCCCTTTTATTTTATTATTTAAAAATATTACTAGTAAATAGAACACAACTTTCCTCACAAATATTGTATATTTTAAAATAATGCTTTCAAAAATTATTTTTAAAAATAAAAATAATATTTTTTTTAAAAAAAAACATATTAGGTAACATTTGTAAAAAATAATTTTTAAAAATTAAAAACGAAGTATTTTTTATAAATGGATAAAATAATTTTTTTAAATGACAAATTATAGTTTATTTTAAAAATAATAAAAAATAATAAATATTTATTTTTAACTTTTTAGTGAAAATTAAAAACAGTATTTTTTTACTTTTAAAAATAAATAAATAACTTTACATTTAATTATTTTATTTTTAAAAATAAAATATAATTTTTAAAAATAAATTCATACAGTATTATAAACTAAAAATATTTTATAAAAACTAAAATCATATTAACTAATAAACTATTATCTATAATATTTTTACATATGACGCTGAGATTTTCTCGGAAACCAAACAGAGAAGGTGGAAATGTGAGTGAGAGTAGCTTGGCGAGATTGACATAGAAGAAGAGGGGTTTCTTGGTGTTGGAGACTTGGATTCAGTTCTTCTTGGCAGAAGAAGAAGAGTCAATGATGTTCAAGCTGTTCACTCTGTTAGAAATGGGTTTCTAACAGAGGATTTGTAGCTGGGTAGAAGGATTCGTGAGCTAGGGTTCAAAGGAGAATTGGGGATTTTTTGTGATGTTGGAAGCTGTTCGAATTATCGAGAAGACAGAACTGAAGTGTTAGGTTTGGTTTGGTCTGAAGATGAGAATTTATATTAGCATTGTACGGTGTCGTTTTGGGTTGTTTCTGGATTGCCCAAAACATTGCGTTTTTGCTTAAGTTGTTTAATTTCTAATTCCCTAAACGGCTTAGTTTTGGCCGTGAGTCTTTATTAGTTTGTATGGTCTGCGCCACAGTGAATCCATGCTCTGTAACAAACTCTTAAACAATCTGTCTTATATGTATTACATTTGAGAATGGAAAAAGGGACGAATATTATTACAAACTCATCTCTCTCTCTTCTAATAAATTTCTCTCTCAATCCTATCTCTAAATTCTACTCTGTTCTTCATCTGTTCTTCAATATTTTTTGGCTTTATTTTCCAGATTTCTTCTTAATATCAGCATCATCTTCATTCCACAACACACAAGAATCACCCAAATCACCATTAAAAATACAGTAACCAATTTATCAGGCCAAACACAACAAAGTGGTATCAGAGCACTTTCCAGGGACTACAAAAGAAAAATCATGGCAGAAGGTACTAGGCAGCACCATTATGTGGAAGGGAAGTTTCAAGAAGTTGAAACTCGGATGCAGCAAATGGAAGGGAAAATACAAAAAGTAGGGGAAGGGCTGACAGCTTTTAAGATGGAAGTAGCAAATCAATTTTCTGAACAAACAGCCCTAATAGAAGAAAAAATGCAAGAACTACTCACAGCAATGTTCAAAGGAGCTAGATCTGAAGAAGTGAGTGGAAATGGAAATGGTATTTTGGGCTCAGCACCTGCTGTACCATCTGCAGACCCAAGGAATGCTAGATCTGTCGGAGAACACAGATTTGCAAACAGCCAAGGGTCCTCTAGTCAGGTATTTTCAGACTCTTTAATGAAGGCCCCAAAATTATCATTTCCTAAATTTGATGGAACAGACCCTAAGACTTGGCTTAGAAAGTGTGACCGGTATTCTTTAATACACCATGTTCCATCAGACCAAAAAGTGTTGATAGCTTCTATACACTTTGAGAAAAAAGCTGAGATATGGTTTCAATCGTACTATGACCTGCAAGAGGGTGTTAGTTGGAAGGAGTTTAAGGAGTCCTTGTTAACTAGGTTCCTTGATGTAGAGCAAGAAGATGTGATAGGAGAATTGTACAGGCTAAGACAGACAGGATCGGTCTCAGATTACCAAGACAGATTCGAATAACTGCAGCCTAGGTTAATGGCTAAGGGATATGGAATGGGAGAAGGATTCTTCCTAGAGAGTTTTTTGAGTGGACTGAAATCTGGAATTAAAAATCAGGTTAAGATGTTCAACCCCACAGATTTGAAAGCTGCCATACATTTGGCTAGGCTACTAGAGGCAGCCATCGAACCTAGAAAAAACAGACCATGGGTCCAGAAATCTAGCAACTACAACCCTTCCACAAGCACACCTAGCCATACACTAGCCAAACCCCCTAATACTTACCAAAACACACTACCAACCAGTGCCATAACAGCCCTTAAGCCAACTGAAACCATTCCCATAAAAAGATTAACACATGCTGAAATGAAGACAAGGAGAGACAAAGGACTTTGCTACAACTGTGATGAACCCTACATTTATGGACACCAATGTACTAAGAAGAGATTGTATATGCTTATGGGTGAAGAAGAAGAAGAAAAGGCAGAGGACACAGAAACTGTGGAAGTTCAAGAGGAAGACGAACCAGAAATCAATAGGGAAAAAATGTCTATTTCTCACCACGCCCTAACTGGTTGTGCTGGATTGCAAACCATAAGATTGAGGGGCAAGGTTAGACATAGAGAGATCACTATCTTGGTAGACAGTGGCTCTACCCATAACTTCCTAGACCCTAACACAGCTCAACTTACGGGGGTAGAAATAGAGGAAACAGAAACTTTATGGGTCACAGTTGGAGGAGGAGGAAAAATCAGCAGCAAGGCTAAATGCAAACAGTTCACGTGGGCTATGCAAGGGGTCTCTTTCTCAACTGAAATGAGATTATTAACCCTAGGAGGTTGCGATGCAGTGCTAGGCATGCAGTGGATTAAAGAGATAGGCCCCATTATGCTTGATGCTAAGCAATTGTGTAACACCCCCCGATCCGACCCAGCCGGACCGACCCAGGGAGCGCTACACGGTTTTTAAATCTTTCTAAATTCATATACATTTCAAAATCATTGTGAGCCCATAAAACAAATTTTCAAAGCATTGAAAAACCATAGAGTTTATTAATTTGAAAGTCATTTTTGAGTGAGCCCAAATCGATAAACTTTTTACAAAAATTCGGCAGAGTTTCGTTTGTTTTTCGGATTTCCCAAAACCTGCTTTTACACAAATCAATTCAAATTCAATTCTCAACAACACTTCTATAACGTTTTCAAACAGTTGCGCACTCTGCCGTTTAGTGCGACTTTTCATCACATTTTATAAAAATAAAACAAATCAAACTTTAATATTTACAAACATAATACTAATATAAGACATAAATCATAAATATTTAATTACAAAACATATTTACAGACTCACTGTATATGTATGCTTACAAAATATAGATATATAACAATAGAACTACCCAACTGTAGTAATCCTGTGACTCGGTCTGCAACTCTTCCTTCCTTCAGTCTTTAGCTTCTTCCGGATCCCTTGTACCTACGCGTTAGAAACAAAACTAACGCGCTAAGCATATAGCTTAGTGGGTGTACTATAAACTCAATTATGAAAATCATATATAACTTTTAAATGGAAAGCATATCACAATATATATATATATATATATATATATATATATTTCAACTCTATCATTTATAAATCCATTTACCTTTAAAATCAAATCGTAAAACAGTTTCCATCACTTTAATTTCCACAATAAGAACAACATATAAAATCGATTCATAAAATCATTCAGTGCACTTTCCAATTCACTTCAAATCTGGCCCGCTAGAATACCCAACATACAAGGACTGGAATATGGGTCAAACTCCCACCCTAGGACGAATCCTAAGAGTGGTACGTGTCTCCCTACTCTAGGACCGTGGGTACGGAACCTAGAGAGGTACATAACTCCCTATCCCAGGAACGAATCCTTAGGAAGGTACGTGGCTCCCAACCTCCAGGACGAATCCTGAGGAGGTACGTGTCTCCCAGCCTCTGGATGAATCCAAGATGAGGTACATAATAATCATCAATAGCAATCAGTATCGGCGCAGTACTGCTCAGTAAAACCCAGCTGGTATACCAACCTCCTATATCCATTTCTATGTCTAAGTATCCTAGGGCCGTTACAATAAACGACTTTCAAGTATTCGCAATAAATTACAAATCATAAACAATAGTCATGCAAGTAACTAAATCAAGTATATCTCACAAATCGTAACAATCGAAATATTCAAAAACACGATCCAAATACGATCTATCATAAAATCATTCCAAATCAACAATAGATATATATAAATTATCGATTTTTCATATAAATAAACAAGTTTCTTACGAAAATCGAAAACGTGAACTTTCAACGAAATCGAAAACGAAAACGAAAACAATAACGAGATACTTTTCGTAAAGATTTTGAAATCGAAAGTACACCAACCTCGATATCGTTTTTCGTTCGAGAGATCACGGTTCTACGATTTCGTTTTCCTTCCCTTTCTCTTTTCT
This sequence comes from Xanthoceras sorbifolium, assembly GCA_003430845.1. NCBI lineage: Eukaryota > Viridiplantae > Streptophyta > Magnoliopsida > Sapindales > Sapindaceae > Xanthoceras > Xanthoceras sorbifolium. The sequence goes on from CM010616.1 coordinate 30,088,766, forward strand.
CTTTCACCCACACTTACTTTCTCTCTCTTTCCTTCCTTCTCTTTCTTCTTCTTTCTCTCTTCTTCTTTTTCTTCTTCTTCTTCTTCTTTTTCTTTTCTTTTCTCGGTCTCTTCAGTCTCTTCTTGCTGTTTCTGTTTTTCTGGCTTCTGCGAGAAGCCTCTTCTTTTTTTTATATTTTTTTCGCTACCGCGACCGTCGTCGCGACCTGTGGTCGCGCCACCAGGTCGCGGTGCTCACTGGAGCATTCGCACCGCCTTCGTCGCGAGCACACCTCGCGGTCCTTTGGTCGCGCTGGTGGTCGCGTTGCTCACTGCCAGATTTTGACATTTTCATCGCGAGCAGCTCATCGCGACCTGTGGTCGCGGTGACTGGTCACGATGCTCACTGCCAAAAATCTCGTTTTTCACCGCAAGCAAGCCATCGCGACCTGTGGTCGCGGTGACCAAGTCGCGATGCTCTCTGTCTCCATTTTTGATTTTTCATACATCAATTTTACATTTACACCCCCTCTAATAACAAAATTTATTTTCACATATATAAAATTAATTACCCAAAATCCGGGATGTTACAAATTGAGTATGAGCTTCATGAAGGAAGGAAAATGGGTTTCCCTCTAGGGAATCAGAACTGAAAGCAGATTAACTCAGTTGACAGGGAAAAAGGTGAGCAACCAACTAGAAAAGGCTCATAATCAAGCCGAAGCTATGGTACAACTGTACTCACTAGAATCCGAAGATAAAATAGTGAGAATCCCTACTGTTTTGGAGCCTTTATTGGAAGAATATGCAGATGTGTTTTCTGAGCCTAAATCACTACCCCCCCCCCCCCACAGAAAACAAGACCATAAGATAACCCTATTACCTGGTTCCATCCCTGTTAATGTAAGGAACTACAGACATCCATATGTGCAGAAGAATGAGATAGAAAGGATTGTGAGGGAGATGCTTGACAGTGGCATCATCCGAGATAGTAACAGTCCATTTTCTTCCCCTATTTTATTGGTCAAGAAGAAGGATGGGACTTGGAGATTCTGTTTGGATTACAGGGAACTCAATAAAATCACAGTAAAGGATAAATTCCCTATTCCTCTCATAGATGAGTTACTAGATGAACTGAATGGGGCGCGGGTGTTCTCTAAACTCGATCTTAGGGCTGGGTATCACCAAATAAGGCTGACATACACAAGACTGCCTTTAGGACTTACCAAGGGCATTATGAATTTAAGGTAATGCCTTTCGGCCTTACCAATGCCCCAGCCATTTTTCAGAGTCTGATGAACAACATTTTTAGACCATACTTAAGGAAGATAGTATTGGTTTTCTTTGATGATATTCTGGTTTACAGCAAAAATATTCTAGAACACCAAGAGCATCTCAGAATCACTTTTTCTATCTTAAGGCAGAATCAGCTGTTCGTGAAAAAGAGTAAATGTGATTTTGGAAGTCCTGCACTAGAATATTTGGGTCACATCATCTTAGGGCAAGGAGTGGCAGCCGACTACAAGAAGATACAAGGGATGCTTGACTGGCCTACCCCTAAGACAGTCAAGGCATTAAGGGGATTTTTGGGACTTACAGGATACTACAGGAAGTTTGTAAGGGGCTATGGATGTAGTCCTCAAAAATTGCTCGGGGACACGGGGCACTACAACCTGTAAAGACAGAACGCACGTGACCCGCAGGACGTCTGGGACACCGGGGTGGTACCGGTCAAAGTCACTCCGACGGTCAAGTTAGCAAGTGCTTAATAAATATGTATGCTGGTAAATAATGATGAGTGAAGGATGTTTCCTGTATTGTTTGTGATCGAGGCCTCCTTGATCAGAGGAGGTGTGAGGTCGGAGGGTAATCAGAGAAGATGAACAATGGCCGGAGGGTGTGGTTTTAGTATTGATAGCCTTTTGGATCTTCCTTTCTCTCTCCCCCCCCCCCCCTTTCCATGAGGGATTATCCTTCTCTTTATAGGGGACTCATGCTTCTACCTTTTGAGGGATTTCATCATTCTCTCTTTGCTGTCTTCCACCAAGAATGCATGTGAATCCTTCTTTTGATCTGGCCATTATCGAATGTCATTATGGTTTTGTAGGACCTATTTTAAAGTAGATCATGATTTGGTCCCCTAAGTAACAAAAGAGATTTTATATCGTGCGACATGTAGGCTTGTCGATCCGGTCAATCATGATTACGTGTCGTATGATGTGTTGGTTGGATGTCGACATGAGATCACTATGTCGTGCTACATTGGAGTTCTTCCAGGCGTGGACACTGAGTTATCTCCCTTGATACTACTTGGATGCATGGGACATATAGCGCACTTCGTACTGCATGAGAATGCTTCATGTCGAGTGTATGTCGTGCGACACTAAGGTCTTCGTACTAGTCCGGCGTCGTACTACATGAGAGTGCTTCATGTCGAGTGTATGTCGTGCGACACTAAGGTCTTCGTACTGGTCCAGCGTCGTACTACATGAGGATGTAGTCCCACTTTTGGCTCTGGGCTTTGTCTTTGGGACACACTTTGGGCCAGACATATTTTAGCTACTACAGTTTGCCCCCAAACGCATTGGATTAGAATAGCCAAGGGGTTTGCGTCGTACAACATGTAGACATGGATATGTATGTGTGAACTCTAATGCTGGTTCCATAGTGTCGTATAACTCTGTCCTCCTGAGAGAACGTATCAGTGTTCATGAGTAGATAACAATCCATGAGTTTTGCCATCGTCGTATGACAATGTCATTTAAAGGAGTGATTGGTCTTCTACCGACTCCTCGATATTTGTGTCGGAATAAATGTGGCTTTTATAGGCAACGCGCATGCTTGGTTAATGATATGGTTATGGGGGCGTGTGTCCAATGAGAAGTTGACACGTCAGCACATGCTTTCTTTTAATTGCCGCCCTTCCCTTTTCTTCTTCATTTTCAATTTTTAGCTTTCTCTCTCATTTTCTTTCTCTCTCTAGGAACCAGTCGCCTGTGCAAGCTATTCCGGTGTTTGTTGATCGTTTTTGGTCCTTTTTCACGTCTATTCTGGTAAAGCGGTGATCGTCTTTACTCTTATTTGGTAAGTTTTTTTCTTTTCGCTATATTTTGGTCTCTATTTTTGCATTTCGGTTTCTGGGTATTTCTCGTGTTCTTTGAATAAGTTTCGAGAAGAATTTAAAAAATTTTAGTTTTAGATCGAAAAACACGACTTAGGTTTGTATAAAACCTGTTTGTAGTGTCTAGGTCGCACGACAATAGCCAAGACATATAGGTCGCACGACCTTCTTAACAGTCTTGGGAGCTGATATTAGGTCGTGCAAGGTCTTTGGTTTAGGTTATAATTACTAACCATGGCTACTGTCATTCGACTTGTAGGTTTTGATGTCGAGTCGAGGTGATGAGAGTCCTCCCAGTACCTCTGGGCGTGGATACGACGATCCAATAGATCTGTCGTACGACTCATGGGGAGAGTCGGAGGCAGCAAGTGCTGAGGTGACAGTGGCTTCCTCGTCGTACGACACTGTGACTGTCTCTCTTGCGGGTACATCGCGCGTAACAGACGACATTCCTATGGGGATTCCCCTAGTTGAGCTACCGGGCGACCCATGTCCAATGGGACCTAGTAGGCCGCTAGGCTTACTTTTGAGTAACCCAGCCAGCGTGCTAACGGAGGACGACATCATGCGCCTACGTTTCAGTTATGGCATACCCAATGGTGTCGCATTGAGGGCGTCGCATAAGGAGGAGAGGCCAGACTGGGACATCCCAAGATGGACATGTTTCTATAAGTTCCCGTTTCAGCGGGTTGGATTTAGGTTACCAGTAGTCGGACTACTGAGGAAGGTGCTCGACCATTTCGAGCTTGCCCCAGGGCAGTTGATGCCTAACAGTTGGAGGATCTTGATGGGGCTAGAGCTGTTGTGTACGAGGGAAAGTATAGTCTTCGAGCTGCCTGACCTTTTCTACACATACTCCGTGCGGGAGCACGACATAGAGAAGGGTCGCTATAATTTGAACCTCCGGCCCAACAGAACGCACCTTATCACGAAGCTGACGACAAATGATAGGTTGTGGAAGGATAGGTACTTCTTTGCTAGGGGCCTACTTGTCGATTGGCCTCTTGGGGATACGGTCGTTCGTACGACCTGGTCCAAGGCTGGTGGGTTTTTAATTCTGTAGCGTCGTTCGACTTTCTCTTTTCATTGTTTACTTTTACTAACTCTTATCTTTATTTGTATTACAGTGAACACAGGAGCACCTCAAGCAGTTGTTGGCTTAACTTGCGTGACACGTACAGCAAAGGTACTGTCGTACGACGTGAAAGAGAGGAGTTGGAGGAATATTTTGTAGGAGGAAAATCTGCGGCCCAGTCATCTTTGGAAGTTTAGTGTGATCAACGAGGCAGGTACTCCCTACCCTGCCTTCAAAAACTTAGTGGAGTTTGTTAGGGTCAGAAATTGTGTCGAGCGACTGTACGACACAAGGTTTTTGACTCCAATCTCATACGTCGAGCGACGCTTTGCAGTGGACATCATAGCTGGAGAGATTGCTGCTCCTGGTGTTGATGATGCGATGAGGAGACTTAGGGAAAAGAGGAAGGGAAAGAAGAAGGCTCAGTCGAGCGACCAAATGGATTCCACTCCTCCACCTCCTCCATCAAGTCGAGCCAAGGCCTCCCTCGACATTTCTTTGACTGGAAAGAAGCGAATGAGGGAGGATTCAGCTTCGGGGGTCGATGCATCGGTCGACCTCGTTTTCCCGCAGGATGCCTCTGCGTATTCTGACGTCGGGTCGATCCTTCCCCAGGTCGAGCAACTGTTGCTGCCCGAAGACAAGAATCGCTTGAAGGAGATGGGCCTCTCCCAAGCTACTGATTGGGACCTTGGCCACCTTTTCCAGGTATGGTCGTACGACCGATATATTTATATATATATTTGAGTACTTTGAATTTCTCTAAGTGTTTTTGTTTGGTATACATTTCTTGTAGGCTCTTCAGTCCCATGTTCATCTGAAGGAGGAGCTGGGCCTTGCCCTTAAGAAGGTGAGGGAGCTGAAGGCAAGCAATCAGAGCCTCAAAGCTGACAATGACAAGTTAAAGGCTTCAAACCTTGAGGCCAAGAAGACAGCTATTGAGGCCTCGAGTCGTGCGGTAGAGGCGACTCTGGAGTTGAACAGGCTGAAGTCGAGCGTCGACTTACTCGAAGCCAAGCTGAAGGCTAAGGAGGCAGACTACGACTCTCTGTACGACAAGGCGGAGGATAACGTCATCAACGCGGTTATTAAGACCCGTGCAGATTTGATGAGGGAGTATAGGGATGGTCGTGCGACCGAGTGGAAGGTTGATAGTTGGATCTCCGACCATGAGGAGCTGTCGCGCTCTGATGAAGATGAAGCTGATGAGCATGTGGATGACAAAGCTGTCGGTGAAGAGTCTATCCTTCCTCCTCCAGAAGGCTCGACCGTCGTAGCTTTGGCTGCTCAGCTGACTGGAGAGCCTGATGATCTTGCCCCGTAAGGGGTTGTAATATGATGCACGACCTATATGATCATTCTTTTTTGTGTATGGCAATACGTTTTAATTGTTATTTACGAGCGTGAGTGCAGGTCGCGGTCCAGGACCTTGAGTGCGGGTCATGGTCCGTGACCTTGAATGCGAGTCATGTGACCATTTGGAGATGGAGACCTTGAAAGCAGGTCGTGGTCCGTGACCTTGAATGCGGGTCATGTGACCATTTGGAGATGGAGACCTTGAAAGCAGGTCGTGGTCTGTGACCTTGAATGCGGGTCATGTGACCATTTGGAGATGGAGACCTTGAAAGCAGGTCGTGGTCTGTGACCTTGAATGCGGGTCATGTGACCATTTGGAGATGGAGACCTTGAAAGCAGGTCGTGGTCCGTGACCTTGAATGCGGGTCATGTGACCATTTGGAGATGGAGACCTTGAAAGCAGGTCTTGTCATAGACTTTGCTTTTTATGATATTGAATTGCCCCAGTTGGAGTGTGTAACTTCTTAGTTTCATGCTACAACTTTGATTAAGTGCGTAGTTTATGCGGTATGAAAAAAGATTCTCTCAACTCGGGTACGCTCAGCAATGCTGACCTGCATAAAAAGGTTAGGGTCGGCTGCTGGGTTTACCAACGACCCTCCGATGAGTAAGTGAGTTCCATGTTGTAGAGTGATAAAGTTCGAAATTCTTAGAACTGATATTGTTTTAGATGGCATGCGTTCCAGCTGTTGCCGATCTCCATGCCATCTGTACATCGTAGTTTGTAGGCTCCATGCCCAATTACTTTGGTGATTTGGTATGGTCCTTCCCACGTAGAACCGAGTTTACCTGCTCCTTTTTCCTTTGTATTTTGGAACACGCGGCGAAGGATCCAATCCCCAATATGGAATGACTTGAGACAAATGTTTCTGTTATAATGGCGGGCGACTCTTTGTTGGTATACGGCCAACCTGATTGCGGCCTTGTCGCGACGCTCGTCGATTGTGTCGAGTCCGCTCAGCAACTCTCTGTTGTTTGTTTCTTCTGTCGCGTGTCGTATCCTGTATGAGGGGTAGTCAGCCTCTGTTGCTATGACGGCCTCTGAGCCGTAAGATAGGGAGAATGGCGTCTCCCCTGTTGATGTTCTGACCATCGTACGGTAAGACCACAGCACACCTTGTAGCTCGTCGGCCCACTTTCCTTTGTATTGGTCGAGTCGCTTCTTGAGGGTGGACATGATTGTCTTGTTGGTGGATTCTGCTTGTCCGTTAGCTTGAGGGTATCTTGGGCTCGAATAGCTTAGTTTGATGTTCCACTTGTCGCAAAAGTCTTGGAAGTCGTATGATATGAATTGTGAGCCATTGTTAAATGACTATCTCTTTTGGAACTCCGTAGCGGCATATGACATTTTTTCAAATAAAGCTCTTTACTTCGGAGTCTTTGATTCTCACATATGACTCGGCTTCAACCCATTTTATGAAGTAATCGGTCACGGCTAATATGTAGACCTTACCTCCGGTAGCGACGGGCATTTTTCCTACTATGTTCATTCCCCACTTCATGAAGGGCCATAGTGCTGAGATAGGGTGGAGTCTTTCTGGGTGTTGATGTGAAACGTGGGCGAAGCGCTGACACGGGTCGCATCTTTTGACGAGGTCGTGCAACTCGGACCGCATTGTCGGCCAGTAATACCCAGCCGTGATTGCTCTGTTGGCTAGGCTTCTCCCGGCCGAGTGGTTCCCACATTGCCCCTCGTGTAAGTCCTTAAGTACTTGCTGAGCTTCGATTGGGTCGATACATTTGAGGTAGGACCCGGAGTAGGATCGCTTGTAAAGTTGACCCTCTACTATAGAAAATCGGGCAGCCTTGACCTTAATTCTTCGTGTTTCTACCTTGTCAGATGGGAGGGTGTCGTCCCTCAGGTAGTCGTAGATCGGGGTGATCCAAGTTGGCTTGTCCGAAATTGGCTCGACTTCGAGCTTTGTTGGCTTCCACACAGCTGGCCATTGGACAAATACCATGGGAATGGTTCGTTCAATCGTGGTATCTAGTGCGAAACCGAGATTGGCGAGCGCGTCAGCATGCGTGTTTTCAGATCTTGGTATTTGTTCGATGTCGAATGACTCGAATGAAGCTTGTAGCCCTTTTACCAAGGTTAAGTAGGCCGACATTTTCAAGTCCCGAGCTTGGTAGGACCCTTGCAATTGTCTCATAATTAATTGGGAGTCACTACGCACCTTTATTCGCTCGACGCGTAAGTCCTTTGCCAAGGTTAGCTCGGCTATGAGGGCTTCGTACTCGGCTTCATTGTTGGTGGTCCTGAATCCAAATCGAATGGACCTCTCGATGATGTGTCCCGCCGGTGAGGCAAGTACTATCCCTAGCCCACTGCCCCTAGCGTTACTTGATCCGTCAACTGCCAAACTCCATTCCTCCTTTGGTGTGTCGCACGACATGGTGCAAAGTTCTTCCTCCGCTCGTTGTAGGATCCCAAGTGTGAAGTCTGCTATGAAGTCCGCCAACACTTGTGACTTGATCGTCGTGCGAGGTTGGTAATTGACGTTGTACTCGCTTAGCTCCACGGCCCACTTCACTAGACGGCCGGATAGTTCGGGCTTATGTAGGATGTTCTTCAAGGGGAAGGCAGTGAGTACACTGATAGTTGATGAACACTTAAATTTGTATAATAATAAAGGTTAAAACCATTATTTTATACTATTAGTGTCATCAAATTACCTAACTTATTTATAACTATACTTAATTGTTAAACTTTCTATTTTGATGCAGGTTCAGTGTAATGGGCATAACTTTGCACTCAAATATCCATTCACTACGTTCTTGATAGTGTTGGAAAGATAACTCATAGCCCTATAAGTTTGGTTTGTAAACTCTTATCAGATTTGGACTCCTTTGAAGACAAATATTGGATTATCTTGGGCTAGTTTGCATGGCCGCGTCAATTGGGCAGTCTTCACTATTTGGGCCATAACTCTCTCCAGAAAATTCCAAATATTATGAGTCTTATCATTCTAGAAAGATAAGAGAATTATCTACAACTTTGGTGTTTATCACGAGATCAAATTGTCAAAGGAACGGTGCCTAATTTGGTGGACAAGTCGGTGCATGTGTGGAAAACAACAAAGTTGACAACTTTACCTTACCAAATTCAATCAACTTGCATTAATTTATTCCTACCATTTTTGACTTGTTTGTCTCTCATTGTGTCTATAAATAGAGGCCTTGTATAAGCTTGAGGGCAGCTTGGGTTCCTTGCCAAGTTCACCTTACATTATTGTATTGTTGAACTTTTGTGATAATCTAATTTCTCTCTTGCTCATTTTATTTCTTTTACTTGTTTTCTTTCTTCTATCATGAGTAGCTAAATAATCTTTTTGCTAAGGTGAAGGGTGAAGCTCTTGGTATGTGAATAAAGATTTATTTAACTCTTAACATGGTCTTAAAGTTTATATTCATTTGTGTAAATTTATCTACATGTTTTATATTACTTTTCTTATTGAATTGAATTTTCATCTCTTACTCTTATGTGAAGTGGGGATCTTGACTTATTGTAGACAATTCTTGGCACAATGAATACTTGAATCCGTCTAGAACCGCATGGTTGTACCTGCACCTCTGACCAAGGATTCTTGATTCATTGTAGACAAACAACACCATAAATACTTGAATCCGTCTAGAACCGCATGGTTATACCTGCATCTGGCAAAGGAATCTTGATTTATGGTAGTTGATTGGCACAATAAGTACTTGAACCCATTTAACATAAGGAGTGTAGAGTACCCATTGTAATATAACTAAAAGGAAAGAAATATAACTTGATAGATGTGTAAAGAACTTAAATGGTCTAACTTCCGATTGGAACCTCCTTTATGTGTGGATTCCAATTGAGTGATAAAAATGAGTTAAATATAACTTAAACCATATACCAAGAGTGGAACCTCTAACCTTAGCATGTTTTAATTTAATTTGTTTCACCATTATACCTACCCTCATTTCATAATATTTTATTTCCTATTATATTTTCCTTGTAGATTTTTGTTGGTTTTTGCAGGATCTAAATATTCTTCCTCGTGGATCGACCCCGGTCTCACCGGGTTAATTTATTACTTCGACACTCCTGCACTTGGGAGTAGAAATCCATTTTCTGGACGTGTCAAGTTTTTGGCGCCGTTGCCGGGGAAGTATCATTTGGTGTCCAAAACCATCAAAATTCTTTTCATCTTTTTCATTTTCTTTTTCTTGTAAATAATATTATTTTTTGGTGTTTTTGTTTTCTTTTATTCTGTTGCATCTAAGACTTGCATGAGAGCTTGGTCACGTACACCGACTGGTAGACTTGTTAGGGGCTCCCCATCTTCATTTGAAAATATGGCAGAAAACGAAGTTGAAAGAGTCACTGATCTTGGGGACAATCGTTCCCAACACAATGATCATGCACAACCTAGAACACTTAGAGACTACATGAACCCCACAAGAACTAGTGCTCCATCATGTCTAGTTTTTCCTCCAGATGCATCTCATTTTAACTTTAAGCCGGGTATTATTCAACTTTTACCCAAATTTCATGGATTAGATGCCGAAAACCCATACCTGCATTTGAGAGAGTTTGAGGAAGTGTGCAACACTTACAATGACACAAATTGTAGCATGAACACCATTCGACTAAAGCTTTTCCCTTTCTCTTTGAAAGATAAAGCTAAAACATGGCTGCAAAATCTTAGGTCTAGATCTATTGGTAATTGGGATGAAATGCAGGAACAGTTCTTGAAAAAGTTCTTTCCTCATCATAGAACAAATTCCTTCAAAAGACAAATTAGCACTTTCAGCCAGAAACCAGGAGAGACCCTTTACCAATCTTGGGAGAGGTACAAAGAATTGCTTAATTCTTGTCCTCACCACGGCTTTGAAACATGGAGACTAGTCACACACTTTTACGAGGGTTTAACACCCCAAGGTAGACAAATGGTCGAAATGATGTGTAATGGAGAGTTTGGAGATAAAGACCCTGAAGAGGCACTAGACTACCTAGACCTATTAGCAGAGAATGCTCAAAATTGGGACACTGCAGGTACCCAAGAGGCACCGAGCAAAGCTCAAGCCTCTACATCTAGTGGAGGTATTTACAACCTTAGGGAAGAACATGACATTCAAGCCAAATTTGCATCTCTAGCTAGAAAGGTCGAGGCCTTAGAATTGAAAAAGAGCGGTCACTTAAAATCCGCTCAAGAAATTGTGTGTCACATATGTGATACCAATGACCATTCAACTAAGGAGTGCCCAACTCTGCCTGCATTCAAAGAATGTCTCCATGAACAAGCCAATGTCCTAAACACTTTCAAAAGGCCAAATCCTAACCCATACTCACAGACCTACAATCCAGGTTGGAGAAATCACCCAAACTTCAGTTGGAGGAATGATAATCATGCACAATCTTCACAACCACCACCTCCTCAAGGTCACCAAAACTTTCAAGGTAATCAAGGTTATGCACCCTATGTCCCACAATTTAGGAAAAACCTTGAGAAAACATTGCATTCATTCATTGAAAAGCAAGAGACCATTAACAATCAAACTTCACAAACCTTGTCCGATTTAAAAGACACTCTTGCTAAGATTGCATCAACACTCACCATCCATGAAAAAGGAAAATTTCCTTCTCAACCTCAACCCAATCCTAAGGGTCAATACAACCTGGAAGAGGGTAGTTCAGGAAGTCAACACATGGACCAAGTTAAATCAGTCATAACTCTTCGCAGTGGTAAGGTTGTCGAAAAACCTATTCTTGATCCTTGTGAGAAAGATGATAAGTCTTTCTCCAAGAGTAAGGAAGGGGTTGATAAGCCTGTACCTAGCCAAGAAAAGACCAAACTCCCACCTGTAGCTCCATTTCCTCAAGCATTGAACAATCCAAGGAAATTGAACCACAATCCTGAAATTTATGAAATTTTCAAACAAGTGAAGGTCAATATTCCTTTGTTGGATGCTATTAAACAGGTTCCTTCTTATGCAAAATTTTTGAAAGACTTGTGCACTGTGAAAAGAAAACTGAATGTGAAAAAGAGAGCCTTTTTAGCAGAACAAGTAAGTTCCATTCTTCAAAACAATAATTCTATGAAATATAAGGATCCTGGTTGTCCTACAATTTCATGCATTATTGGAGAGCATAAAATTGAACAGGCTTTACTTGATCTTGGTGCTAGTGTTAATTTACTTCCATATTCAGTTTATCAAGAACTTGATCTAGGTGAGTTAAAACCAACTTCCATTACTCTTTTACTTGCTGATAGATCAATTAAAGTGCCAAGAGGGATAGTGGAAGATGTGTTAGTACAAGTCGATAAATTCATATATCCTGTGGATTTTATTGTCTTGGATACACAGCCTGTTTCTAATGGGTGTAAACCAATTCCTGTTATTTTAGGCCGCCCATTTTTAGCAACTTCTAATGCTTTGATTAATTGCAGGAATGGCGTAATGAAGATGACATTTGGCAATATGTCACTAGAGCTTAATGTTTTCAACATGTGCAAACAACCACAAGATGAAGGTGATGAAAATGAAGAAGCAAACATGATTGAAGCTATTGTTGAAGATCATCTTCAAACAGGGAGTTCTTCTGATCCTTTGGAAACTTGTTTAGTTAATTCATTTGAGTCAAGCATGCAACTAGATCCTACTGTTTCTAATATATGTTCGTTGCTTGATTGTACCCAGGTGATGGAGAACAAAGGTTGGAAGCCGAAATTTGAAGAATTGGGACCTATCAATGAAAGTAAACAAGAAGAAGTACCCAAACTAGAATTGAAGCCATTACCTGAAGGACTGAAATATGCATTCCTTGGTGAAGAACAAACTTACCCGGTGGTAATTTCTTCAACTCTTACCAACGAACAGGAAGGTAAATTGATAGAGGTACTTAAAAGGCATAAAAATGCAATTGGGTGGACTTTAAAAGACATAAAAGGCATTAATCCTTTAATATGTACACATAGAATACATCTAGAAGATAATGCTAGAACATGTCAACAGCCCCAAAGAAGATTAAATCCACACATGAAAGAGGTAGTAAGAGGTGAAGTTCTCAAGTTACTTGATGTAGGAATTATCTACCCTATTTCTGATAGTAAGTGGGTAAGTCCAACACAAGTAGTCCCTAAGAAATCTGGAGTCACAGTGGTAAAAAATGAAAAAGGAGAGTTAATACCAACACGAGTCTCATCTAGTTGGCGAATGTGTATTGACTATAGAAAATTAAATGCTGCCACTAGAAAAGACCATTTTCCCTTACCATTTCTTGACCAAATTCTAGAAAGAGTGGCAGGACATCCCTACTACTGTTTTCTTGATGGTTACTCAGGTTATTATCAAATCCCCATAGCACTAGAGGACCAAGAAAAGACAACATTCACATGTCCCTTTGGCACCTTTGCATTTAGAAGGATGCCTTTTGGCCTTTGTAATGCTCCTGCAACATTTCAAAGATGTATGTTGAGCATTTTTAGTGACATGGTTGAACATTTTTTAGAGGTCTTTATGGATGATCTAACAGTGTTTGGAAATTCATTTGATAATTGCCTTGAAAATTTAGAAAATGTGTTAAAAAGATGTGAAGAAAAAGGTTTGGTGTTAAATTGGGAAAAATGTCATTACATGGTCACCTCTGGAATTGTCCTAGGACATGTGGTTTCTTCTAAGGGAATTGAAGTTGACAAAGCAAAAGTTGAATTAATTGCCCATTTGCCTCCACCAAAAACGGTTAGGGATGTTCGATCTTTCCTAGGCCATGCAGGATTTTATAGGAGATTCATTAAAGATTTTAGTGCAATATCTAGATCTCTTTGTAATCTCCTAATAAAAGATGCACCATTTGACTGGACTCAAGATTGTCAAAAATCTTTTGATAAGTTGATTAGCCTTTTGACAACTGCACCTATCATGCAATCCCCTGATTGGTCTCTGCCTTTTGAGTTGATGTGTGATGCTAGCGATTTTCCTGTCGGTGCCGTGCTAAGGCAAAGGAAGGAAGGTAAGCCTTATGTCATTTATTACTCAAGTAGAACTTTGAATAGTGCACAAATGAATTATACTACTACAGAAAAAGAACTACTTGCTGTAATATTTGCATTAGACAAATTCCGATCTTATTTAATTGGCTCTTCAACTATTGTTTTCACTGATCATGCTGCTGTGAGGTACTTAATGTCTAAACAGGATGCCAAGCCTAGATTAATACGGTGGATTTTGTTGCTCCAAGAATTCAACATCACAATCAAAGATAAAAAAGGAGCCGAAAATGTTGTTGCAGATCATTTGTCAAGACTTACAACAAACTCATCCTTGGACATAACACCTATCAATGACTCTTTTCCAGATGAGTTTTTGTTTTCTATTAGTAAAATGCCATGGTATGCTAATATTGTCAATTTTCTTGTAACAGGAGAGATGCCATCTCAATGGACAACACAAGATAAGAAAAAGTTTCTGACAGAGGTTAGAAATTTTTATTGGAATGACCCATACCTGTTCAAGTATTGCCCTGATCAAATTTTTCGTAGATGCATACCCGACAATGAGGTAAGTAGTGTCATTAAATTTTGTCATACAGAAGCATGTGGGGGTCATTTTTCGTCAAGGAAAACGGCTGCAAAAATCTTACAATGTGGATTTTATTGGCCAACTCTGTTCAAAGACACCTACACATTCTGCAAAACTTGTGAAAATTGTCAAAAACTGGGGGCTATTTCTAAACGGCACATGATGCCTCTAAACCCTATACTTGTCATTGAAATATTTGATTGTTGGGGGATAGATTTCATGGGCCCGTTTCCATCATCATTCGGTTTTGTTTACATTTTAGTCGCAGTTGACTATGTCTCCAAATGGATCGAGGCAATTCCATGTCGAAATAATGACCACAAAACAGTTGTCAGATTTTTGAAAGAAAATATTTTGAGTCGTTTTGGAATTCCTCGAGTCATTATAAGTGATGGGGGAACACATTTTTGCAACAAAGTCTTTGAGTCTCTAATGAAGAAATATGGGATTACACACAAAGTTGCTACCCCTTATCACCCTCAGACAAGTGGACAAGTTGAATTAGCTAATCGAGAGATAAAACAAATTTTAGAAAAAACGGTTAATCCAAATCGCAAAGATTGGTCACTTAGACTAAACGATGCACTTTGGGCTTACCGTACTGCTTTCAAAACATCTTTGGGTATGTCACCCTATCGATTAGTTTATGGGAAACCTTGTCACTTGCCTGTGGAACTGGAGCATAAAGCTTACTGGGCTATCAAAACTTTTAATTCAAACATTGATGATGCTTGCAAATTACGTAAGCTACAACTGAATGAACTTGAGGAATTAAGAAATGATGCATATGAGAATTCGAGAATTTATAAAGATAGAACCAAAGCCTTTCATGACAGATCAATTTTAAGAAAAACATTTGATGTTGGGCAAAAAGTTTTACTTTATAATTCTCGACTTCACATATTCCCTGGAAAATTGAGATCTAGGTGGAGTGGTCCATTTGTTGTGAAACATGTTTATCCTTATGGGGCCATTGACATTGAAAACCCTAGGAATGGTAACGTGTTTAAAGTGAACGGTCAAAGACTTAAACCATTTCTAGAAAATCAAGTTTTCGAAGAAGGGACTCTTCCTCTTTCAAACCCATGTTATGAAAACCATTGATACGATTTGAATTGGGTTTGCATATTTCCCTCTAACTTTAATTTTTTTGTGATTGCAGGCTAATTTTGTATTTTTGTTTTTCTTTTTCCTTCTTTTATTTTCCCGGTTAAATGGCGGATAACGGTACTCCGTGACTTTTCAAGTCGGTGTTTTCAGTCTCCCACAATAGCTGATAAAAAAAAAAAAAAAAAAAATCTTGCTTTGTACATTCTCCTTTCTCTCCCTTTTCTTTTTCACAAAAATGGAAGAAATTCTCGAGAAATTGAAAAATCATTTTCCCTTATTTCCTCAAAAAGCATTGATGAAAATTTACAAAGCACGGTCCGAAAGATTAAGAATGTTAATGTGCAAGGGCATCCCTGTTGAGGTACGTTGGCTGATTGAAGCCAAGGTAAGATTGGCAGGTGAGTTCTCTGATTCATTTCTTACTTACATGCCTGGTCTGGGTAAAAGCAGTTATGCAAAGAAAAGAAGAGCAAAGAAATTGGGTGTATGTTATAAGTGTGCTCGCACAACTTGTAACACACGCTGTCGTTCTCTTGGAATGGTGTCTGTAAATCGAGAAGATAAAATACAATTCATTAAGGATGGCCTGAGTAAGGAGTCATTAGACAATATTTTGTTGACTCTTGAGACGCATCCTAGTGGATATGTGCATATTGCAATTCTCGCTTTATGGAACCAATTTCAAAGAGAACAGGAGCGATACAGTCTTGGGAATCTGACTTTAAAAAACCCTGTTTGCCAATTTATAAGAAAATTGGATGGGAAGCCTATCCTCGACCTATAGAGGGCGTTCAAGCCGTTTCTGGACGTAAAACCAGAGGAAGATGTGAGCCACAATCACAACTACTTGTACAGATACAGGTCAGCCACTCTTTTTGACATTTTATACTCTAGACTGACACCCATCTGCCAATGCAGACCTAGTCATATAGCTTACATGATTTCATCTTCTTTTTGAGCTCTATAAATGACACTTCTCTATCTTCTCCAGTTCTCACAACCTTACAAATTTTCACAAAAAAAAAAAAAAAAGCATGCATAACAATGGCAAACACCATCTCATGCCGCTTTACTAATATTTGTGTCTTTTGTGGGTCTAGTTCTGGTAAGAATAGAGAATTTGAGGAAGCTGCTGACCAGCTTGGTAGGGTATTAGCAGAGAAAAAGATTCATTTAGTTTATGGCGGAGGTAACCTTGGGTTGATGGGTCGTGTCTCACAAGCTGCTTATGATGGCGGCAGTCAAGTTTTGGGTGTCATCCCAAAAGCTTTGAGTGTGGGTGGTATTACAGGAAATACAATTGGGGAAGTGCAGATTGTTTCAGACATGCATGAACGCAAAGCTGAAATGTTTAGTCATGCTGATGCATTCATAGCCTTACCAGGGGGATTTGGAACCTTAGAGGAACTCTTTGAAGTCACCTCATGGGCCCAACTCAAAATCCATCAAAAACCAATAGGCTTGTTGAATATTTGTGGTTTTTATGATGGTCTATTGTCTTTCCTAGATCATGCTGTGGAAAACCAATTTATCTCACCTCTAGCTCGACGTATCATTGTCACTACTTCTAATGTTCATCAATTGATTGAACAATTAGAAGCTTTTGTTCCCGAATATGACATTGCCACATCTAAGTTAGATTGGTCAGTTGCTGAGGGTAGCAAAAAACGTAGATTGGCTTGACCTATGTATTTTGTTTTTCCTTTCTTTCTTTCCCATTTTTGTTTTCAATAAATATGTTCTTTTTACCTTGTTCTAGTATGTTGCAGGTTTTTCTTTTCATTAATATTTGGTTCAGGTAATTTCTTCTACACTCTCTCTTTATCCTTAGACATTGAGGACAATGTCTTTATTTGGTTGGGGGGAGGGATAGTTGATAATATTTGTGACAACTTTTATGATTATTTATTTTTATGCTCAAAAAAAGAAAAAAAAAAGATAATAAATAATAAGTGTCATCATTTCATCTCGATTTTTTTTAAATTTATTAAGAGACTTCACTATTCATTTTAGTTTGACTATTCAAATCTATGAACTCTCAAATATAAATTGACTTTCATGCTCATATACCCAAAGCAAGTGTTCATAAACTACTCTTCTCACACACACACTTTGACATTTGATCGTGGGTTGCAAATTGAAGAGTATTAAGAGTCTATTCTTGTGGGTTAACAAAATCAACAACCAAAGGTAGTGAATCCTCTTCTTCCTCTCTTGCTCATTTCATTAAAAAAAAAAAAAAAGAAGGTAATAATAAATTATGGATACGTTTGGTTTCGAAGCATTCTTAACTCGAGTAATTAAGTCCGTAGGGGTGCCTCAACACCTAATGCCCTAAGGTCAACTGATCTGGGAGCCATTGACCTAAAGCTCGCTAAATGGGTTAAGAAGAAAACTTAAGGGAACTAGACATTGCACTATCCACTATTACTATATAAATCTGGTTACATTTCAACCCGAGTGATTAAGTCCGTAGGGGTGTCTCAACACCTAATGCCCTAAGGTCAACTGATTTGGGAGTCATTGGCCTAAAGCTTGCTACATGGGTTAGGAATGTACTATATATCTTATTTAAAAAAAAAAAAATCAGAGAGAGAGAGAGGAAGAAATACATTGCTCTGCCTAAGGAAGTTATTTTGGAAGAAACATTAGAATAGAACTTTGATATTTTCGGTGAAGCCCCATGAACTTATGTCAACTTATAATGAGCACAAAGAAGGTTTGTCAATATCTTGTCTAAGGGTACATGTTGCACACAAAAATGAAGAAGACAAATTAAATATTTTTGTCGAGAGTTCATCTATTTGGATAGAACAAACGAAGAATGGGTAAATGAAGACTTAGATATAAATTTGAAAAATCATTATGAAATGATAACGCTTTAATTGCTAGGGACTAGCAATAAGCTGGTTGGGGGGTGTGATGAACACTTAAATTTGTATAATAATAAAGGTTAAAACCATTATTTTATACTATTAGTGTCATCAAATTACCTAACTTATTTATAACTATACTTAATTGTTAAACTTTCTATTTTGATGCAGGTTCAGTGTAATGGGCATAACTTTGCACTCAAATATCCATTCACTACGTTCTTGATAGTGTTGGAAAGATAACTCATAGCCCTATAAGTTTGGTTTGTAAACTCTTATCAGATTTGGACTCCTTTGAAGACAAATATTGGATTATCTTGGGCTAGTTTGCATGGCCGCGTCAATTGGGCAGTCTTCACTATTTGGGCCATAACTCTCTCCAGAAAATTCCAAATATTATGAGTCTTATCATTCTAGAAAGATAAGAGAATTATCTACAACTTTGGTGTTTATCACGAGATCAAATTGTCAAAGTAACGGTGCCTAATTTGGTGGACAAGTCGGTGCATGTGTGGAAAACAACAAAGTTGACAACTTTACCTTACCAAATTCAATCAACTTGCATTAATTTATTCCTACCATTTTTGACTTGTTTGCCTCTCATTGTGTCTATAAATAGAGGCCTTGTATAAGCTTGAGGGCAGCTTGGGTTCCTTGCCAAGTTCACCTTACATTATTGTATTGTTGAACTTTTGTGATAATCTAATTTCTCTCTTGCTCATTTTATTTCTTTTACTTGTTTTCTTTCTTCTATCATGAGTAGCTAAATAATCTTTTTGCTAAGGTGAAGGGTGAAGCTCTTGGTATGTGAATAAAGATTTATTTAACTCTTAACATGGTCTTAAAGTTTATATTCATTTGTGTAAATTTATCTACATGTTTTATATTACTTTTCTTATTGAAATGAATTTTCATCTCTTACTCTTATGTGAAGTGGGGATCTTGACTTATTGTAGACAATTCTTGGCACAATGAATACTTGAATCCGTCTAGAACCGCATGGTTGTACCTGCACCTCTGACCAAGGATTCTTGATTCATTGTAGACAAACAACACCATAAATACTTGAATCCGTCTAGAACCGCATGGTTATACCTGCATCTGGCAAAGGAATCTTGATTTATGGTAGTTGATTGGCACAATAAGTACTTGAACCCATTTAACATAAGGAGTGTAGAGTACCCATTGTAATATAACTAAAAGGAAAGAAATATAACTTGATAGATGTGTAAAGAACTTAAATGGTCTAACTTCCGATTGGAACCTCCTTTATGTGTGGATTCCAATTGAGTGATAAAAATGAGTTAAATATAACTTAAACCATATACCAAGAGTGGAACCTCTAACCTTAGCATGTTTTAATTTAATTTGTTTCACCATTATACCTACCCTCATTTCATAATATTTTATTTCCTATTATATTTTCCTTGTAGATTTTTGTTGGTTTTTGCAGGATCTAAATATTCTTCCTCGTGGATCGACCCCGGTCTCACCGGGTTAATTTATTACTTCGACACTCCTGCACTTGGGAGTAGAAATCCATTTTCTGGACGTGTCAATAGTGTGACATTGGAAGTACGGCCTCAATTTCCTTGTGGCCGTAACTAGTGCGAGGGCCAATTTCTCAAGTTGAGTGTACCTTGTTTCTGCGTCGAGTAGGGTCTTACTGATGTAGTATACGGGGAGTTGTTTGCCATCCTCCTCCCTTATTAGTACCGCGCTAACGGTCGTTTCGGACACAGCGAGGTAGAGTAGGAAGGTCTCTCCTTCCTTAGGTTTGGATAGGAGATGAGGGTCGGCTAGGTACCTTTTTATGTTTTGAAATGCGTCCTCGCTTGTTTGGTTCTAGTCAAATGATTTGCTCTTTCTTAGAGCATCAAAGAAAGGCTTACATTTCTCGGATGACTTTGAGATGAATCGGTTGAGGGCCGCGAGCCGTCCGGTCAGCTTTTGTACGTCTTTGATGCTTTTGGGGTACCTCAGATCCATGACGGATCGGAGTTGATCCGGGTTGGCCTCGACGCCCCTCTTGGTTACTAAATAGCCAAGGAACTTTCCTGATGAAACTCCGAAGGAACATTTGGTTGGATTAAGCTTCATCCCATACTTATCGATGATGTCGAACGACTGCCAGAGGTGGACGAGGTGTTGATCTGCTACTAATGATTTCACTAGCATGTCGTCGATGTAGACCTCCATAGTCTGTCCGAGCATGCTTGCGAACATTTTGTTGACTAATCTTTGGTAGGTTGCCCCAGCGTTTTTGAGGCCGAAGGGCATCACCTTGTAGCAAAAAATGCCGCGCTCCGTGATGAAAGAAGTCTTCTCCTGGTCGTCCGTATGCATGAGGATTTGGTTGTAACCGGAGAATGCATCCATGAAGCTCAATAGTTCGTGGCCTGCTGTAGCGTCCACTATCATGTCGATGTGCGGGAGAGGGAAGGAATCCTTCGGACAAGCCTTGTTGAGGTCTGTGAAGTCGATGCAAACTCGCCACTTCCCATTCTTTTTCTTCACTACTACTACGTTTGCGAGCCAGTCCGGGTAATTCACTTCTCTCACTGAGCCAATGTCAATTAGCTTTTGGATTTCTTCATTGATAACTTTGTTGCGCTCGGGCGCGAACTTCCTTCTTTTTTGCTTCACAGGCGGATGATTTGGGTCGACTTGCAACCTATGCACTAGGACTTCTGGGTTAATGCCGGTCATGTCTGCGTGTGACCATGCGAAGCTGTCGTGTCGTGCCGTCAAGAAGCTGAGTAGCTCTGCTCGGATATTTTGTGGAAGGCGGGAACCGATACTAACTTTGTAGTCTGGGAAATTTGGATGTATGGACACTTCGTCGAGTTCTTCCATATCTGGTCTGTCTTTGTTGGTGGGGGTGCTCTCGCTCTGTAATTGCTATAAGTCGGACGGCCTGCTTTTCAGAGTGTTCTGGTAGCAGTTACGCGAGGTCTTTTGTTGCCCTCGGATCTCATGGACTCCCCACCTGGTAGGAAAACGGATGACCTGATGATATGTCGAGAGGACTGCCCTCATCTCATGGATCCATGGGCGACCCATGATTATGTTGTAGGACGATGAGCAGTCCAGGATGAGGAAGCGAGTGTTCAAGTTAATACCTTCCGTGTAGACAGGAAGGATGATTTCTCCTATAGTGTTCTTGTGTTCTCCACTAAATCCTACAAGAATTGTGGAGCGACGTACAATGTTACACTCATCAATATGAATCTCTTTTAGTGCGCCGAGAAAGAGTACGTTTGTTGAGCTCCCATTGTCCACTAGGATCCGCTTGATCAAACAATTGGCTACAGTCAGTGAGATGGCTAGCGCGTCGTGGTGGGGATTGAACAAGTCCATATGCTCATTGCTGCTAAAACTAATTGGATAGTTATAGGTAGAGTCCACCGTATGGGTCCGTTGGACGTCCGTACGACCGGCTTGTCGCGAGTGGCGCTTCGCCTCCGAGTAGGTTACTCCATTCACTTCTGATCCACCAGAGATGACGTTCACAGTTCTCTCGTGTTTGGGAGGTTCTGGTGGAGGGATTGAAACAATGTCGCGCGACCTATCCTTGTTCAGAAAAGTCTGCTTACCTTTGTCAGTCAGAAATTCTTTAAGGTGACCCTTCTTGAGTAGTTCGGCCACTTCCAATCGTAGCGCCACACAATGCTCAGTTCGATGGCCGTGGTCGCCGTGAAATTCGCACCATTTAGAGTTGTCTCTTTGATCCGGCGGGCTCATCATCTTGTCCGGCCACCGAACTGATCTAACCATTCCTTTGAGTATGGCGACTGTAACATCCCGGATTTCGGGTAATGAATTTTTGATATATGTGAAATATGTGAAAATAAATTTTACTATTTGAGGGGGTGTAAATGTAATTAAATGTATTGTGTGTAAGTGTAAATTTTACTATTTGAGGGGATGTAAGTGTAAATGTAATTAAATGTAATCCAACTGATATGTGAACAGATTCCAGAAGGGAAGCATCCGGATTTCTCAATCAGGACTGATGGTATTGTGTGTTTCAGAGACAGGATTTGCATTCCAGAAAATGAAGAATTGAGAAAAATGATCCTGACAGAGGCACACAGTAGTTCATATGCAATGCACCCAGGTAGCACGAAAATGTACAGAGATTTGAAAACTCAGTACTGGTGGTCTGGTATGAAAAATGATGTGATAGAATTTGTGAACAGATGCTTGACTTGTCAGCAGGTGAAAGCTGAACACCAGGTTCCATCAGGATTGTTACAGCCAATAGCAATACCTGAATGGAAATGGGATCGCATCACAATGGACTTTGTTACTGGATTGCCACTTACCCGGAGTAAACACGATGCAGTATGGGTTATAGTGGACAGATTGACGAAGTCGGCACATTTTCTACCTGTCAGAACTGACTACTCTCTGGATCGACTGGCAGAATTGTACATCAGAGAGATAGTCAGATTGCATGGAGTGCCTGTGTCCATTATATCAGATAGAGATCCGAGGTTTACATCCAGATTCTGGAAAAAGTTTCAAGAAGCCTTGGGTACTCGACTGAGTTTCAGTACAGCCTTCCATCCGCAGACAGACGGACAATCAGAAAGGGTAATTCAGGTGCTTGAAGATATGCTCAGGAGTTGTGTAATTGAGTTTGAAAGCAGTTGGGCGGATCATCTCCCATTGATTGAATTCGCCTACAAGAACAGTTATCAGACGAGCATAGCTATGGCACCGTATGAGGCACTGTATGGAAGGAAATGCAGGACTCTAGTATGCTGGACAGAGTTAGGAGAGGACAGGTTAGTAGGCCCAGATTTGATTCGACAGACTGAGGATAAGGTGAAGACTATCAGAGACAGATTGAAAGTTGCTTCTGACCGACAGAAATCCTATGCAGATCTGAAAAGAAAAGAGATAGAATATGATGTCGGTGAGAAAGTGTTTCTGAAAGTATCTCCGTGGAAGAAAGTGCTTCGATTTGGTAGAAAAGGTAAGTTGAGTCCTAGGTTTATTGGGCCATACGAAATCATTGAACGTGTGGGACCAGTAGCCTACAGACTAGCTTTACCTCCAGAATTGGAAAAGATCCATAATGTGTTCCATGTATCGATGCTGAGGAGATACAGATCTGATCCTTCCCATAGAATTCCGGCCGAAAGCATTGAAATCCGACCAGATCTGACATATGAGGAGGAACCAGTACAGATTCTTGATCGGGAGATCAAAGAACTAAGAAATAAAAGAGTGCCATTGGTGAAAGTTCTCTGGAGGAACCATAAAGTAGAAGAGGCTACCTGGGAGAGTGAAGAAACGATGCGACAGCAATATCCCCAACTGTTTAACTAAGGTAAAATTTCGAGGACGAAATTTCTTAAGTGGGGGAGAATTGTAACATCCTGGATTTCGGGTAATGAATTTTTGATATATGTGAAATATGTAAAAATAAATTTTACTATTTGAGGGGGTAATGAATTTATGATTTCCAGCGGACCAAATTGAATAGTGAAAAATGAAAAATTGGAAAACTGGACCAGAGAGCATCGCGACCTGGTCACCGGGACCACAGGTCGCGATAGCTCGCTCGCGGTGAAAATGGAAAAAAAACCTGGCAGTGAGCATCGCGACCAGCCACCGCGACCACAGGTCGCGATGGACTGCTCGCGATGAAATTGTCAAAAACGGGCAGAGAGCAACGCGACCACTCGCGCGACCAAGGCGCGCTCGCGAGGAAGGCGGTGCGCGCATTCCAGTGAGCATCGCGACCTGGTGCCGCGACCACAGGTCGCGACGGCGGTCGCGGTAGCGAAAAAAATATAAAAAAAAAAAGAAGAAGCTTCTCGCGAAAGCGAGAAACACACAGAACTCAGACAGAGGCGAGAAAGAAGAAAAAGAAAAGAAAAAAAAGAAGGAGAAGAAAGAGAAGAAGGAAGAAGAAGAGGAAAGAGAAGAGAAAGGAAAGGGAAAGAAAAAAAAAGAGATCGTCGAACCGCGATTTCTCGAAAAATACGGATTCGAGGTTGGTGTACTTTTGTTTCGGAATCTTTACGAAAAGCATATCGTTATCGTTTACGTTATTGTTTTCGTTTTCGTTTCTTGTTATCGTTTCGATTTCGATTTCGTTAAATGTTTCCGATTTCGATTTCGTTAAATGTTTTCGATTTTGATTTCGTTAAATGTTTTCGATTTCGAGTTCGTTAAATGTTTTCGATTTTGATTTTCGATGTGTAAAAATTGATGATTGATATACTTATGGTTGATTTTGGAAAGATTTTATACTAGATCGTATTTATTTGTGGTTCAAATATTTCGATTTCGTATTAAATAGTTGATTTCGATATTTATATGATTATTGTTTATGCGTTTGAAGAATGTCGTGTAAAATTTTAGATTGACTGAGTAAATATTGATTTGTAACTGATTGTGAAAATCGTTTATCGAAACGGCCCTAGGATACGTAGACATAGATATGGATATAGGAGGTTGGTATACCAGCTGGGTTTTATTGAGCAGTACTGCGCCGCTACTGATTGATTGATATTGATGATACTAATGTATCTCCTCTTGGATTCGTCCAGAGGCTGGGAGATACGTACCTCCTCAGGATTCGTCCTGGGGGTTGGGAGTTAATGTACCTTCCCAAGGATTCGTTCCTGGGATAGGGAGCTATGTACCTCTCTAGGTTCCGTACCCACGGTCCTAGAGTTGGGAGACACGTACCTCCTCAGAATTCGTTCTGGGGGTTGGGAGCTTGACCCATATTCCGGTCCTAATATGTTTAGTATTCTAGTGGGCCAGTATTGACTGAATTGAATGATTTTATTTATTGATTTTTAAATGTTGAAAAAGTGATCGAATCTGCTTTAAGGTTTGGTTTTGAGATTAACATGATTTATGTCCATTATTGAGCTGATTTGAAATATATTGTGTGATATTATTCCGATTTAAAAGTTATATATGATTTTCATATTGAGTTTATAGTACACCCACTAAGCTATATGCTTAGCGCGTTAGTTTTGTTTCTAACGCGTAGGTACCAGGAATCCGGACGAAGCTAAAGACTGAAGGAAGAAAGAGTTGCAGACCGAGTCACAGGATTTGTACAGTTGGGTAGCTATATTTTTGTTATGTGTATATATATAAACTGAAAGCATGCATATACAGGGAATTTGTAAATACGTTTTGTAAAATGTTTTGTAATTAATTAGTTTATGATTTCTGTATTTTATTATCAACATGATTGTAAATGTTTAAGTCTGTTTTGTTTTATTTTATAAACTGAATTGATAAGTCGCACTAAACGGCAGAGTGCGCAACTGTTTGAAGTGATATAGAAGTGTTGCTATTGAAATTGTATTGGAATTGTTTTGTGTAAAAGCAGGTTTTGGAAAGTCCGAAAAACAAACGGCACTCTGCCGAATTTTCGTAAAAAGTTTGTATTGAATGGGCTCACTCGAAAACGATTTCTAAACTATAATTTATATGGTTTTCTGTTTACAAAATGAATATTAGAAAGTTTTGAATGTCCGAGTAGCGCGCCCCGGGTCGGTCCGGCCGGGTCGGGTCGGGGGGTGCTACAGCGACTACCTCTGCTGGTCTGACGTTCAAATTGTATTATGGCGTTACGTTCTTTAGCCGGACGAACGGCCTTGGTGGTCTATCGTCGGGCCGTCGCTCGTACCTCGTATGGCCGTCCCTTCGGGGTATTGTTGGGTATGGCCCGCTACGTCGGTGGATGATTCGTTGTTCGACCATCCTCTCCGACTTATCTTCCTTGTAGTTCGCTCTACTAGGTTTGTAGTTTACTTCGTCTTCTTCTCATTTTATCTGTGCTCATGTCTTGGCTAGGACGTCTTCCATGGTTTTACAAGGGTATTTGGTGAGCTCCTTGTATAGGTCGGAATCATAGAGTAGACCCTTGCGGAAGGCTGATATGGCTGTCGCCTAGTTGCAATGAGGGATGGACACTTTTTCATGGTTGAACCGGCCAACAAAGTCACGTAGGCGTTCACTCCTCCTTTGGCTGATTGTATAGAGGTCGTCTGATTGTTTTTCTAGCTTCCGGCTACTAGCGAACTGCTCTACGAAGGTGTCAGTGAGTTGAGCAAAAGAGTTGATCGAAATATTGGGAAGGTTGGTGTACCATTGTAGGGCAGGTCCTACGAGGCTTGAACCGAAACCTTTGCACATGCATGCTTCCTTAAGGTCACACGGGATGGCGGCAGTGAACATCCGTTGTCGATACTGCGCAATGTGGTCGTCGGGGTCTGTCGTACCGTCGTACTGCTTCATACCTGGAAAGTTGAACTTCCTTGGCATCTCCACCAATGCTATTGTGTCGACAAAGGGAGAGTCGGCATAACTATTGGCCGCGTCTTTCTTTATAGGAGCGGGCATTCCCGGAATGCGTTGGATGAGTGCTTCCATCTCTGCGAACCTTCGTGCCAAGTCACGGTTAGCCAAGGTTGGTTCGGTAATTACTTGGTTCGGGTTCGACGGCGCCGAATGCGAAGGGCCAGATGGTGTTCCTTGTAGCGGGATGGTTGGTTGGGTTGATCCAACGCTGCCATTGGGGGTGGATATAGGCGGCACTCCTTGTGTAGCTCTTGCCATGTCGTCTGATCTATGTCCTCCCGTCCCGTTCGGTGTGTTGTCCGCCGTATGTCGTGCGACGATGTGCGGTCCATTCGAGACTCGAATGTTAGGCTCTGAGCCTACGTGGGTTGGATCGAGATCTCTTGCCGTAATACCTTGTTCGTCTGGGCGGACTGGCGCGTAATAAGTAGTGTGGGTGGCTTGCTCGAATGGCAAGGGTTGGGACGTTGAAGCATCTCCAAACGGTCGTACGATGGCCGGAGGGTGTGGTTTTAGTATTGATAGCCTTTTGGATCTTCCTTTCTCCCCCCCCCCCCCCCCCCCCCCTTCCATGAGGGATTATCCTTCTCTTTATAGGGGACTCATGCTTCTACCTTTTGAGGGATTTCATCATTCTCTCTTTGCTGTCTTCCACGAAGAATGCATATGGATCCTTCTTTTGATCTGGCCGTTATCGAATGTCATTATGGTTTTGTAGGACCTATTTTAAAGTAGATCATGATTTGGTCCCCTAAGTAACAAAAGAGATTTTATGTCGTGCGACATGTAGGCTTGTCGATCCGGTCAATTATGATTACGTGTCGTACGATGTGTGGGTTGGATGTCGACATGAGATCACTATGTCGTGCTACATTGGAGTTCTTCCAGGCGTGGACACTGAGTTATCTCCCTTGATACTACTTGGATGCGTGGGACATGTAGCGCACTTCGTACTACATGAGAATGCTTCATGTCGAGTGTATGTCGTGCGACACTAAGGTCTTCGTACTGGTCCAGCGTCGTACTACATGAGAGTGCTTCATGTCGAGTGTATGTCGTGCGACACTAAGGTCTTCGTACTGGTCCGGCGTCGTACTACATGAGGATGTAGTCCCACTTTTGGCTCTGGGCTTTATCTTTGGGACATACTTTGGGCCAGACATATTTTGGCTACTATAATGGAGTGATAAGTGAGCCCTTGACAGATTTATTGAAGAATGGAGGGTTTGTTTGGAATGAGGCAGCCGATGAGGCCTTTAAGCAACTCAAAGTTGCCATGACTACAACCCCGGTTTTAGCACTACCTGATTTTACCCAACCCTTTGTTCTCGAAACGGATGCATGTGACACAGGAATAGGGGCTGTTTAAATGCAACAGGACAGACCTATTGCTTATATAAGCAAATCCTTACCTTCCCGAAAGAAAGGATTATCCACCTATGAAAAGGAATTGTTGGCTATTGTTTACGCAGTTCAGAAGTGGAGGGCTTATTTACATGGTAACCGATTTACTATAAAAACTGACCACCACAGTTTAAAGTACTTCCTTGAGCAGAAACTCACTACCCTAATGCAACAAAAGTGGTTAACAAAACTGCTTGGATACGACTATGACATTTTCTACAAGAAGGGAAAGGAAAACGTGGTAGCAGATGGGCTGTCCAGAGCCTTTCAAGAGGAAGAAGTTCCATCCCATTTGGCCTTATCCACTACCAAACCAGCGTGGGTCCAGGAGGTGGAGGAGAGCTACTATATGGATCCTAAGGCAGCTACCCTTATTCCGGAGATATTAATTGGCAGCCAAGCTTGTAACACCCCCTGACCCGACTCGGCTGGACCGACCCAGGGAGCGCTACTCGGACTTTCAAATACTTTCTAAATTCAATTTATAATCCGAAAATCGTTGTGAGCCCATTGATAGATTTTCAAAACATTAGAAAACCAAATAATTGATTGTTTTAAAAACCATTTTCAAGTGAGCCCAATAAATAAACTTTTTACAAAATTTCGGCAGAGTTCCGTTTGTTTTTCGGATTTTCCAAAACCTGTTTTTCCACAAAACAATTCAAATACAAATTCAATATCAACACTTCAATATCGTTTTCAAACAATTGCGCACTCTGCCGTTTAGTGCGACTTTCCAACACAGTTTATAAAATAAAACGATTCAAATTTTAATATTTACAAACATTCTAATAATAAAAGACAGAAATCATAAAATATTTAATTACAAAACATATTTACAAAACATATTACGAAACATATTTACAAATCCTCTGTATATGCATGCTTTCAGAATATATACATATAACAACAATATAGCTACCCAACTGTGATAACTCTGGGCACTCTGTCAGTAAATCTCTCTCTCTTCAGTCTTTAGCTTCTTCGGGATCCCTGGTACCTACGCGTTAGAAACAAAACTAACGCGCTAAGCATATAGCTTAGTGGGTGTACACTAAACTCAAATATGAAAATCATAAATAACTTTTAATAATAAACAAATCACAGTATATATATGAGTTAATTACACTCAACCTCCCTGAGGTTTGGCTAATTACATTCGGAATCAAAGTTTGCATTAATGAACACTAACCTCCCCTCACGTTAACGTTGACCGTTAAAATGACCGTTGACTTTTTCCAAATTTTTTAAATGACCAAAATACTCCTCTAACAAATTTTTTTACTGTTCATTTTCACAAAATTAATGGTGGAGATCCAATCTGGATCTCCACCAAGAAAAAAAAAAAAAAAAAATTTTGAAGTTCGAAGATGAACTTCATCTTCGTTCTTCGAAGATGAACTTCATCTTCGAAGTTCATCTTCGAAGAACGACGAACCCTCTGGGTTCGAGATCGAACCCAGAGGGTTCGAAGATCGAACCCTTCTGGGTTCGATCTCTAACCCAGAAGGGTTCGAAGAACGACGAACCCTCTGGGTTCGAGATCGAACCCAGAGGGTTCGAAGATCAAACCCCTCTGGGTTCGATCTCGAACCCAGACGGGTTCGAAGATCGAACCCTTCTGGGTTCGTGTCTTCGAACCCAGAAGGGTTCATGTCTTCGAACCCTTCTGGGTTCGATCTTCGAACCCTCTGGGTTCCACGAACCCAGAGGGTTCGTTCTTCGAACCCTCTGGGTTCCACGAACCCAGAAGGGTTCGAAACCTCTTCGAACCCTTCTAGGTTCGAGATCGAACCCAGAGGGTTCGATCTTCGAACCCTCTGGGTTCCACGAACCCAGAAGGGTTCGAAACCTCTTCGAACCCTTCTAGGTTCGTGGAACCCAGAGGGTTCGAGATCGAACCCAGAAGGGTTCGATCTCGAACCCTCTGGGTTCGATCTCGAACCCTCTGGGTTAGAAGAACGAACCCTCTGGGTTCGTGGAACCCAGAGGGTTCGAAGATCGAACCCTCTGGGTTCGATCTCAAACCCAGAAGGGTTCGAAGATACGAACCCTTCTGGGTTCGTGGAACCCAGAGGGTTCGAAGAACGAACCCTCTGGGTTCGTGGAACCCAGAGGGTTCGAAGAACGAACCCTCTGGGTTCGTGGAACCCAGAGGGTTCGAAGATCGAACCCTCTGGGTTCGATCTCGAACCCAGAAGGGTTCGATCTTCAAACCCTTCTGGGTTCGAGATCGAATCCAGAAGGGTTCGAAGACATGAACCCTTCTGGGTTCGAGATCGAACCCAGAGGGGTTCTCGAACCTAGAGGGTTCGAAGATCGAACCCCTCTGGGTTCGAGATCGAACCCAGAAGGGTTCGATCTTCGAACCCTCTGGGTTCGATCTCGAACCCAGAGGGTTCGTCTTCGCGAACCCAGAGGGTTCGTCGTTCTTCGAAGATGAAGAACGAAGATGAAGTTCATCTTCGAAGAACGAAGATGAAGTTCATCTTCGAACTTCAAAAAAAATTTTTTTTTTTTTTTTTTTTCTTGGTGGAGATCCAATCTGGATCTCCACCATTAATTATGTGAAAATGAACAGTAAAAAAATTTAATGAACAGTAAAAAAATTTGTTAGAGGGGTATTTTGGTCATTTAAAAAATTTGAAAAAAGTCAACGGTCATTTTAACGGTCAACGTTAACGTGAGGGGAGGTTAGTGTTCATTAATGCAAACTTTGATTCCGAATGTAATTAGCCAAACCTCAGGGAGGTTGAGTGTAATTAACTCGTATATATATATATATATTTCAATTCGAATCATTTACAAAATCAATTTAACTTCCAAAATCAAACCATAAAACAGTTTTAATCACTTTTATTTCAACAATAAGATCAATGTATAAAATCGGTCAATAAATTTATTCAATTCATTTCTCAATTCACTTCAAATCTGGCCCGCTAGAATACTCAACATACTAGGACTGGAATATGGGTCAAACTCCCACCCTAGGACGAATCCTAAGAGTGGTACGTATCTCCCTACTCTAGGACCGTGGGTACGGAACCTAGAGAGGTACATAACTCCCTATCCCAGGAACGAATCCTTAGGAAGGTACGTGGCTCCCAACCCCCAGGACGAATCCTGAGGAGGTACGTGTCTCCCTACCCCTGGACGAATCCATGAGGAGGTACATAATAATCATCAATAGCAATCAGTATCGGCGCAGTACTGCTCAGTGAACCCAGCTGGTATACAAACCTCCTATATCCATTTCTATGTCTAAGTACCCTAGGGCCGTTTCCGATGAACTAGATTCACAATAAATTTCACAATAGTTACTCAGTAAACAATAGTTGCTCAATAAACATACAATTCACACAATACTCGTCAAGAAAAAGAATCAATAGTTATACGAAAATCTAAATCAAGTATTTTTAACGAAATCGAAATATTCGAAAACACAATCAAAATACGATCTATCATAAAATCATTCCAAAATCAACAATAGGTATATCAATCATCGATTTTTCATATAAAATAAAAAAATTTCATACAAAAATCGAAAACGAGAAATTTTAACGGAATCGAAAACGAAAACGAAAACGATAACGAAATACTTTTCATAAAGATTCCGAAAACGAAAGTACACCAACCTGGAATCCGTTTTTCGTTAGAAAAATTGCGGTTCCACGATTTTCTTTTTCCTTTTCCTTTCCCTTTCTCTTTCACCTACACTTCCTTTTCTCTCTTTCCTTCCTCTTCTTCTTCCTCTTCTTCTTCCTTCTCTTTCTTCTCTTTCTTCTTCTTTCTTTCTTCTTCTTTTCTTTTTTCTCTTCTTTCTCTCTTCTTCTTTCTTTTCTTTCTCGCTCTCTGCCTCTCTCTTTCTCGCCTCTGTGTGTTTTTTGGCTTCTGCGAGAAGCTATTTTTTTTTTTATATTTTTCGACTGTCGCGACTGTCGTCGCGACCTGTGGTCGCACCACCAGGTCGCGGTACTCACTGGAGCGTTTGCACCGCCTTCATCGCGAGCACACCTCGCGGTCCCTTGGTCGCGCTGGTGGTCGCGTTGCTCACTGCCAGAATTTGACATTTTCATCGCGACCTGTGGTCGCGGTGACTGGTCGCGATGCTCACTGCCAAAAATCTCATTTTCCACCGCGAGCAAGCCATCGCGACCTATGGTCGCGGTGACCAGGTCGCGATGCTCTCTGCTTCAGTTTTCCTTTTTCTTGCATCATTTTTGGACCGTTCCATCTGGTCCACCTGAAAATCATAAAAATAAACATACTTTTAATTACATTTACACCCCTTCCAATCACAAAAATTTATTTTTACATATTCAAAATTAATTATGCGAAATCCGGGATGTTACAAAGCTAGTCAAGAGTTTACCTTGAGGGAGGGCATCCTACGCAGAAATGGAGTGATTTATGTGGGTAATTATGGATATCTCAGACAGAAATTAGTGGAGGAAGTTCATTCCTCAGCTATGGGGGGCCATTCGGGGATTCAAGGCACTATGAAGAGGCTACAACTCTATTTTTATTGGGACTCTATGTTGAAGGAGGTGACTGCAAGGGTTTTAGAGTGTGCTGTCTGCCAAGAGAATAAATCTCTTCACAGCAAACCATCTAGGTTATTACAGCCCTTACCCATTCCAAACACCCCATGGCTTGATATAGCTATGGACTTCATCGAAGGACTGCCTAGGTCTGCAGGTAAGGACACCATACTTGTGGTCATTGACAGACTCACAAAGTATGCCCACTTTCTAGCCCTCACTCACCCATATACTGCACAACAAGTTGCTCACTTGTTTATGGATAACATTCAGAAACTACATGGATTACCAACCACTATAGTGAGTGACCGAGACAAGATATTCACCAGTCAGTTTTGGCAGCACCTGTTCAAGGTAATGAGCACTCAGTTGTGCCTCAGCACTGCCTACCATCCGCAGACAGACGAACAGAGTGAAAAACTCAACCAGTGCTTGGAAAACTACCTGAGGTGCATGACCAGCTCTAAACCTAGTCACTGGGCTGCTTGGCTTCCTCTAGCAAAGTGGTGGTACAACACTAACTATCACACAGCTCTCAAAATGACCCCATTTGAGGCACTCTATGGCTACAGACCACCTATATTCACACACAACCCTAGAGACTACACAGACCCAGGAAGCAGAACTTTTGTGAATGACAGAAACAGACTTCAGCTCATCCTAAAAGAATCACTAACGTAAGCACAGTCAAGAATGAAAACATATGCAGACAGAAAGCGATCTGAAAGAGAATTCAAAATAGGAGATCAGGTGTATTTAAGGTTACAGCCTTACAGACAAACTACCATGGCAATTAGAAAAAATCTCAAACTCGCCCCTAGATACTTCGGGCCATATCAGATCATAGAAAGAGTAGGTAAGGTTGCTTACCGTTTGCTGTTGCCTCCTGGTTCGCAGATCCACTCCGTATTCCATGTCATGTCTCTCAGTTGAAGGCGAAGATCGGTGATCGATTCACTCCCAACTCACAGCTTCCACACATTGGACCAGATGGACAGATCCTAGCTCAACCAGTAGCGATTTTAGACAGGAAAATGGTGAAAAAAAACAATAGGGCAGTGGTTCAATACCTGATTCAGTGGTCAACGTCGTCGCCTGAGGATGCGACCTGGGAAGATGCGACGATGATACGAAGAAGCTTTCCTACGTTCGATCCCTGAGGTCAAGGATATTTTAAGGGGAGAGGAATGTTAGAAATGGGTTTCTAACAAAGGATTTGTAGCTGGGCAGAAGGATTCGTGAGCTAGGATTCAAAGGAGAATTGGGGATTTTTTGTGATGTTGGAAGCTGTTCGAATTATCGAGAAGACAGAACTGAAGTGTTAGGTTTGGTTTGGTCTAAAGATGAGAATTTATATTAGCATTGTACGGTGTCGTTTTGGGTTGTTTCTGGATTGCCCAAAACGTTGCGTTTTTGCTTAAGTTGTTTAATTTCTAATTCCCTAAACGGCGTAGTTTTGGCCGTGAGTCTTTATTAGTTTGTATGGTCTGCGCCACAGTGAATTCATGCTCTGTAACAAACTCTCAAACAATCTGTCTTATATGTATTACATTTGAGAATGGAAAAATGGACAAATATTATTACAAACTCATCTCTCTCTCTTCTAACAAATTTCTCTCTCAATCCTATCTCTAAATTCTACTCTGTTCTTCATCTGTTCTTCAATATTTTTTGGCTTTATTTTCCAGATTTCTTCTTAATATCAGCATCATCTTCATTCCATTAAAATCTGCACAACACACAAGAATCACCCAAATCACCATTAAAAATACACTAACTAATTTATCAGGCCAAACACAACACACTCCCTCTGTAATCACCTCCATTTTTCTCTTTGTAGCCGTTGTTCTAGACAGAGAGAGCAAACCCTAATTCACCCTCCAAAAAAAACAAACACACACCTTTACTTGCTTCTCTCTGTGTCTCTCTAGTCTCTCTAGAAACAACAAACTGGCTGGCTACTACTACTACTTGGCTCAAAAGCCCTCGACCACCTCTGCCAGTTTATATTGGGGTTTTTGACATGAATGGCACATCGAAACCGACGTCGTTTTCAAGTTAACAGGATTAACTCATTAATTAATCATTAACTCATTAATTAATCATTAACTCATTAATTAATCATTAAATTAACTACTATCAATTGGGTTGGGCCTGGAATGGGAGTCATCTTGGACTAACCCAATAACATAATAGTTAGATTATGATTTGTGTGATTAATTACACAGCAATTGTGGTTTTGTCAACAACATTGAGCGTACTAAAGTTTTAACCAAAAAACACAAGAATTCCACCATGAATTTCCAGTCATTAATTCAAAAGAATAACAATTTTTCTTCTCTCAAACAGAAAGAGATTGAGTACACTGTTTCTACAAGTTCATATAACTTACATAAAATAAGAGCTGCACAACATAGGTCCAGGGACCAACCAACACAAAACACCTCTGTGGAAGTGACGAATACAAAATAATAAGATAGAATCGGAGGATTATACTAACTGATGTCTCTGTTTCTTCAGCTCCAAGACCAAAATAATATTGACTCATCAAACACTTTGAAGACAGAAGAAGGGTACATAGCTTAGATCATCCAAAATGAATTTTTAACACCTCAGTTTCTTCTTATATACACCGATCAAGGCTTTAACGGAGAGATGGCATTTGCCGTGAAATTTATTTACTGAAGGAGAAATGGCACTAACAATTGACGCCACATTGACCGTTAGCAGCAGCTTTCGCAGCGTCAGAGGTAAAGGGATCAATCCGCACCCACAACAAGGAGAAGATGGAAGCAAGAAGTATAGACCACACAATGACAATGGTAGGTGTACGGTTTTGCCGACCCAACAGACCCTTCAAGAAAGGATACAGATGGGCAATCACCCATATAGCAAAGAACAGTTTGCCGAAGAGTGGACCCCATGATTGGTAACCACTGTTTATGGCATATGAAACGCCAGCCACAATGCCCACCAAGTTCACAATCAGAACTGTGGTTGGAGGAATGAGAAGAGCTGTCCATTTGAAAACATAAAGCTCTGCAAAGTCTCCATCGTCATCAGATGCTTTTGAAGTGACAGTGAAGTTGGTGTCAATCCCGGCTAGAACTTTCAAAAGCCCTTGGAAGACAGCAAACAGATGAGCCGATGTACCACCAATGACCCAGAACTGTTCATTTCTCCACCAGTCCTCAATACCGACCCCACTCCATCTAAGCTCGAGTATTCCAGTAGTAAAAATGGAAATGAAAAGCAGAATAAACCACATGCTAGCATAATTGCTTATCTGCAAAAAGAATGTAGCAGATTAATTGGTCGATAGAACATTGGGGAATAATGTTTGGATGAAGGGGTTATGGACCAATCACACATGTAAAACAACTGCTAAAGCATTTCAAAGATTTAACATATACAGATTTAACATTGCTGGATTACTCGGGATAATTTGTAGTCAGAAATTTGGAGTTCATGGAATTGCTTAAACACTTTCCTTTCGTAGTTCTACATTGCAAACTACCAACCAGCATTATTAACTCGGAGAAAAACCCTGACCAGATTTGCCTATGCATTTGCTTGATAGATTCATAAGAGAAAATGCAAAAAATTAAAGTGTTAAACCATCAATTACCTCCGGAATGATGAATTTTCCAGTGAGAAGGCAAAAGGCAGGAAGGATGCAGTAAGCAAGCAGTGGGATAGAAGTCAGGGGGTAGACGATGGTATTGATGTATGCCAGTCTCTCCAAAAGCTTCAGTCTTCCATTATAGCCATACCATATGGGGCAATGCCTACTTAGCAGAATTTCAATTGATCCCAAGGCCCATCGAAGAACCTGATTCAAACGATCAGAAAGATTGATAGGAGCAGACCCCTTAAAAGCTGGGCGGGGCGGCATGCAATAAATTGATATCCAACCACGAGCATGCATCTTAAACCCGGTCAAGATATCTTCAGTCACAGAACCATAGATCCATCCAATCTGGTAGTAAAAGTAAAGGTCAATTAGTCAACATGTACAAAACAATACCTAATTATGTATCTCCAGCAAGGCACCATGATGTTATACAGACCTCTTTGCCCCATTCAGACTTGTCCTCGTATCCGCAGCTAATAACATGGATTGCTTCTTTTAAGAGAGTTGCGGGATTAGTTGTTGGTGGAATGCCTCCCTGTTCCATGAAGGTGGCTGCAATGAAAACTGGGGACTGACCAAAACGCTTCTCTAAGCTCTTCTGAGACATAAGCAGTGACCTCTCATCATCATATCCTGCATGAATAAGAGATGCCATTAACATTAGATAGCATAGTTGTTTTTCACACCTAATTTGATATTATCATCGATTTTAGTGAAATAAGGATAAAACACCAAATTATTTGGTTTCAAAAAGTTATATTAAATATTTAAATTCAATGGTTATTTCAAACATGGTTTGCATTGGGAAAACAGAACAATCAATATTAGACAGTGAAACGGCTGTCAAGACCTTAGTACCCATGCATATGAAAGATGGACCAATCTTCAAAGAATAAAACAAATTACTGGAGCTTAATGCCAATTCGCATACTTGGGGGGAAATGGAAGACGTCGGGAAAATAACTTTCTCAACAAATACCAACCTTCAACACCCTCCTCAATGTCTTCCATATTGAAAATTGGAATGGTAGATTCAGTTCTTTTCACTGCTCTTTTCTTGTCAATGTACTTCTTGTTGCTACTTCTCCCCTTCTTTCTTGGACCACAACAACCCTTGACGATAATGTTCGGTTCCAAATCTTCCTCAGTTAAAACTGGATCATACCCATACAGAGCTTGCCTGTTGAAACAACAACCCGTTCCCACATAGACAGGACCCTGGATGCCATCCAGCCCTTTCAAGTTGATCTGCAAAACACAAGAAATATATGGGTGTACTTTCAACATACCCAAGCTCTTAACTTTTACAGACTGATCAGAAATCAAGTTGGGCTTACGTCAAAGAAAACAATATTGCGATTGGCATATCGATCGTGCAAGTCAATGCCATCAAAACGTTGTGGGAACTGCACATAGCAGGTCTTCTTTCCATAGGCAGGATCCATCATGAAACACATGGCTTCTTTAAGAGCTTTGCTGTTATTGAAGTAGTGATCACAATCAACATTCAACAGATATGCACCATTGGTCAGGACAGCTGAAACTCGAATCTGCATATTAGGTAAACCCAAATTATACAAATAGGGTAAAATAAATTACTAAAGCATCAATCAAATCACTTACTGCAACAACCAGAATGGAGAAAATGTATAACTAACTAAGTCACGTTAAAAGGTTCAAGAATGACAAACCAATGCATTCATAGCTCCAGCTTTCTTGTGGTGTTGGAAGCCAGGCCTCTTCTCACGAGAAACGTAAACAAGTCGAGGTAGTTCATTTCCATCTGTATCAAGCCCTCCACTGTGGCCTAAGAACACCTGGATCATTCCTGGATGATCTCTGGGATTATTCCCAGGCCAAGGAGTGCCATCTTGCATGGTCCAACCTTCTTCGGGCATTTTTTGTGCTTTGGCAACAAGGGCATTGATCCGCACCTTGAATTCTTCGTATTCTCTCTGCAAAACAACAAAATTGCCATATATTATTTATAGCTCTGAAAACCAAGGGAATTAAATATGGAATTCACTTATGCCGTAGACAAGGGTTTAGGCTGTTTAGCACAAGACATAACAGTTAGAACTATGGCCTTTTACACAATGTACAAAGACCTTATTAGAACCTTAATTGGCCTTATCAAACATCATTCCACAATGCACAATGCTCAAATTATTGTCTGTATATCTATTCACTCTTACTATTCTATTACTATTTTCAATTACCTTAACTAACTACTTTAATTTCATATTCTTTGTTTAAACAGCAACAAGCAGGCCTCTCCTACCACTACGCATATCATGACTCACCTTCATTGCCCTGCGCTCTTTCACAAAAGAAGGCTGTATCTTATCTTTCAAGTAATCAATCTTCTGAGCAAAATAAAATTCGGGGGCCCTAGGCTCAATATTATGCTTCTTGCAAAAGGGCACCCACTTCCTAGCAAACTCTGCAGTTTCAGAAAGGGATTCAAAGGTCAACATTGCTGAACCATCGTCTGATACATAGCAAGACACTTTGTCCACAGGGTAATCCACCGCGAGGATAGACAAAACAGTGTTTGCCGTAACTATAGGAGGCTCTTTGAGTGGATCCACTGTACTAACAAAGACATCTACAGGAGCTAACTGTGAAGGTTCCCCTTCCCGGTCATATCTGCAGAACAAAGAAGAGAGAAAAGAAAAACAAATATTAACACCTCCCTGCCTTTTACACTCAGTTGGTAGGCAGCATTTAAACCCCCAATCCAGCCACTTGCCACAGAAAGATATTAATTAAACTGACCTCAAAGCAAGCCTGTCTAGGTAGGTCTCACGGTTGATGGGAGACCATTTTGGAAACTGATCCAGAAGCCAGGATAAAGCAAACCAAATCTCACAGATAACTGATGTTAGCCACAACGGGTATGCATCTTTCACTGGGTGAGTTACACGATATTGCAAGAAGAAGCCCAGAATAATAAGCCGGAGAATGATTACAATGCGATAAGGGGTCACGTGAGAAGAAGGAATGGGCACCACACGACTCAATGGTTGCCGAGCGTCATCAGCCCTGTGACACAAGAAAACCATCAACTTCAATGAAATTGCAGAGACATGGTGCTTTGTATAG
This sequence comes from Xanthoceras sorbifolium, assembly GCA_003430845.1. Taxonomy (NCBI): domain Eukaryota; kingdom Viridiplantae; phylum Streptophyta; class Magnoliopsida; order Sapindales; family Sapindaceae; genus Xanthoceras; species Xanthoceras sorbifolium. Next base: position 30,127,862 of record CM010616.1, read on the forward strand.
ACTCCACAATTAAAAAAAAAATATTCTATTTTTTAATAATACAACCTGAAGTCACATCATGGCTCATACATATAACCTCGAAAATTGGGCAGTGATATAGTAGATTTAGTTTAAAGCCAATATTTTATTAAAAATAAATAAAAAAAGACAATAGTAATAATAATAAAAGGCAAAAGGGGCCAGAAAATACTATGGTAATCAAAAACCACTAGATGCAACTACTAATCCTAAAGGTAATTGCAATAACTTTTTTCCTAGGCAGAACCAAACATAGTTAATCAAGTGATCACAATTTTAAAACTAATCCTAGTCAAAATCCTACAAGGACGCTTACATCTGGAGTTCTTCTCCATTTGAACCGGTGCCTTCCAAGTCTCCCTTCCCTTCACTGTATTTACTGCTCACGTGCGTGATGTTTTTATCCTGTTTGAGTTTCCAGCCTTCAACCCTTTCCTTCCAGTCAACATTCCCAAGGCCATAGGAATTCAAGTCTTTTGACGGGTCCACAATTCTCACAGGAACTGTAATAATAAATGAAATGATCAAATGACAACTCATTAAGCCAACAGCAACAACATAGAAGCTTGTTTCTAGATTTTACAACATACAAAGTTATGAGTCTACCTGGCTGCCTCGGATCAATATAAGGAGAGGATTGAACATTCCTTTCAGAAGGGCCCAAAGGACCTGATGTAGTTCGCACAGATTGGTTGTCAGGTGTGGCACAGGGAATTTCCCCAGAAACCTGAAATTATTTTAAACACTAATAAACAGAAAGTGGCAACATCTTTCACAAAACATGTAATAAATTAATCATTCATGACATAAAATTCAAAATGTGATGTTATGCTAAAGTAACCACTTAGTAATGTAAAAAAGCAACAGGAACACATTTTTGTAATCACTATATGAAAAGTTAACAAATCAAGGAAGATCGTGACTCCAACTACAAGCTGGTTTCTCTCAAAGTTCCCCTAGACAAGGACATTTCTTACAATTTCAGGGGCTCAGGTAATCACTTAAAGACACTAGATGATGTTTGTGGCTCATGATAATTTTCCTTATGTCCAACAACTCAGCAATTGAAAGACCCATATTTCAACTGAATATCAGGCCTTTTCAGCATATTACCACAAAGGGTGAATTAATTTTCATTGAAGAATCTAACACACGGGTCAAAGTAAGCTTCAACTTACATTGTATCTACTGCAATTAGAAACGAAGGCTTAAAATTGACGTTTTATTTTTAGAGGAGAATGCATCGTGGAAGCTAATGATTCAAATCCATATATTGGGACAAAACAAGAATTTGCAGAATCAACATCCGTACCGGCTGCCCATTGGTTAGAAGGGGAATAGGTTGCTGAGATTCATGTCTAGACGATGCAGAAAGCTCTCTATCTTCACCCTGCCACTGGCGTCTTGCCTTGCTATTTCCTTGGGCATAATCAAACTCGTTCTCTAGATCATCAACATCATCTTCTTCTTCATCTCCATCAACTCGTGGACTCCCTAAAACATGCAGACCTTGTTAACTTTGTTCATAACAATATAAACGGAACACACGTTATGAATAATAGAAGCAAACCTTTATGCCTTTTATATCTAGTTTTGCACTGGGGGCAAGACTGAGTTCCATCTTTTCGTTCATACTCATAACAAGGCCTGCAAACTGGGAAAGCACACTCATTACAGGCAACAAAGATATCACCGGTGGCTGTAAGTCCAACAGTGTCACCACAGATCTGGCATGTTTGGCCATTCAGATTCTTCAAGGGTTTCGGCTGCATTATCCATGAACAATGCACTGGTTAGGTTCCCAAATTAGAAAAAGGTCAATGGTGAAATACAATTGCACACAAATAAACAAGTTCTCTATCATATAACTAACAGGCCGTGATGTTGGTTACTATATGCACTAGCTAGATGTCTAGTTATATGCAGCAGTAACTAAAAATTCACACCCAATGAGAATCATGACAGCACAAAGGAGATCTCTTTGATTCATATACTTCTTTATTTTCTTTCTGTTAAAGCATCTCCATATAATTTGCATGGAAACATTCTACTTAATTAAATAAATCTATAACAAAGAAGGCAACAGATCTAGGTAATTCCACCTAGCTCTTCTGCAAAGTTTTCAACCAAACTTCAATACTAATTTAAGCCAACATGAAATGGCAATGACCTGAAGATACAGTACATTAATTAACAAGCACCGGAAAAATATCAATTGAAATCCAACTGAGACCAACTATAAATCATCAAGATCTCAAATTTCAGGCACCCAAATAGAAACGTGAATAGTTTCATGAAGAACCTGAAATTTTCCAAAACTAAACAGTAAACACAAGGACCAAATTCACAGTTTAGATCAAGACATTTGTGAAATAGAAAGAAACATAAACGTGACGACCCGATTATAGCAGCACAGACCTAATTCAAAGGAATATGCATAGAATCCCCAAACCAACTAAAACCCCACTAAAATCAGAACTGAGATAAAGAAACTCAGTGTCACACTGTTTTATATTGAAATCTTAAGATCAAAGCATGAGCAGTACCGATTTACTTACTCCACATAAAAAAGAAAAAACTTTTAAGCTGAGATACCACTTTCACACAACTAACACTCGGATCTAAAACACCGTAAAGCATGCAATAAAGATCACTTTCAACTCTAAATCATATGGTAATTATACAACAAACTGATATTCAGTCGCCACCCAATATCCACACCCATGAAAACGACCCGAATTCAAGCTCCCCGGGTCACTTTCCACAAAGTTAACACTCAGATCCACACATCACAGACACAAGCTGATAATCGGAGCCACACAACTAAACAAAAAAAAAGGGGTCAGCTAAAACACAAACCCCACTGTCGGAATCGTGTCGAATCCGGACCAACTCGTTCCTCCGGTGAGAGCCGGCCACCATACCCGCATTTGCTTCCATGTCTTGAAACCCTCCGTTGTCTCCAAACCACAAGTGATTGTTTTCAGTGATTTACAAAAACAGGTCCGTGGATGGGCAACAAAGAGAGAGGGACTGTGAATTCTTCCCCCACTCAATACGCCATCTCTCTCTCTACACTCATTCCAGCTTTTGCTCGCTCTTCTCTTTGCTTTGTCTTTTTATCATTTTGATTTCTCGATTTTTTATTGTCATTTGTTGTTTTTACCGGGTGAACCGGTTGCTCGTACCTAACACGGCTTGACTTTGGCTTGAGTTGAGCTCCTTTTCCTTTTATTTTATTATTTAAAAATATTACTAGTAAATAGAACACAACTTTCCTCATAAATATTGTATATTTTAAAATAATGCTTTCAAAAATTATTTTTAAAAATAAAAATAATATTTTTAAAAATAAAATATATTAGGAAGTATTTTTAAAAATTAAAAACGAAGTATTTTTTATAAATGGATAAAATAATTTTTTAAAATGATGAATTATAGTTTATTTTAAAAATAATAAAAAATAATAAATATTTATTTTTAACTTTTTAGTAAAAATTAAAAACAGTATTTTTTTACTTTTAAAAACAAATAAATAAATAACTTTACAGTTAATTATTTTATTTTTAAAAATAAATTCAAACAGTATTATAAAATAAAAATATTTTATAACTACTAAAATCATATTAATTAGTAAGTTATTATCTATAAAAAAAATATTTAGTAAACAGTTATTACCATATACCCTAGTAATAAATATATTCACAAATGCATGTGATATTTATTTATTGTTGTTTTATTTTCTAATACATACCTATTTAAACAGTTAATGAATTAATATTTACACATAAATAAGTAAGTAGCTCTATTTATTTTTTTTATGTTTATATTTTATTATTCTTAAATATATGTTATTTTAAAATAATAATAAATAAGTAAACATTTGAAGCTAGTTAGCTAGGCAGCAAGCGGCTGAGCTATAATTCAAGCCACGACCGTTACAACATCACTGTCTACGCAAAAACTACTACTCGTGTGCTCTTATTTGTTAGCTTACGTGTTAGTATCCGATTGGATATCCAGAAGAATTATTTTCCAAGCGCGTTTGACTATCTGTCGATCTGCCAATCATGTTCGGACACGTTTCAGTCTCTGCTGTTGATGAGTTTCCTTGACAGTATATTTTTCTTCGCTGGTAACAGCTGTGCCTAGCCTTGAAGTTACCGGTTGTTGCCGGTAGCCCACTCTTGCCGCTCTAAGTGGCTGTCGGTGGACTCGATTTTTTCATGCCGTCCGTTGGAAGGATTATTTCCCCTTACCTCCCCAGTTTATCATAATTATTAGGGCTAATTACATAAGTACCCTATAATTTGATATAATTATACAAATAATAAATAAGGTTTAAGCATATCAACACAAACTTATTTTAACGTTTAATTAATGTTACACGTACATTCCTTGCCACCATCATCAGTCCGTTAACATTAGTTTGACAGTATAAAAAAGTGGTAAAAGACTAAAATACTCCTAACAGTAAATAGTCAGACTGCCACTCTAATACAATAATTTGTTTGTCTGGTAAAAATATAATGGTCATTAATTTTAATACTTTTGGAATGATAATAATTTATTAAAAAAATCAACACTAATGATGGAGAGATCTGAAGATTTCTAAAGATGAAGCCAAACACTTCAATTTATTTTTATTATTCGATTTGATTCAATTTGTTTGAAGTAAACTTGAAATCCAATTTTCTCAGAAAATCAAATCTCTATTAAGTTTGTTCCAAATTCTTTTTTTTTTCATTTTCTTGCATTTTCTCGGTCCCCTAATACCACCTTGCGATAAATATATTTTTTTTGTTTGATTAACTTTATCTTCTAGGTTTCCAAAAACTATTTTTTTGATAATATTTCAAGATCAAATTAAATATAGAAGTTGGGTTTTCATCTTTGAACAAAACCCATCAAATAATTAATAATAATAAAAAAACAACAAAGTCTTTATCTTCTCTACCAAGATAATAAACTCTTAACTCAAGAAATACATCAGAAGCTTCGTTTTCTCAAGAACTCTATAACCCGATCTTAAAAAAAAAAAAAAAACCACAAAGAGAGAAATCAAAAGCGGAGTAAACAAAAAAAAAAAACAATAATAGCTCAACATGGTCACAAACCTTTTTGGTGCTTGAAGAAGATGATTGAGTCAAGAGAAGATTTTTTAGAGTGACAGGGAAAAAAGAAAAAAATAATAAAAAACGTGAAGTCTTTAAAGAGAAAATAGAGTATATATGTGTGTGTTTTTTAAGAAAGAAAAAACACCACCACTCACTAATACATTAAATATTATTATATTATTTACTTTATTAAATAATATATTTAATATACTTTTATATTAAATATACATGACACATACTAACTTAGGTGCTAAGATTATCATTTTACTCATACTTTCACCTCAAACTAATGTTAATGGACTGACACTAACGGTAGGAGATCTTCGTGTAACAATAATAAAACGTTAGGGTAAGTTTTTGTTCATATATTAAAATCTTATTTATCTGTGTAATTATGTCAAACTATAAGGGTGTTAGTGTAATTAGCCCTAATTATCACCAGAAACCAACTACCGGTTATAATTATTTATAGATTTTTTTTAAAAAAAAAGTTTATCACTAATCTATTCAGTATTATCGGGATTAATTGCTAGGTTTCAAATCTAATCTAATAAATACATATAATAAACTTGAAGTTTTAAACTCTCATTACCAACATAAATTGAGGAAGTATATACCACTTAAATTATGAACATAGATTATAGATCAATTTCTATATCTTAATTTTTAAATTATAAGTCCATTTTATAGGGTTGTTTATCATTTTTTTTTAACATACCATATAATGTGATGGTAATTTAAAACTGAGATATTACCAAACTGAATTAATGTATTCACCACTCAACCGTATTAAATGGTTTATCAATGTTATGGAGTACAAAATTGAGTGACAGCAAAGTAAATTTCATTGCAAATTTTTTCAAAAGGTGATTTTTAATTGCAAGTTTCCCTCCACGTGGAAAAATGCCCCGCGAAGGTGACTTATTAGATCATTATTTATTAACATTGATTTATCAAATAAATTATGATTATTTGATCATCACAATCTCTATCTACATGTCATCACTTTATGAAAATAACCAAGCTACCAAACAATGATTTATGACAAACAAAATTTAATTGAGATAACCACCTCATAATCTTGGAAGAAATTGCCAAATTGGAATTCAATATTTTAATTCAATATTCTCTATAGATTTGTTTTAATTAAAATAATATGGACAAAAAAGCCACCAAATCACCCACCCCACCCCACCGACACTATTGTTTCACATCACCATTGCTTGCTGCTCGCTACAAGATACAATTTTTTTTTCATTTAATTTAATTTTTTTCACTTTGGAATATCAACCTCATATGATAATAAATGATATTTTATCAAAAACTCAAAATGCATTTTTCAACATTCGTTTACCAAATACACTCGTGCCCTGAATTGGTCATCACTTGGTTGGGAGACAGATTTCTGCACAAGGCTGGCTTCTTCTTCTGCTACATTGAATTGAGAACAAAATTATGCAGAATCCATAGATCCACACTAGTTTACACTTCTATTTCCATGTTAATGTAAATTCAAACAAGCATAATTAGTCTCCCATTTTTTTTTCTTTTCCTTCAAGACATATATCTATAAATACATATTATCATCCGAATACAGGTCCTTCTTATAAGGACCTGTCCGCATTTGCATCACCACTACCTCCTCTACGGCTTGCCGTCGTGTTCTTCAAAATCTGCACACAATAATTGAAAAATGTTACAATTGAAGAAACCCAAAACAATTTATAATTGTACTTATAGTAATGAGATTATGAATTCGAAACATGTCTCCTTACCTTCTCCAACGTTTAAATGATAGGCTTCTAAATATGTAATGGGTTTTTAAGAAAGAACCGCTACCTATCAGAAAATATTGGGGCCATTGCCCAAAGCTCGACCGTGCAATGATAAGGCCCAGGCCCAAAACTAGGCTTGGTTAACTCTTAACAAAAAGGCCCAAAGTGGAGCGCATACTTTAGCTAGAACGGTATACATTACTACTTGGACCACCTACCAACTTCAGATATTTTGATAAGGTGACAATCAAAATCAAATTTATGCCAATTTTTCATTGCCCCATTTTCAGTCCATGTTTTTTTTTTTTTTTTTTTTTAAATCTGACACCTTTACGAGTCAGAAAACTACCGGGACCAACTAAAATTAAATTATATAAATACGGCCCGAATAACTACTCCCAGCAACGGGAGACGTGAACTACTAAGACTAACGACCTGGACAACTAATCCCAACAACAGGATGGGTCTACTCCCAACACAAGGGAGAGATCTATCCACACAATTATATTTTTATGGGCAATGGGGGAAATATATATTTACATGGCTATACAAGGATTTAGACTTTGGTGGCGTTTAGGATTTTAAGGCCTCCAATCACCAAGACAAGGGACCTTGTGTCATTTTCAGTCCATGTTACCAAACAAATCCTAACATTCAACGATATCTTATTCAAAATCCAATAAAATCTAATCTAATCCGGTAAAACCAAGCTAATTATCATTGGTATAGACCTAAAACTCAAATATCCCAATCCCAATATCCCATCTCATTTACAAGAAACCATAATAAAATGGGTAGAAGAAGCAGGTTAGGTGAAAGTTTGATGTAATTAATGTAACCGTAACATTTATAGCAGCAACCACTACAAATATCAAACAAGTAATTGGGGCCATTTAGATGTGGTCTGGTCTCGTTGGGCTCACACAAATTATCACATTAATGATAAGCTCAAGACCTTTCATTTTCATTCTCTTGGGTCTTGCCCACCACCACCCATCTCTATTACAGGAGACAGTTTTTAAGGAGAAATTTTGAGTACTTGTTCATCTTTTTGCTAAACTACAAAACAGACTCCCACTAATTTCCAAGTTCGCAAAACATTTTATGTAATATCATCAGATTCATTAAATAATAAATCCCAAACAGATTTCAATGGTTTCGAAATTCGTCAGATACTCTTCAAAATTCTTAAGCTTGTCATCATAAATATTCATAGAATATACTTGTAAGTTTCATAGAATTTCTCACAAGGGAGAATTAAAAAACCCCATAGGAGGTTTGGTTTGCCAAATCTCATACTCCGGATATTGAAGAATTTTCTATCAATTTGATAGGTTTTGGTGTTAACTTTGCAATTTGAATGATGATGATGATAAAAAGAAAAAAAAGTAGTAAATGACCTATATGGCGATGCAGAGAGAGAGAGAGAGAGAGAGAGAGAGAGAGAGCAAGGAATAAGAGTGTGTGTGTAAACATACGTGTCTAAGCATCTGATTCTCGTTCTGCAAAGTGGAGAGCCTCTCGTCAAGCTCAGAGTTTTTTTTCTCCAACTCTTTAACTCTCGTCTCCAACTCACTCAGATATGCCTTTTTTCTCTCTCTTGCTTGCTGTGCCGAGACTCTGTTCCTCAGCAACCTAAACCCAAAAACATTTTTTCAAACCCATTGTCAACACCACCCACCATTGCTGTACTGTTTGAAGTGGAAGGAGGACAGAACGGTAAATTCAGCCCATAAAAAGAAGGGAAAAAGCTCACCTCTTCAACCGCTTGTTTTCTTTGTCAGCTGGACTTCTACCTCGTTTTCTCTGACCTTCACCTGACGCCTGAACCCGGTCTGGACCGGTCACTGAACCAGGGTCCCGACCGGATGCTGACGTTCCGGCTTGTTCGCCGCCCATTTCTGGGACTCTCCTGATCTCTTCATCGCTTTCCATGCCTAATCATTCAACAGAACAGATTAGTCTTAAAAAAAAAAAAATTACAGAGGTGAAATTATCGTAACAGGCAAAAATTGTTTGTGCCGATCCCGGAGAACTTTCTAGGGAAAAGTAAGAGAAAATTGGAGAGGAAATTCTAGAGTTTTAACAAAACCCAGATGGGTAATCCCGAGATACTTTGATTTGTTTTAGAAACAAAAATATAACATGAATCGCAGAAGAATATGATCACACACCAGAAGCGAAAATATCACATTGTGCAAAACCCAAATGGAAAGTTTCATAACTTTCATGAGATCACAATAAAACAAAACTCATTGAAGACAAAAGCAAGCCAAATAACCATTGAAAAACAAAAAAAAGAGTCACAAAATTTACCGCGAAAGTAATTGAAAAATGAACAGACCTTCTTTGACATCGAGATGAAGAGCAGAGCTTGAAGATCTCTCGCTGCTTGACGGCAGAGAACTCGCTGCAATTGAACTTGTCGCTTGTTCTTGCATTTCTTTTTCGATAACGAAGAGAGAAACAGATAGATTATAGATAGACAGACAGATAGAGAGAGTGAATTTGGAGAGAGAAAAAGAGCGGGATATTAATGATACAGTGTGCAGTAAATCTGCACTTTTAGCAACATCCACCGTCGGATGACTAATCGGATCTGACCGTGACTAGTAGGGAGTCGTGGAGAGATATGAACCATGAGGAGTTGGTCGTATCAAAGGTTCTAAGGAAGAAACCGTGGAGGAATTTCGACCGTGGAGAGAAAATGATTGGACGGATGGGATGAGAGCATGAAGACGGTAATTCACTGAATTTGGACCCACCACGCTACGCTATCTATGTGACTATGTATGTATGCGCTGGCTGAAATGTTCTAGTTATTTTGATTTTTTGGGAAAAAGGTTATACAATTAATCCACATCAAAGATTTCAATTTCTTCGTACTCGCACGCGCATGTCACGTGTAAAATGTTCAGGATTTTTCTATATTGTCAATTTTTTTTTTTAAAAAAAATATAACACTAATTAGAGTACTATCAGGACCAACTAAGATTAAATCATACAGGCACGGTCTAAACAACTACTTCTAGTAACGCGAGACGATAACTACTGGGACCAATGACCCGGACACTCCCAATAATGAGAGAGATTTACTTTTAATAAAATAGAGAGGTTCACCTATACAGTTGTATTTTTATGGACAACGGTGAAAAAATATATATGTGTGTATATATATATATATACACGCATAAGAATTTGAACCATGATGACTTGGAGGATTTTAAGACCTCCCACTACAAGACAAGTGACCTTGTATAATAAACGCGTTAATTTGTATAATTGAATGTACAATTTTATAAAATTTAATCTAAAATAAAAAGGTAAATAGTATTAATTTTTTTATAATTGAATGCGTTAATGCTTTGAACTAATTTACCTTTCTGACAGTTGATTATGCAAAAGAGAATGATGTGAGGAGGGACACTAACGTTTTGTTGGTGGTTATCCTTTAACGATCAATTCAGAAAAATGAATAAGATAGTATCTCGACAGACAAAATTGTTAAATTCTAAGAGTCATGAACAAAAGTTACCTTATCTGGTCTCATGACTCCGTTTATGTCAGTGGAGGTTACTGTAGATGTATCATTCCTGATATAGTATTGTCCGATTGATTGATTTGGTTGCTTGATTGGAAACCAGATAATGTTACACTTCTAACCATCCGTCAGGCTCTTTGGTCAACTAGTCAAATGGTAAAAAAAACCCCTTCAATTTGCACCACGTGGTATAATTTTATTGATCCCCAGATATCAATCAAATATAAAGTGTACCATCATAATATAAAATTTAAGTCTAAATTTATATATTATCGTCCAATGTAGTTCGGTGGTAAAAACACCAATTCAGCCTGATAATGTAAAATCGCCACCACGCAACTAGTATATATATATAAAAAAAAAATCTAAATCTATATAGACATAGGCATATGTAAAGTGGTAATGAGTATCACGTATAAATTGTTAAGGGTTTCATATGTTAGAAAAAAAAAATTTGTAAATTAAAATTTTGACCTGACTGGAATGTACAAATTTTATTAATATGAAAGTGAGTTATTTATTATAATTCTCGGGTAAACAAATCGTTTTATGTGTAGTTTGAAAATAAGAAATAATTAACAATAATATCTAAGGCAAGTGATCAAACTTTATTTGCCAATACAAGAATAAACTTGTTTATGCAGTCACTAGTGGCCCCAAAAAGTCATATACAACACTTCCTCCATCAATATCATATGTTATCTTTTTAAAATACAAATTAAATCCGTTAAATTTTAAAACTCAATCCGAAAACTTGTATACAATTATAAAAAAAAAAAAAATTTACCGACTAATACCACACGCTTAATAAACTTGAAATTAACTTCGGACTTTACTTATAATTATATGTATATATACATTAAAATATGTGGATGTTAGTAGAATCTTTTGTCACTCTCATTACTTAATTTCTCATTTTCTCGATTAGTGAAAGAGATGGTTTATATCACACTAATTGAGATGACGTGATAGGAATTTTAATATATTGATATGACGGAATTGATGTTTATACCCATCAATATATATATTTTTTTAATGTACTATTACGGTAATGGTAACTTGAACTTAAATTATTTTCAGACTGAATGAACGCTTTTACTATCGAGCCACGTTGGGCGCTAATTTTTAGAGGATTATCTAAATTCCTTTTTATCTCAATTCCACGCATATATGATATACCCAATTATTACAAGCTGTAAGTTGAAAATATTTTATGAATTATTTATCAAATCAAACCCAAACGATATTATCTATTTCCGCATATTTTTCAGTATGAGATTTTAGATTATTATATCCGATAAATAACTAAAGACGTGTGGATTTGCTAATTTAAAATTTATAAAAAAAAAAATGCGAATCCCATAGGTAGAATATTTAACATTACTCTTTAAAAAATAAAAAAACAGTTAATTATCCTGCAATTGCAAACTTGAACAATTGTGAAGCAGGACCAAGGAGAAAAAGACATAACAGAAAAATATACCAAACTTCTGTTTATAAACAAAATTTTTTTAAAAAAGTCAGTTCCTTTTTTTTTTTTTTTTTTTATAAATAATTCTTGTATTGATACATAAGCTATGAATATGCAATGAAGCACAGCAAACAATTATCACTTAAATCTCTCAAATCATCATATGATAACTGGAGAATTCTGATGTCCAATTTCCCAGCTGCCTCAAAAGAACATATTGCGAGCAAAAAAATACTAGAACTTCCTTTTACCCTTTTTAGAGGCAGATTTTCCTGAACCAAAACAGAAGCATCCGGACACCTTAGGCGAGGGAGGATCAACATCCGGTGCCACCTTCCGGGTTCTGTGTATAATCCCACCTCTGTTGGCTTGGCCTTTATCTACGACCATTCCAGCTGATCCGTCACTCTGGCAATGCCTCAGCCCTTTAAATTCTGCCGCCTCACGTTCTTGTTGTCGCTTGATGTGAGCTAGATCACCCGAGTAGGATGTATCGTGCCACACCAAACCTGATGATCCTTGCCTTCTGAAACAAACTTCAGACCTCTGGAAACTAGCCATGACTATGAGCTATATATCTCCCTCTTCCTTTCTGATATATCTCAAGGGAAGTGAGAGACACATACATGGTTGTTGATTGAGCTCCTCCTCTATATATATATATTTACAACAAGAACAAGATGGGAAGAACTAGACAGAAAAATATTTCACAAACAAAGATTAGATGTCATAAGATAGCATCTTCATGGAAGTGTGTTTTGTAGTTGTGAACAATGTTTTCTCAAAATAGGAATATCCTCATGAATCAAGTTATCTACAAAGAGTTTTGACCGACAAATTTTAGTTGGACTCATCTGGGAGGTGTTTGTATATATATGATTTTACCAATATATTGTCATTTGCATCTCACCAACAATTTTGCCTTTAGAAGGCAATGTTAACAACCAGCTACTCTATACATCAAGAAGCAGAATAAATCAGCTTTCTAATTAATTTTCAATGTATAGTAAATACTACAGACGACAAAAAATATTTTATTAATTTGATATACTTGTTCAAGAATGGTTCCTCTTCAATTTAGGAAAAAACAGTTTTATAATATAATTTTTGACTGAAAGGAATTAATGGACAAACTACTTGCTCATTGAATGGTACACGATCTTCATAGACGAATCAAGTTCAACCCAAAAAAAAAAAAAAAAAGAAACAAAAAGACAGAATATAAATCATATCTATCCCTTTTTTTTTTCTTTTTTTTTGTGTCTGCAAGTACTATGCGCGCGCACACACAATCATGACTCATCTATCTTTTTTTATTCTTCTGTAATAAAATCACTTTCATTTACAGATTTTCAGAGTTTTTAATTTACAAATTAGTTATACATGTGAATAAAAACCATTTAAATGGTATCTCTTAAATATTAATGTACGTGTATTTGACACCTGAAAAGTACAAATACTAAGAAAATTTGGCAGTAGAGCGAGTCATCTGGATCACAAAATAATACAAAAGGGCATGAAGCTTTAAATTTTTTTTTTCCTCTCATGCGGCTTACAAAATATAATACAAGTATACAGATGGTTTCAACGGGTAAAGACAGTTTCAGGATCAGACCGTTGATACGGAGAACGATGCTCAGGAACTCCTTCTTCAGCGCGTTTCTCTTCGAACCATTGCACAATTCTTCTGCGGGGCAGGTTTGTTACTTGCACAATGCTGCTTATCATTGCATTCTGCATTGTTTGTAAATGCACACAGAATATATTAGAAAACAAGGTTCCACCATGAACAGATGTAAAATTTACAATAAATAAGCTGCTTCAGGTAATGCATTATAGTTATTCACCACAGACGATAACAATATCAAACTCAATTTCATCCCTGAACAGCATAATGAAATAACTCAGTAATCACAAAGAATTAGGTGCTGCAACAATGTAGAAGAATTCTGGAAACAGTTTAAAGGTTCAGTTGTAATGCTACTTGTAGTAGGACGCTTCTAAAGGGAATGATATCTAATGGTCTATCAATTGATGTTTTCCTGTTTATAAAATTAAAAATAGGAAAAAATTGCATATGCATACAAGCTTTAGCATATACTGTTCAAATTTTTAAATCCACCTTGCTTAGTTGATGAAAAAGTGGCACATCCATCTTCCACAAATTACTTGGCTGTGAATTTCACCATGTTTGTTGTAGAATTTGAGAGAAAAGAGTAAATTCTCTTTTATTTCATGAATACAAAACAATGAATATATATACAAAGAAGGGAAAAACATAATCTCTAAAAAATAGAAAAAACTATTGACTAATTAACCACCTAACTCACCTAACTCACCAACCACTAATTTACCACCTAACTCACCAACCATTGACTACTTATATTTCAACATACACCAACCATTGACTACTCATATTTCAACACTCACCAATCATTGAATACACATATTTCAACACCCCCCCTCAAGCTGGGCAGTATATGTTGATCATACCCAGCTTGGAACACAATCCTTCAAAAGATGCTCTAGGTAGAGCCTTAGTAAACACATCAGCTGTTTGAGAATTGGTAGGTGTGTAACTTATCTTAACAGACCCTGCTTCTATTTTTTCTTTGATAAAATGCCGATCTATCTCCACATGTTTTGTTCTGTCATGGTGAACTGGATTCTTTGCGATACTAATGGTGGCTTGATTATCGCACAACAGTTCCATTGGCTTAACCATAGGAACTTTGAGTTCATTTAGTAGTCTTTGCAACCAAATTCCCTCACAAATTCCATGAGCCATTGCTCGAAATTCCGCTTCAGCACTGCTACGAGAGACCACCGACTGTTTCTTGCTCCGCCAAGTGACCAAATTACCCCAAACATAAGAACAGTACCCTGATGTAGACCTCATGTCTACCACTGAACCAGCCCAATCTGCATCTGTGAAGATTCTAACATCTCTATCCTCACTTTTCTTGAAGCATATACCTTGTCCTGGTGTTATCTTCAAATACCTTAGAATTCTCAAAACTGCTCCCATATGTTCTTCATTCGGACTGTTCATGAATTGACTAACAGTGCTCACGGGGAATGCAATATCCGGTCTGGTGTGGGATAAATAGATCAGTTTCCCCACCAACCGTTGATACCTTCCTTTGTCTACAGGTGAACTTTCTTCTATGAGACCCAACTTCGTCGTATAGTCCATGGGTGTATCAGCCGGCTTACATTCTGTCATCCCAGTTTCTTTGAGAAGATCCAGGATATATTTCCTCTGATTTATGCAAATCCCTGCTTTTGATCTTGCAACTTCCATTCCTAAGAAGTATTTCATACTTCCTAGATCCTTAATTTCAAATTCCTTGGCTAGAAAGGATTTTAACTTCTGAATTTCCTCCTCACTGTTACCAGTCATAATTATATCATCCACATACACAATGAGTATAGTAATAACACCTGTGGCATGATGAACAAACAAGGTATGGTCAGCTTGACATTGAGTATAACCAAACCTTTTTACGGCTTTCGTGAACCTTTCAAACCATGCTCTGGGAGACTGTTTTAACCCATAGAGAGACTTTTTCAACTTACAAACTTTGTCTCCATAATCATTTTCCAAACCTGGAGGACCTTTCATATAAACTTCCTCAGCTAACTCTCCATTCAGGAAAGCATTCTTTACATCCATTTGGTGAAGCTTCCAGTTGAGATTAACTGCTAGGGACAGAAGAACTCTGATTGTATTCAGTTTAGCAACAGGAGCAAAAGTCTCCTCGTAGTCGATCCCATAAGTCTGTGTAAATCCTTTAGCCACCAGTCTGGCCTTGTAACGTTCTACACTGCCATCCGCTTTATGCTTCACTGTGAAGACCCATTTGCACCCCACAGCCTGCTTACCCTTTGGCAATTCTGTGATAACCCAGGTTTTATTTCTCTGAAGGGCTCCTAACTCCTCCATAACTGCATTTTTCCACTCTGGCATTGACATGGCCTCTTGGATGTTTGCTGGAACAGACACTAGTGAAATATTGTGAGCAAAAGTTTTGTAACTAGATGAAAGACCCTCATAAGATATGTACTTACTCAAAGGGTAAAGGGGTCTGTCTCTACACATTCTTACCGGTCTCCTCAGGGCGATAGGTATTTCAGTATCTGAAGGAACTTCCTCACTTGTCTGGTTAGTATCTGGGCTAGTGCTAGGATCACTCAGGGGTTCAGTGTTTGGATCAGATATGTGGACCAATTCCGGTTGAGACTCCTGATCTTGCTGAGGTACAATCTTGTCTGGTCCATCTTTAGTTGCAATCGGCTTTCTCGAGTATACAATAGGTTCTGCTTTGAATTTATTTGTCATGTCTAGAGGGTCAGAAGGAGACACATTTGACTCACAATGAGGAATTTCAGGCACATTAGGATGATGAGACTCACTGTTGGGACTAGAAGACTCGTAATGAGGAATTTCATGAAAAACGTGACTATGGCTATGATCAAAAAACTGAAATTCATTCTCACTCCCCCCCTGAATTTGAGTTTGTGGAAAAAAAGGTTGATCTTCAACAAAGGTAACATCTAGAGAAATATGAATCTTTCGGGTGCCTGGGTTGTAGCATCGATATCCTTTTTGAGTAGGAGAATAACCCAAAAACAAACACCTAACAGCTCTAGAATCAAGTTTACCCCTGTAATGTGGTTGAACATGCACAAACACTGTGCAACCGAAGACGCGGAGAGGAATAGTGGATATAAGTTTGGTATGAGGATAAGTTTCAAGTAGGGTTTGACATGGACTTTTGAAGTGTAATACTCGAGAAGGTTGCCTATTAATCAGATGTACAGCAGTGAGGACAGCTGCACCCCAAAAACGACTTGGCACCCTCATACAAAACAACAAAGATCTAGTAACCTTTAATAGGTGACGGTTTTTCCTCTCAGAAATCCCATTTTGTTGAGGTGTGTCAACACATGAGGTTTGGTGGACAATCCCCTCACTACAAAGATACTCTCTCAACCCTTGGTTTACAAATTCTCTCCCATTATCTGATCTGAATACTTGAATAGTTGTTTGAAATTGATTTTTGATCAAAGAATGAAAATTTTTGAAAATATTGGTGACCTCAGACTTTTCTTTCATGAGAAAGACCCATGTGACTCTGGTATGATCGTCAATAAATGAAACAAACCATTTTGCCCCAGTAATATTAGGGACTCTGGACGGGCCCCAAACATCACTATGAATCAAAGCAAATGGTTTGGAGGCTTTGTAACTAGTAGGATGGAACACAGAACGAGTATGTTTTGATAACTCGCAGAAATCACAATGAAAATCTTTTGGACTGTGATTAAGAAATAAGTCAGGAAACAGTTTCTCTAGATACAGGAAACTAGGATGTCCTAAACCTATAGTGCCAACGCATAATAGAACTCTCTTTATTGGACTTAGATATAGACTCAGACATTGACTCAAGAGAAAAATTATTGGATTTAGCAGAATGACCTTGTATACCCTTTGAAGCTTCGGCCTTGATGACATAAAGACCATATTGTATCTCAGCAGTTCCAATCATCTTTCCCGAAATCATGTCCTGAAACACACAATAAGTGGGAAAAAATTTAAACACGCACTTTTCATCATAAGTGAGTTTGGAGATAGATAGAAGATTACAATCTAAAGTAGGAACATATAACACAGACTGCAGGGTTAGAGTTTTTGAAATAATAACAGTACCACACCCTGTGACCTTGGACAGAGAACCATCTGCAATTTTGACATTATAGTTACCTTGACTCGGCTCAAAGGTACTAAACACCCTAGCATCACCTGTCATGTGATCAGTTGCTCCAGAATCCACAATCCATGTTCCTGAGATCTTTTGCACATTCAAAACAGTGGAGAAGGTACCTTTAGTAGCAACAGACCCAACACCAAACACTGAGGTATTTAAACCAGAAAACGGTTTCTGTAGCTGATCCAATTGCTCCTGAATGTGTGCAACTGAATCTGTTCCAACACCGTTTTTTTCACTGACCGTGTAACCTTTTTCCTCTGTATCCCCATTGTTGTTTGAGTTGATCGGATCTAAATCAGAGACAAGTTCGGAAGAGGATTCGTGAGCATGCTGAATTTTTTTTTTTTTTTTAATCAGGGGCGGAAACTGTAATTAATCCACTGAGGGTAATACTGTAATTAAACAAAAGATATTCGCCGGCAATAGGCGAGATCGGAGGAGAAAAAACAGAGGTGGCAAAAAAAACACCTTTTGCAAATTTCGATTAGCCTTTTGACTACTCAAACGGCCTCCGTTGGCGACGAGCCTTTGAAAGATTTTGCTAATCTGCACTGTTCTCTCTTTCTGGTGCCGGTGGTGTCAACCGACTCGCAACAGCTCGTGAACAGTACGCGTGAATAGTACTGTTTCGGAATCCTCCGATCTGCGAAGAAGAAAACAGATCGGCTCAGATTTAGGCCGAAAAATACTGGTTTGATGGCTGATTTGTCTCTGAAACCACCAAGAGAGGAGAACAAATCTGTTATCACCACAATAATACTCCGCTTGCTGATGATTTCCTTCGCGGAAGTGATGACGAAGCATACAAAGCTTTGGATTCTGGCTGCCAGAATGAGCAGCGGAAATCGCTGGAATAAGCAGCGAGGACGATGGTGGTTGTTGGAAAAAAAATCTCAAATTGAGAGAGTCTCTGATACCATGTAGAATTTGAGAGAAAAGAGTGAATTCTCTTTTATTTCATGAATACAAAACAATGAATATATATACAAAGAAGGGAAAAACATAATCCCTAAAAAATAGAAAAAACTATTGACTAATTAACCACCTAACTCACCTAACTCACCAACCACTAATTTACCACCTAACTCACCAACTATTGACTACTTATATTTCAACATACACCAACCATTGACTACTCATATTTCAACACTCACCAACCATTGAATACACATATTTCAACAACATAGGACACGACTAATACTATATATTGACTAGTTAGCTCAAATATCACCCTCAATTGATATTGTTCTAGAAGAATTCTAATAGCTGCACAATAAATAATCTTGACATTCACAGCCAATTAAGAAGTTCAGGATTGTTTAGTAAGAACGAATATGAAAGCAATTTCTTTCAGCTATCCATGAAAAATATTTAGTAATAAATAAGAAGCATATGTAACTCCTCATTTATGAGTGAAAAACTTCTTCCAGTGCACAAATGTCAATGTAGAGAAAACTTTACTTACATTGGGTCGCTTCGATCTTCTGTAAACCATTTCAAGAGTTTTAACTTGTACTTTCTTCAGTCTCTTCTGAGCTAACCATCTGTGTTGCCTGACATGAACAGGCTCCTTCACCTTAGACTCAGGTTCCACAGCATCAAACGTTCTTTCTACCGTAACAGTTTCTGTCAATTTGACCTCAGAGACTGATACTACAGGTGGCGGTTCATCAGGTAAACTGGCACTCAACATGAGCAGATTTGGAGGGGGATCGCGAAGCATTTCAATAACAATAGCCCTATCAAGACAAAGCTCAGCAGCGAGATTTTTGATCTACACAACAACAGAAAAGTGGTTTCAGAACCTAAAGGTCTGGTAATGAGGACAGAATCGTCAAGAATGTGAACAGGAGTCTATATAACACAAACAACCCATCAAAATGCATGTGCAAACAGATTTTCTTTTTCACCTTTCATCTTTGGCTAACATTCTTCACAAGCCAAAACACATATATTCATAACATAAACTAAAGACTACTTGAAACATAAAATTTCATTTACGTAAAGGCAGTTTGTAAATAGACATTTGACCATCGAATGGAAAAAATTATGGCAAATTAGGGCTTAAATATTGTTGAAGTCATCGAAAGATTTTCAATTTCCTAAACACTTCCCCCCCAGTTATCATCAAGTTAAAAGGAAAGAATCTGATATACTCGACATCCAGCCAGGTGGAACACTTGACGAGTTCCTTGCAAATGATATCCCAACCAAATAAAATAATCTGTAGGTGATTCTCTCTATCTCATCTATAAAGATCACTTCTTTTATTTTATTTTTTTCTTTCAATGAAACATTAAAGTACTGAACATTTGATCTCTAGCAGTCTGAAGACTGTCATAATGATGGGTGATTTACGTCCCATCATTTGTGGGCCAAGTTTACTAAATCACATCTCTTTAAATAGCAGATTAATCATGCTAACACACTTACGCTGACTTTACGACGGCCGGTTCTCAAAGCATAAGCTAATTTTCTGAGTTGCCAATTCTTAAGCCTCACTTCTCGTTCTTCTTCTTCTTCATCATCATCATCATCATCAGCATCTTCTTCTTCTTCTTCTTCATCATCATCATCATCTTCATCTTCTTCTTCAGCATCATCATCACCGCTTTCCATACCATCTTTAGCTGAATTAAACAATTCCATATCACTATCCCCTAGTACCTCTTCCAATTCTCGTGCAAGCTTATCAATATCTTCTTCACTAATCTCATCATCATCAGTCTCGTCATCAACTGCCGAAGTATCATTTTTAAGATCCTCTTCCAGTAGACTAAATAGAGCCTCAATAGGATCATCTTCCATATCACCATCATCCTCATCTTTTCGAGACAAACTTTTCTGCAGAAATAGGAAGACATCATATCAAAAAATAATACAAATATTGCAGAACAGCCGAATGACATAAAATTGGCCACTAATTTGCCATCACAACTTCTATAAACATGGAACCAGAAAATTGATTAAAACAAAGGGATAACATCCAAAAACTTTTCTAGATAAAAAAAAAATCTCATTACAGGTATTTTAGGCAAATATTAAAAAAATGACCACATTTCAGACCCTTGAAGACATTAACCACCAAATTCTTTAAAGAAAGAACCCTTCTAAATGACATTCTAAAATTATATAATAATGTCAAACAAAACTGAAACTAAAGCTAACCAACACCAACAGAAGTTCAAGAATGCAAAAAGTGACGCTCACTGACGCTCACTGAAGATATGCAACTCCCGCCGACCGAACCAAAATCAGTTCCTGTACAATTTTCAATCAAAATTGTACTAATCTAAGCAAAGAAGAACAAATCCTAGCACAACCAAAAAGAACAGCAAATGTTAGAACTTGAGAATCTCATTTCAGGTAAACATCGACCCTAACCGACCTCCAATCAAAAACAGCCTCTGTACAATTTTGAACACAAAAATCATCAATTCTAAGCAAAGAAGACGACTTTCATTAAAAAAAAAAAAAAAGAACAGAAAAATGTTAAAACTTGCAAAACGTTAACGAGCTATAGTTAGCTTCTTTGACTTACCATCTTCTTCGTCTTCTTATTCTTCGAAGACAAAGACGAAGATGAGGAATTGATCGCGGGGCCGTGGTTGCGACGGCGCGAGAACGCGAGAGTGGAGCGGGACAAAGGGTGACGTGGCAGGACCAGACCGGGCGGCTTGAGGCGTCCCAAGAAGAGCCGGTGGTGGTTGTGAGAAGAACCAGAAGAAAATAGGAGCTGGAGAGCTCTGGAAGTGGAAGCGCTTGTAGATAAAGCAAAAGCCATTGCTATTTCTCTGTTTCTCCGCTCTCGAATTCACTTTCGACTGGGTTTTAGAGGCGGGTTTTTGTACGTGTTCCGAATTCCAATACACGACGTCGTCTCTGAGATCCTAATCGAAATATCACAAAACCGCCTGACTTCTCACCGTTTTGGATACGCTAGTCACTATCAAACAGCACTAAGGTTTAAGAAGCGTTTGGCTTCTGCATAGAATGAATGTTGTTTTTTAAGTGAATTTTCAATTTTTATATGTATCAAATACTAAAAATAATTATATATACATATATATATATATATATATGTTGTAAAGTGGTGGATTTACACCACTCAATATTTGTATATTTTTAAATTATATTTTAATATATAAGTGGAATGTAGTAGGTAGATTAACTCCTATATATGTGTGCCTATTTACATTGTAAGGAGAAAAAAATAAGAAATGTAAATAATGGAATTTCTTTCTCTCCCAATTGCTTCTCTTTCTCTTTTATTTACATTATTTGGTTTGTTGCTTTTTCTATCAATTATTTTGTTTATTATTATTTCTTAGTTTTATTTCTTTTATTTACAACAATATATAGATATATATATTTTAGATTGAGAATATTACTGTGAAGAAATATTTTCTTATTAGAAAAACAATTTTCAGCTAAAAATAAAATAAAATAAAATTATATCAGTGCAACCCAAACAGTCCCTAATGACTTGTGAAGTGAACGACGTCGTAGAAGTTGTCGTCTTTGTCTTTGTATTTTCTCCGTGTCAGTCTGAGAAAATTATTTAAATATATCTTCGGGTCTGATTTTCTTCCTCGTAGGTCCCGTCTTCAAGCACCAGATCCTCTCAAGTAGAGTGCGACCTTTCCTCTCGCTCTCTCTCTATAATGGCAACTCCATCATCATCATCAAGAGGATGGACGAGCAATATTACGTCGATAGCAGCTTGCGTTTATTTCTTCTTAATCATTCTTCAGATCCCAATTTTCAGGTATAATTCTCAAATTACACTTCTTCATTCATTTGCTTACTCTTTTTCTCCATCTGGGTTGTTTTTATTTGTCTTTTTTGTTCACGTTTCAGCTTCTGGGTCATAGCTTCTTTTTCTTTTTTGAAGTTTTGATGAGTTTGGATGCACTTCTTTTAGCTTTGCTTATCTTCATTTTGTAGCATCTGGGTATCGTAAAACGGAAGACAAAAAGTAAAACTTGATGCTACCAATTGAGGCTTGTAATATATTTTTGTGTGCGCAGTATATGATCTTCGTTCAATATTTTGTCTCAAAAGTTGACTTTTTAAATAAAATTATAGAGAATTACTGTCTGCTGAGATCTGTGTGTGCTCAAAAAGTGTTTTGCCTTTCTGTCTGAACAATAACATGTTGTGCTTTTAGACATAAGTCATATAATAATTTATTGATAATCCTGAAGATCAGTGGAGCCGACGCGTAATTGGTCATTTGGTTGCATGAAACATGAAATGTTGGGCTGCTTTTTAAGTTGAGGAAGTTAGAAATCGTTGAAATTGATCTTGGATCCAACCAGAAACTGATGCCTCCGATCTTTTTTTCTGTCAAATTTTAAGCTGTCCTTCAGTTTACGTACTTTTGCCTGGCATCTAAGTTTATTGTTTCTGTTTGCTTAGTTCTGAACAAATTGAATTGGAATGTATAGGGTGCTCTACAGCTCTAGTTTGGTCATTCGTTAATAAAAGAACACAATAGAGGTATAGAAGTCTGAAATTTTCTTCATTTGTAGATATTACAAGTTTCTTGAATAAAGAGCTAGCTTCTTCATCATCGAATTCCCATACCGATGAAAGATTACATAGAAGCAAAGGCCTGATCTGTATTACTTTTTATCAGAGTTGGGTTTGAATGCGCTGCGATTTTAAATTTGGCTTATTACATCTATTCAGGTTTCTATCCCTAATCATGTTGAATCTTAATGACGATACCAGTGGCTTGTCGATTTAAGTATGCTGGACTTACTGCACCACTGCCTTTAATATTGGATAAGTGAGATGTTCTGCGACAAGTGTGTAATGCTCGAAAAAAGAGATTCTGTTCAGATTGACGTTTTGATTTTCATATGCTGCTCCTGCAGTGCACATTACAAAATACATAATCTTGCGATGAACGTATTGAAGTCTATTCTTCTTTTCTGTAACTTCTTTTTTTTTTTTTAACAGGGTTCCTTGCAGAGCTGGTATGTGTTTAACACCTATCCATGTTACATCCTCCCAGTTGATTGCAAGTGAGATCTTTCCTGTTGCTGCAGTGAAGGCCCTTCTCTACCCAGGAGCCATTGTGAATGGCCTTCTCACCAACAGGACTGTTCCTAGCTGGGAAAACTTATTAAGCACGTATAACTTGACCAGTATAAAGGAAGCCTCTGCGGTGACTGATCTCCAGCGCTTAGAGGTTCCATCTTTCTACTTCCCATCTTCCTCCTTATTGATTCCAATAACCTATATATGTATGTATATACAGTATATGTATGTATGAATAATGTATGTCAAATGTAATGTAAGCCTATGGTCTACTGTTTACTAGGGGGGAGAAAGTGAGAAACTTATAAACCTGTAGATATGATGAATTCTTTTGCAGCTCGTCTGGCCAACTGTAAACTTTTTGATTTTTGCATAATTTCTTGATTTGTAAATCTTTCAAAACCATGAAACTGATCTGAGTAGCTTAGGGAACCTGAGATAGTCGAGTTTCCTTATGCATTTGATCCTGCTGCCATCAAAGAATTGGAATTTTAAGGAGATAACGCCATGTTAACCTAAGCCCCATAATCATGTTTAGTGAGTATAGAAGACTGGTGACTGCAGGTCCAGTTTTTGTCAAAATCCTGATATAATTTTTACTTTGTTTTTTAAGTTTTGAGTTCCGTTTCAAAATTATTTCTGATCTAGATAGTACGGTTGGTGTACCAGGTTCTTGCAGGAAGCTACTTCTCTGTGGCAGGAGCACTTGTAGGTATTCTAAGGCCTGGGAGGATGAGTATGTTTGGGACACTTCTGATACTTTGGGGCCTTATCAAGGAAGGGATCCTCGGAAAGCCAGTGAACACAGATCCTACTAAAGTTGTCTATGTGTACCCAACAATGCTAATTGCCGTGCTATGTGCCTTCTCAGCGGTCAAGTATGATGTGAAGAAGGCTATGAGAAATTCACCAGCTCGACCCATTGCAAAACCTATGCCGAGTTCTTCAAAAGCTAAACTGAGATGAATTTAAATGTAATACTTTGATTCAATGACTCATTTTTGTTAAATTTTCATGGTTACTGAGTTTAAACTGTATGCCTTCCATCGAAATCGTATTTGAAAATTGTATTTTGCTGCTTTTAAGAATTTTTCTCATTCAATCAGCTAATCTTTTGATAGCTAGAATTTACCGTTCACAACTGAAGTAATGCAAGTCCTTGAAGCAAATTATATATAATAACTATACGGGCTGGTGAGACTTGAAAAATACTTAAACGAGAAGTCGTTTAGAAAAGGAAAGAACGCGAATAGCAACAGTATGTGCAGACCTGAATGCTTACTATGAGCAAGAGCAACCATGGCACAAATGGAAGGCAGACGTCACCATTCCTTGCTTTCTTGTTTTCAGACTGGTGCCTGTTTGTATTTCTCTTAAAGATCGATCTTAGCAAGCAGAAGGCATGCACATGATTTGCAGTTCTAGAATGTTAGATAAATTTGTTATGGTCTTTTTCGAAATAAATCCCTATAATAAAAACCAATAACGAATAAAAAAAGTGAATCATATACGAATTGCATCTAAATTAATAGCATATCAAGTGAAATAACCAAGCACGAGTTTGGATTTGATTTCTATAAAATACAGAGATTGTTTATTAATAATAAGGCCATAGTATTGGGGAGATAGCTTTCGATCAAAGACTGATCCCATGTACAAAAAATGTATTTCCTCGATATGTTAGTGACCTCTCTGCAGCGCCCACAGACCATAAATGGCCTTGCAACTCCAAAACCGCCTTCATACCTGCAATTTCCCATACAAACTTGAAGAGGCCTAGTGCCCTGTCCAATTGCTTTACCCCACTCCAAACCATTTTTTCGTCGTCTGATGTCAAAATTCTTCCCATACACACGGAAAATCTATTCTCACCGGCGCTTGCATATATCCCACCACGTACATCCACTTCGATGTCTCTAACCTGTCCGTACAGGTAATAAAGCAAAAGTGTGAACAAGCACTTGGATGAGTGACCCAATGTCTTGGAGAGCTTCTTATGCACTAAGCTTTCTTGATGCCGAATCTCCTTGTATCCAATACCTTTATCAACCAACACGTCCTTGATCTGAAACAGTCCTTCTTTCATGACTTCAACCTTCGACACGTGATAAAGTAACTCCTTCTCACTTTCCAAGCACTTAGTAAGATCATTGAACATCTCAAGGACATCTCCCCATTTGGAGGAACCAGAAGACTCAACAACTTTAGCGGGAGTTAGCCTCATCCATGAAGTGGAGTCAGGATCAAAGGAGGTGTCTGCATAAGCTAAAAACTTTAGACAGCTGGAAACAATCTGCTGACCCATCTTAGTTCCCTTGCTCGGGCATTGATCGTCCAACAAATCAATTTCCAATTTCAATCCATTTAATACCTCCTCAAGTGCACCGTTCCATATCCGGTAATGTGTAACCTGCGGGCATAACGTGAGACGCACTGACTTCCTCTGTTGGGCAGAAACTTTGAGGAAGTTGCCCACTGTAGCGAGTGAATTCACAATCATGGCCTCTCTCTCTCTTCGTTCACTAAAACAAACAAATGAGTCACACTTCCCACCCACTGAAGAGGCCGCGATGTTCTTCTGTGTAGCCTTCTGAACTGAAGGACACCCCAAAAAGGCTCTCACAAGTGACTTGAAATTACGCATTCTCTGTTCAAGACGATCATCAATGATAACCGAATCATCTTTGACATGGACTACCCTTCCATCAACTAAATCCACGTTTTTCAACAATTGGGATAATCTCGTTATCTTTGGAAACACCTTCTCATACCACTCATAAGGCATAAACACTTCCTCAGACTCTCCAGAGCAATGATATAACTTCACATTCAAATTCAAACGCAAATGCAAATGCAAAAATGCTCCATTCCGCTTGGGTTTACAATATCTTGCACACAGTAGAAACTTCTCTAAATGTTTATAACCCATTATTATCTAGCCAAACCCACAAAGTTACATTTAAATATAAGCTCAATTGCCGAACCTATAAAATATGATACCCACAATAGGAGGCAGTATCGGTACAAGAACTTCTAAGCGACATTACATCGAACAGGTTCTCTGCATAAAATTTTGTGAATAATTTCACCCAACCATATATGCTTTGACAGTAATTTAAAAAGAAAAATACTAAAAAGTGAAAACAGCCCCCATAATCTTTACAAGAACACCAGGTAGGCTGTAGCTTCCTCTTCGGTTCAAGGTTTAGGTCAAAGCTATCGGCTAACGGTACAAATCTTTTGAAATTTTGTACTATATAGGCCTTTTTTGGGCTCGAGGGGCCCAAATAGAACATATTAATTGGGTTTGGGCTGATATGAAATGTGATAGTGCTATTCGCACCCCACCACTATTCTGAATAACTCATTTGTCCTTTGGATTCCATTGTTTTTATTATTATTATTATTACAAAAATTTAGAAGTTTGTCATCAAACTCGAAGCATTAAGTTAGGAAAAAAAAAAAAAAAAACTTGTGATTGCCAAACAAATAAATAAATGTCAATTTTACTGGTTTAGTAATGTTACTATGCATACAATATATACTAAGATATTGGTTTTTTTTTTTTTTAAAAAAACGAATAATATTATTATCTATACACTACAAGAAAAACAGTCTTCTACCACGGCCAATGCCCGTGGTAGAAGTGTATCCACCACGGGCAGAGCGTCCGCTATGGAGGAAGGAGTGATAGAAAATGCCGCTTTTCCATCACGGGCAATGCCTGTGGTGGATAATGTAATTAACAACAGGCACAGCCCGTGGTGGATAATGTAATTGAAAACGGGCATAGCCCGTGGTGGATAATGTAATCAACAACGGGCATAGCCCGTGGTGGATAATATAATTGACAACGGGCACAGCCCGTGGTGGATAGTGTAATGTACAACGTGCGCAGACCGTTGTGAATAAAATAAATACAACGGTTTTTGCCCGTTGTTAACAATTTATGAACAACGGGCAATGCCCGCGATTATATCATATTCATAACGAGCTTTGACAGTTGTTAAAATTTTAGCGACAACGGAGATTGCCCGTGGTTGATGCCTTTTTTTATTTTATAAAAAAATTATTTTAATTTAATTAGTAGAATGAAATTTGGTTGTTTCTTATAAAATCAAGTAATAAATTTAAATAATTGAACATTAACACCCAAAACATTACAACAAAATAAAATTAACATTAATTTACAACAAAATAACACAACATTCTAATTAAAATACTCAAGTTCTAATATTATATTCATACCTTACAATAAAATAACACAAAATTCTAATTAAAATACTCAAGTTCTAATATTATATTCACACACCACAATAATTTGTGAATTGTAACTGTGTCATAACTTACAAAAATAAATAAAATCCTAATATGTAATATATTTTGAAGGCCAAGCAATATAAGTACCCCTAGCATCTTCAAGTACATGTAGCTCACTAGTTGGGCGACACAAAGGTACTTTTCTTACCAATATCTTCTTTACAGCGATTTTCCAATGATCCGGACCAAGAATCATATGATGAACTAATGTTTGGGGATTAGTGCATTCAATTTCAGCTTCTGCCACTACCTCTCCACTACCAATCCAATGTAATAACTTGCATTTTTTACCCTTTTGAGATGAAGTATCTACTTCATTTATGGAAACCGCAGGCGTTGACTAACATAACCAGAAAAAAATAGGTATTAAAATAAAATATATCTTGACTACTACTATACAATTTTAACTAATATTTTGTGAATAAAATATTACCTTTAAAGAAGATTCAATAATTTTTGCAATTTCATTACTTCCTTGCCTATTTGATGCACTTGAATATTGTCTCTACCAAAAAAACAAGTATTTTTTTGAGCTAATTTCGGTTTAATATCATATAAGAAATAATGCAGCATAACAGTAACATAAAAAACGACTAAATCTTAGAACAATAAATAAAAATGTTATTGGAATGAACAAAATCTGAAACATTTACCTGATGCAAGCTAGAAGACGTTAATCTTCCTTCAACTACTGATATATAATTAGTCTGAAATTGAAATGTACTTAAGATCAAATTATAATATCATTTAATATAAATTAAAGTAGTAGCATAATCTAAGTAACATTACCTGCATAGTTAACAAAGCAGATTTCATTTCAGCCACTTGTTGCCTTAGAGTTTTCATCTCTTCTTGAAGCTGAGTTGTAGTTTGTTTACCAATCACAGCTACCTGTACTCTAGTTGGTGTTACACCAAATCCCAGTCCACGAACGCGCCCTCGATGCTCATTTCCTAAAACTTGAGATACTGCATCCTCTCTAATTATTGTTGTCTTATCCAAAGAAATAGCCTCCATTTGTTTCTAAATGTCATGATAAATAATAATGATATCACAATAACTAAGAAAAAATAATAAATAATTTATAACACAATATAAAAAATAAACAAATGAGCCAAATCATACAATTTTTTCTCCAACATTTTCATTCACCGGCATCCCATCTTTATGTTTATGTCCAGCTATCCAAGTCTCCACTCTATCCACTTCTTCAGAATCTTCATTTGCTTCCAATTTTGCAAGCCTATATATATATATATATATATATATATATATAAACACATTATAGTTATTATTCCCTTTTTTTTTCACTCCTTAAAAATGATGCTACTAAATAATAGTTTGGAAAAAAGTTTTACCAATTCTTCACGTAGTCGTGCCATTCCTTTACGACTAGTTGTTTGTGGAGTGTCATTCTTTTTCGCCAACTCAGAATAATGTCTACTTATTCCCTACAACAAAAAGAAAGTAAATCAAATAAATTTATAACATAATTTGGCTTCAAATTAACTGTATTAAGACTTACATCAAATTCTGAAGACAATCGAAATTTCACAAACTTTATCCATTCTTCATCATCAACAATGTTATCTGGCCTTAATATTTGGATCGCTCTTGTTGCCCCAGGACCAGGAGGAACACTTCTAACTTTCTTTGTTATCTTACTTTTATATTGTCGCCAACAATTACACATTGATGAAAGTACATAATCCTTACCAATGTCATCCAACCCAAATTTAGTCTGCATTTTTAAATAATGTTCTCAAAAAGTATTCACAATAATATATTGGAAAGAATTGAATAAATAAAATACGAAGTTCTGTACCTTTGTAGTTTCCCACACACTGTTTTTTAAAATCTCGGGTACCTCTGGCCAACTTTTATAAGTTATTGGTATCAATTGAGTGACAAGAGTCCCACAAAATGTACTTAGTACTATCGAACCATCTCCAACTGGCTGGCCGAACTCATTAAAACCAATACCCATTTCCTTAGCCTTTGCAATTTTATTTGAATCGAATCGGTTTTTGCCTCTCCCCTTTCTTTTCTTTGATCCGGTCTCATTATCAGTCACAGTTGGAGTACTAGTACCTCCTTCGTTTGACATCTGAAAATAACTGAAACAAAAAAAAAAGAGTAAAAAATAAGGAAATAGACATGCAAATAACTTTTCACTTCTATACAATTAATATATATTAAAAGAACAATAAGATTTAATACTACAAAATATAATCTTATACCGACCACATTATTACATTTTATGACTTTCAAATATACAACACTCTCAAATCCAATGAAAATTTACTGCATTACCAATTGTACTATGAATCTCAATTTATGGTTATAAGTTCCATAGCTGCTTCCAATCATAACATACTACATCCATCAGCATTTACTAGAAAAAAAAACACAAACTTTTGGGATAATTATCGATAATGAGGATGATGCAAGCAAATAATGAGGTACATATAATTTATATTGAATAATATTTAAATAGACAAGAGTTACACATAAAGGTTTCACTAAAAAAATAAGCATACATACTAGATTTGTACAACCACATCCTCACAATCTATTCGAGCATAATCCTCGCAAACTACTTGCTTCAATAATGACCTGTTTACACATATTAAGGGTAAGTTCATTAAGGTGTATGAGAAACAACAATTAAAATTGGAACACCATTATCAAAAAGGTTGTAAACCTAACCTTAGCTTTGAACCATGCTGAAAAAGTTAATGCATGCTTCTTTTGTAGTAAAGTGGGTTTACTTGCAAGACTTGAATCTAAATGTTGAAGCTCTTCAAGGTGAGCACTAAAATGAATTAAATAATAAAATAAAATTAGAAACTAATTTTAAATTCTTAATTATATTTAAACTATGTAAAAAATTTCTTTGCGGTACTTACTTTATGTATGGTTCCACTTCTGCACTGTTAAACAATATATAACGATATGCAATGTGTAGCATGTCAGAAGATAAAGTAATTGATGTGCCTGTAGAAATGGGATGTCCTTCGACTACATTTTCATACACGACATCCTCATTTCTGTTATGTTTATCACCGACAATTGCCGCTTGTGGTATATACATACTACAAAATTGCATGCATTCATCTGCTAAATAGCATTCTGCTATGCATCCTTCTGGTCTTGCATGATTTCTTACATGTGCTTTCAAAACCTTCATAAACCTATAAGATAAATAAATAAATATATAATATGCTTGTTACTTGTCAAAAACTAAACAAAACATATTATATCGTCCTAAATGCTAGAGAATTACCTCTCAAAAGGATACATCCAACGATATTGAACTGGTCCACATAATCGAGCTTCTCTCGTTAAATGGATTGTAAGATGAACCATAATATCAAAGAAAGAAGGAGGAAAATATCTTTCAAGCATGCATATGGTGACTGCAACTTCATCCTCTAATGATTCTAACATACTTTTATCAATCACTCTTTGACAAATGTCATTGAAAAAGGAACACAACCGAAATATGGCAACCCTCGGCCCTTTAGGCAAGATACCTCGTATTGCTACTGATAGCAATTGTTGCATTAAAACGTGACAATCATGAGACTTGAGTCCAACTATCTTACAATCACTCAATGAGATGCAGTTGCTTATGTTTGAACAGTAACCATCAGGCATTTTTAAATTAAACAACCGTTTGCAAAAGAGCTGTTTCTCTGCCTTTGATAGAGTGTGCGGTGCTGCAGGTAGATAAAGTTTATCTCCACACACTTTGACATGTAGCTCATGCCTAATGCCAAAGTCTTGTAAATCTCTACGGGAATTAATACCATCTTTTGTTTTTCCATTTATGTTCAATAGAGTGCCAACAAGACTCTCACAAATATTTTTTTCAATGTGCATCACGTCTAAGTTATGACGCAAACATAATTCCTGCACATTAAATTATACAAGTTAAATTTATAGATAGAAAAAAAGGAGTAAGTGACATTTTTTATTAAATAAAATAAAATAATGACTTACCTCCCAATATGGCAAATCAAAAAATATTGACTTTTTTTTCCATATAGGATTATTGTTTTTCTTCCTTTTCCCCTTTCTCTTCTTTCCCCATTCATTTTCAACTTCCCCACAAGTAAGGCGAACTTCTCCACCGGATATTATCCGAGGCTTGCCATTCTTTTCTTCTTTCCCATTGAACCATGAAACTTTTTTCCGAAAAGTATGATCCATTGGAAGAAATCGCCGATGACCCATATACACATTCTTATTACTAGCCTTTAATCTATCAGAACATGTATTCAAACCGCATACAGGGCAAGCATATTTACCTTTCACACAACACCCTGCCAAATTTCCATATGCCGGAAAATCATTTATGGTCCACATTAAAATTGCCTTTAAATTGAATGTGGAATTAGTAGATGCATCATATACTTCTACTCCTGTATGCCATAACTCATTCAAATCTTCTATTAGTGGCTGCAAATAGACATCAATATCATTCCCCGGTTGCTTTGGCCCTGGAATTAATAGTGTTAACATCAAATTATCTTTTGACATACATTTCCATGGGGGAAGATTGTATGTAACTAGAACTACGGGCCAACAACTATATACTGAGCTTAGGTTTCTAAAAGGATTAAATCCATCTGCAGCTAGACCAAGCCTTAAATTGCGTGGCTCTGATGCAAAACATGGCCATGTATCATCTATAGTCTCCCATGCAGGTGAATCAACGGGGTGGCGCATTTTTCCATCTTGACTTTTATGGGTAGAATGCCATGTCAAGTCATTGACCAAATCAGGAGACTTAAACATTCTTTTAAACCTTCGTATTATTGGAAAATACCTAAGTACTTTAGCAGGCACTCCCTGATATATATGATTAGTTTGTTTATTTACTTTCCATCGAGAATCACCACATCTTGGACATTCCTCGAGATGGCCTAGTTCTTTTCGAAACAAACAACAATCATTCACACATGCATGTATTTTCTCATATCCTAAATCAAAGACTTTAAGCAACTTTTTGGTTGAGTACAATGAATCAGGAAGTACATTATCTTGTGGCAACATATCTCGGAGGATCCCGAGTAGTTCATCAAAACCCTTATCAGAGAGGCCATGTGTAGCTTTATGTTTGTATAAAACTACAATGGCTGACAATTTGGTGTATTTTGTACTACCATCATACAAAGGCGTTTCAGCATCTTCAACATTCTGAGTAAGGTCTTCATCTCTTATATTGCCCTCCGGTTCAACATTAAAACTATCTTCGAAGAAAACATCCCTATACATTCGAAATGTATTTGAACTTTTATCATTTGATATGGAAGTTCTCGGGTGTTCCCCATGGAAGACCCAATTAGTATAGGTAGGATCCATCCCCTTAATGACTAAGTGTTCGTACACTATCTTACTAGGATGAAAACTTAGATTTTGACATATTTTACAAGGACAAACTATCAAATCACGATTTCTTGCATTTCTTTTAGCAGCCTCAACAAATTTTTTAGCACCATCTCTATATTCTTGTTTTACTCTACAATTGAAAAAATAAAAATTAAAAATTGTCATATATATATATATGTGTGTGTGTGTGTATACGTGTGTGTCTATATATATATATATGTCGGTGTGTGTATATATATGTGTGTGTATGTATATATATGCGTGTGTGTGTATTTGTTAGATAAAATTGAATGAATTCAGCTTATTAACCTTGAAAATTTTAGCCAATCCTTATCCATTTGCAAGCAAACAACTCTGAAACATTTATTAAAAATTTATCCATTAGCATTGAATTATGATTTGAACTAAGAAGGAGTCCACTGCAACTTGCAATAGGCTAACAAACATGATGAATCTGCCTAATAAAAAAATTAACATGTTGAGGGTAATTTCCATAAAAGAACATTTTGTTAATTCAATTCCAATTTTTTTGGTAAGAAGAAAGAAAAAACTACTCTTTTTCCCCCTCAAATTTTCAACTGGGTTGTAGCGGTAGTACAAGAAGCCTAGATACATCATACATGCCCTTATAGCTATGGAAAGGATATCTATAATGAAGTTTTTGCAGATTATGATGTGGTGGAATATATTGTCAATAGTAGTCTCTAAAGAACAGGACAATATTTGCCTAAATTCTCTAAGTCCAAAATGTAAGTATTAGAGATTATTTACATTTTTATATAGATTTTCGCAAAGCATAAGTTAACTGAATATAATTCCAAAATATATACACTACCATCAATCAAGCTCTATAAGTATCAAATCTTTAATCAAGATTAATATGTAGAAAAGAGATATTATATTGTGCAGACCATGATCAAGAGCAAGTTATAATAATGTATACAAGCAGTTCATGAGGAGCAAATTATGATATAATATAATACCATTCATGAAAAGCAAAAATATTGGTATGATCATGTGATGATGCTCAATTCATGGAAACACACTTTAGATCATCTCTCGAGAGGAAACATATATGCAAACATATAGCAAACATATATAAACATATTAGCATCAAGTAAAAATATTAAAATAAAAAGGGGTAATTCACAATTGATTTAAGAAGGCATTTAATATCACGATTGATTTAAGAAGCAACAAAAAGGGTAATTCGTAGAGAACCAAAGTGAAGCAAACCTGAGAAAAGATGCAGACTTGAAGCTTATGAGCCGAGATTGAAATCGGCTACGGAGTGACAGTCTCTTACAATTGAAATCTAGACGAGTGTTAAAAGTTACAGATAGGAGATGAACACCAGCTGGCTAAAGAGTTGGAACAACAGTCGTCAGATCCTGCAAGCAGAGGATGCAACATATATAATTTTCGATGATATCAACTTTCTTTAATAAAGTTACATCCAGCACGATTGATAACAAAAAGTTACAAATACAACATCAAAATGAAGCTCATTTTACTAGAGGATCCCAGTGAGGAAATTTAGGTTGAAAATTATCCAAAGAAGTAACTCCAGGCCAATTGTTCTCATTTGGAGTTCCTGGGACACTTCATAGAAAGAAAGTGCATGCTAGTACCCAAAATATAAAAAGCAATAACATGTCAACATGCACTTAGGCTCCATATATTTTATTTGTACAAAGTGATTGCCATTAATGGGCAATTCCTGAGTATAATGACACAGAGAAAAGAAAACTCATTTAATGCCTCCAAACTACAGTTAGTTATACTTCAACCTTCAATTTTTGAATGTCAATAAGGGTTATTTACTTCTTTTTGTAAAGATGATGTATTTTATAGGTTATAAGCTTCGTGCTCAGAAGTTGGTTCATATTTTATATTTGTATAACTCATCCATAAGGTTTCCTTCTCCTTGTAAATACAAATATTGAACAAATATTCAAGTTACCTTGGAAATGGAACCCGAAGTTGTGCACAACTAATTTGGAGGACCTGTGATGGGCCTGGTGGGTTGATTTATTTATATGCAAAAATGGTGGAAGGTTGAGACATTTTCATTGGTTAACCACTAAGGTGATTTCAACCTAATGGCCACTCTTGGGGAAAAAAAATTGTATTATTTTGTAGCCATCTAGAGATTAATATAAGCACTTAATGACATTATTTATATACCTTAAATTATCAAACTTGGTATGACATAATAAAGGATTCCATAACTAAAAGGATCTCCAACTTTAAAAAAAAATAAAAAAATTTAATAATAGCACTAGCTTAACTAGTGTAAGATCCTCTTGAAGATCATTTCAAGTCAAACATTAAAACATATAGCTAGCTAGTAGAGAACTTGCAACCCATTTGCATTTTTTCCTCATGTCATGATTTTTTTCTCCAACTATTGAAACTCATATTCTCTTCCATAAGATATCACTGAGTTACATAATGTGAGAATTAAAGAGTTTCATTGCAATTAATAGTGAAGGCATCAAAGAATTCTTGTACAAGGTATCACTTATAGATCATTCACATGGCCAAGCTGATGAAAATTTGCATTCTACATGAAAATCCTGAGTTAGATCATTTGATGTTTGGTGATGTTGACTCATAAATCCAATTTAAACTAAGAAAAAAAACCTCCTTATATAACTCTAAAGTCAATCTTCTTTCTACCTTCCCACTTCAATCCATAGTGGAGTCTGACAACAGAGATGGTTATCTACAGAGGATTTGTTTATTTAGATAATAACATGTGATTTTGTAAATTCTTTTTATTTTTATTTCACACATACATAATACAACCAATACAGCAGAAAATCCAAACTATCACACCACTAATTGAGAAGCCAAATGCCCAACATCATAATGCACTTGGATTTTATATTTCAAAAATTTTAGAAGCACATGAATTATAGTATTCCAAGAATATTCATATACACATGTGCTTAGAAAACCTAAACAATGACTAGGATCTCATATAAAACTGTCATGCGAATTAATTATAAGCAAGTCAACTTCGAAAAGATAAGGCATCATATACATACTTTAACAATTTCATCGACTTATCATCATCAGTGGAAACACAAGTGTCAGTTTGAGGCAGGCTATTGAAATATACTTCCACAAGCACTAGATGCTGCAGCTGACACCGACCCAGTTGCAGCAATCGTCGCCAACCCAAGAAGAAAGGTACTGCGTGCACGAGGGAGGAGAGGGAAGAGAGGGTGGTGCGGCAGGAGGAAAAAAATATGCTTTTGGGTTAGGGCTCCAAATGAACTTGATGGGAATTAGGGGGAAAAAAGTTGTATCCACTACGGGCCTCTAAAGGCCCGTAGTGGATTTCATCATCCAATACGGGCCGAGTTGCCCGTATTGGATAATTTGATATCCACTACGGGCCAGTTTCGCGCCCGTAGTGGATTCCGCTATTATTACGGGCCAAACCTGCCCGTTATGGTAAATATACTATCCACAACGGGCTTTTAAAGGCCCGTTGTGGATAAATAAAATAATAACGGGCCCTTTATGCCCGTGGTGAATAGTCTGTAATAAATATTAGATTTTCTTGTAGTGATAACTATACAGTATCGATATAAAACTCAAACCAAATAATTAAAAGAGAATAAAAAATTCTTAAAAATAAAAGGAGAATAAACAATTGACGGACTTTCTATTGTAATTATACATGTTATGTATATAGAAAAGCTGAATTCTTATTGAAAACAAATATAATACCATTTTTTTTTTTTATGTATGATAAGATCTTTAATACAAGTTAAGGGTTATTATTCAATATTTTTTTTAAAAGGGTATAAGTACAACATTAATAACTGTCGGGACCTGTCGAGATTAATCACTAAACGCACGGTCCGGAGATCTACTCTCATAACGGGAGACATCTACTCCCACAATAAGGGGATAAAACTATTGTGAGAGAAAATTACACACACATGTTGTGTATGTGCATTGTGGGAATTGAACCCCTCGTCATTGAGATGGGAGGGAAGTGCACTAACCACTCTACTAAAAGTGGACGTGATTATTCAATATTTTTTAAAAAATTATTTATAAAATAAAATAAAATAAAGTAACCACCCATGCATGCTTGGTTGGTTTCATTAATGAAAAAAAGAAAAGAAAAAAAGGGAAATACTTTAGACTATAAAAGATTTATTGAACATGCTTGGCATATAAAGAACAAAGTTAATTTACAAAAGGAAAAAACTTTAAAAAAGTATATAAGTCATTTTTTCGTGCCTTGAATTGGATAAAAAAAAAAGTTCTCTTGTTTTTGGGTAGCATTTGACCATCACAGTGTAGATGATTAATATTTTCAATATGTTATAAGTAGTTAAATTCAGTGAATTGTCTAGTTTGATGGGTTTTTTTTTTTTTTTTTTTGGTTGGTTGGGACCCAACTGACATTTAAAATCATGATTAAAGATAGATGCTCATGTTCTTCTTTCTTGAGCATTTGAGTCCATCAACTGTCTTGTCTTTGTTAGATCGATGATCGAAAATTTTTAATCTGTTGAATCTCACATTACTACTCATAATGTTGCGTCGTGCATGCTATTTTTTTTTTTTTTTTTTTGTTCTCAGCAGTCAGCACAGTTGATGTTAATGAGAAATTCTTAATTAGAATGATAATAATCACAATTTACAAAATCGTGGTAAATATGAGGCGAAGAATGGGATATATAAATATGTACTGAAAACAGGTTCTTAAATTGAATTTGGATTTTGTATGATCGACCTTTCTATCTTAGTTAATCGTATACACTCGATAATATTATTAACGTATCATAAAATATTTAATTTATAAAGTATCACAGTTTTCTAAATACATATATAAGGAGATAAAAGAAACGTTTTATTACGATTCACATAATATAATTTAAGACTATGTTTTTCATTTTAATAAATTTTATATTAAATTATATAGGTTTAACGTTAAAACTTTATCACGTTTAAACTTCACAAATCTACTTACATTCATCAAAATTATGTATAAGAATGTTTTCTATAATTTTTTATTTTATTTAAAAAAAATGAAACTTTAATGATGATGGCACAGTAAGTACGTAGTGCACTGAAAAATGGAATAAAAGAATCGAAAATAATTGCATGCATAAAAACCTGGGCATGATTTAATGGCAAGTAGTACTTGACTTCACTAACATCAACAACAACAAAAGCAAAGCAAAGACATATGATATCTATGAAACAACATAAAGCTAAGCTTAAAGTGAAACAAAGATTCTTGCTAAAAAAGCCAAGTGATGGAGTCATGTAAGTAGTAGCAGACACTAATCAATGTTTTTGCTTGCTTTTTTGACCAATAAATTAACATTTTTTTTTCTTCTTTTATTTTTTATACAAACCCAA
The DNA here is from genome assembly GCA_003430845.1 of Xanthoceras sorbifolium. NCBI lineage: Eukaryota > Viridiplantae > Streptophyta > Magnoliopsida > Sapindales > Sapindaceae > Xanthoceras > Xanthoceras sorbifolium. The sequence goes on from CM010616.1 coordinate 30,166,720, forward strand.
TATGGAGCTAGGTCAATGAGGCAACCCATGAAAGTTGTTTGTTTAAAAAGCTTTTGGAATCCTATGTGAAATTCTGCTTTTTAAATATCACACACTCTAAATCTATTTGATTGGATTATTCAAAGTAAACCCCATCCGTTAATCTTAAATAATTGGAAACTAATTACATAATATCATCGTGCATATATCATGAACAAATTAAATTATTTTACAGTTTTGCTTTTACGTGTGATATGATTTGAACCATCAATCTTAATGATATATGTGTGAATGGTATATCACTACGGAAACGGTTTTGATTTTGACGTGTTTTTTTTTTCTAATTGGAAAGAAGTAACCTTTTTCCATACCAAACATCTAATTCCATGATAATTAATTAATTATTTTAATTTTGATAATTTTTAACATAATTTATTTATTTTAAGATTACACGATATATTATCGATTGAATTGCCATTTAAGTTCCGTAATATGAATTCATGCAACTAGTGTTATTATTTGGAGGTAGCAAAACTAGGGTTTCACTTATTTCGTAGATGGAATCGAAGTGTGTGTATTAAAAGTAACATTAAAGTTAAATTATTTAATAAAAAAAACAGCTTCTCTTCTTCATGATTGCATGGAATTGATCATTAAGAAACGGAGATAGATTAGGGTTTTGTTAACGTGATTTTTTAAGTTCATTCAACGTCCATATCTTTCTCTCTTTCTTTCTTTTTTGGCAAGTAAAGTTTTATTAAATGTGCACTCTAGAATGCAACCTTGAGTTATCACGTCCCGTCCACGTACATATATTCATTATTAACCTGAGTATATACATATATGCAGCTGATTATGATCTTATAATGTGTCTCATGATCTTATAGATAAACGCAATCCTTTTTTATAATTAGAAGCACGAGATTTGTAGTCCCAATCTCTTATTGAAAAATATACTTTGAATATGTATCATTATCTGCATCATCTTCTTCTTGTTTTTTTATTTTTAAAATTTTTGTCTTTGCATTGGTCTGAACAAAAGATCACATATATAGTGGTCCATCACTATCAGCACAATCCCTTTTATTAATTGCTTTTGCAGAAGTGAGTTAGCATTGCTAATTTTTTTTTTCCTTTTACAGTTACAAGTCAAATTACTCCTTGGACCACCACTTCTCTACCTTTAACAGCAAAAAAAAAAAAAAAAAAAAAAAACAAGTACAGTCATCATCTTGAACTATATTATAAGATAAATACACATTAGATAAAGAGAATTATATTTTAAAAATATTTAAAATACAGTACAACAATGATATTAATTAAAAGTAGATATTTTATAATATTGATAGCACAAAAACTACATGCGTTTATACTTGATGATGATGATCAGAAAATTAAAGCTCACAAAATGCCAAATAATAAGCCTCCAGGAACCCTAGTAGAATTAGAAAAAACCCATAATTAATAATAATAATATCTAAATAAAAAGTAAAACAAGTAAATAGATCGATATTGCAAGGAGGATCCAAAAGAGTAGTGATGATGATCATCGTTTTCATCTGGGGATGATGCCTTATAGCTATATATCGATTTTTTTTTTGTTTTTTTTTGTTTTCTTCTTCATTTCTTTTGATTCTCTTCTTGCTTTGACTGCAGTAGTAGCTGAAACAATAGAAGCAATTTTCATGAATATATTATTATAAATTAGAATATACGATAAATAATTAATTTAATTAATTACTTACCCAAAAATGAAAAAGCCTGTGATTAATATGAAAATTTGTTGCCTGCAGATTCCCTTGGAGCATTGCATCTGAAGCATTCGGTTCGACTAGCAAAGTTGTGCTCATTACATCCAGACCTGTTCATCGTATAAATAAATTCAACTTTTATTAACTCGTAAATTCAAAATCCTAATAATATTTATAATAATAAATAATTTACTTAAATGTCATGTTTTATTTATATATCACAGTGCACACGTGCACAGACAAGTACAGTGTGTGTGTATATATATATTAGAAATTATTGGATTGCATTAATCAACCTGGTACAAATCCAGTCGCCGGATTTCCATCCGGAGCGACTAGAGCTGCCAGCGCTGCCGAATCCGGCGAAACCTCTCATCCGGGGCATGTCGGCGCCGCCCTCGATTAAGCCGCCGCAGGCAGATTCATCCTTGGAAGCGCCGCACTTGAAGCAGCTGGAGCGGCTGGCGAAGTTGTGGGCACCGCAGTTCCCGAAAGTGCAGTACCAGTCACCAGGACGAACGTCGGGTCCGGTGCTGTACCCGAAGGGCGAGCTCCCGCCGCCTCTAACGCCGCCGAAGCTTCCTCCAAAGTCACCCCTCTCTCCGCCGCCGGGTCTTGGCTCTCCGCAGCGCTGGCACGAGTCCCTTCTTTGGAAGTTCAAGTGGCTGCATGACCTGCAATTCCAATCTCCTGGCCTGCTCATCTTCTCTTCACGTAAAAAAAATAAAAAATAGAGAGAGAGAGTGAGTGAGTGAGTGAGTGATCATCATAAATTATTCATGTAATTCAACGTAACACTTTTTTAATGCAACAAACCAAAACCCTGATACCAAATCTCACTCAGCTAAGCCAGCTAGTATTCACGTTCAGTTCACTGTAACGCTTATTTACGTACACAAGTGAATAGAGTTGCATTGTACGGACTCACCTCAAGAAATGCAAAGAAATGATCAGTATAGTATCACTACAAGACGAACAAGAAAGAGAGAGAGAGAGAGAGATGTGAGAGAAATAAGTTGTGTGGTTTTGGGGTTGGAGGCTAGGTGGTTTATATATACAAGCCCAAGAGGAGGACCTCGAGAACCGGAGCAGATTGAGGTTGCCAGAAGAGATGGCTTGGATTTTTCTTTTTCACACACACACACACGTATATATATATATATATTCTCTCACTTTGGCTCCTTGAACAATGGAATCACAAGGAACTATAATTAGAAAAAAGAGAGAGAGAGAAAATTTGAAATGGGATTCCAAATTAAAGAGAGAGAAAAAAAAAACACTCAAAGTTAAAAAAGCTTCTTGATCAGCTACAGCTCTTTTAGGGCTTCTAATATATAGTTCTAGAGTAGTAGAGGTGGGTAGCAACTAGCAAGTGCATATAAAACAAATGCCCACAGATTTTCATGTCCAATAATTAAGTTCCAGAAATGCCCCTTTCCTATATTAGAAAATATTCTGCATCCCTCAATCAAAATCAATAATTTTCAAAGTTGTTATTTTATTTCTGAAAATGCAGGCAGCTCATTGAAAACTCTCTCGGTTTCGTTTGTTTTTTATTTTTATTTTTTGTGTGTGTGTGTTCAACCTTGTCAAGCCAATATCTGTGCCCACACATAAAGCAAAGCAGCATGCAAATGTGACCTCTAAGCACAACACTCCGTAAATTTATTTTATCCCATTCCATCCTATCACAACTTGAGGATTGAGGAAGACATATAATAATCATATATAATCTCCATGAGGTGCATTGCACGTAATCGTATATTAAATAAATTATATAATTGAATTGACTTGAATTTAACTTGATTGTGATTTAATTAGATTAACTTGGACTCGATTGATGAGGTCGAAACTGATAAAAATAGTATGTAACATCTATAAATTTTGATCAAATCAAACATGCATGGCCTTGGAGGCCCCTCATTTGTTGTGTTGAGACCATATGCAAGTGGAGTATGGCCTAAGTGTTTTCTTTTTGTTTGAGAATATAGGGTAAGGAGGGACTGAATTCACCATTTCTTGCCAGACAAACTGAATATTCCACAAATCTATTAAAAACAAACAAAACTCAAAGAGTTAGAGAGAGAGGACCCCACTCTCCCCTCTTATGTTCTTATCTTAGAATAAACCAAAGACATGTCATGTCTCCTTTCAATAATATATATACACTTTGATATATATGAGTACCCACCAACCTCGACACTCTCACTATATAAGGAAAATCTTTGTTACTTTTACACCAATTTTGAATATTCCTTTGTTTTTTTGTACTTCAGTCTCCCCCAAATTTTCAGATCCAAGTCAAACACTAGGTTTCTAACAAAGCCCTAATTGTAAACTACTACAAAGCATCGATCAAAACTGAATTTTTTTGTTACCAATTAATATCATTAACGGTGCCGTATATACCCTTCATCAAAATTAAAAACAAGAGAGATAGGAAAATCAGTGGATTTATTTTTTCTGGGGTCACTCGTGCATGTCAGATTTGGTAATTTAGAGAGAGATATTGTGGTACTTATAATTGACTGACAGGCAAAGACGTAGCCAAGGCTTAAAGTAAATTAAAGTTGCATGGCTATAATTTCAAGGAACGTTCCTTTGTTATTTCCATTATTTTATCATTTCTCCATTTAAAATAAAATATCCAAAACATGATCTACATTAATTGCATAGTGAGTATACGTGGTGATTAGAAAGAAAGAGTAAAATGGGAGAGCTCGAAAACAAAGAGAAAGGGGAAAATGGAAAATGGTAGAGAGAGCTAGTTTCGATAAAGATAGTCGAAGCTGATGATGATGATGATGGGAAGAGAAGTCTTCGAGGTTTCATCAAATTTTGACCATCTTTTCCTTTTCTTTTTCTCTCTTCACTACAATACTACTGCAAATGGCTTTTTCTCTGTCATTTTCTTTTCCCTTTCTCTTGATTTTTTTTTAATTTTTTTTTTTTAGTTTTGTGATTTGAATCTTATCTCTCTCCCTCTCTCTCTTTCTCTCACTAACTTACTCTATATAATAAAATTGGAATTTCATTTTTTTTTAAATTAAAAAAAAAAAAAACAAAACCACAAGATATGATCATCACCCACCAATTTTAATTTCTTGGGGAATGGTAAAGAAGGCTGTAGCCAAACTGTGAAAAAGCAAAAGGAAAGGGGAGTTGGGGGGGACTGATTCGATTCTCTTCGGGAATTATGCTTCCATGCATGACCGTGACCAACCCCAATACAACCTATAACGTATACATACATATATATATATATACCCCCTTTATTTTCCACTTTATTTATAATTACTTATTAGCTTCTCCTTTTCACCTCCCCAATTACGAGACACCTCTCTCTCTCTCTCTCTCTCTCTCTCTCAATAATATACACAACAGAGTATACGTTTCTACAGTGTTAATCATACCATAATAACTTTTACTTTCTCTTATAAATGTATATATCTGGCAAATGAATTATATATATTATAACTTTATATATATGAGTTTTAATTAGTTTTGCTATTAAAGTCTCCCTATTAGTATATACACTGATAGTTCAAGTCATCAATATACTTCTATTATATCTTAATAATGAGGGCTCAAGTACTATTATATGTATTTACTAGTACGTAAGGTAGTTTTCTCCCCTCATTGTGAGAATAAAGATCCATTGCTATTTAAGTAAATATCTGAACTTCATGTTTAATTGTACCCTTAATATATATATATATATAAATATGTAACTCATATTATCCAGATATAAACTATAATTATGTTTACGTGCTCTGGGTAAGTGCATGCACGTGAGTTGAGTAAAAAATAGAGATATGTGTTATATACTTTTATTAATTTATGATAAATATATATATACAACGTCACCAACAAAACAATGGCAAAAGTTCTCTTTCCTTTTCCTTTTTAGTCATCCGATATCTTTCTATTCTCCTCGTGACTTCCCAAATGTCCTCCTCCTCCTCTCCTCATTTTTCACTAATTTCTACCCAAAACCTACAATTTTTATATATCATCCAACACAAATAGATTTTTGTTTCTCTCCTCATCATCTCAAACCCTAATTGTGTCTATTATTTTTATTTTTGTTTGAACCATTATAAATTTTTAGAAGCTAATAAAGGGGGACATATACTGATATACACATGATGCAAACATAATAAACATTAATGTAGATGTGTAATGGGTCTACCACTAAACATGATGAGATGTCCTCAAATTCCGTTTATGGTTATAATTGTCTTATTGACTTGATATAATAAGAAAGGATTTTTTTTAAAAGGTATTTTACGAGAAGGATTAATTGGACTGGATCTAGATTCAATGTAATACAATCTGATATCATTCTGCCTGATTTAGATATAATTGGATTTAAAAAAACTGAAGATTTTATTTAAGTCAATTGGGCTTTGGTTTGGGCTTGCTCTACTGGACTGGCTCTCTTCTGGGTTTGGGTTCTCCAATCATGGACCAAGAAAAATGCTTTTAACAGGAAAAGGGAATTTACTAAAATGAATTATAATTCATTCAATAAAAAAAAATTAAAAGAAACATCATTTAGTAGGCATTTTTTTTTTGTTGAACCACGGGTGTTCGGGTTAAATCCGACTAATTCTGTTCGAGATGTGTTACATTTAAGGATCAAATCTCTCCCAACGAGTGAGTTTAGTGGGGTTCGAACCTGAGACTCTTTCCACATACTCAGTATATGTTGCCAATTGAGTCACAGTTCATTAATTTAGTAGGTATTTTACAGTAGGCTTTTAAAAAAAGAAAAATTTAATAAATTAATAAATAAAAATTGAAGTTAGTGGGCTTGGATTTCAACACTCGGCCCAGGACGATAAGCCCAACAAAGGCCGCCCTAGTTAGAAAATTCCCGCTCGGTTTTTCAAATGCCCGCTCTCTGAGGACATAGCCGCTAGTGCTACGTCTCTCTTTTTCACACAACCACTTAATAAAATTATTAAAAAAAAAATAAAATGTAAAAATCATTTTCATTTTTTCACCATTTTCAACATCAGTTTCGGGATATTGAGAAGAGAGAGACTGAGAGTGAGTTGAGTAAAAAAGATGCGGAGAGTGACCACTAGGTTAGGGCTTTTTCGTCTCCATGGATTCTCCTGAAGTAACTGTCAAAACAACCGTCGCCGCGGCCGCGGTCGGAAGCACCGTTCAATCATCAAGCTCTCCCGTTCAAGTAAAGCTCAATTTCCTGCAATTTTTATTTTACCAGCTAATTCATTTCGGTTTTTACAGATATGAGGTCCACTGTTGCATGGTTATGGATCTCACTGTTGCTGCTATTTATTTATTATTATTATTTCGAGAGGTTTTGAAATTGGCTGTTTGACTGATGAGTGTAATCATCGATTCCTTGTTTGATTTTGTTCCAGAGTCAGGGTTCAGTAGCATTTCATTGCTTGATTTTTTGTTGAGATTTGAATTTTTGCTTTTAGTATGTAATCGGTGATTCAAACTTGAAGTTGTAAATTGTGCACTGTATAGGTTAATTTCCTGAAATTCTGTTGGTGGGTGGGTGGGAAAAGTGGGTTTTTGTAGATTATTAGGGTTTGGCTTCTAATACCCATTATGGAAAACATATATCAATTGGTGTGTAATGTCTTATATTCATATTTTACGGTTCTCTCTATGTTTTTGTTATTAGTTATTTGTTTTCGTACGTGATTTTTTGCTCGTTCTAGTAACAAAATGAAATGTCAAGTCATATTACATTGAGAAATGAAGACCTTGGCTTGGCTTAAGTAACACAATCACACATTTTTTAGTTCAGTTTATTCTGGTTTATTCTTTAGCATTTCAATTGACATTGCCGTGACTTGTGGTTAAACTTATTGACATTGATTCTGCATCTCCTCAGGAATCTCCTTTCTCTAATTTCTTGCGCAACCTATCTCCTATAGAGCCTGTTAAAACGCAGCATGTATCGCAAGGGTTTTTGGGACTTAATTCTCCTCCTCTTGCATTCACATCTCCGCGTATAAATGCACTCCGAGAAACAAGTTCCTTGAAAAGGTTTCAGATGGCTATTTTTAGAGTTGTTTTAAATTGAAATTTTCTATGGCTTGAGCATTGGTGACACAGCACTTCTTATTTCTTATCAGGCCTCGGTATCATCTGTATTCCAGTGCAGAAATGTCTACAAATGATGACGGATGCAAAAAATTGGCTGATTGTTCTGGTGAACTGGGGAAATCTGATCCCTTGTTGCACGGTAGGTTGGTTGCTGATACCCAGAAGGACAGCAGTATGAAAGACTTTGCGCAAGGCCAACCTGACATTTCCTCTAGGCGTGTTGGTGAATACCTTTCTGATCAAGCAGAGGTTGACTGTGCAAACTTAACTACTTATGAAGTAAATCCAAATGAACAATATGCTGATCTGCTTCAGTCATCAGTAAGCAGTATAACTCACTTAAAGGAAAGCATATCGAAGTTTGACAACAACAATAAGATGAAGATGAAAGTGGATGCACCTCTTGCTTTGTCTGCCAAAGAAAAACTTCAAGGAGAGTCAACATTTGATATTAACTTAATGAAGATTGGAGAGGAGCAAGCATGTAGTGCATTGCCATCTAATGAATGCAATACTGAGTCTAACTTTTTTATAGATCTTGCTTCCAAGAAAGAACGGTGTGAAAATACAAGTGCCCAGGTAATCACTGATTCTGGGTTTCTTATATTTACTTAGGAATTGGACCAGCTTGATATATAAGAGGAAAAATAAGCACATTTTTAGAAGATTATTGTTAACTTGCAGAATGCAGGGAGTGTGTCTGAACCGTTGAAGATTGCTCAGACGTATGAAGATTCTGAAGAGAATGTTGGAGCAATAGTACTACGTGGACTTGTTGATAATACAGCGAATGATACCGAGGTATAAATTTGGCCATTAGCTTGTTTGTACATTATATATATCTTTTTGTTCTTAAGTCTGGAAGGATTTGTTGAGGTCCTAATATTATGCACTTTCCGTCCCTCGCTGTCATTGTTAGTTGAGTTTGCATTCATTAAACTAACCAACATTAACAGTTTCAGTAAACCATTCATTCTATGAAATTATATGATGTGGCTTTCAGATTTCTACACTGATTATGAATAATTTTTTTTCATTTGTTAGTTGAATATGGATATCTTGCGTTATGAGATTCAGTTGAGTAATTGTATTAGCAATTTGGACTGCTAGTAAGCGAGCAGCTTGATTATCAATTTATATACTCAAGGTTTGACAGTTAATTTTAACTACTCTAGCGAACCTTTTAGCATTTTCTGTCTTTAGAGTGCCATCTTCATACCCAATGATTTAAAAAACTTCATCAATGGGCAGCGTGTGAAGACTAATAATTATTGTGCAAATGTTGGAATAGGCATGCTTTTTAGTAAAAAGTGGGACATATAAATTTGATGGAATGTGATATTGAAGCCGGCTATATAAAAAGGTCGTGTGAGGTATAGGGAGGGAAGTCGAAGAATGTGGTAAGAAATGGGCCAGTTATGTGCCAGGTGGGTAATAATGATTTGATTCAAGCAATTCTTAACATGCATTGGTTCCTCATGGTAGTGGTTCTGGGAAGCTACTTCTCACAAAGGTGAGGCATTTGAATACCTTTGGTAGGAAGTGACTAGAAGATCAAATATGCGATGAAACTTGAGTATGACATTCAAGGAGGCATTTTTGATCTCCATAGTGTATAAAGGGATTTAGATGTGAAGGCATGCTGTCTGTTAGTCAAATATTGTTGTAGTTGATACAGATTTCCCCACTTTTTTTTTTTTTTTTTGGTTGTTGTACAGGAACCTTCCTGATTGGGATCATAGGGACCCTACAGGAGTAGCTGTAAGGCCATGGACTTCTACCTTCATGTGAGGATTAAAAAAATGGGTTTGAATTGAGAATGCTTATTTTTTATGGAAATCTGCTATTTTGTTAAGTTGAAAAAAGTGATAGCATATTCTACTGGAAGCTAACAAAAGAAGTTGGGACTTTTCTTCACTCTTGAGCCCTGTATTTGGCCAAAAGAAATCTATACCCAAGCACTATGTATCATAACTTTAAACATCAATGAGATGATGATTGAGCAAAAGGGACAAAGGGAGAAATTTTATTATGTTGACAAAATAGGACAGAGATTGTTCTTAAGATGACAAAATATTATGTAGGAGAGTTCTTCAACTCTTGGTTATAGAAAGACACCTGCACTAATTCTCACTTGTAATTTGCTTAGAATCCATTAGCTGCAATGCTATTTCGGCATGGTTACTTTATCTACTCAGATGAGTATGTTCTTGCATTTTGATATATGACAATAATACAAGCAGAACAAATAGACCTTTTTATGGTTACCATATCCTACTGGAATTTTCTTTTTGTCATAAAGTAATTGCAATAGTCAATGTAGGCCTATCAACACCAGCGTGGCTTCAGTAGGCGCTGCCTTCAATTTCTAGAAGCTCAACCTAAAGCCATTGTAAGCAGCAGCAATTCTTCAAATCAGGCAAATGATGTAACTAGTTTTAGATCACCTGCTACCCTTGCAGAATCAGAGTGCTTGGATTCATCTCATGTGGATTTGAATTCAACTTCCAGCCAGAGGCAACTAGTTAACTTGTCCCAACCTGTGACTCCCATGTTTCCTCCTCGACCTAGTGGAAAGTCTCCCTTAACCATTTCCAAGCCGTCTGGTATTGGCTTGCATCTAAACAGCATAGTCAATGCTTTGCCGAAGGGTGGTGCTGCAACTGTTGGCATAAAATTAGCTAGTGGTGAATGTGGGGTGCTTGATAATAAGGCTTCAATAGCTGTGAGTTCTATGACTTCTGAATCACACTCCATAGGACATTTGAATTTGTCCCAGCCCCTTGAGCATCATGAAACTCCACTAACTGAGAGGAAGTTTAACTCAGAGCATGCTGACAATTTTGAGGAGTTCAACCAACTGAGCCCCAAAAAGAAAAGGCAAGTTTTCTGTGATCATTCATAATTTTATAGTTTCAATTTCCTCTATATATTTTTACTGGGCCATAATTTGTCTACAATTCTTCAGAAAGAAATCAAGCACTGTTGACAGTGACGGTTGCAAACGTTGCAATTGTAAGAAAACCCAATGCTTGAAACTGTAAGCCAATTCAATTTTGCAGTAATTTTTTTTTCTTCTTACTTGTATGATTCCCCCTTGCCTTTTTTTAAAAATCTCATTTTAATTTTGAACAGCTACTGTGATTGTTTTGCTGCTGGAATCTATTGTGCTGAATCCTGTGCTTGTCAAGGGTGCCGTAACAGACCTGAATATGAAGATACTGTTCTTGAGACTCGGCAGCAAATTGAATCTCGTAATCCCTTAGCTTTTGCTCCCAAGATTGTACAGCGTATCACTGATGTTCCAGAAAACAATGAGGTATTAAACTCTATCGCTTAATCTCATTAGTATTTCTTTTCTCTTATTTGCTTTTGTTAAACTTGGCAATTCCAAATGGTGTTACCCTCCTCAGGATGATGGAAATCGGTCGATGCCATCCTCAGCAAAGCACAAAAGAGGCTGCAATTGCAAAAAGTCGATGTGTCTTAAAAAATATTGTGAATGCTATCAGGTTCAATATTTTATCTTTACCTGTTGTGCCACATGTCATATTAATTGTCTCTATTTTCCCAAGTTGATTTATTTACCTACTTTATTATAAATGGGCTGATATTTTGTGCTTTGTTTTATGTTAAATAGGCTAATGTTGGATGCTCTGATGGATGTCGATGCGAGGGATGTAAAAATTCTTATGGCAGGAAGGAAGGTGAGATATCATGATTATAATTTTACCTCTCAACTCTTTATGGAATATCATTCATCACATATGTTGATATCGTGGTGTTGGTCATCTGGAAACAGGGAATGAAAAAATTTAAAAAATGAAGATAGTTTTGCCACACACTAATCTTGTTTGCTGTATTTTGAACTAACATTCAGAGGCTTATATTTTGCCTTTATGGTCATTTGTGGCTGGTTTCTCTTGCCACGGATCATGTTCGTACTTTGAAGCTGATATTGGGTACTCTTCGGTGAATCATGGTTTTAGATTATGATTTAACAGAAGGCATGCTTGCATGTCACTAGAAATAAGAAAATCAGTCACACTTAAGAACTGATATGCAATAGAGAAGTTGATACGGTTTCTCTTTTGTTTATGGAACATGTTCTTTTATTGCGTTTTTGAATTTGATATGCTATATTGAAGAGTTTGAGTATGGCAATGAAGCACAGTTAAAGGTTCACCTTGAAATATCACAGCACACATATTTGTGCACTAGTTAAAAAAAAAGATATTGTTCACATTTAGCAACTGGACACTGAAGGTTAAAGTAATCTCTTTAATTCTCGGTCATACAGAATATGCCGGGTCTGAAGAAATGTTGGGCAATAGAGCCGATAAGGAAAGATCAGAAGGAATGTTTGACAACAAACTAGAAATGGTGACAAGCAAGAAAGGTTTCTTACGTGCTGAGTTCTATGATCCTCACCTGACACCACTGACCCCATCACTCCAGTTCTCAGAGTAATGCTCTTTTCACTATGATATATTTGTTTCTTAGGCTGGACAGATCTGCTAATTATGTTCAACTTGTTTATTTGCTGAAACTTTTTCTTTATCAGCCATGGAAAGGATGCACCAAAATCTCGACTTCTTTCCAGAAGATATGTTCCATCGCCTGATTCTGATCCTACCATCATATCATCATATGCAAACTCCCCGAGATCTCTGAAAAATTCAGAGAGCAATGACATGCTTCTGGAAAAAAGGAAAGAAATTCTGGATGTAGATTCTTATGGTCAGGGCATGGATTACAGAAATGAAGAAATGATGGACCAACTTTCATCAAGATGTGATGCACTTGCTGATTTATGTCATCTAACTCCATTGCCAGATTTTCCCTCAATGGCCATAGCCTCCTCAGGTTCATCTAAGACAACTGACTGGAAAAATGTTTCAAGACTCCAATTGTATCCCAGAAGTGATAGCTTCTCCTCCAGTCGTTCGCTTCATTGGTGTGGTTCACCAGATACGCCAATTACTCGGTTAATTGAGAACAAAAATATACAGGAGCCTGACTCTGACAACAGGGTTTATGACATTTCGGAAGATGGCACACCTGATATATTGAGAGAGGCTTCAACCCCAATCAAATCTGTTAAAGTAACTTCCCCAAATCGCAAGCGAGTTTCGCCTCCTCAAAATTGCATTAATGAGCTCAGGTCAAGCACTTTAGGTGCCTTGAAGAGCCGTAAGTTTATATTAAAGGCTGTCTCTTCTTTCCCCCCGCTCACCCCATGCATTGATTCCAAAGGCAGCACCAATCAGAACAGAAGTGACTTGCCTGAAATAAATAAGAGCAGCAAATAGTTGATGCACCAGCCAAGTAAGGTCAGCCTCCATGAAATTTTAAGTTGCCTTAATATGTACGTTATGTAGCTTCTTTTATTAATGCTATAATCTCTATTTGTTATTGGCTTCAGATACTCATTAGGTCAGCGTTGTTGGATTTTTCCTGAGCCCAGAAGTTTAAGTTGCCTCAATTATTTACCAGGTTCAAGTATAGAGGCTTCTGATCTTACGTTAGTTGTGTGACGATTACCATCATTACTTATTTTCGTACAAGGGTACTAGATAACCACAAGTTCAAAGTAGCAAGTGCTAATAGCAGTGCACAGTTGAAGAATAGAAATTGTTAATGGATCAGCAATCATAATGTTGTGTAATTTTTCTTCTTTTGTTTTCATTTTTTTTTAGGGGAAAAGAATAATCTTCAAATCTTAGTATTTTATTTCTCTGTTTTCGTACAAAAAGGAAAGAAAAATGTTAGTATTTTATTGTTGTTTAAGTGAATGTTCTCGTTGATGTCAATTTTTTTTTTCTTCTTTCATGTATCCTTGATAAAAGGAGACTATAGAAGGTTCTGATTCAACAGGGTAGAAATAAAATTTTCATTTTTTTTAGCCATCTCTATCTGAGAGTTATACAGCCATTAATTTATACATTTAAAAGTATAAATAACCACCTTTGTAGTTCTGCTTTTTCTCAGAGTTTTGATTACATTTGGGTAGCAGTAGAGAATTGAATGATCTTGTGCGAGTTTCGCATATATAGGCACTGGCACACCACTCACCGGCCTCTTCTTTTCAGTTGTGCAAGTAAATTCGTAATCACATATATCAGACATTGTTATCTAACAGTAAGAGATCTCCCACGACACGAGAGAAACTTGGGTGGGAGGGGTGCATGAACGCCTCTACCCTATTCCACTTATAGCATGACACGTTGGTATAAACACAGTAATGTCATCCAATCACATGTTATGCAAACGCCTGTCGTAGAAACCCAAACTTAGAATGTCCTTAGCATATTGAAAAATGAAAATGGAGTGGAGGAGGATGGTGCAAAAGTCTGGAGAGAGAATACGTATGAAATGCCTGTGTGTCCCTCTATATCCTTTCAAGGGAAGTTCCACTAACAAAATTTTGAAGTCAAAGGCTGGCAAGGCTGCTGAGGTTAGGGTGGTACTGTAACTACCAGTGATGTCCCAAAATCCTGCAAAGATCACGATGATAAGGGTATTGCAAACCCTCAAAGTTTGGCCCCTGTTGACACAATGAATTTGGATACCAACTTAGATAACAGTGTAGGTTTAATGCAAGAGGATTCTTCTGGTGTTGATACACTTATGGATCCCGGGACCAGTGAAGATTGCATAGAAACTGATCAAAGTGTTGTTGTTATAGAGGGAGATGGACCTTTGAAGATTGATAAATCTGAAGATGGATGCTTTGATATTGTTGCCTCCAAGTTGCAAGAGGCCATGGCAATGGCCATGGATTAGGGACTTCCCTTGGTCGTGACCTACCTTTCCTCCTGCTCAATGATTTGTATATGGAATGTCAGGGGTGCGGGTAAGAAGTCCTTTCCTAGAACTGTTTTTGATCTTAAGAAACTCTATTATAACTTTGATTTGTTTGCTGTCTTAGACCCTAGAATTAGTGGGTTGAGAGCTAAGAGAGTTATCAAAAGACTAGGTTTTCGGATAATTTTATTGTCGAAGCGAATGGTTTCTCAGGGAGCATCTAGATTTTGTGGAACAGTAGTAATATCAAAATTCAAATTCTTGCTAGCAATAAGCAAGCTGTCTCTATGCTTGTTGTTGTTAAGGATAAATTTTGGGTCTTCACCATTGTTTATGCGAGTCTAAGTGTGAGTTTAAGGAAGAAATTGTAGGGTCTTCTAAGCTCTATCAGGGCTGTTTTGATGGCCCGTTGTGGTGATGAGAGATTTTAATGAAATCACCAACAGCTCTGAGGAAGGCGGGTGGGGGGGCGCAGATTCAACTACTCTAAATCAGGATTTGTTGAGTGGATCCACAAAACTGATTTAGTGGATTTAGATTTCATTGGCCCTAATTTCACATTGATGACTAAAAGGGGCATTGGGGAAGAGATTTGGGTTAGATTGAATAGGGCACTTTGCTCTATTGACTGGAGGATCACTTGTGGGGAGGGTTTCATTATACACCTTTCGCGTATTAACTATGATCACTGTTCTCTCCTTCTTCAACTCCATAGTTCTCAAATTCCAAGGAGCATTCATAAACCCTTTAGGTTTGAAGCTATGTGGTTGAAGGACAAGATATTCGACGATGTTATCAAAGATACCTGGGGTACAAAGGGTGATATGAGTAGCAAAATTCAGAATATGTCTGAAGCTATGCGTGTCTAGATTAAGAAGACATTTGGCTGCATATTTCTTAACAAAAGAAGAATTCTTGCTAGGATCCATGGCATCCAAAAAGGTCTTAGTAAAGGTTGCAAGAATCATCTGGCAGTGTTGGAAGAGAAGGTCCTAAAAGAGTACAACATTATTTTCTTGCAAGAAGAAATGTTTTGGCTCCAAAAATCCCATGTTAATTGGCTGAAAGAAGGAGACAAGAATACAAAATTCTTTCACCTTTCTACCTTAGTGTGCAGACGATCTAACAAATTGGAAGGCATTAAGGATAAGACTGGAAATTGGGGGACTAGTCTTCCTCTAATGAAAGAAGTCGCCATTGAGTACTTCAAACACCTTTTCTTGGAGAAACCTTTTGCGCATACTCGCAACCTTATCCCGCACCTCGTTCCCTCTCTTTCTAAGGTTTGTGCCAAAAGACTTAATGATACAGTTAAAGATGTTGAAGTGAAAGATAGCCTAAACAGCATTGGAAGTCTGAAGGCCGCCAGCCCGGATGGTATACTTGCTATCTTTTTTCAAAATAAATGGGAGGTGTGCATATTTGATCTTTTCAAGCTTGTCATAGATTGTTTTGAGTGGGGTGAAATCTCTGCTGCTGTTAATCAGACCCTTATTACCTTGATTCCGAAAGTCCCCAACCCCCTTGAGATGGCCAATCTTAGACCTATAAGCCTCTGCAACACCACCTACAAGATCATAAGCAAAATCATTGTGGCAAGACTTAGGCAGCATCTTCCTAAGTTCATCAGTCCCAACCAAGTTGCCTTTGTGCCTGAGAGACAAATCCAAGACAACATTGTTATCGCGCAAGAAGTTCTACACAAGTTTAAAACCATGAAGGGCAAGAAGGGCTTCTTTGTTTGGAAAATAGATTTTGCTAAGGCCTATAATAAACTCCAATGGGGTTCAAAACCACTTTCTCTTTTGCAGGTAGACTCACTCTTGTTAATTCTGTGGCTGCTAGCATCCTCATTTGTACAATGCAAACTGTGAAGCTTTCCAATAAGGTTTGTAGCAAGCTTAATAGAGTCAACAAAAATTTCTTGTGGGGCCACTCTAAGGACAAGACTCGATTTACGTAATTAATTGGGATATTGTTTGTCTTCCAAAGGATAAAGGGGGTCTCAGTGTTAAGAGTTCCAAGAGTATCAAGTCTTCCTCGCTAAAGCGGGATGAAAGCTTAAGCATGATGATAAAGGTCTTTGGGGTAAAATTATGATAAGTAAATATCTCAAGGACAATCGTAGTGCGAAAGACAATAGGGTTTGCTCTAGTACTTGGATAGACATTGCTCATGGCTCTAAACTTGTTGATCAAGGCTTAAAATGGAGAGTAGGAAGTAGGAAGTGGTGATAATATCCGTTTTTGAATTGATGATTAGGTCTCTGATGTAGAGATTCTAAAATCTTATTCTCTTACTAACCTTGATGAGAACACCATCTTAGAGAAAGTCAGCTCCTATTTCCAGAGTGAGGATTGGAACTACCAAAAGCTTGGAAAAATTTGTTGCCTTGGCAGATCATCCACCGTATTGCTAGCATTCACGCTGGCAGAAGGTTGAGCGGCCCTAACAGGGGATGCACAAACAATGGTATGTTCACTGTGAAGACAGATTATGGTCTTAATTTGGATACAGACAGCATGCCCATATAGAGTTGGAGCTGTGCTTGGAAATTGAAGATTCCTCCAAAAATTCAAAGCTTTCTTTTGATGCTCTCCCATGACAAAATTCTGATAAACAAACAAATGGGTATTAGAGGCCTCACTTCGGATATCATGTGTCCTATTTGTGAGGGCTGTGAAGAGAACATTAACCATCTATTTCGTGGGTGCAGAAATGCGATCCTTGTTTGGGAGGACTGCTGGAAAGGCTTCACTACCTCACAGAACTTTAGAGAGAACTGGGAAGACTGGGTGCTCTACAATTTGAAGAATAAAAGCAACATTTCAAGGAAAGCTCCCTTTTTTCTTTACTTTATGTTTTGTTTGTGGCAGATTTGGAAATAGAGGTGCAGGGCCATTTCGATGCTAATTTCACTATGCCTTCTTCTCCTCACAGCATCATATTTGAAAATGCCACCGATTGGTGGCAAGCCAATTGCAGCTCCTCTCATATCTCTGCTGCTGTGAGTAAAGTTATAGCTTGGACTCCTCCTAATTAGGGTTGGGTCAAGTTAAACATTGATGGCAGTCGGGACAACTCTACTGGTAATATTTCAGCTGGAGGTGAGCTGAGAAATGATGCCAAGCAGTGGATTGCTGGGTTTGCGATGAATCGAGGCAAGGGAAGTGTGCTGGAAGCAGAGCTTTGGGGGATCTATGAAGGTATGCAAATGTGTTGGAATAAAGGCTGCAGAAAATTGAAGTGGAATCAGACTGCAAAGCTGCTGTGGACTCCCTTCTCTCTGCTATTAATTGCTACAGTCCTTGTTTAGTATTGTTGTGTGCTGCAAAGAGCTGATGGATAGGGATTGGCTGTGCACTATTAAGCATGTTTATAGAGAAGCCAACAGGGTGGCTGACTGCTGAGCCATGCTGGGTCATTCTCTTGACCTGGGTATATGAAATTTTTTGCTTCCTCCTCCTCCTCCTTGAATTACCTCTGTTCTGGAGGAGGTGCTGGTCTGTTAAGACACCATTGTATGCTTTAGTTTTTTTTTCTCTCGGGCTTTGCCCTCCAGTTTACCAAAAAACCCTCCAGTTTACAAAAAAAATAAAAAATGTAAATGCAACAATTTAAAGTTGGACATTCCAATATTGCGGTGCAATGAACAAACCAACCAAACATTTGATCTGAATTACTCCAACTAACCCAATTGAATTTGAATCCCGTCAGCTTGAAAAATGCATAAATAGAAAGTTGGAAATGAGAAATGACCCCACCCCAATCCAGCTTTTTATTTATTTATTATTGACTTCAAAATAACATCCAATGTTAGGCAACATTTCAGATACTGATATTATTGAGTTAATGCTTGGATAACAAAATTTCCTAAACCCAAAGCAACAGAGCAGTCATGTATCTCCAACCCCACCTCAACTTGAACAACCAAAAAAAAAAAAAAAAAAAAAACCTACAAATACGAATCCCTTGGCAGCCAGCAAAAACCAAATACAACAATACTACACCACATGTTTAGAGACTTTATTTCTTACCCAAAAATAAATAAAATAAAATATCAGCAGAAAGTATGATTATCAGGGAAATAGTAAGTGAAACCAAGCTGCTATACCATATACCCCCCACACCAGACTTCTATTCTAGAGTGCCCTCTAATCCTTGTACATAATGTAACTTCTTTTCTCCAGTGTATCCCCCCCCTCCTTGCCTCATAAGGTTTTTGTTACTTATGTTGGGGAACCCTCGAGCCCCAGCATTGCTGTTAACCAATTACAGACATCATCTGTCTCTTGAGGGACGGTATAGTGACCCAGCCTGCATCATAACAATATTAAGCATTCTGAGAGTGGTATTTACTGTTTGTACACATGTAATATATACTTATAGAAAGGTGGGAACCATTTTTCAATACCCGTTGTAGGTTCTAAATGTAAGATTCCGAAATCCAACTGAACTCAAGACCTGTGCTGATCTCTCTCCGTGTTTATATGCAACCACGTCATCACCTGCAGGAGGAAAAAAAAAGATGTAAAATTTATGTATAGAGAAAGAAATTGCTTGAATGTGGAAAAGTGGAGTGGATTATACCACCATGATGGTTACGGACCTCATTTAACAAAAAGCCTAGAGAAATTAACAGGTGCCATATTTTTAATGACAGTGATGGATGTTTTTATTTGAGGCGGATAATTACCTTAATACTTGACTATTATTATTCTTTTTGTCTATTTTCCAGGATTTTGATGGGGTTACAAGAACTTTTGCTTCGTTTACATTGCACAATTACTTATCCCTAGTTCCCTACACTATATTAGACATGTTGGGCACATCACTTTGGGTACAACTAACAATTCTTTGACATTTCCCTTCATAGATCCACATCATGGTGCACAATAAGAAGATGAAGTTCATTGCAAAAATGGTTAAGCAACGGTATATAAAATTGCATCCTAGAAGACATTTTTTTTAATCAAAACTCGTTAAAAGTTTCCTAATTATGAGATTCCACATGCCACCTTTCCAAAGTCTGACTAGCCTGAGATGCACATTTCAGCAAGTAGCTGAATGAACTATTATCTCTGACCAATTGACACTGTAGACAGACCTTTTTTTCCAAGTCAGGGTCATGTACTAAACTGAAAAGAATTTGGGACTTGAAAAATTTTTCTCGCACCCTTGTCGGCCAGGAGCTTCCATTTGACACACTACTCTTAATGGCCTCCAGTTCTAACTTTTAACAATTATATTAACCATTTACACACTTTATTGAAGTGTCCTTTAGACATCACGAAAACAAAGAAGCATCTTGTATCGTTTGACTCACAAATATGGGTTTTTGAATTATTCAAAAGTCAAACCTTCACTGAATATTTTATTTTCATGGGCATCTTACGTTTTAAAAACTTCTAACTATTTTAGCTTATGTACAATCAGTAGAAATGTAGAAGCCATTGCACTTATTGTGGCTATTCTGAAGGTTTTTTCTACAGAATACAGATACAAACTAAATAGTAGTACTGGCAAGGTAAGCAGTGAGCTAAAGCTTATTCAGATCATGACTACTTTATAAAGCAGTCAAGCACTATAATAAATATTGATATATTACATTAGCTATTTGCTTTCTCGTTTAGGTTCCGATGAAGAAGCGAGACAGAACTACATAATTGACTGAAATAAAACGGGCTATGCTATGGGTATCTGTGAAACCTAATAGATGTGTTTACATGTGCATCTATGTCTCACTTTTACAATGGGTGTCTATAGATATTTCTACGTCTTACTTTGATAGAATGATAGTACACATTCCATACTTTTCCAGAAGAGATAGGCTCAAGTTACAGTGATGTGAAAATGCTTGAGAAGTAAAACATAATTATACCATCTTGCAGTGACAGATAGGCATTAAGCACTAACAGTCATCATGTTTAAGAAATCTCAATAAATGTTTTAACTCTATTCACATCAATAGAACAAAGCTGAACAAAAAGCTGTTACTGCAATTATTCATTCTAAAAGTTACTTTTCATTGAGCAACAATTGATTATGTGATCATAACCCACAAATTCAGTATCTTCTGCACTCAACTACAAGACTTAAGTAAATGATGAGACCAAGTCCGTGCATGACTTTGTCACGTCAGGAAAATAATTTGTTTGTTAACAATGAATTGCACCTATAACAGTACAGAAGTTTCAGAGATGTAGGTGCATACCTAAGCCATGACATAGCAAAATGGGCAAGGATGCTGCATGTCTTGCCGCATCACGTGATCCTTCTATCCGGTTTTTTAAGGTCCTACAAAACAACAATTGCTGAGTTAATTGAATTGGTTAATTACAAAAAGCAAGACAGTTGTGTGTTTACATTATAGCATTTCATTAAACTGTTTTTAAAATAAAATAAATAAAAATAGGACTTAAGGTCATATGTGCGTGTCCCTGTGCATATGAGAGATACCAAACCTTGAACATGGAAGCCAGCCACTTAGACCAACAATTGCACTTAGGTTGACAGAGTATATGTTTCCGTTCCCATATTGTCTTAGTATGCGGCACGTTGCAGAGTAGAGTGCTGTTGCAGCACCCATACTGAAGCCACCAATACCAAGTTTGACTGCAAAACAGTATTAAAATTATATGAGTCATAGTATTCATAATACACTGTGTAATATTCATCATTCTTATGTGCAATATCTTGTACTCAGTGATACTCCAAAAATCCACATAAAACCAAAATCATACTCATCAATGGGTAAATTTGAGATTAAATTACTTAAAAAGTCAAAGTGACTTTGTATCAAAGATTGTCAGAAAAACAGAAGTTTACTTAAAGTGGAAGTAGAAACCGAGTCGACTTATTCCATTTAATTCAATCATGTTGTATTTATCCCCTTCTATGGGACAATAAAAAAAAAAAAGAGAACCAAGAAAAAGGAGTGGGTGGGAAATGAAAAAAAAGAAAAAAAGAAATACAAACTACTAAGAGAAGTCCGATTTTAACTTTTGAAAACTGAAAAATCAAGGAACATAAAATAAGTTCACTTGTGTGGAGAAATGAACTGAGGAGAGAAACCTACTGTCAGCAGGCTCAGTTGACAAAAGATTGGCCACATGGGCTGCTGAAGCATCTAAACCCTCCAAATCATCAGGACCGTCTTCTGAAAGATCCGCCACATCAAACCCTGAAAGAAATCACATTAGTCTATTCATACCATTTCATTAGTGTTATAATAACATAAGAACTATCAGTAAAAGAAAATGTTAAATTCATTTATAGAAAATATGGACACCATTGTTGGACAATTTTGATGTAGGAACTAGCACAAAATTAAAGTTTTCATACACACATATTTTAATAATAATAATAATAAATGATTCCCGAACCAGGGATTAAAAAGCAGTTATGCAAAGAATGAAATCTTACAAGCAGTGCTAGGATATCCACCAAATATTGCTACTGGCCTGGTAGGAGCAGTAGGGCATATCCACTTAATCTGCAAAGTGAACATTTCAACAAATATATTTTCAGTTAAAGGAAGATTAGGTTAACAAGAGAGACATTTTGCATGTGCACACAAATAGAAGCAACTAAGAGCATCTTGTCCTTACATTTGGAAGAGGAAGGGTTTCTAAGAGCTGGGACCAGCTGCAAAATAAAACACAAAATGAGGAAATCCAACTCAGGAAAGTTTGCTGAGCAATTAACATGCATAATACTCACACTTCAAGAATGCCTGAAGACATTACATTATAATTTCAGAAACATTCTAAACCATCTAACTTGGGACCGCACTCAAAGTTGAGCACAGACCTTAACAATTATAAATGACTTAATAATTCTTAATAATTAATAATTAATTGTTTCTAGGAATAGTATATTAGTCTGCTAATTTTATAGGACAATCAAGTGGTGAAGGAGTGGTCCCCTATTCTATGATTTGGCATATATAGTTTTTCAAACTCGAGGCTGCTCCATATAGCTCAGAATCAATAGGGAGAATGGACGAAAACGACAACTAATCATCTTTCTTTAGTTCAAAACACCCCTACTCTTTCCCACTAAATCAATCATTTTGAGAATCTTCTAGAAAGGGAAGTAGAGTTCAACAAGTTCATTAAACACGAGATTTCTCCACCAGAACATGACAAGACATTGACATTCTCTAACTTCTTTTTGTTTATTTTAGAAGAAAATAAGTCCACCATTCCTTGGCATGGTATATGCTCAATATAAAGAGAGAAGAATCGAATTTCATGAAATGTCACTTACAAAGCATGAATAAACACAATGATATAGCTGATCATAAACAGCTCAGAGTCTTAATCTAGCAAACTGTTGATCCATGCACATCCACGAACCATGAACTTATAAAAGTCATGGTAATTTTACTATAATACATTTCACTATGAAGATAATAAATAAGTTTAGATATGACTACCAATTCCATCAAATAACCAGCTTTCAAATGCAAACCAATTCTGAAATTAGAACCAGAGAAACGCTGAAACCATAGGGAATAAACCAATGAAACACTAGCATTGATACCTCGATCCCTTATCACCAAGGCCATGTAGCCAAACTATGGTAGCCTGGTGCTTCCCCTTGGGCCTAACCACATGAGTTCTTCCAAACTCAAATGTCCTTCTAGTAGTTCTACTACCTGAAACGTTGCAATTTAAAAACTAAAAACACAAGAACAAGAAGACCCTGAACCAGCAGAGTTACTTTGCTAATCAATAGATACAAGAACAGACGCTGCAACAGGTAAGGAGACTAACCAGAACCGATACTGGAGCTATTGTAACTCATTATACTCTACCAAAATAATCACACTATGCAAAGCACTTGTTGCAATGTTTAGGCTGAGTTCCTGCAATGAAGAAAATCAAATTTAACTCTCTCTATTTATACCCATATGGGAGAAGTGAAAATGGAATATATATATATATATATATAGCCTATCAATCTACATCAACTATTCATGCTTGCACCAGTAATACACTGTCTGAAACCTTCAACAGGAATTATCAAGAAAGTGAAAGGCACCTAATAAATAAAAGAAAGAGACAGAGAAAATAAAGAAAAGGACAAAAATAAAAGCAATCCCTCTTTATGAGCAAAGAATCCACCATAGATCAAAGCATATCAATGCAGAAAATGAGTTTACACAAGTCTTTTAGTTTGCAATGTAGAGAGTGAAAGAGAATCTATGCCTGTGGACAGTGGGCAAAGCACTTCAACTACAACAACCCAAGAATATAACCACAATTTTATTCATAAAAATAAAAACCATTTCTTTTATATATATTATTTATGATTGATGGATACCCATTACCCAGAAAACATCAAAGTTAAAATATTCAACTTGATCAATGTGGTAATAAAACTAATAAAAGTAGTACAAGAACTTACAAGCATGGGAAAGATCTGATAAAAATGGGAAAAATAATATATATATATATATATATGTATTGAATATGGAAGAAGTGGAGTTTTTAAGTCTTGTGGTACCAACCTGGTGAGGAACAAAAGAACTTCAAAAGCATATGAGCTTTTTTTTTTTTTTCTCTTTCCTCTCTCTCTCTCTCTATTATACTGGTATTGCCTTCCTTTGCTTCCTCACAGCTTTCTCTCTCACTTTTTTTTGTCCTTGTTGTATAATGTTTTGTTCATACTACATTCAACAGTGAAACCCCCAAAGCTAGCACACAGTCTATCTAGTAACTAGAAACTCCAAAAAAAAGAAAACAAAAACCAAAGTCATTGTCTTTACACCTACTCGCTACTGTCTCTTTGTATTACCAAAATGTCCTTCTAATGTGTCACATTTGCAACCTCCCCATATGGTAAAATAAAATCACAGAAGAATTTTCACCAATAAAACAAAAAACACATGAAAATTCGAAAATCCACCATATATAGTCAACCATGATCTCAAAATTCATTAAAAAAAAAAAAAAAAATTTCAGAGTGACAACAGAAATGGCTAGCTGTGTGCCAATGACTGTCATTTTCAAACACGTGCCTTTCCATGAATGCTTCGTTGAAGTATATTTTGTTGGGGCCTCTCATGCTCAATATAAATACGTCACTACAACTTAGATCATACATATTGATTGAACACTTCATTTTTCTTTATTTATTTTTATTATTTATGCTAATATAACCCCATAAATCCTTAAAAGAAAAAAAAAAAAAAGATTTGTGTTTGAAGAGAAAACAAATGGTTATGTGTGAATGGCTTTTTTTTTTTTTTCCCCCAAATCCAAATTGGTGTCTGGTTCTGCTTTTAAGAAAGTGTAACAAAGAACAAAGTGTCTTCTAATTTGTGATTGTGATGCATGGATCTTTTTTTTCTTTCGAAACTTATCGAAATTAAACCCTATAATACAATCTTAATATTTATTTCTAAATTGAAAAAAGTCTATTCCTAATACTGAAAAAAGATATCTCCACACTTATCACGATTTTACAAGGTTCAAATGTTATTTATAATCTACAGCAACTTCAAAATTAATCACTAAAAAACTTGAACATCTCTATTCTTTAGACTAGCACAAGAGTCACCATAGATTTTGTTTACTGCATGCTAACTCTCAATTTCCAAATTCAAAATCATATGCATACATAGATATATTGATATATTCCAGGAAATTATATTTTTTTTTCCTGGCAAATGGACAAATAAATAATTAATAATGAACATAAAATGAATCGTAAATTGTCAAGTAAAATTAATAATTTTACATAAGATATATAACATAAGTTAATATAAAATTAATAATTTTTTTTTTATAAAGTTGTCAACTCTTGTCATATCCTATAAAAAAAAATTAAAAGAGGAATCATAGTTTATATTTAAAAAAATAAAATAATAAAAAAATACTTGGCATATAACTGGAATAATAATGAATTGGACCTACATAAGATTTCCTCATAGCTTTTAATTAATATAATTATTGTTAAATGAAGATACTGCTGATGCCACTGCTTTGATACAAAAGTCTAAGATTTTATGTGAGTAATTATTCCAAAGAATGGTAGATTAGTCTAAAAGTTTCAATTAATTAACACATTGTGTCGGGAATTTTTTGGATTTTTTTAATAATTTCCTCGTTCTTGTGATTTGATGTCTGATTTAAAAAAGAAAAATATATATATGTTTGTTTTAAATAAATAAATTCAAATTGATGCTGAAATTGATGATAATTAATCAAATATAATACAATTTTGTTATCCCATTTCGATGTGCTTGTAAACAAGCTTTGGAGGAATTCATGTGACAAAAGGACAGTGAGAAATTTTTTTCCGTACAATGTAGGCATAGATTTATGATTTATAATAATATTAATGTTAGTGGGATTTTAAAAAAAAAAAAAAAAAGAAGTGAAATTTGATTAGTAGAACTGTAGAAAGTGGGAATGATGTAGGGCTTGAAGAGGCCTAACAAAAATCAATGCGTTATTTTTTTTTTTAAAAATACCATAAATAATATTAACGATTTAAATTTAGAAATCAAAAATTAATAATTAATAAAAGTATATAATTAACAAAATGACGTTGATATATTAATACACTTCTCACTTTTATGTTAATAAAGGTAATGTGTTAAGAGTTATAATTTCCAAACTTCGTTTATTTTAGCTGTATAAAAAAGTGTTTAATTCAAGATTTAGTAATCAAAACCTAATTGTACTTGTAGATAATATCCCAAAATTATTAATCCATCTTAAATGTTGATTAATCCTTTCCAATCATAATTACGGTGAATCAAGATCACCATATGATTCATTCCTTTTTATTTTATTTTTCTTAACAATAATGATGGCAAAAAAAAAAAAAAACAAATTTTAATTATGATAACATTGCAGTGGATGTTGAAATGCACTACAAATCTATGATGTCATGATGATAATAATGGAAGTGTAAATGTGAATCACTTGATAATGACATGCAGGGGTAACAATCCCAAATTTAGGTATAATTATATTCATACAAATATTTTATTAAAAATAACATAAATATTCTCTCTACAGTAATCATCGTAACTGTCAATAGATAAAAGAGTTTTTTTATTATTTAAAATATAAATTATAACTATAATCGTCCTCTTAAATAAATAATAAAAATTATTTAATTATTTTATTTATTAATAAAAAATAAATTAAAAAAGAAAAAAAAATTCATAAAAAAAAATCCATCAAGAATAATAAAGTACCAGATAAAAAGAAATATTAAGGGCAATTTAGATATTTTCTTTAAAAATTTGATAAACGGAGAGTTTAGATGAAAATTAACTATTAATAGAAAATATTTATCGATAAAAATATTCATACGCTTATAATTAGCTCTAAACTCGGAATTCTTTTTGTTCAATTTCCTCTGATGTATATATATGAAGTTTCCTTTCCTCTTTGGTGGACATTGATGAAACAGACACGTACTATTCTTTTTTCCTATGTAATAATAAATTTTAACAATTACCAACCTTTTATTCTCTCAAAATGTTTATTTATTTATAATTTGATATAATAAATAAGTGCATTTATAAATTTGGTGATATGATATGACAAGTCTCTGATGCTACCAGCTGTAGCTTACCAACTTTTTGTGAACATTTTCTTTTTGGTTAATGATGATGTTTTGATACGTCTTTGCATTGCCAAGCATCAAGAAAATCACCACTCCTGGAGACATGCCATCATTCAATGGCCATTTTTTGTTTGTCATTTTGTCATAATATTCTACTTTTTTTTTTTTTTCTCATGATCATGATCCATGATCATCATCATGACTTTTGACAATGAATTGCAATTACATATCATCAGCCATTATATTGCATGGCAACTTGGAACCTAAAATCCCAGAACTAATCATTAATAATCCCCATTTAAGAATCTTGACTTTTTATGGTGTAAAACGTAACACAGAGTTGACTTGTTAGAACACAATCCCACAGAGAAAAAGAAGAAGATGGAATGGTGCACCCAAATGCAGAGTGCTGTTCACAGTTTCAAACTGCATTATGTTTAATGAGTACTGGCCCAATTGATCAATTGGTTTCTTGTTCTGATGAGCTAGCTATATGTCATTGATTAAATATATATATATATATATATATATTAGTTGTTTACTCTCTAGAAAATGAGCTATTAGAAATCTTGAAAATTCTTTCAAGATTTTGGGACCTTATTCAATCTTCTACATGATGAAATTATCTATGCTACCATCGGTTAAACATGGAGTTTCCAAGGATAAATATGAGTCGAAATTTGTCTCCATCATTTTCTTCATCAGTTGACTAGCCTTCTCGCGAGCTCTTGCAGACCCTCTGAGTTGAAGATCAGCTAAGACAGTTGAGAACTCCGGCAGCCTCGATGCATCTCTCATGCAACCCTCACTTTCATCGAACAGACGTAGCAGAATCTCAGCCGCGCCCTCCTTACTAAACATGGATCTTCCTTTCAACACATCTACCATGGAACTCACAATCTGGTCAGTACTTCTCAGTGCAATCAATCCTTCATCAAACCTAGCCAGGAGATTTAGAATAGCCAGTGCAGTTCCAGCTAGGTCCTCACCACCATCATCACTGCTGCCTACTTACAAGTTGGAGTAGCACCGGAACGGCTCCTGATCGGACGGCTAGAGTGCAGTTTCCATGGAACTGCACCAGCTCTGCCAAAGAACTGAGAAGGTGATGATGATGATGATGGGCAGCAGCAGGTGGAGGAGGACGACCAGAGGGTTTCTTCGAAACTGACTCGACTAGCAACGGTACCGTGCCAGCTGCCCCGAACTTTGCCTTGTTCTTGTCGAGCATTGCCAAGCTGCAGATCATGGAGGAAGCTAATAACTTGCATGATTCTGGAGAAGTTGGTGATTGAATCATTGAATTGAGAAGATAAATGGTTCCCATCTCCGCGAGAGACCGCTTAAGATCAGGATTGAGAGAGAGGTTAAAAAGGATGGACAGCGAAAGAGCTTGGATGACATTGGAGGATGAGGAAGAAGAGGATTTGCAGAGGTCAAGAAGAGTTGATATTGCACCATCTGTTTGTGCTAGCAAGCTCCTGTTCTGAGGACTGACCTTGGTGATTGAAACTAGGGTTTGGAGAGCTTTCTGTTGAACTTCATGGGAGTCTGATTTCACTTCAGAGAGACAACCCATGACAGTTTCATGAAGCTGATCAGCTGTTGACATGATCTTAAAAGTGTAGAAATCTAATCTCACAAAGCAGTGCATGCAATTTCAGTGTTTAAAAAGTCTATAAAAGAGAAACCATAATGTTGCATGCAGGTCTAGACAATCATTCAAGTCAGGACACCATGTAAGTAGATGGTTCCAATGTTCAATAGCATAGTAAAATCCTTCAATACTACATTGGAATTGTAAGCTGCTAAGATATTGGAACAATTTTCAACACTATATATCTCTTAACTATATGTTTTTTTTATTTATTAATTTATAGGAAAATCAACAAGAAAAGTATCTGTTTTTGTCCACATTATCACAAGCATCCAAATACTAGATACAGTTGCATGCTTTCAGATAAAAATAAACGGTGAGGGCACTTTTCGAAAAATGAACTTAATTTATTATTAAAATATAAATAGCACAATTGATATCATATTGAAAACACTGAGACATATTTAGATACCATTTCAAATATTTTGTCATGAATGTTTTTTTTATACACAAATCTTATTTATTCATGCTTCTTAGTTTTTAGGTGCCAAATTCTTTTTTATATATAGATTGAGAGATATTTTGCATGTACTAAATTTATAATCATCTTAATAATGTGAATATTAGTTTAGATTCGGTTGTATAAAGTTAAAAGTTAACAACACATCTACTCACAACTCAAGTTAAAAGTGCCAGACAGCACCCTCGAGCCACATAGAAAAGTAAATGTCTAATTATGAAGCAGCTTCTAACTAATAAAACGTATATAAGCTTTGATTTGTTTGGAGTGATCAGTGAAGTGAGTTTTCTTTGTGGTATTTATATAATAAATTAAAGCTGAAAGTTGAATTGGGTGATATTAAAATTGTTAAATATAAATAATTCTTTAAGTGCAGATATTTGATTTACTCACAGATTTGAGACATAGAGATGTTAATCATGATTATTATGATACAGATTATGTGTATCATGATGATTTGAGATATTCATGGAATTATGAAAATAGATTAATGAAAAGTAACCTAAGTGATTATTGTCCGATTTTTATAGTGTGGGATGGTTGGGGTCCGGGTTTTAAGCTAAAGGAAATTATTGCACCATGAGTATTTATCTACTTCCATTATCTGCAGTGGCTCTAAATTAATTTTACTTAGTGTTTGATTGATTCTTTGCATGGATTGCACTAATCATATAATAAACAAGGCAGGAGTCAGGTGGGCTAACCGTCGAGACAACACTCGAGATAGTTTGACTTCCTCGAAGAAATTTGACAAATTGACTTGTTGAGACAGCTTGAAGAGTCTCTATGATCACATTGAGACCTGCCGAGACTCGTTGTCTCTCCTCTTGACTAGACGGGACAGTTCGGCTCAACATGACCCGTTATGTCTCTTCTTGACTTGACGAGACAGTTCAGCGCGATGTAACTCCTCGTATTTCTTCGTAAGTCAACGAGACAATTTAGCTGAGTAAATCTCGTTCAATGACTCGACTCGACGACTCGTCGTGTCTCCTCTTGACTCGACGAGACAATTAAGCTCGGCGAGTCGAAACTAATCTAGTCTCGTCGAATCTCTTCTTGACCCAACTTGACGAGTCTCACTGAGATAACTCACCTCTAGTCGAAACTAAAGCAATTGACTCAATTCACTCGACGAGACTCATTGTGTCAATAAATAGACTATCTTGTCAAGTCTCGTCAAGCCAGGTTTTCAACGAGTTAAATCCACTGGCATTTTGACTCATGAGTCAAGACTAAGATTTTCCTCCTTGTAATCAATATTTTGGTTTTAAAAAAAATAATTAAAATGTTTTTCGAATAAACTTTTGATAGATACTGTGTTAAAAAGCTACTTCTAAGTAAATGTATATATTTTCAAAAAATTGGATGCATACATAAAAAATAATTTTTATTTTCAAAGATCTTTCTTTATATGAGAATGAGAGATTAAACATACGAAGTGTCAATATTCATAGAACAGAGTTCAAGATCACTACGTACTCAAACTTCAATTTCCAGAGTTGTAAATGAAGATTTGCACTTTTCATATAAGCATCACATACGAAGATTTTTATTCAAAGTTGTGAAACAAATGGATCTAGTCTAATTAGAATTTTACATTTTTTTTTTCATTTGAAGGCGAAAAAATCGCAAATACATTGAAATGGCAGAAACGTGATTACAAAATACTGCGAGCATCTTCAACAATGAAGCTGGAAATACTAGGAGGAATCTAACCTTCTAGCATGTGCAGCGATGATTGCCTTGGCCAAAAACCAGATAGAAAGTGAAGTAACATCCAAGTTTATATAATTAAATTAGGGAATTCTAGCACAAAATGTTTCCACAATCATCATACTAAGAAGGCTATACAAACAAGATTTGCATCATACCGAATGTATAACTGATGGGTGTACGAGTCTGACAGGAACGAATCATCCCAGCAGCAGAATAGATTCAAAAACCATTCATCAGGACCATCTCTGGTGTTTGACCTTTGTTTATTCTATTAAATAGAATAAGAGTAAATGTAGCAGTAGTCACTTGTGAGTAACAATAAATGAACTAGAACAGCATAAAAACTATGATGCTGCCTCAACATTGTTGGTACTTCAAGGAAACTTTAAGCTTGCCTCATGAAATTTCTCAACAACAGGAACACCAACTTGGATTGAAGTTCATCCTGCCATTACCAGAAATGTACAAATTGAATTAATATATCTAAAACCACAACAATTAGAATTGTTGCTTTACCACAATTTTGTGGAATTCCTCGAGATTGGATGCAAGTTTTTCCCACTGGAAACAGGTAGCAGGTGGAGTTAAACAAGCTTTTCCTTTCATTTTTTTTTTGACCCAGTCTCATTAACTTCCCTGTACAGTCTATAATCAAAAATTGCATTTCCATCATACCTACCATCAAAATAGATAATGTCAACACTAATCATGTGACAAATAAATGAAATTCTGGAGCATGTTTAACAATTACCACTACGAAGTTCCATTTCCATCTACTCTTATCTTATCTTTGCAGAAACAAAGAATTGGAGTTCCATGTTTTAGAGTATCTATGAGTAAGTGTAAAACATATGTGATATAAAAGAAACAAAATGTCACACGAAAGATGATTATAAAACTATTATACATGAACACAGAAGCACAAAACAGAACTTATTCAAAGAATTCAATCACTATCACGTAAAACATCAATTCATAATACCCTGAAATTGGCACTTGAATACATTAGAACACCCACATTACTGTCATGCATTGAAGAAGAGATAACAAAAAAGGTGCTAAACAGATCATAAAAAATATTCAGGCAAAATAATTTGAAGAAAGAATCAAAATGTAGCCAGCTATTATTTCATAATGTGTTGAGGGCTAAAAAGAATCCAGTGGTCCATTGGGTGACCAGACCATAAATCCAAAAATCAGCAACCCAACTATTGTTGGATGCTGACAACTCAGTAGCTATGTATCAAAGAGAAAGAAATGGGAAAAAAGGAAAAAAAAAAAAAATGTTTTGGCTACACAGTATGACAGTCAGTCTGCTCAACAATTAATCAAACTTCAGTCCAGCAAGAAAGGAGCAAGTTGGATCAGTGATGATCGTCATCTCCGTGACCATCAGGAGGACCTCCAGGGCCAACCACTTCGAGCTGTAGATGCATATCAAGTACAAATAAGAAAATATTAGCTTTACAACGGTTGTCAATATACAGAGGGGTAACTTGAGAGGAAGAGCATGATAATTTACCATGAAATACTGAGAACATACTGGGCATTCATGTGGCTTGTTTTTATCCAGCCAAAACCAAACAACATCATGCTCATCTTCTATAGATTTAAACAAAAAATCTGTTAAACAAAGCCATAGATTGCAAACAGCAAAACACTCACTAGAGCGTGAATTGCATTAGAGAGAGACAAAACACCCAAACAGTAAAAAAAGAAGTAAAGAGGAGCTTACCTCCCTCACCGCCGGGACATCCAACTATTCTTTTGTCATAGACAGATTTAACAATGGCAGGTTGTTCCTACAAGCAGATAGCAAAGACGGAACTGAATAATTGAGAATCATTAATGTTTAAATCACAGTTTATCAACCAAATTCCTATCACTATTCAACAATAAACATTATACAAACACAACAAAATAAAAAACGTTGCAAGGATATGTTTACATATTCTTCATCAAGCACACAATTTTATTATTATTATTTAAAATTTTGATTACAAGATAAACCCAAACCCGTCATCCACCTTGGCTTGAGGTGAATTTGAACTCAAGACCCTCTAGTAAAATGCAAAAAAAGACCTTATCATCTAAGCTACTTAGTAGCCACATAATCAAACACACCAAGATGATAAGCTTTATTGATTGTGTGTGTATTCGGGTATTAATAATCAAACCCCTCCAATATTTTTGCTCACTATAATCTCCTGATATGTGACTAATGCCAAATATTGAAGAGACTGACATGAAATCCCTAATAAAAGATGAAAACTGAATGGATGCTAACCTTGGTACCAAAAGGGCCAGCTGGATGATTAATTTGGAGAATGTTTCTTCCCTACATCACAAACATTATCAAACTCAATCCGGTTCCGGAGAAAACGTAAGTTATGATAAAAAAATAAAAAAGAATACCTCAAGCTCAGCCTGGAGTTCCTCAAGCTCATGGCCAGTGGCAATGGGCACTATATCTTCAACTTTCTTCTTCAAATTCTTATCTAATAAATTTACACACACAGAGAATTATTTCTTTTTGACAAAAAAAAAAAGAAAAAAGAAATAAATTTATATTTAGATGATATGATATGATATGATATGATACCAGTAGCAGAAGCGGAGGGGAGTTGATGAGAGAAGAGAGGAGGCGGAGTTGGGTGAGACGACGTCGTAGAAGGTGAAGAAGTGAGAGAGCGCCTGAGATTGTGAGGATGAGGGGAAGGGGTAGAGGATCGCCATAGGGCTGCTAGGGATTTCAGCCGACCCGATGATCTTCTCCACATTTTGTATTCACACACTCTCCCTCAGTCTCTCTGACATATATATAGTCATTTTTACGCTGTCTTCAATTACACGTGTCAACATCACCTTACTACTTACTATTAACATTTTTAATTTTTCTTTGCTTCCTACAAAAGTTAATAATCTATCTTATTTAACAGTTGCTGAAAATTATGACGAAAATGATATTTAACTGAATGTAAATTGTGGTGATTTATACAACTAACATATAGATATATAGTTCAAAAAATATCTCATAAATTTATATATAAACAAATAATTTTAACAAGTATATCACGATTGATATATTTAACAATAAAAGCAACATTCCACGTTAAATTAGTAAAATAGCCCAATTTCAACAAAATCTTATTTAAACTCAAATTAATCCGCAATAAGTTTAATAAGTGTTTACTGTTAATATCAAGATAGGTAATGAATTCAACTCCGGGAACTCAAAAATTCCGACAAAACCCTTAATCGTTTGTAACAGCCTGCTGCTATTTGCTGAAACACATCAAGATTTGTGGTGTCCTCAACCTGATGTAATATCATCCATTGAATTCAAAATATATCTAAACAACACACCAAATGCGAATCTAAACCAGACTACATGACTTCTAACAATCACCTCTAACAAGTACAAAGGAAATCCGATATTTGAAGTCTTGACTTCAGAAAAGCCCCAATTCACCCTTCTTGCAAACCTAACACAATAGCTTTTTTGCACAACTTTGTATCTGCTTTAACGTTCCGAATCTGGAGAACCATCATCATATGAGACCAGACCCTTCTTCTTCCCATCAGGGCTTCCCGAAGATGATCTCGACCTTGACCTTGACATTGACTTTGCTTTGCTACTACGCTTGGGTGACTGGGAATCCAATGACGATTGTGATTCTGAGGGGCTCCTGCTCCGAGAAGGTGACCTTCTTGGAGAGGCACGAGTTCTAGACACTTCAACAGGGGAGCGGCTGCGAACAGGGCTACGGCTATAGCGACGACTACGATAGCGAGGGCTGCGCGATACAGACAGACTTCGAGTCCTACTTCTCCTGCTTCTATATCTGTGAACCATAGACGGTTAAGTTATTAACAAAAATCAAACCAACCGAGTATTACAAGGAAGGTTGAATGTCTAAAAACAAAATGGTAAATTACAATAGACACACATACCTCAGAGGAGTTCTTGCTCTTGGTGGACTTCTATAGCGCCTCGGCGAGTACCTTCTATAACTTGAAAATCTAGAGAAAATAATAATAATCATTACAATGCAGTCAGCATAATCAGCATTTGCACAATTTCAATCACGTTATTGTTATTGCAGTTTCTCTATGGTAAAAAGTCGGCCAAACACCAATACTATATAAAGAGTTTGAACATTCTAACCTGTCACGGTCACCTCTGCCACCATATCGATAAGATCTGACAGGAGAACGATCTGGTGAGGGAGTTCTGTATCTTCGAGCATAAGAGTAACGCTGACTGAAACCTCGGCCCCTTCTTATGCGCTTTGGTGACCCTTCTGGAGAAGCACTTCTGGATAAACTTCTTCGTTCAGAAGGAGGTGACCTTGCTCTACGTACAGGGCTAGGGCTCCTTGAATAACTGGGACGAGTATTCCTGCTTGGAGCTCTAATTGGGCTTCTGCTAAGGCTTCTCCGAGGAGGAACCCTGCCAGAGTTTCTGCTAATGCTTCTTCGAGCAGACCTAACTGGGCTTCTGCTAATGCTTCTGCGAGAAGATCTAACAGGGCTTCTGCTCATGCTTTTCCGAGAAGATCTAACAGGGCTTCTGCTTCTGCTTATGCTTCTTTTAGAGACCCCTACAGGACTTTTACTAATAGATTTCCGTGATAGACGTCTTGGGGGAAGTGGGCTCCAGATTGGGCTTCTTCGCGATAGGGACCTTATCGGGCTCCTACTCAAGCTTCTTTGAGACCGAGCTTTCACTGGGCTCCTGCTGATACTCCTTTCTCTTTTGCCCTTCATTGGGCTTCTACTGACACTTCTATCTGGGCTCCTACTGCTTCCACTGCGAAGAGGACTTCTGCTGATACTCCTCTGTAGAGGTGGGCTTCTACTCACACTTGGTGTCCTGCCCATACTCCGCTTTGGACTAACACTAGGGCTCCTGCTCAGACTCTTCCTCGGACTAATACTCATACTCTTACTCATGGTCCTTTTCGGAGTCATGCTTCGGCTCCTGCACATCAACTTTAAATTAAACACTGGATCGAGAAAAAATGGTAAGCTTAATAAAAAAAAAACTGAGTGAGAAGAATGGAAAGCGTACCTAGATTTGCCGGGGTGGTCATCTACCACATCAGGTTGTCTATCTGTACTCCTGTCAGATTTAGCATCTGCTTGAATACCATTGCTCCGCCGCTCTCCATTTTCCCTGGGAGTTTCTTCACCCTCTTCCTTCTCAGATATATCAGTTTCATCCCTCTTATTATTTCGAAGAGAAGCAGCTTCTTTCTCAAAAACTACAATTATCGCATAAAAATGCAGCACAACACACAATATCATCACTGAGTTAAATAATCAGAAAGCATACTTAAACGTCAAACGAATGCACATAATATCTAAATTACAAGCCGAGGATTTAAAGAATTTATCTACATTATAATAAAATCCCAAACAGTCAGTATAGCTTCCGCAACCATTAATAAGCTCTAGATATTGGCAATGTTTTGAAGCTAAGAAATTTGTAATGAAGTTTGCCATAGTCTAATTCCCAATACCACCCAGATTATCTGCTCCCATATGAAATAGAAAGCTCTATAGCACCAGTGAAGAGGAATTTATTATGGCATGTGAAAGATCATGTTGCCAGATTCCAATTTCATTAACCCTATGATCCAACCTCTTTTTCTAATAGAAGACAGAAACCCCAGAAAAGATAAGAGTTAAAAACTAAATAAGAAAAAAATATTAGACTGCTAGTTTCTATATCAACTGCCAAAGCATATTAAGTAACAGCAACCAGCTAACAGGGGGGAGTACCTGCTTTCTGAGAAGGGTCTTTTGATTTCTGCTCTTTTCCCTGAACATCAAGATCATCATCTTCTGTGCTACTATCACTGTCACTGTCGGTAAGACTATCCGATGACCTGAAATAAATAATGAAATGAGAACTTAAGGATACACTCCAAATAAACCTGCCATGCTACTTCTGCCCATCCATCATTCAGAAAACATTTAAACTAGACAACCTTTCCATCCATTAATAGAAGATAACTACAAGATATATTTATTGAAGAGGGTAACAAAACTAACACATATTGAGTTAGCGCTAACAAACATCTACTTACAGCTTTAAGAAATGTGCATGTAGAAGATAGCATGTGATATTACACCTCTAAAACCATCAATCGATTTCAATGCACGTACATAATCAGGAGCATCAAAAAGATAAATCCCCTCTCCCCCATAAAGGAAACATCATAAATGAAGAGAGAAATTATAGCTTCCCTATGGCCAACATGACCATGTCAAATGCAAATGCATTGAATTATATCGAAACTTCGATCTGCAGTCAACTTTTTCGTGTTTTGGAGATTAGACAATATCAGAAAAGCACAATATTAAATATCTAACAACCTATAAGCATTTTGCACCAAACATATGTTCCACACTACAGCGGAAAGCACCTTGAAACAAAGGACCGACAATATGGCCAAAGAATTCCTGCCATATTATGCTGTTCTTGTAATAACAGATGAAAAAACAATGGTATTTATGATGCATATATATTATACATAATTTACCTTCTTGATCTACGCTTAGATTTCTTATCACGCCTCTTCCGCTTCCGGTCACGCCGTTTATCTCTTCTTTTTCCACGTCTATGTTTGTCCCGTTTTGAAGATCTCTTTTTCTTTCTTCGCCTGTCATCACTTGAAGAACTAATGTCAGATGATGAGGACAGATAAGAGTCAGAATCGCTATCAGATTCAGATGATTCCATCTCAGAATCTGAGGAACTTTCTGAATCAGAGGAATAGTGTCTTCTTCTCTTCTTCCTCTTGTCTCTTGAAGATTTCTTGCGGTTTCCCTTCTTCCGTGTTTCATGACTATTACCATCTAAGGAAGCATCTTTTAACATTTTCAATTTGTTTCCTTTCTTTTGGTCTGCATATAGAAACAACCAATTTGAGATATCATACGAACAAATGATACTCGAAAAGCAAGTACAATCATCCAACACAGGGCTAGCTTATTTTCTTACCCTCACCAAATTCACCACAATTGATTATTTTCACTGTTACAGTCGGCCTCCCTTCTTCATCACCAGCATCTTCAATTTTTTTCAATACCTCATCTCCCTGCACAAGCTCCCCAAAGACTACATGTTTCCTGTCAATGGATAAAGAACATGGTTATTACCTGGGAACCTTATTAAATATCTTTATAAAAAAAAAATTATATAAACCAGACCCACCACCCTGGTGTGAGTGATACTTGAACCCAAAACCTCTTATACAACAACAATAGACCTTACCAACTAAGTTAGCTAGTACCTGTGAAACTAGCGACATAAAAAATACCAAAGGAGAGTATATATTATCAATAAACTAATAGAATGACAAAGTAATGTTTAAATTGAAACCTGTTTAAAGTGTCACAGAAAAATCAAATCAAGTTACAAAACACAAGGCAGATTAACAAACATACCTGTCAAGATTATGATTTGCCTTAAAGGTTATGATGAATTGAGAACCTAAGGTGTCACGATCAGCAATTGACATAGACAAGAGACCGGGTCCACCATGCTTTAACTTGGGTGACTCATCTGAAATAATGTCAAAAGCACCACTCGTTATTAATTGTGAAAATTATAAGAGAGTACTTGTCCATTTAAATGAAAATTATAATAATCAGTGAAATAAAAATCTCAAAATTGCCTGCAAAATATCAAATTTTTAATGGTCTACTAAATTCCATCTCTTGGGCTAACAGATGGAATTTTTTGACTGTTTCTGACAATTAAGAAATATATATCTCAGTTGCAATTAAAACTCAAAAGGCTTGAAATTAAAATTCTAAAAACTGAAAGCTAGTCAGACAAAACAATCAGTTGCAAAAACTTAACAGGACAAGATGACTGAATTAAATAGAATACAGAATTCTACAACATAATATTCAAGTATGCAGGAGCAGCCAAAAAAGCAATTTAGAAGCACCTTGCAATGAGGCAAGTCAAACAAACGTTTCACAACCTGCTAGTCATATATAATCAGAAACCACTCAGATAAACTATTTTTTGCACAAATCATAAATTACAAATGCAGGCATCAATAAGCATAAAGTAAATGATGTATTATTTCAAATAGTTTCTAGGTAATTTTAAATCTATTTTGAAAAGTTGTTCATTTATTCATTTGAAATTTTATCAATTAACATATCCTCAACTGTGATGTTGATCTTAGAGGAGAATTTAAAGGATCAAGAACACATTCTCACCTGGAAATTTCCCCTCATAAATGCTCTCTCCACTTGTACCTGCAACCCAAAATGAAATTATTGAAATTATTAAGCCAATTAAATAACGAGTTCATGAGTTAAATCAGATTGGCATTCAAAAGTGAATAAGACATCTTCTGACAGTACAATCCCCTATGAAATTACATGTCTGCCTAGTAAGGTAGGTTTATGATTAGCTAATATCTATATTGTATAAGAGAATCATCAACTGAGTCAAATTTAATACAATCACTGATAAACACAACAACAAGACCTACAGAGGATGACTAAATATTCCATACTCTTTACTTATCTAATATGCTATGTCAATCCAGCAGATTCCGTACTATACTTCAAAACATATGTTAACTATTTAGTTCAATAGTATAGTAGATGAGTACATTCACTTCACCCCTTAGTTTTAGAACTCTTTCACAATTCACTTACTCTTGAAATTAAAGAAAATTAGTTTTAAAACTCATAATATAGAATAAACATGAAACAAAAAATGAAATGTTTATGCAAGAGAATACATACCATCTCGTTTTACAAAATCACCACCCTGTAAAACAAAAGTAAGCTATTAGCACACTAGGAAATCAGAAACATAATTGAAGTATCCAAAATTGGGTTGGGCATGGCAAAGCTCAGTAAAATTATGAGGACAACTTGGTAAGTACAACCTTAAAACTACATCACAAGAAAAGCAGTCGTGACCATCAGCCCTGTGTCCTACAGCATAAACAATAGTAACTGACTAAAGTAGCTGACAGAAAGACAGACCACTTCCAAGCCATTTCAACAAGAAAAAAGGAAGAACAAGAACAAGAAGAAAACATAGAAATCCAAAACCATCCATAGAGAAACAACAAAAATGTTGATTATATAAAACAACAAACCTCAGCCAGGGAGCCTTTAATGATCCGATGGAAAAAGGACCCCTTGTAGTGCAATGGTTTTCCACTTATAGGACCAATTCCTTTTTCTCCTGAAGATGCAATAAGATTTAGATAAAAAGAATCAGCAAAAGAACTAAATGATTAAAAATTATACCACATCAAGAATATAAATCCTACAATACCAGATACCTAGAGAAAGAAAAAAGAAAGCAAGCACTAACAGAAGTGATTAAATGCATAACTTACCTGTACAAAGTGCTCGAAAATTTTCTGCAGTCTTGGGGGCAACATCAGAGAAAAGCTGTGTATCAAGAATTACAATTTCATTAATCCATGTTGATACTATTTTATTTTGAAAAAGGCTAAAATACAGCAATAAGGAGACAACAACACAAATTAGATAAAAATACTGATTATATAGTTGCTGGGTTCAAATGTAATAATACCTCAAAAACCATTCGTTCAACAGGATCCCCATCAATGGACACGTCCATAAAAACCAATGGATACTTCTTCTTCGCCATCTATGTCTTACAATATCAGAGTTCAAGCCAGCTTACTGAGGATCTGCAAGTTGGATAAATTATAAATGAGAGAATGAACACCAGCAGCTCGTAAGATTACTACTCGCATATAGCATATAACTAAGTCTAGGCTTCAGGATCCCACAAAGCTCTCCTGGTAGTTTGCAGTTTCTTCATGCCACATAAACTGAGGTAACCCCCAGTTAACAGATTCATCAACCAAACATTTAAACCAACAATCTATGTTTAAGAACCAGAAAAAAAAACTAAGGCTAAACTGAAAAGAAATATCACTTTTCACATTTCAAGGCCTCAGTAAATGCAGATTAGCCAACAAGTAGCCTGCGGCGAAACTCTCAAAAATTAACATATTCATAACTCAGTCAACAAAGCAACATCAAAAGCTCAAGCAATGCATTTCAGTACGCCTATCTTTGAAACCACTTGTAACATTGCATGGTTGGAACTAATTGAACTCTGTATCACAACAACCAAAGTAAAAAACATCCGAGATCTAAACTGAACACCTAACTACTACTACTACTACTCACGTGGCTTTCACTTCACACTCAAACAAAAATAAAAGTCCACCGAAATCTCTAATCCAATCAAACTCAAATCAGAAAATCACTGTTCTTTCCCTCATTAAGACTATAGTAATACTACCCAAATCATGATATCTCCAATAAAAAACACCACACGGAAACAATTAGAATCGCATAACAATAATAGACAGAGAACAGAATCAAAACCGTTAAACCCTAGCTAAATTCCCACAAAAACCCTAATCCAAAACCAAACACACACATATATATATATATATAAAGCCATCTAAATACAAGCATATAAACGATACAGTAAAAACTCAAACCATTACCATAAATTATTTATTTTCAAGAAATTACAAGCAAAAATATTATACATTCGAAGCTTCATTTATGGATCAGAAAACCGGGTGCGTGCAAAAACGAAATAGAAGGAGAAAAAAAAATTTAATCGAAACTGAAAATTTGTTCATAGTTCGCGTGTAGTATACGAGTATAGCGAGAGAAACCCTAGGATTCACCTGAGAAAAGCAGAGCCACATAAAAATGACAAGAAAAATTTGCACCAACGATATTTGATGAGAAAAATGAGTGATTTTTTTTTTTTGCTTTTTTTTTTTCCTCCCTTGGAGAAAGAAAAACCTAGTCGGCTTTTAAAAGAGAGAGAGCCTAGCTGCTTCTACTGGCTCGTGAAATTATTCGACTGTCCTCAAATTTGGTCACGAATTGTCTGAATTGCCCTTCACATTTCGAAAAATCATGGCCATGTCCCGGCTATTATTAATTTTTTACTTACATCTATAATATCTATAATTTTCTTAAAAAAGAAATTAATTAACATAATAATGAATTGTATTATTCTAAGTAATTAATTAATTATTTGAACTTTTAATATTTTTACTAAAAATGATTTATTTAATAGGAATTCATTGTTTTATAATGTTGGATAATTATAACTTTTCTTGATGTGTGTTTAGTGTATTATGTAAAATAATTAATACATTTTTTTATTAAAAATAACTTTTGAATTTGGACAAGAATACGACTTGAATTAATATAAATTCGTTCTGCAAGTGTAAAGGATTTATTACTGAATTACATTAACTTTTATTAGTTTTAAGTTATTTCAGTGATTAATTTATAATAAAATTTAGAAACACTTAAAATGATATTTATTCTTTTAAAATAGCTGAATCTATAAAATTTTATTTAAAATACAGTAGTTACACCAAACATACTATTATATATTATAGGGTGAATTGCACTGAAATACCCTGACATTTATCATAATTGCACGTTTAATGTCAGTTTTGCCATAATTACACTCTAATACCCTGTAATCCATTGACCACCGTTAAAGTAACGGTTGATCCAAACGAATTCAGACAAAATGACGAGACTGCCCCTCAAAGGAAAAAACAAAAAAAAAATTTGAAAATCAGATGATCTTCGAACCCAGATGAACTGGGTTTGCGATCGAACCCAGTGATCTGGGTTCGAACACGAACCCAAAAATCTGGGTTCGTGTTCTTCGAGCACGAACCCAGATCTGGGTCCAGTGGGTTCGTGTTCTTCGAAAAAAATTTCAAATTTTTTTTTTGGTTGTTTTTTAAAAAATATTTTTTAAAATTAATTAAAATATGACGTGGTATGTTCTTATTGGTTGGATGATTTTTTAAATTTTTTTAAAAATGAATTTAAACGTAAAAGATTAATTTGCCCCTGAATCCGTTTGGTCAACCGTTACTCTAACGGCGGTCAACGAATTACAGGGTACTCGAGTGCAATTATGGTAAAACTGACATTAAACGTGCAATTACGCTATAAGTTAGGGTACTTGAGTGCAATTCACCCTATACTATATGTATGAA
Source organism: Xanthoceras sorbifolium (assembly GCA_003430845.1). Classification (NCBI taxonomy): domain Eukaryota; kingdom Viridiplantae; phylum Streptophyta; class Magnoliopsida; order Sapindales; family Sapindaceae; genus Xanthoceras; species Xanthoceras sorbifolium. The sequence goes on from CM010616.1 coordinate 30,209,869, forward strand.
AAATTGTCTACAAAATGCACATTTCAATAAGACCATTTAGTCTATGTCTTAGAGAAAATAATTTGAATAATCATTTAACTAAAATTTGGGATTTATAAATTTTTAAATCATAATTTTTCTTTCTATCAATCATCAATTAGAAAAAGATTAAAAGCAAATCATAAGTGACAAAGTGAAGACAATTCAAGCAAACTAATTACATCTATGCAAATCCCAAAAACAGATATATAGAGAGAGTTACACTGCACACAAGACAATTACTTGCAGTGTCACATAAAATCGTGAAACAAATACACAAACTTTTTTCAATCCCTCGCAGCTCTACCACCAGCTCTAATTTTTGTGACAGCCAATTCAACATCATGCTTTGGAATTTCAAACCTGTCACCATCACCCCAGATAGCATAGGCCTCTTCTCCATGAGCAGCCTCATCACCAATCTCCATATCCTCTTCAGACATTCTCAGAGGCACAAACAGTCTAATGAAAAGACAAATCAAGCTTGTGCTGATGATGTTGAGAGTGACAATGAAGAATATTCCGAGCAGCTGAATTCCCATTTGTCGCAACCCGGTTCCAACTCTTCCCATGTCAATGCCATAAAACAGGCCAACGTATTGACCATACGTGCCGAAGAACAAATTGTTCAGCTTTGGTACTGCAAAGAGACCTGTCAGGACTCCTCCAAGGCTACCTGCAATGGCATGAGTGTGTAGAACTGCCATTGTGTCATCAACTTTCTGAAGAAGCTCTGATCTTTTGTGAACAACCATCATGGTGAACCATGGAATCGACCCCGAACATAACCCCATTAGAATTGCTGCCCATCCTTGCACAACTCCTGTATCAGATTGCAAGAAACATTGGAACATAACCGTCACTAGTTTTGTTTTGGATAATTAACTTCACACGAACGTTCTTCGTTTACAAGCCAAAAAGGTAAGAGAATCGAAAGCTTATAAATTAGTCTAGGACTGCACTTGCTAACAGCGCGTGGGATGAGACAAAAACTTCCCCTTTAGGATCTTCTGTCCCATAAAGGACAATTACAATCCGCACTCATATCGACAATTATTTATGTTTCCTTTAAGGTTTGACAAATTGCATAATAAAAGGGTTTTGTGGACTTACCAGCAGCGGGGGTGATGCAAACTAAGCCAGTGGTCATGCCTTGAACAGCACCGATGACAGAAGATTTGCGAAAAAATACAAGATCGAGCATGAGCCAAGTGAGCAAGCTGGTTGCAGTGCAGATATGTGTATTCAAAACTGCCAAGGAAGCATCAATGCTTACTGCATAAGGGTCTCCTCCGTTGAACCCTGCCCAGCCCATCCACAGCAGCCCTGCTCCCATTAACATCAGGATTATATTATTGGGAGGAAATCTTTCCCTGTCCCTGGTTAGACGAGGACCAACCTGAGATCAAACAATATAAGACTATCAGAAACAACTAAAATCATTAATATATGGCCATTTCAAGTCATTCTCAGAGTCTTTATAAGAGAAAAAGAAATCCTTACCCAATATGCAGCTGTGAAACCGGCAACTCCAGAAGACAGATGGATCACATACCCACCAGAGTAATCAATTATTCCTTTCTTGGCGAGGAACCCATTTGGACTCCATACACTAAAAGCTCCAATAGTGTACGAGAAGGTGAGCCAAAGTGGCACAAACATCATCCAGGCATAGAAGTTCATGCGCCCCAACACGGCTCCAGCAATCAAGATCAAAGTAATGGCGGCAAAAACTGATTGGAAATACACCATAGTAGCATTGGGGATTTTCCCAAGGAATGCTGGTGTGAAGAGATAGTCATGTTGTAGGGAAACATTTGGAATTCCCCAAAATGGAACCATCGTATGCCCAAAAGACAACCTGTAGCCCCAACCAACCCAACAAAAAAGGACACAAGCAAATGCATAGAGTGCCATGAAGGCAGAATTCACTGCCCATTTCTTCTTCACTGCTCCTCCATACAGGATTACAAGCCCTGGAATACTTTGCATGCCAACAAGTGTAGCAGCTGTGAGTTGCCAGGCATTGTCTCCTTTGCTCATCCATTCAGGGCTACTCTCGTCCGGCGCGAGATTGAGAGGGAGATGAAAGGTTGAATTACTCATGATGATTTTTTCCAACTCTCTTTCTCCCCAAAATTTGTGTCCACAAATATAAGGTTTGACAGGAGAGAATGGACATGCTGTTTTGGGGAGCTTATAACTATGGAATTACAGTTGTTTTGATTCTAACGATAAGCTGTCACTACACAAACAATGAAGATTGAAGTATCTTTTCTCTGTCATTGTTTAGAGTTTTTTTTAACTTTTCTTGACATTGTTTGAACTGAATACTTTGCTGGGCCACATCGCTACTGCATATTCTATTTTTTTTATTTGTGGCGGGCACTCCTATTAAAATTCCACGATATTTTCAAGGGAATACATGCGCGATTGTCACACATCTTGGATTATTTAAGCAAATTAACACATGCAAATGCAACCAAACACATACACACATAAATGTACATGTTTTGAACATCTTTGATATTATACTTGCAAAACGATGCGTTCTCTTCCATTTTTCAATGGATCGGTCGGATAAAAAAGCTGTGTACTAACCCAATCAAACACTGTCACTGTTGTAGGTGGATGAATATGCTGCAGTGAAAATTTATTTACCCATTTCACGTTATATTTTAGATTGATGTTCAAAGAAGCACTTTCTTCCAAAAAGCGAAAAAAGTGTAAAGAAGCACATATTTTTCCATTAAAATGTCAGTATTCCAGAATTCCAATAGAAAATCAAATTAAACCTTTACTTTCAATGATTTCTATCACACAAAAAGTGATAATTAGACAGTTAGAAGTTGTCAAATACTTACAGAACTTTTTGATAATGAAAAAAATTACCAAAGATAAAAACAGCCCAACATTATTTTGAATAATGCTCCTTTCTTAACTTTAACCCATTTACTCTTGTCTGTTCCATGGATGCACAATGAAACCCAGCCTGTGAATAGGCTCTAGCGTAATATGCAACCAATTTGAAAGTGAATGCATCGCAAAGAGGTCCACCAGGTAAAATCCCGAAGGTGGCAGCATAATAAAGTTAAATCAAGGTTTTGCATTTACTCTTGAAACAACTCTTGACTTTAAATAATTCTGAGCAAATAATGGTCTAATATGCAGTGAGAACTTAAAGGAAGGGTCCGGTTTTGCCCCCATATAATCTAAGCAGAGATCTGTGTGATAGAATGATCCCAGATACACGAAACCAGAAGTTCAGCAAAAAAATACTATGCCAGATGATAATTAAATACATACAAAATCAAAACCAGCAGATGAAATTTTACTTATAGCAGTTGTCAAATGATAATTCAAAGTTAAATAACACACATCTTCCTACATATGAACCCAAATTAGCAGGACTTTCTCTGCCTTCTCTCTGCTAAATTCTATACAAAACAGCAACACAGGGATTAAAGATGATTTGACTCATAACAGCAACACGGGGATTAAAGATACCATTAAACAAAACTGTGATATATGCTCAAGGCATGGATACTTAAAATTAGGAAGTCAACGGCAATAATATTATCTTTGGCAAAAGTAAAGAAAACAAAAAACACAATAGTTTCACAGTTTAACCCACCCAACTAGCTTCTTTTTCAGTATAGCATACTGCAAACCTATCAGTTACATTAACGGCACAAACCAAACTATTGGTACCTGCACTGATACTGCATGAAGCAGAATCAAATTTCAGAGAAGTCCTCTTCTTCTCTTGTAGTCACTAACTGTCAAGGTCAAAGCATGTCTCCTCCCGTCATTCTCTGGGACTTGACATCCCACAGTTGCTTCTATCCTCTGCTTCCTTGCCATGAATCCTGCCAGCACTCCCTGGGGCCCACCGAACTTCCCAAGTGCATTCAGAGATATATCAAGGTCAAAGTCATGCAACAAATTTGATTCTGTCCCAAGATCTACGGGAGCACTTGTATCAACCAACTTCCCTGCACCAGCTGCAGCTTCCAGAGCTGCTGCTGTAGCTGCCATGCCAACCTCAGCCGCCACTGCAGCCACTGCCACATTACCATTTACAGCTGTCAATGCTCCATTATTACCACCTTCTGCCGCTGCCCCCGTGTCTTCCTCACCAGGCTGAGAGACATAGTAATTCCTCGACCTAGTCCACCTCCTTGAAAATGGATCATAACCAGCCTCCCCTGCTTTCAAACTTGTATTTACGGGTTTCAATTCTGATGCGTTTTTGAAATTTTCTACTCTATTCTTTCTGTTCATCTCAGCAAGCCTTATAGCCTTAGCATCTTTTACCTTTGATTGACGGGATGCCTCCAGTTGCTGCAGCCTTGCCTTGATCCTCCCCACCTCTGCTTCATCATGCCTACTTATTGCAGCATCTAACTCCCTCCTCAGTCTATCCTTCTCAGCTGCTATGTTTAATGGCCTTGATGAGGCCGATTTTTTCTCCTGCAACATTTGCTTCACAGTGGCAGCAGAATAGACAAATGTGTTAATTTTTTGTATTGCTTCCTTTTTTTCCAATATATCATGTTTGCTTGGCATCCGGCCACCACTTCGCTCCACCTCCCTAACCCACTGCTTAAATTCCTCCTCTATTGGTGCAGAGTCTGAAACCATGGCCATCTGCCACCTGGCAGCAGAGCTTTCATTGCCCCAAATGACATTCAGATACTTGTATGTTGTTTTGTTCTCTAGTTTGTATAACCGGTCAGGCTCAGTGGCATCAACATTTCGGACCATGCAGAGCCTGTAGATAGGCCCAGCCTTTGACCTCCCAATTCCAACTCTCACAAAGCAGCCCACAATCAGCTCCTCAAAGAATGGCTCCATGAACCATTTAGCAAGTTTTGACCTCCTTATGGTAATTTCCTTTATGTCATCAAATGTTAGTCCCCCTGACCCAAGCATGCCCCGATCCTCATCACTGTCAGCACCATCCCCCATTGACCCTTCATCTTCACTATGAGACCTACTTTCACTATCACTTTGACTGGAGCTACTCAGACTTGCAGGAGTGAATGATTTTGGCTTGATTGGTGAATAACCCCGACCACCTGAACTACCTCTAGATGTATCCCTCAACCTACGGTGAGCTTCTGGGTCCTGCTGCTTCAACCGTTTTGCTCTCAGTTCATTTAATGCATCATCCTTGGCGGCGGCCCTGTCAGCAGATCTAGCTGACAAGCGCACACCCCGAGATGATGGAAGAGGTGGAGTCTCTTTTCTGGATCTGGTGGATCTCTCTTCCCGCCTTGATCTAAATTTGTCCATTAAATTCTTATCAACTTTCTTATCATCCCGTTCGAATATCATCATCTCTCTTTCAAGTTCAGTCATCTGTGCATGGTTGTCATCATCAGATTCATTACTGCTGTCACCTTCACGATCTGAACCACCATCATCATAATCGCCTTCTTCCTGGCTACCCTGATCATCATCTCTTTCAGTTGGGCCCCTCTTCTTCAAAGGAACTTGAGATCCAGACGGCTTTCTGTTAGGATATCCATGATCTTCATCAGAATCATCATCCCTAGAGTCACTTCCAGAATCCGAACCCTCATGTCGCCTTCTGGAGGGCGGAACAGAGTGCCGGTTTCTCCCTGTAGTATTGGTTCTGCCAGCTGCCTCCAGAAGCAAATTTTCCAAATCTGCCATGTTCCACGTGCAGCCCTATCTGCTGTATTTGAATCTACCCTGTATAAGAATAAGCATTAATTCCCTGTTTCATCGGTCATTAATAAACCAAAGTTAAATTCATATATTTATTACCATCAATGGAAAGAACTCACCAATCGTTCATTGATTACAAACTAACGAGCACCCAACTTGGAACATGATAGAGCTAACAAACAATAATGCTCTACAGAAAGCATCAAATGCAACCAACAAAATGAAGTCCCATATTACCAAAACAAATTTCCAAATTTTTCCTTGAAACAAACACCCACAGCTCTACACTTTTCACAATAGGCAAGAAAATGAGAAATTGAGACAATACCCAAAACTAAATTACAACAAAATTTTCCAAATCTGCTTGTTCCACGTGCCGCACTATCTGCTAAAATAGTTTGAACTCTACCTTGTATAGGAATAAGCATAGATTACCCGTTTCACAGATCATTAAAAAACGCTAAGATAAATTCCTATACTTATTACCATCAACGAACTCACCTATCTTTCATTGACTATAAACACCCAGCACCCTAACCGGGAACATAATAGAGCTATCAAACAATAATGCTCTATAGAAAGCTTTCAAATGCAACCGAAAAAATGAAACTCCCATATTAGTGATAAAAGTTTCCAAATCTTCCTATGTAACAAAAACACACAGTTCAAGTATCAAAAAAATCAAACACTTTTTACACTAAACAATAAATTGAAACACAACCCGAAGTCAAATTACGACACATATACAAATGCACAATTAATCTATTTTTTTCACAACATTTTCCAACAATTTTCAGATCATTGTACCCAAAAAAGCTGCCCGAAACTATCCAATACACAACCAAGTTCTAATATTGTACAAAACATATAAAGCTATTACCTAAATTTACCAAGAAAGTTTCAAGACGGTTCGACAAAGACAGTGTCGCGCGCCAAGATCACAGGAGTCTCGCAAAAACCACAGATGATTTGGGACTCCAGAGTTGGAAAATACTCAAATAAGTGAATCTGAAACCAATATCAGAACCTCTCTCGTTAATGTAAGAACAATTTACGGAATATAAAAATCACCAATTAACAATCGAAATAAGGAAAAAAAAAAAAAAAGTTGGTGTCAGTTCATGTACGAGAGGGAGAGAGAAGGAGCTGGAGTCATACACACAAAAACAGCAGCCGATTCAACCACAGACAGTACAAGTAGCCTCCTATTCCCACGAGATCAGTAGTGAAAAAAATCCCTAGAAGCGTCTGCGATTGTTGTGTTTTGGGGAAGGCGTTGAGGTGAATTGAATCGGGTAGTGTTTTTTATGAAGATTTGGACAAAAAGAGAAGAAAATATGAAATAAATCTAAAAAAATAATAAATAAAAAAAACCAGAAAAGGAAAACAAAAACACAGATAGAGACAATGGGCCCAAGCCCATCCAAATAAGGCCCAATTAGCAAATACTTCCGTCGGTCTTGCCGAGTCAGCATCGTCTCGACGAGTCAAGGGCATTTTAGTCCAGGATCAGGTAAGGGGTATTTTTCTTTGGCGCAAATTGGACACTAGCAGGGGCAAAAGTGGCAAGTGGATTATGAGTGTTTAGACCAGAGCTAATTGTATCGACCTCTTCTGAGGTTTTGCTAACTACAAGCGGAGTCAATTTTATCGTTTAATTGATAAATATTTGTCCGCCCTTAGTAAAATTTGATTAAATATAATAATTGACTAGGGAAGATCTTTATTAAAAAACTCAAAAGTTAGCTAAGAGAAGGGAAATCTTTGTTAAAAAACTTAAAAGTAGGGTAACGAAAGGGGAAGTTTTTATCAATAAATTTAAAATTTAACTCTAACTGTAATTGATTAAACCTTAGAGGGAGGTAGGCGTTATTTACTCCCTCCACAAATTTCCCCTTCATGAAAATCGCCGGTGAAGATTGAAGAAGACAGAGATTGAATGGAGAAGAAGAATTTGTCCAAAAACGACGACGAACCATGGAGAGTCCTCGAATTCTACAGTGGCTATCGGCGGCATGGTACCGACCTCTAAACCCTAACCCTAATTTAGCAGTTTTATTCCAATAAAAAAGTTGTTCAATATATATGATATGTATCTGCGTGCGTGCGTGGCGTGTTTATGTTTCTTGTTAGAGGTACTCGTTGACAAAAGCTGGCGTGAACGCACAAGTAGTGGAAGCATTTGACATAAATGACAAAGCCAATGATGTTTATCAGCTCAACTTTGGTCACCGTCCTTGTCAGGTATTTTTTTTTTTTTCTGAGGTTATTGAAACTTTAACTTTAGTTATTACTTGATTTTTATTTCAAGGTTGGACTTTTTTTGAAGTGCAAATGCGAGACTGTTGTCTTAGCTGATAGTTAAGCTCATTCATGTAACTGGGAACAGTGGATGTGCAGTTGGTGAATATGGTAAATTATGCCTCTCGAGAAGAATAAAATGAAGGGGGTACTGAATATGATAGCAATCAAAGTACTTTCAAAGAGCTGAGTTTGAAAGTTTTTTGACGTAAATTTTCTGGTGTTTGCATGTAGGACTAGTTAAAAACCGATGTTAGTGACATTAGGATTTTAAGAGAAATGCTAAATGGGTCTGACTACTTCTTTTTCAAATTTTTGGTACTTGGGTGTGGAGCTGCTCATATGTAGCAACTTCAATGTTTGTTTATGACTATTAATCTGCCACCATTTAAAATTTTTAGTCTTTGGCTTTCAAAACACTTAGATGTAAACCATTTTCTTTCAATGTTCATTTGTCATAAGTCTTATGTTTAAGTTTAATACAGGGGAACATTCAGAGTCTGACTGCAGATGATTTAGACAGCTACAGGGCACAGGCATGGCTTCTTTCCCCTCCTTGCCAACCCTACACTCGACAAGGTGAAAGTTTTGCTCTCTTTTTTTTATATAATTATTCTCATCTTCCGTAGATCATACTAGTGACATGTGAACATCTCCTAATCAGGGCTCCAAAAGCAATCTGGTGATGCCCGGGCATTGTCATTTCTCAAGATTCTTGAACTTATACCACATACTTTGCAACCCCCACTTATGTTATTTGTGGAAAATGTTGTTGGATTTGAGGTCTGTTCGTAAAATTATCAGCTCAATATACAATCCAAATTGTAATAATAAATTTACTAGCTTATTTATTTTGACTTATATTTTTTCTTTTTGGTTACAGACCTCAGATACACATACGAAAATGATTGAGATATTGGTCAAGTCTGATTATGTTATGCAGGAGTTTATCTTGAGCCCACTACAGTTTGGTGTGCCATATTCCAGACCGCGTTATTTTTGCCTGGTAGCTCCCCCTCCCCACTGTGTGTGTACATGCCTATTCATTTATGTTCCCTCCCTACTATTATATCTGGAGCTCTTTAGCTGCTTCTTTTATTTGTTACTATCTGTTTAGAATATTATAGTTTTATTTCTAGATTTTATTTTTTGTTTTGTTTTCTAGTTTATTTTCCAGTTATCATTTTGGAACAAATTTTATATGAAATTGACTTGTAGTCATTTACTGTGCAGGCGAAGAGAAAACCTTTATCCTTTAGGTGTCAAGTCTTTGATAACCAGCTCCTTTGGTCTCCAGGTCCATTGTTTGGGAATAATAATGTCATGGAGATCGACAAACATAATCAACAAGAAGAGAGCTGGGATAAGTTGCTCCAGTCATGTGACCCAATAGAGAGGTTTCTCGAATTTAATAGTCCATGCTACCAAGGAAATACAGGAACCGATTTTGCAGCAATTACTGGTTCTGCTTTAGATGACTTTGGAGTTTCAGAGAAAACTGTTGAAGTAAATAGCAATGACGCTTTGGACCAGTATCTTGTACCATTTAGCTTGATAGAGAGGTGGGGAAGTGCAATGGGTATCCTTAGTATGTTACATCTTTTGAGTAGTTTATAGCATTTTATATCTAATATCAATTTTTTTTAATATATATATATAATTTGTTCCCTTTCACTCTGGAGAAATCCTTAACACAGTTTAGATATTGTCTATCCAGACTCAAAGCGATGTTGTTGTTTCACAAAGAGCTATTATCGATACGTGAAAGGTACTGGCTCCCTTTTGGCAACTATCCAGGTAAGATTTCACTTCAAACATGCATCTACAGAGTTGTGTGCTCAGTGTTGGGACTATAATTTTGCTTATAGGATGATATATATTAATGAGACTTATGCTCAGCTCAGTTGCTTCATAGTATATTATACATACTGATGCACAGTCAACTCTTATAAGACTCTTACACAATCAGATACCTTCATATCATGTGGTTCTGTATCTTTGAACAACTAATGATGTCATTGCTGCTTGGCATACTAACCCAGCCAAACTGATGTGATAAATTTCATACTGATTTTATCCTAGAGATTCACACTTCATAGCAACATGTCTACATAGCCTTAAATTAACACTTTAACTGACCTGCAGCCAAAGACTAAGGGGAAATCATCTTCATTGGAGGAGCAAGGCCTTAGATATTTTACCCCTAGGGAGGTATGTAGACTTCGCTTCCTTCTTATCATTCTCTAGCATTTGACTCTTGTCAGTAAATAAATTTCCTGTTGTTATTTTGATAACTAGGTTGCTAATTTGCATTCTTTCCCGGAGGATTTCCAGTTCCCACAGAACATAAGCCTTAGACAACGGTATGTTGTTATTTTTTTTAATCCCGTCTTCCCCATTATGATGCATAAATAGAAATATGCTATATCAACCATCCCCTGTTAAAAGATCATAATACATCCAATTTATATCGTTTGTGGATTTGATCAAGTTGGTTTCCTTTTACTGCAGTTACGCATTGCTGGGGAACAGCTTAAGTATAGCGGTAGTTGCTCCCATACTCAAATATTTGTTTGCGCAGCCATCATGATTTTTCGAACAAAAGCTCCATTTGTTTGCCTCTTGACTGTGAAGATGCACACAAGTTTCCATTTTTCCTTGTCAAGCTGACGAGTTCAAATAGCTAATCTAAAAGTGCCTCGGCTTTTCAAGTTACGCCATATGAGATAAACGATAATGATGCCTCCTTCAAAACCCAGTTCACTTGTCTTGATAATAGAAAGCTGGATGATGTTCAACATCAAGCCAGTTGTATCAATTTTGTAAAATTACACATTTTGTTGGTAGTGCTAGAGAAATAATTGTTTGCGGTAGAAAAATTCTTTTACTAGTAATAGAAACCTGCATACTTAAATTTCTTGTTAAACAGATTGCAATCGTTCCAATACACTTCAACAATTTATGCAGCGGGTGCACCGTGTACTACTGAGTGGTACATTCGTGTTTTTTTTTATTTATTTAACACATGAATTTCTTGTCACATGTTATATTATCAAGCACGGTTGTTCATCTGATTGTGCATTAATGCCACTGGAGCCTTCTCCATAATCTATCCGAGGAAGCATTCGGAGTCCTGAGCTGCTTTCTGTAAGACAGTAGAAGAAACATCAAGGACATGACAGCATATTAACTTTAAATGAAAAACACTTCCAACCTACCACTAGTTGATGCGGAATTAGCTGATTTTGAGATAATTTTTTGGCTAGATACAATGTAAATATCGCAAGTGCTACTCATACATCTCATTACAGTTGTTGGTACCCCCGGGCCCTTTAGCTTCCTGAAGAATATATGACTTGCAACTTAGCAGAAGTGTGGCAAAAATGTTATAAGGTCAAAGAAAAAGAAAAGAAAAGGACAAAGTATGAGAGAGAGAATTGATAGCATTAACAGGATAGTAGTATATATACAATTATCAACAGCAACAAGTTAATAATAACAAAGCATAAACCTCTGGGACAGCAACACCATGTTCTAACTAAAATTCTTTGTTTTATCTTTCTTAGTAAATTTAGTAGAACATGCAATTTATGCAAATTAACTCGTGCCATATGTCACAATGCCACATCAGATAGATATGGCTTGATCCAAGTTTATAAGGGAAGGTGTAAGCACCACCTAACAGGTTAATCTTTTAAGTTGGTTGTAAGCACCTGGCTCATTACACTTAACATACAAGCACATAGAAATGGAACTTATATCTTTAACATCAATATGACAATGAACAATGAAGAAGTATCTCATTATACAATTTGTAGAGCAAGAACCCAAAACTAAAACATTGATCCCAGCCTCAGACACATATCTTAGAAGCGCAGTTGCCGGATTCTCACCCTCTAGCACCAATGTTTCCACCTATTAAAAAATTCATCACAAATATCAACTCCCTCAGACGCCCAATATTCAGTAGAGACCAACCGAACTCGAAAATCCAGAACAAAAACTAAATTCACCTTCCTAGTCTTGCACAGCTTCTTATATGGAATAAAAATTTCCTCAGTCTTTAATTTCACATCTTGCACATACAGTTTCACTACATTCTCATCCAGCTCCGCTATCGGGATACAATCTCCTGCTATATAATATTTCCAAACAATTTACCAGTCATGAAAACAAATATTGTCCCATCTAACTGTTCTTTTACCTATTTTCCTTTTCCCAAAGAAAAGAAAAATGTTTCTTAGAGTTCAAGTAATTGTAAAGAGTTGGGAAGTTTTCCACAAGTTCCATTATTTTCTTATTAAATCTCCAAAATAAACGAAAAATATATATTTTTTTTCAATACTAGAATCCAGTTTCCATCAAGTTTGTAACTTTTTATCCACGAAATTAACTCAGTCAACACCTTAGGGTCGTGTGGAGTAGAAAAACAGGAATTTTGTTATTGGGCCCCAACCCGGTCCAAGTAGCCAAAAATGACTTCTCTTTACATTTTCAAACAAGGGTTTAGCAAAAAACCAGTTAAGGAGTTTTAGGGTTTTTAGTTTAGTAAGTTGTGAAGAAAATCAAACAGCTATGAGATCCACACTCACTTCTTCACCAGTTCATCAGATTCTTCTGCGTTCGTTCAAATATTCCAAATTTCTTTGCTCGCAACCGCAATTTCCCTACAAACTCATCTCGTCGGAATCTCCACTTATTGCCGCCGACAATCCTAATGATGACACCAATTCCAGTTTTCCCGAGAAAATCACCTCCGACACCCATTTCTCCGGAAACCCGGCCCGAACCGAATCCGAAGACGCTCACCTCCCTTCACCCTGTTCGGACACCGATAATTTAACGCAATTGAATGTGATCAACACTCTTCTCAGTCTCAAAGACGACCCCGTTTCGGCTTTGAAGTACTTCAATCTGGTCGAAATGAAGCGCGGGTTCGTCAAAAGCCTTGACGCGTTGTGTGTTTTGCTTCACGTTTTGATGGGAAGCTCGAACGGTCGATGTCACCGGCATGCTCTTAATCTGCTTTCTCACAGCAGTTCAGGCTACGCGGGGCCCACGTCGATTGTAGTTATTGATCGCTTGGTCGAGAGCGCGAAAAGGTTTGATTTTGATTTGGATTCGCGGGTTTTTAGTTATTTGTTGGATAGTTATGTTAATGCTGATAAAATAAATGATGCTATAACATGTTTTAATGGATTGTTAGAGCGCGATATAATTCCTTCAATAGAATCTGTGAATATGCTTTTGACTGCATTGAGTCGGAGAAATCTGATTGATGAAGCGAAAGAAGTGTATAATGAAATGGTTTTGAAAGGTGCGAGTGGCGATGAAGTGACCGTTTTTGTGATGATGCGTGCATGTTTAAAAGCAAAGAAGCCTGAGGAGGCTGAGGGGTACTTTAGAGATGCGAAGGCTAGAGGGCTAGAGCTTGACGAGGAAGTGTATAGTACTGTTATTGAGGCTGTCTGTAAGAAACCTAACTTGAGAATGGCCTGTGGGTTGTTGAAGGAGATGAGAGATATGGATTGGATTCCGCTGGAAAGTACATATACAACTGTTATAGCGGCTTGTGCAAAGCATGGAAATATGATAGAGGCGTTGAGGCTTAAGGATGAGATGGTGAGCTGTGGAAAGCAGATAAATGTGGTGATTGCAACTAGTTTGATGATGGGATATTGCAATCAAGGAGATTTGAGTAGTGCTTTGAATTTGTTTGATAAGATTATGGAAGATGGCCCTAGGCCTAACAAGGTTACATTTGCTGTTTTGATTGAAGGGTGTACTAGGAATGGGAAGGTGGATAAGGCTTATGAACTTTATACCAAAATGAAGGGCATGGGTATTCAGCCTAGTGTCTTTAATGTGAATTCGGTGATACAGGGATTCTTGAAAGCTCGTTCAGAGGAAAAGGCATTCGAGCTGTTAGACGAGGCAATTGAGTGCGGTGTTGCCAATGTTTTTACATATAATTATCTTTTTTCATGGCTTTCTAAAGAGAGTAAGGTAAGTGAAGCTTGCAGTTTATGGGATAAAATGGTCTCTAACAGTGTAGTACCTAGTGTAGTTTCTTACAACAACATGATCCTTGCATATTGCAAAGTAAAGAATATGGACAAGGCATATAGTGTATTTTCGGAGATGCTTGGAAGGGGTTTAAAACCGAATGCCATCACTTATTCTGTTTTGATAGATGGGTACTTTAAAAAGGGGGATGCAGAACGTGCTTTCAATGTGTTTGACCAAATGGTGGGTGAAAAGATTTTACCAACAGACTACACATTTAACATAATTATTAATGGTTTGTCCAGAGTTGGTCGCCCGTTGGAAGCCATGGATAAGTTGAAGAAGTTTGTTGAAAAGGGTTTTATTCCCATGCATTTGACTTACAACAGCGTTATAGATGGGTTTCTGAAGGAGGGTGATATAAATTCTGCACTAAGTGTGTATAGAGAGATGGGCGAAAGTGGACTTTCCCCAAATGTTGTGACTTACACCAGCTTGATTGATGGGTTTTGTAAAAGTAAGAATGTTGATCTTGCTTTAAAAATGATGTGTGAGATGAAAAACAAGGGTCTTGAACCAGATGTTACTGCGTATGGTGTTCTCATTGATGGATTTTGCAAAAGGCGAGACATGGAAAGTGCATATAAACTTTTCTCTGAACTCCTTGAAGTCGGGTTATCTCCAAATAGAGTTATTTTCAATAGCATGATTAGCGGCTTCAGATATTTAAGTAATATGGAAGCAGCACTTGACATGCATAAGAAAATGATAAATGAGGGGGTTCCTTGTGATTTGCAAACATACACAACTCTAATTGCTGGATTGTTGGGAGAGGGTAAATTACTCCATGCATCGGAGCTTTACTCAGAGATGCTTTCTAAGGGTATTGTACCTGATATAGTCATGTATACTGTTCTGATAAAAGGTCTTTGTAACAAAGGACAGCTGGAGAACGCACGCAAGATTTTAGAAGACATGAATAGAAAGAGTATGACTCCCAATGTTCTTCTTTATAATACTTTGATTGCTGGACACTTTAAGGAGGGTAGTTTGCAAGAGGCTTTTAGATTGCATAATGAAATGCTTGACAGAGGTCTTATACCTGATGACACTACTTACGATATTCTTGTAAATGGATATTGCAAAGGGGGAAAATCTATTGATGGAGCTTCAGTTGCATGAATGTGCAAGTGCAATCAATAAAGTGTTGTTTTTACTTCTGGCCAGCATCAGTATGGTCCTAAGAAGAAGAGGTACTACTTGTCCTGCGACATATACCATAACAAAATCTGTCGACATTTCATCTATGAACTAAGGTTTGTGTGCCGTTATAGTATGGTTTTTTTCTTTTAACTCAAGTCATCTGCAGCACTTTAGCCCACTTTCTGACCATCTCTGTTTCTGTGTGTTCTGCTTAGGTTCAGTTCCTCAATCTCTCTCTTTGACTCGTTGAAGCCGAAGTGGTCAGTCCCATGGATTGCTCCCATAAGATATGATGTTTGATTCCTCAGGGCCACCTACTTGGCAAAAATGCCACGAGTTTCATTTTTTTCAATGATTGTAGGGTTTGGCAGATTTTGAGCTGACATTCGCAAAAGGGGATCAGGGGCCTTTCTGGGTTATCAAAGAAAAACTGTAAAAGATTCAACTGTACTGAAATTTTATATGCAATCCTGAAGTCCTTCAGGTACTGACCCAGAGACCATTGCAATTTTTGTTGTATGATCTGTAAAATTTAACAGCATAGTATATAATGTACATGATATTTTCTGTTCCAATAAAGCAAAGTTTGAATTCTCAGTGCACACTGCGTTGGTTCAATTTAACACTCAGTAGAAATATTGTTGCAAAACTGATTTGTGTTTGTGCGAGTAAATGATGGATTTCATGATCCAGTTTTGCATTTTAACTCCTCTGTCATGTTGCTCAAGTTCTCTGTGAATAATATTTTGTTGCTGGCTATCAATGAGATGATGACTTTCTGTTTGTAGTTTCTGCAGAGGGTTTTTTAATTGACAATACAGCTTTGTGTAGTTTGGATTCTCCTCCTCTTCTAAGAATATGGTATATAATCCAATTTTGGAATGAAGAAATTGTGCTGACCACAGACTCCATTTCAAAGTTTGGAATTTCTGTGCAACCTCAACTTGAGTTCAAGTGGTTTGTACACTTACCCTTTCCTTATATGATAAGGGTTCAAATCACATTATTGTCAATAAATAAACAATGTGTGGAGGACCTCTCACCTCTTCCTTTTGGTGGAAGTTACTTTTCGAAATTATGGACTAATATGTAACTAATTTTGATCATTTGGATCATGAACTCATTTGTTCTGTGATGCTATTCTCTTTGAAGTTGGATACAGTACCTGCCACTGGTTAGATATATTTCTCTGTTTTTGGACATTAATTTGACATCTAGTTATTCAGTAGGTTGTGAATGAATGAGGACCTACTCTTTCAAATGAATTGTTGACAAGGTGTCATGTAATGGAAGAGGAGTCTTTTGAGGATGAAGAGGTTGCAGAATTGTTGAATGATTGATTTGTTAGCATTAAGGTGAGGTTGATCATGGCTGCTTTAATAAGTAATATCCATACTGTTTTGTATATCTAGTATCTTATTTTGTGAATTTCTAATTCATATTAGACTTAAAAGTAAATACTTTGAAGCTATTTATTCTGCATTATAATCTAATACATTAGTGCAACAGGTGGATCGGGAGGAAAGATCGGATGTTGATAAGGTAAAGGAGATTATGCAGATTTAAGACTTTCAAGCATCATTTTCATCTTTGCTAAAAAGCAAGCTTGATTTTTGTTCAAGAAAGACCTCTAGAACTAGTAGGGTGAGGTATCTCTGCTACCTTCCACGCAGGTTCAAGAGCGGTTTTAGAGAAGGTATAAAGGCTTGTTTTAACTTCATTATTTGTTCCTTGTTGGAGCATAATTGGTCTGGATTTCTTATTTTTATTACTATCCATATTGACTCATTTGTTGGGGTTTTGGTTAAGTACTGAAGTGGCACCAAGGAAGAAGGGAGCAGCAGCCTCAGCTTAGGCAGTTGAAGACTCATTTTGGCCATGATTCAATACCTCATAATGGAGAATCAGTTGGTGGCTTTATCTGTTGAGACAAGTTTTATGAGAACATTGAAGGATTTCATTCACATTTTCATGTTTTAGTTGTTTTTAGTTATTTAGTTGTTCTGAATTTTTAAACTTTGGATGTTTGAAGTATATAATTATTTGTTTTGTGAACAATGTATTTGTATTTCAGTTGATGATTTTTGTATGAATATTTTTAAGGAAATATTTTTAGTTGCACATAAGCTTATCTTCCTTGAATTATATTTTCTGGGTGTTGTTAAGAAAAATAACTAATTTGTACAAGTTTTTTTTTTTTTAAGTGACAGACAAATCAATAAAGTAGATATTTTAATTTGAAGTATTCTTTCCCATAAATTTTATATAAATAAAAAAAATTAATGTAAAAAAAATTAAAAGAATTTAATAATTAAATTGTAAATAGAGAAAATCTGAACAATTTAACAGGTAAATAAAAATGGAAATTAATGCGTTTATATAAAATTAATTTAATCGAGTTTAATTTTATCAAATTCTATTCTACACCAAACAAGGAACAGTATTATTTTCAATCCTTTCCATGCCACACCAAATATATTACAGTACTAATTAGTCCAGTCCAATCCAATCTTATCCTATCCTATTCCATAAAAATAGTCCAATCTAATCCCACTCACCAAACGGACCCTTAGAGTACAAAAAGTCTCTCTCATATTATGATAGAGACCGAAGAAGGATGCGGTTTATTTTTATTATAGGATAAATTACAGTCTACCTATTTAAGGTATCCCTAATTACAAACGTAATCAACTTTTAAGAAAATTGACAGTAGACTCCCCCTGTGTTAGCGTTGACCGTTAAAAAGATAGTTGACGGTTAAAAATATATAAAATTTAGGACAAATTACAATCAATCTACCTTAAGTATTCGTAATTACAGGTGAAATCAACTTTTAGGAAATTTGACTGTAGACCTCCTTGGCCCATATCGTTATTTAACGTCAGTCAATGTTAGTCAAAATAAACAATATTAAGGGTATTTTGGTCATTTCATCTTATTTTAAAATATTTATAAAAAAAACAGTTAAGATCTTCACTATATCTATCATCCGACTATGGAGATTTAAAAAGAAAAAAGAAAATAAAAATAAGAGAGAGAGAGAGGTGAGATCTATGGTGGATCCACCATGGATCGCGAACCTAAGTTAGCAATAGGTTCGCAAAGGTTTGAAAACAATCGCGCACAAAAGGGGAGGCTTCTCCCGCCCTTGGCCATCGAATGGATCACCAAGATTCTTAATATATTTTTTTAAAAAAAAAAAATTAGATAAACCTTAAAATAGACGGTGCAGATATTAGATTTAATTTATTTAATTTTTAACTTTTAAAATTAAAAAAAAAATCATGAATGGATCTCCACTTGGATGGTAGAGATTCAGAATATATTTATTTTATTTTATTTTAGATTTTTTTCACCTGTAATTATGGATACCTTAGGTAATAGGTTATAATTTGTCCTAAATTTTATATATTTTTTAACAGTCAACTGTCTTTTTTACGGTCAACGCTAACAGTAAGAGGTCTGCAGTCAATTTTCTTAAAAGTTGATTCCGCTCGTAATTTAGAATATTTCAAATAGGTAAACTGTAATTTATCCTTTATTATAATAAAAATATTTTTTGTAAATAAATATATATATATATATATATATATATATATATATATATATATATATATATATATATATATATATCACATCTTGTTCCAAAGTGATCCTTGTTGGTTCAATTTTTACTTGCACTATCAAAATAAATTGAACTTATCTATAAAGACCGGTAACGGTGGATCACAATTTTTAATTAATTGGCTTGAGCACATTCACTTATAGTAAAATGGTTAGTGCATAAGAAATTTGATTCTCACCATATGTATGTATGGGTAGTTTTCTCCCCTTATTGTGGGAGTAGTATTCTCCCGTTATGGGAGTAGATATCCGAACCGCATATTTAGTGGTTAATCTTGACAGGTCCCGGTAGTTATTGATATTGTAATTGTACCCGCTTCAAAAAAAAATTTTAATTGGCTTGAATACAGTTCCAACCTAATTTTTAACTTGGTTGAATAATGCAATATAAAAAATAAAATATACTAAATTTTGGAAATTTAGCAAAATTGCCCAAACAGTAGTCAATAATTGCAAAACTACCCAGGGTCCACTAATTTTTGCAACCGCTACCCAAAGACTTTGTTTGGACAAATTTGCCCTTACTTTCATATTTGACTCAGACTCCACGTTTTCACTTTACATTTTTTGACCTGCTTGTTTTTACTGCTGTTCATCTCAACTGCTGTTCATCGCCGGTGCTGTTCGTCTTCTTCGTGTGTGTTCTCTGCTGCTGTTTGTCTTCTTCGTTTCGTCTTCTTTGTTTCGTCTTCTTCGTTTCGTTTGTGTTTGCAGGTTCCGCCGTAGTCGCGTTCTTCTTGGAGCACAGCAAGGAAATCGTCTTCTTCTGTTCTTGTTCAAAGTAAGGAAAAATTTCTTCTTGTGATTATTTGTTTACAAATTTGTGTTTTGAGCATCGGGCCACATCTGGCCGATGATTTTGTTTCATCGGATCACTGTGTCTAAGTGGCCCGATGAAACAAAACCATCGGCCAGCTGAGACCCGATGATTTGTTCATCGGGTCACAGCAACGAAATCATCTCCTTCTTCCGTGGTAACATTCCACACCGATTGAAATCGTCTCCTCCTTCTGATTTTTTGTGTAGAGGTTTGTGTTTTGGGCATCGGGCCACGGGTGGCCGATGGTTTTGTTTCGTCGGGCCAGTACCTCAGTGGCCCGATGAAAGTAAACCATCGGCCAAGTGAGACCCGATGAGTTTTTCATCGGGTCTTCGCTGGCCGATGGTTTTGTTTCGTAGGACAGTGGCCCAAGAAAACTAAACCATCGGCCATCTGTGACCCGATGAAAAACTCATCGGGTCTCAGCTGGCCGAAGGTTTTGTTTCGTCGGGTCACAGTGGCCCGAGGAAACAAAACCGTCGGCCAGCCGTGGCCCGATGATTAAATGTCATCGGGCCACCGCGACCCGACGGTTTTGTTTCATCGGGCTACGGTGCCACCATAAAACAAAACCGTCGGGTCGCAGTGACCCGATGACATTTAATCATCGGGCCACGGCTGGCCGATGGTTTTGTTTCATCAGGCCGATGAAACTAAACCATCGGCCAGCCGTGGCCCGATGATTAAATGTCATCGGGCCACCGCGACCAGACGGTTTTGTTTCATGGTGGTACCGTGGCCCGATGAAACAAAACCGTCGGGTCACGGTGGCCCGATGACATTTAATCATCGGGCCACGGCTGGACGATGGTTTAGTTTCATCGGCCTGATGAAATAAAACCATCGGCCAGCCGTGGCCCGATGATTAAATGTCATCGGGCCACTGCGACCCGACGATTTTGTTTCATGGTGGTACCGTGGCCCGATGAAACAAAACCGTCGGGTCGCGGTGGCCCGATGACATTTAATCATCGGGCCACGGCTGGCCGACGGTTTTGTTTCATCGGCCTGATGAAACAAAACCGTCGGCCAGCCGTGGCCCGATGATTAAATGTCATCGGGCCACCGCGACCCGACGGTTTTGTTTTGTGGTGGCACCGTGGCCCGATGAAACAAAACCGTCGGGTCGCGGTGGCCCGATGACATTTAATCATCGGGCCACGGCTGGCCGACGGTTTTGTTTCATCCGGTCGATCAGACTAAACCATCGGCCAGCCTGCAAGCATCACCATGAAACAAAACCAGATGAAATCAAAGCATCGGGCCACTGCGACCCAATGAAATTAAGTCATCGGGCCAGCTTGGTTTGATGAAATAAAATTTATATTTGTATTGTAAGCGTTATATTGTTTAGTATGCTGATGAATTCGATTTTTTTTTTATGCAGGCTAATATTCAATGGCAAGTGACAAGTTGATTGACACGATGAAAATTAAGGAAATTTTTTTTTTCCATGCCAAAATGACAACGTATTCTAAATGGGGTTGCATCGGGCTGCTTAAGAGTAAACTCACGGAACGTCAACAACAAAAAATAAGAGGAACGTGCTTTGGGCATTTCTTAGATGTTAATGAAATTTGCTTCACGGGTCAATTTTGTCATCACATCTTATTGCGGGAGTGCCATGTGGACAATGCTGAAAATGAAATGTGGTTTGTGATTGGTGGGAATAGAATACGGTTCAGTGCAAACGAGTTTTGCCTCGTCAGCGGTCTACATCTTGGGGATACAGTCGTCCCTACTACACAGGAAGATGATATGTGTAGAATTTGGCAGAAATATTTAAAGGGAGCGAAAAAGGTGACTGGAACCAAATTGCAAAGTTTGTTCGAACGTATGGAGGAAGAACATGATGATGATGATGACATGATTAAACTAGCTTTGTTGCTGATCTTAGAGATGACATTGCTTGGAAAGGACTTGAGGACTAAGGTCGAATATTGGGCAATGAAGTTGGTTGATAATTTAGAAGAATTCAATCGGTTCCCATGGGGTTCATTTGTCTATTCAAGGACATTCAACTCTTTATCGACATGTTGCAAAGATCGAGATCAGAAGTTTATAGAGAAGGCTCAAAAGGATCCGAGCCATACAGTAGAGAAGATCAACATGTATGGATTTATCTATGCTTTTCAGGTAATTTTAAGTGTTTAATTTTTTTTACCCTTAACTTCTTTAAAACTCTTATTGAAACATGGTTTTGTTTTATTTGGTAGGTGTGAGCAATTGAAGCGATTCCGATATACTCAAAGAAGAAATTTGCTACCAGAGTGTCTCGTACAGCCCCTCGTATTCTGAACTGGAAAGTGAAAATGAGTCCTAGATATGAGGCTTTGAGAACTGAGATTTTCAGTAGGCGAAAGGTATGAACTACATTCAAAGACTTCTGTTAGGTATATAAATTTTTATTATAACACTATGGGGGCTGTTTTTTTTTTTTTTGGGGGTTAGATTTCAACGTTTCAAACTTTGAAACCAACGGAGGAAGAATTGAAGTTGTCCTATTTTATGGGGTTGGAGACGGCTGCCATCTCAAATGATCCGTCTGCCCCAGATATAGAGATTGGTGATCAGAAAGATGACGAGAATTGTGATGAGAATGATAGTGATGATGTTGCTGAAGAAGAGCAACCAGAACCGAAAGATAAGCAAGCTGAAATACAAGAAGAGCGTTCTATTGGACGGAGGCCATCGGTATGTTGTCAATATTGTCCATTAATTGTATTGTTCATTAAATATTATGTAAATGTTAATTTAACTTTTTCTTGGACATTATGCTAGGACTCACAAGATTTGCATAGAAAATTAGATGGCCTCCACACAGAAGTAGCCTGTCTACAGACTTCTATGACCGCACTGAATGATAAAGTTGACAAAGGGTTTGCAACCCTACAAACAGAACTTGATGAGATGCGGAAAGGAGTTGAGAAATTGATTGAAGTTGTCTGCAAGACAGGAGGCAGTAATGAAAAATTTGCAGCTGGAACTGAGGTGCCAGAGGTAATTGAATTTTTATTTAATCACGTCGAAATTTGTCATTTCCTTTTTGACATTGTATTAACCGTATACTGTTCTATTCACTGCATCAAAGTGACGACATCTTTGATACAACCTACAATGTGGACGATACAACTGATCTTAGAAATGATGAAGCAAAGGAGGAGGGTGTTGAACCCGATCAATGCCTACAGCTGACTATTTACCGTCCTCCCTCTCCCTTGCCGAATATCGTGAGTGCCACAGGTAATCAGAGTGTCGAACCTCTTGAAAAACAAGCATTCGGCGTAAGATATGGTATGAGGGCACGAAAGCGTTCTGCATTAGTATCTAGCCCGTACATTGACCCGACTAAGCCAAAGAAGCAAAAGACACGGTCTGCAAATCCAATTCAGTTCGAGCCGTTAAAACCGGTTCATAAGGAAGTACAGTCGGAGTACGAGGCTTTCAAAAAAAATAAGAAAGCTAGGTAAGCATACATAATTTAAGTGCATAACCTATTTTCAGACTTATTTTTTTGTTGTGATGTTTAATGTAAATTGCTCTGAATATTATACCGTATATGCAGGTGCTACGTTGGGGCACCAATGGATGCGATCCCTGAATTTTTCAAGACGTTTGAGAGTGCGACCGACTGGTTGGACAGCTGGGTTAGTAAATATTTTCAACTTATTTTGTTACTTTCATGCTAATGTCATTAACTTGCAATGTTCCTTATGATGAGTTTGAAATGGCAATATTTTTTTCATGATGTAACCACAAAACAGCACCTTGAGGCTTATTTCTCAGTACTACGGAGGCGCCAGCTTTCGCATCCGACCATTTTTTCCCAAAATTACAACTTGATTGATCCAACATTCTTTGTAAGTTGTAATTGAAATATAAATTATTTAATTGTTTTCCATGACTTAATTATAAAGAACATACTGATATTTTAAATATTTGTAGACAACCCTTCGCTACATGTGGAAAAAACTTCCGAAGGACGAGGATGGAACCATACCGCAGGAGGCATACGATCCCCTTACCTTTCCATGGGAGGATTTTTACCTTGGCTATGTTCGCGGAGAACGACCCGAAGGGTCTCGTCCATGGTGGGAGATCGATAATGTAAGTGTAATCATGCATCTATTTTACAGTTCAATATCTGCATAAGTTAAATGCTAATTATGTGTTCAATGTAGTTGTTGATGCCTGTGAATGTGGATGGTTATCATTGGGTGTTGGCGGCTTTCAATCTTGTTGAAAGAAAAGTACGGATCTATGATTCTTTATGTAAGGAAACTGATCCGTCTTTTCGGGAGCAATATGTCGCCCCACTAGCACTTCTTCCGCCGTCCCTTATGTATAGCGGAGCCTATTTTGAACACAAGGGGAGACAAGTACAGGTCACTCCTTTTGCATGCAAAAGACTAGGTCCCGATATTGTTCCACAACAACGAGGGGCGTAAGTGAAATTGAACTCAATATTTTTAAATTGATTGTTATTATAATTGATTCAATAATTGACAGTGGTATTATATTGAAATTATTGCAGTGGTCACTGTGGTGCATTTACCCTTCTGTTTGCTGAGTACATTGTTGTACACAGAAAGAAGTTTGATTTCAATGCAAAGCAAATCAAAGCTCCGAGGAAGAAAATGTTCATTGACATATTTGCAAACTCTGCACGGCTAGAAGATGACGATGAAGAATGACCTGTACTTTTTTTGAAATTTTCATTTATGTGAATATTATTGGTTTTTGGGAATGATTGTAAATTTTGGTTTACGTTCATATTATTGGTTATTGGGAAATTATTGGTTGTGGGTATATCATTGGTTATTAATAAAATTATGGTAAATTTTTTAAACGTTAATTTTTACGCTTTGATAAAATGATTGGAAAAGTCGCATCGAACGGAAGGATGCGCAAATGATTGAACATTGTGCTATGAAGTGTATACACCTTGAGGTAAATGCATTGATTTCGAAAATCAGGTTTTGGGTAATTAGAAAAACAGAGGAAACTCTGGCAAAATTTTCATAAGTTATTTGATTACAAACTCTTTAAAAAACCAAATAAAACTGTTAATTGTATACAACAAAACAGCTAACTGAAATTGTACAATAATAAAACTGTTAATTGCATACATACAACAAAACATTGATTTGGAAATAGTACAATAATGTCTTCCAAATTGTACAATAATGTGAATTATATTGTTCATTTCCTGCAATTCTCCGAATCAAAATGCAATTAAATACAACAAAACAGAATGTCATAAATAAATCAACATCATATCTTGCATATCCTCATCACCCGGATGGTTCAGCGACTTTAGGGTTCTTGCATGTTTGGCTGTTGTAGCCGTGGTGCCAACAATTTCTACACCTTCTGCGTACAACCTCTTCTCCAATCGAAGGTATACGTTGTTTCTTTGGTCGACCTGGTGGGCGTCGGGCAACTGGTGGAAGAACAATTGTATTTGCAACGTCCGGTGGGACCAACCAGTCACCTTGATGGCCTACTGGATGAATCTCACCACTGTATGCGGAAAGCAGATAAGCAGTCAAGTAGTAGGGTGAGGTGAATATTGTGTAATGCAATCCTCTATATTTTATGGCAGCTAAAGCATGTGCACATAGAATCTGATCAAGATCGAATTCCCTACAACTGCATGTACGATTTTCTAAATCAACAATGCCATTCTGTTTTCCATCGTGCACCTCAAACTGGTACAATGCAATTGGGGACACCTTCATATGTTGCGCAGATTCATCACTAACCCCAATAAGTGCCTCAACCCTTTCTGTCAACTGTGTATCATAAGAAGCAGCCACTGTACGACGATCATGAAACCAACGTTGCATCATATCTCGAATACGGTCAATCATAGCAACAATGGGTAACTCTCGAAAATCTTTCACTGCATTATTCATCGACTCAGTAATATTAGTAGTCATAATGTTGTACCTTTTTCTCGGACAAAAGGCTCGGGACCACCTCTCTTCTCCAACATCAACGACATACTGATGAGCTCCAACACTAATGCTGCACAACTGTAGCATGTAAAATAAGTGATCATTAACTCTGTAGGCCTTGGCTGCCTTCCGAAATGGTATGGAAAGATCTTTGTTCTTATAAATGGAAATCATATTTCGTTCTAAATGCATGAAACAAGCACCGTGGTATGCATTTGGAAAAACCGTTGCAATAGCTTTGACAATACTGTTTTTCCTATCAGATACAAAAACAAAATCTTCAACATCTCCAATGGTATCATGCAGACAAGATAGAAACCAACTCCATGAAGCATCATTCTCAGAATCCGCAACACCAAATGCTAAAGGAAATATTTGGTCGTTCCCGTCCTGACATACAGCGACAAACAATATACCCCCATATGAACCCTTCAGAAACGTGGCATCAATTGCAATAACCGGTCTAATCGCAGCATTAAAACCATCTATGCACGCTTTAATGGAGAAGAACACATACATGAACCTATTTTCATCATTAGTCTTAATGTTCGTCATTGTCCCTGGGTTTGTTTCCTCTAACATGTGACAATAATAAGGTAACATACTAAAAGAAACTTCAAATGATCCGTGTACCTCCTCCATAGCAATATGTTTAGCCCGATATCCTTTGTGGTAATTTACTGTAATGCCCAATTCATTTTGGATATCTCTTATGATTTGCTTTAGTCTATAGATACGACCATCACGAAATTTCTCCTTGATATGTTGTCCAATAAACTGTGCACTAGCCTTTCTATTCCATGAAAACCTTTTCTCCATTGAGCAACTGTGTTTGTCGTCAAATCTTGTAATCCGAAAAAAATCAGTGTTTGTAACCTTGAATGCATGTAGCCGCCATTTGCATTCTCCAACAGCACAATGTACCTCAAAACGTGAAGTATCGGACTTCCACACTTTCAAATTGAAACGATTTGCAGCAGCGTACCTTCTTAGTTGGGAGTGCAACTCTTTCTTACTGTCAAAGATTTCCCCATTTGCAATCAGAATCGGCATAGCTCTCGAAGCTACTTCAACATCATTAATTGAACACATTACAGACGTGGCTCGAACCAACCCTTCATTACTGTTTCCAACACCCTGAACATCTTGAGACTTCTCATTATCTCTGGCTTCGTTACTGAAATCATCAACAACTTGAAATTCATCATCAACCGTAGCATCATTTAAATTTGGTGTGTAACCCTCCCGAATGTAGTTACTTCCCTTCGATGAAGGAAACTGAAGATTGATGGGATGGTGTTGTTGATTAGATGACTCTGGAAAACATTATTGCTGCAATTGTCGGTCACTATGGTCAATCTCAGACACGGTTATACAAACTAAAGGGTCAACATTCTTTTGACGTAATAATATTACAACATCATCATCATCACTTACCTCTACAGGCATGCTTGGGCGGATGGTATGAGCAACCGTCTTTATAATGACTCGAAAGCAGTTTCTGTCAATCCCAGTGACGGCATACACTTTATCTAATAGTTGAGCATAAGTTGTTTCTCTTGGAAATAACACCCATTTTAATCTCTTGCCATCATACCAATAAACCCCTTGTTCACATACCCAATGTCCATCCCAGTTAATTATCAACTGCACATCATCCATGCTCCTTCCTGCATTCAAATAAAAAATGTAAATAAAACTTAAATTCAATTAAAGTATCAAAACTGCCGGGCTGGCATGAACAAAAATCATCGGGCCAAGGCCATCGGGCCGCTATGTGAAAAAACATGATGAAAAGCATCGGGCTAAGGCCATCGGGCCGCCATGTGAAAATACATGATAAAAACCATCGGGCCAAGGCCATCAGGCCGACATGATGAAAACCATCGGGGCAAGGCCATCGGGCCGACATATTGCTCCCCATCGGGGCAAGGCCATTGAGCCGCCGTGTGAAAATACATGATGAAACAAAACCATCGGGCCGCCATGTCAAAATACATGATGAAACAAGGCCATCGGGCCGCCATGTGAAAATACATGATAAAACCCATCGGGCCAAGGCCATCGGGCCGACATGATGAAAACCATCGGGGCAAGGCCATCGGGCCGCCATATGAAAATACATGATGAAACAAAACCATCGGGCCGCCATGTGAAAATACATGATGAAACAAAACCATCGGGCCAAGGCCATCGGGCCGCCATGTCAAAATACATGATGAAAACCATCGGGGCAAGGCCATCGGGCCGCCATGTCAAAATACATGATGAAACAAAACCATCAGGCCAAGGCCATCGGGCCGCGGAGTCAAAAGACATGATGAAAACCATCGGGCCGCCATGTCAAAATACATGATGAAACAAAACCATCGGGGCAAGGCCATTGGGCCGCCATGTCAAAATACATGATGAAACAAAATCATCGGGCCAAGGCCATCAGGCCGCCATGTCAAAATACATGATGAAAACCATTGGGGCAAGGCCATCGGGCCGCCATGTCAAAATACATGATGAAACAAAACCATCGGGCCGCCATGTCAAAATACATGATAAAAACCATCGGGCCAAGGCCATCGGGCCAACATGATAAAATCATCGGGTCGGCATGATGAAAAGAAAAAAAAAATTATAAAAATTCGTTCTTCATTTTTTTGATGGAGGATTAACAAATGTGAAATGCCTACAACTGATTCAAAACCCATAAAGGTGTGCATTGACTAAAAGAAAATAGTTTAACACTAACATTGGGATTTTTAATAGAGAAAAAGACTTTGTGAGATGGATCGATGGTTTATTTGCAAGAGATAACTTGAGAATTTCTTAGCTTAGGTTGGGTAAGAGATTTATGGAGAAGAAAAGAGAGGAAAAATAAGAAAATGTGAAGAAGAGAAGAGAAGAAGCGACGACAAGAGAACCGGCTGAGGTGAAGAAACTTGTCTAGATGAAGAAGAAGAAGAAGACAGTGCAGTGGTCAAATGTAAAAGTAAGGACAATTTTGTCCAAAAAAAAACTTTGGGTAGAGGTTGCAAAAATTAATGAAGCTTGGGTAGTGTTGCAACTATTGACTACTGTTTGGGCAATTTTGCTAAATTCCCCTAAATTTTTAAGAGCTCATCCTATTACACGGGATCTATAAAACTAGCACCAAAACAGTCATCAAAAATTCAAGAATAGTTGTACGTGGTTTCATAATTCATGTGATTAATGTACTTGTTTTTTTATATCCGTGAGTTGAGCTCCATCATCCACAAAGTTTGAGATATTATATGTGTCATACGTATACTCGTTGATTTCATTAAATCTCTCTGAGCCACCGTTAAAAAATTTAAGAATAGGTTGAATTGTTGATACCAAATAGAGGGTCATTGATGAGGGATGCTAAAGAATGTGATGTATTTTTTGTCATTAGTTTGGTAACATGCACTAATTCTTGTTACCTATCAAAATAAATTCCACCAAATAATTTGGGATATGCAATATTTTAAAGATAATTATATTAATTTATTGGAGTATTGGACTCTTAAATAATAATAAATGAGGTCATAAATTTGTAATTAAAGAGAAGTCCTCCTTCGAGTAAGACAGAACATCAATGATATTAAAAATTGAAATACTCATTTGGAAATTATATATTATATATAAATAAAAACTAACAAAATTATATTATTATTATTTTAAAATTTAACAAATTTCGGATAAGAGAACTATTGAAATTAATCAAAATTAAATTTTATAAATACGATCCGAATAACTACTTTCAGTAACGGGAGATAAAATTATTATTATATTTCATGCTATGTAAGATATTATTTGTAGAACGTTTTTATTATTATTATTATTATTAACATTTTGAATTTTTGCCAGAGAAAATTGATTTTTGTTCAACAAAAATCAATATATTAAGGAGGTGTTTACCACGCTCCAACACGCGAGTGAACAAAATTAGCTGTCACAGTGGGGGTATGCGCACTGCGCACCTACCCTTTCCTGGTGGAGATTAAACTTATATCCCACGTATTAAAAACTATAAATAAATTATTTTTAAAAGAATAAAATTAAAAAATTAAAAATTACTGATTTTGCAAATTATAATTTTTGTAATTTTCTTCTTCTTCTTCCTCACAAACCCTAAAACTCAAGCACAAAAAAAAAATCTCACAAATACACTGAAATCAAAATAAAAAACCGATTCTTTCTTCAATCACACTCCTCACGATCGTCGAAAAAGGTCAGTAGAGGGAAAAAAATTAGGGTTTTGATTACTGCAATTTCTATTTATTCTCTGTGATTATTTGCTTGTTTACATATTTATTAGTTTTATATTTTTT
Organism: Xanthoceras sorbifolium; assembly: GCA_003430845.1. Lineage (NCBI taxonomy): Eukaryota > Viridiplantae > Streptophyta > Magnoliopsida > Sapindales > Sapindaceae > Xanthoceras > Xanthoceras sorbifolium. The sequence continues at coordinate 30,239,826 of CM010616.1, forward strand.
ATTTTTGAAAGATTGTTGTAACTTCATCTGCTTGATAAAGATCAATTTTTGTCTATTTTTTTTAATTGTTAATATAGATATATATATATATATATGTAAACTTTTTTTTATGGATAATATGTTACTTGTAGATTGTTTTTCTAACGTAGTTTAATTTGATTTGATTGATGTCTTTAATATTTATATTGACTTGTTTGTGTTTTAAAAAACTTTTTTTGATCTTTAGTGAGGATAATTTATTTAATTGATGATTCTTGGCAATTTCATTGAAGATCTTTAAATAAAGACATTTAAGTCAAGGATTAAAACTTTCTCAGTTATTATAGTTTGGTTCTGTCGAAAGATCAACTATTAGCAAAACTGTAGATGTACTCTGAAATAGGCTGGCTAAAAGACATAAGCAATAGTTATGGATCGATTTTGAAATCAGCAATTGATCATTGATCGATTCACTAACTTAAGTTTATTGCCTTGTTAGTTCCGTGTTATAATGCTCAAGTTGTGTCCTTTTTTGTTTAAATTTTTTTTTCGGATGTGAAGTATTTTGGGTAAAAATAACCTTTTCGGAAAGTTTTTGATTTTTTTGACAGCTATATTTAGATAATTGGAGTCTCGTAGAACATTGTTTGTCAAAAAAATTAATTGGGAACTAAAGCATATTATTATAATTATTACTCTTATTATTACTATTTTATTTTATCTGATGTTTGATTATATTATGGATATTCTGCGATTTATACGCCAACTGAGATAATACTTCCTTCATTGTTGCAGATACTGTGAGCCATCATGAAATTCAGGAAAGGGTGCAAAGTTGAGGTATTTTGTAGAAGCGAGGTGCCTTCTGGTGCATGGCTGTGTGCTGAAATTATTTCAGGCAATGGGCATAATTATACTGTTCGATATGCCAAGTCTCCGGGCATGACAAACAATGCAGACAGGGACAGGGTGTCAAGGAAGGCAATTAGACCTTGTCCTCCACCTGTGGACTTTGCAGATTGGATGGCTGGAGACGTAGTGGAAGTGTTTGACGATTTCTGCTGGAAAATTGCTACACTTTTGAAGGTTTTGAGTGAAGATTATTATTTGGTCAGGTTACTAGGGTCTTCAAGGGAATTCCAAGCCCACAAAATTAACATCAGGGTGCGTCAATCATGGCAGGATGATGAATGGGTTCTGATTGGGAAGGTACATAAAAATTCTTCCTTTATTTTCATACTTGGCAATTTTTTTTTTCTTTTCTAATATCTTTGTATTATTTCTTTTGTGTCTGGAAAATTCTTCTGCAAAAATTTTTAGGGCTTCTTTTTGGTGTTATTTCTCTCTTGTAAGCTTTATAGGTTTTTGGCTAGATACTCTTATTTCTCTCCTTGATTTCATGTGATCGGTTGAAGAGGAAACCTCCGATATTATAAAATTCTGCAGTTTCATCAACCCCCTGCCCTCAGTTATGTGATTTCATGTGTGTGCTTGATGAATATATATACCACTCAGTTTTTCCTGTGTGATACCCAACATCTGCTTTTGACTAATTATGTGTTGGCTATCATTTGCAGGGTTCAGGAAGTTATGAAGTTGCTAAGTACAATGGAGGACCAACATTTAATTCTCATAAGAAGATGAGCTTTCCTTTGGCACAAGCTGATGCAGATTTAGAAGTGCAAGAAGGAAATATTTGTTTTGGTATTAAGAGCACCACTGATTTGCAGGAGTCACATGTTGTCTCGGCTAGAACATTGAAAAGAGCCTCCCCTTATGGCTCCTCTTTTGCTGAAGCATGTACTGGAAACATTCAGAAAATGAGAGCAGTCGAGAAAGTTGGTAAGCGTCAACGAGTGATTTCAAGGAATTCATCCTCCCTATTGAAAAAGGTAGATGCTGTTGCTTACCCACGAGATATTCTGGGTGAAACATACATGCATACTTCCTCTAACAATCAAACAAATGGCTATTATGAAATGGAGAGGGGAAAACAAAAATGTGTTGAGTGTTCTCATGGAAGGAGCTTAGAAGCTAATGATTCTGATATTGATATATGTTCTGTTGGTAGTTGTAGTATTAGTAGTGACAGTACAGATATGTTGTCTAGTCGTATTTTAGCAGGTGGTTGTGAAGATGCAGATAACATTAGTAGTGATGCCGAATCTTTTTCTGGCCGGGGAGATGAGGAGGAAAAATCTTCCCTACCTCTAGGAGAGGATGTAGCAGCAAGAATACATAGGTTAGAGTTGCATGCTTATCGTTGCACTCTAGAGGCATTGTATGCTTCTGGTCCCTTAAGTTGGGAACAAGAATCATTATTGACAAATCTCCGCATTACACTTCACATTTCAAATGATGAACATTTGATGGAGTTAAGGAATTTAATATCTGCTGGAACAAGTCCTTATATTGATCAATAGTGCATCTAGGAATTCTCTTCCTGCCTTTTTTTACCTGCCTCACATTGTAAGAAGCAGCATGATTGGTCACATTTTGTAGCTTTTTCAAATTTGTTCATATCTGCAATGGTCTAGACAATGAGAATTGTAATTTAGAAATATGTACCAATACTCTCAATAAAAAAGGAGCTTTCCAAGCATACTATGGCATTTATTTATATTGTTGTCTTTGAGAACCTAAATTGTAATTTTCAATTGAAGATCTTGGATCTCTTGTAATCATTAGAAGGTTGAATAGTGAGTAAATTGCACTGAAATATTTGGAATCTGCCAAGGATACTGTCTCTGTGATTTCGCTTGTATACTATAAACCTGTTCGTAAATTGATATGAGGATGACTGGAATTTTTTTAAAAATCTAGAAGCTCTTATGGTCTATGAAGCCTTGATAGTGATGCTTAGTTTATATTCTGGCCAATGAAATTGCTTATGACTGCTACCCTTATTTTTATACTGTTATGTTAAAATGCAGTTGAAGTATCATACTTTGTTTAACTATGCTATTTTGGTTTAAAGACCTTGTTATATCCAATTTAGAACGGTTGGATTTTCTCAGTACCATTTGATAGCATTGGAAATTCCATTATGAGTATTATTGATGATCCCCTGCATTTTCCAGGGCCAGTGTTGGAGGCATGCATGTCTTGCCTTCAAAGGTCTAAAGATGATGCTGGGGTTTACAACTTATCCCTTGGCGTAATAAGTGAGGCAATATCGGCATTCAATGCTCTACAAATAAGACAATTGATGGCCAGGCACTGCCCACTGGTTTTGTTATCTTCTCATCTTTTATTCATTTCAGGTGTGGTACCATGAATTACAAGGAAGTAAAGCAGAATTCTGTCCTGATACAGAAGGTCATTAGCCTAACTTTTAGATTGGACAGCATAATTTGATCTCTTTGGCATGCTGACTATGCTTTCTCTAAGCTTATTCAAGACCCATGATTTCTTAAAAATTGAGATATTTAATAGGGTTGCGGTGTTGTTGTGGTAATAGGTGGCAAATTACTTGGCTTTATTTTTGAATGTTGTATTATCTTATGTTAAGTATTTAAGTGGACATGTTTATTCTGTAACTCAGTTGCATTGCCAAGATATGTTGTCAAAGATGAATATCATCATGTCCTTGTGACTTACTATGAACAGGAGGGGAGAAAGAAAATTAACTGACTTCTAATTTTGTAAGTGTGTTTTTTTTTTTAACTCTTGAAGTTGAAAGTCATGGCATGTCTTTAAATTTTTTGTAGCCCTAGACAAGTAAATTCATTCATACATTATTTGTACACGTATATAAGATTGCATTTTCGATAATCTTTAGGGCAGCCTTATTTTATCAATATTCAAGATCTCTTACCCCCAGCCCAAGTCATCCACCACGCCAATGTATTACTATGTAAACATTGCATTTCTTAACTCCAATGTCGGATCCAAACATTATATATTGGGTATGGTACTCCGAATACTTTATGTTGTTCAACATTTCCATTAAGGTGCAAGAGGATGCCTAACAAGTTTTTCAAGACCTGAGGTGATTACTCGCTGCAGAAACATACATGGAAGGTATATTCTGAGTTTTTCTTTTTCATTTTGAGATTTGACACTCACTTGATCATGCTTAATGATTGAGGCTGAAACTCTATAACAAACTTTAGGTTGTTTAAACTCTTATGTGACTGAATATTTTTTCTTCAGTTAATTTACTCTCCTCTTGACTATATAATGTGATTTTGTCATTTATTGGGTAGGTTTCCGAATGGGAGGAACATTTTGGTCTCATTTGTTGGACTTCAGATGGGAAAATGAATGCATTGTTCATAAATGTTGCTCCAGTAAATTCAACGCTGTTAAAACTACTTGAGGCAGGCTTGTAACATGGATGTGGATTTCAGCTTCATGTGGACGTTTGATCCAAAAAAGAAAAGAAGGAAGATTTACAATGCTTTTTCTCCTTCTAGTGATTGGTCTAATAAATCCCTTTTCCTTCTCGCAGGTTGTTAACTCTAAGATGGACAGTAAAGAGATGATGGGCAACAGGTGAAATGAGAATTTCCAAGAGAAAGTACAAGCTGTTTTATTTATGCTTCAATGCGAAGTTAATAAGTTGAAGAAGATGTAATGAACAAAATATCATGTGAAGCGTGCAAAACCATGAAAGACCTGAAAGGCAGGTTCTGCTGCTAAATTGTGGATGGTTATTACTATGATAGAAGAGCAAGATCAAGAGTATCTTTGTATCATTCTATTATGATATGACAGCGGATGACATATGCTGTGATCTTTATTTTTTACTTTTTTGAAGGCATATGCTGTGATCTTTAAATAAGAAAACTCTTTAAAAGCCCTGAAAATGTTAGAGAACTGTATTATGCTATTTGATTTATACTTCACTTTCAAAAGCTATGCTATAGTCACATTTTGTATTTTAGTATCTAATTTCAAGAGTTTATGATGCATAAGAATTGTAATTAATACTTCTATTTATATCGTAAAAACAGAGAGCTTTCTTATTTGAACACTTAAAAAGTCGTTATTTAAACGTTTAAAGAGAGCTTTGTGAATTTGACGGTGCTCAGCGGAGAAAATCGATGAAGTCGTGTTTCAATTGCTTGATAAGAATACAGACTCTTGCAAACCTAATTGCATTCACATATATATTCGTGAATTAACCAGTCACCATAAAACACCTATGATAATTTTATTAAAATCTAGATATATGGCATCATTTTATATATGCTGTGTGCAAGCTACAGGCTAACAACATATTCAAGCACAATCTCCACAAACTGTCTTCCAATTAACTATCAACGCAAGAATGATAGATTAGGAGAAAATATGGAGCAACACTTTAAACATCCTACATAAAATTGGATGGCTCCCTGTCCATTAACACATATGGTTCATGTAAAAATAAAAACAAGACCAAAGAAAAGACACTGACATCAAATAGTAAAAGAAATACGATAGCAATAAGCCAGGAATAATCCAATCCAAAACTCATGTCAAAAGAGACAACTCCACATCCTCAAACAATCAACAAAGCCTTTCATCAACCCCACTCCAACAATCACACAATTCCTCATCCCGCTGTCTACTCGAATGCATCATCATCGTCATCTGGAAGTGGTTGACTAGCAGCAGCAGCAAGTTCGGCCTCATGTCTGAGAAAATAACAAAGCAACAAATTTAAAATCATATTGAGAGTAATCTACAAGTGGAGAATGAAAGAGAAACATGTGGGTTAGCTTATTATATTATAACAGCAATACTTACTGCTGTTGAGCTGCCAAATCAATTTGAACCTCGGGAGGAGCCAGGGCAGGAGACTCCACAAAATGCAAGTTAGCATCCCTACAATCAGCAAAAACGATTTTTAACAATCTAATGTGTTAAAGGGAAACCATTAAAGATAAGCTTCCACACCAAATTAAAGAGAGTGTCTTTACCCAGCAAGCTTTCTGGCAAGGTACAGAAAAGGCTTCTCAAAGTTGTAATTGCTCTTTGCTGAGATCTCATAGTATTGCAAGTTCTTTTTCCTGTGGAAAGTAACCTGCTTGGCTTTCACCTGCCTGTTCTTAACATCTACCTTGTTCCCGCAAAGAACAATTGGGATGTTTTCACACACCCTAAAAAAGACAATAGAAATGTAAGAAAAGATTAAATACAACACATGAAGATTGAACACTAAAAAAAGGCCACAGAAAGGTGAAATTTTTTGGTTTCAATATGCACCTGCAAAGATCCCTGTGCCATGTCGGAACATTCTTGTAAGTCAATCGGGCAGTGACATCAAACATGATAATGGCACATTGCCCGTGGATACTGCAAAATCAATAAAAATCTTAGAAACTGAGTGCATATGAAGATATCAGGAAGCAAATCATATGAAAATAAATAGTAAAACTTTTTTTTAAGTAAAACAACTAACGAAAATCCAGAGGAAGACTAAAAACAACAGGACAAGAATAACCTAAATTATTTCTTGTCAATTAAACTTCCAATAAAAGTTAATGCTTTAGAAGTATAACCACTATCCATAAATTGCAATCATGGAAGATTCATTCATACTTCAAAATATTTTAATTTAATTCTAAGCACCAAAAACTCACAACATATCCAAAAAGATCTTCAAATTTTAAGTTTAAAAGTCCCACATATAAAAACATATCCAAAAAGATCTTCAAATTTTAAGTTTAAAAGTCCCACATATAAAATATGAAAAATACGTATCTTAATACTACATTTTCTAGTTCCACAACCGAAAAATTAGCAAATTACATACAACTACTCAACTAAAGCAAATGAAATGGCCTTAATTAGCCGCCAGCTAATCAGCTATGGAGCAAAATCACAAATATACTAAAACACAAACAATGCGGACAAGCTAGCAGAAATAGTTATTACAAAAACCAATGCAAGTACTTACTAATATCCATCTCTGAGACCACCGAACTTCTCTTGTCCAGCTGTGTCCCAGCAATAGAACCGAATTTTCCCACAGTTAGTGAAAAAGTCCAAGGGATGAACTTCCACACCAATAGTTGCTGCAAGCAATCAAAGGAGAGTTGAGACTTGCACAAAATATTTTTAGCATACGAGAGAAGGCTCTCTACCATTTTAAAACAAAGTTATTGAGGGAAATTATAATTTGATTTTCTACTACTACAAAAAAAAATCGCAATAAAAAAATTAACAAATTAAACACTTACGTTCGTATTTCTTCTCAAATTCACCGGTAAGATGCCTTTTCACAAAGGTTGTCTTTCCTGCATAGTGTATATACTTACAGTAAGCAACATATACTTAACAGACAAAGTCACAAACCAACTAAATTCTTCAATAACGCAAAAGTGTAAACCCATTTAAAACACAACAAATGCCTATCAAGAGACAACAAAAATCAAAACCCCAAATCGATTTTCAAAAACTTAAATTGGCCACTGAGAAATGAAACCACAACCCTAGACAGCAACTAAAAAAAGGCTAAACCCTAACCCTTGATAATACCACACCAAACAAAATTATATTTTAAAAAAAAATCTCCAGAAAAACGAAATCGGATTGTACCAGTTCCACCGTCGCCGACGATCACTAACTTGAAACTCGGATAATCAACTGTCTGCTGATTTGGTAGAGCCTAAAACCAAAAATTTACAACAAAACGAAATTAAAAAAATCAGCAAATCATCATCGCAGCTACCTCGAAACCTAACAAGCTCCGCTTGTTTTCAGCAAAAATAAAAATAAAAATCGTTGATACAAAATTATAGATGTAGATCGAGTAATCAAAACTACAAACGAACAAAAGAACTATATTATTAACATAAAAAAAAATAAAAAATAAAAAAAACGAAACTCACCATTTCTGGTTCTTGCTTCTTTGTTTTTCGAGAGCTTTCTAGATTTTGAATTTGGGGGTGTGCTTCTTCTGTGAGAGGGAGATTTCTCGTCTCTTTAGTGGGGTTTATATAATAAGGAGGTTTAAGCAGACCCTAATTCTCTCGGGTTTTATCTCCTGGGTTGGGATCCAATGGGTCGTGAGATCTGGACCAATAAAGTGTGGGAGCCAAGTGTATGATTCGTTAGAAGTCGGTCGCAGAGAATCAAACGCGTAGTAGAGGATAAAACCCAGCTGCGTCTCACTTCTTTGGGAGCTTTAAACTTACGCGACTACCTCAGCCGTCGATCCAGTCACTCGGAGATCGGGGTGAGATTCGTTTACGTGTCCACGTGTCTGCCGCAGGGCTATGTGGGACACGTCGTGATCAATGGGCTCGTGGCGGGTTGTTGTTGATTCACCGACGAGCTATATATGGGCTCGGTCCATGATTTAATGGGCCGCGTTAGGATTCACATGTTGCCTGGTGGATTCTTTATGGATTCGTTTTCTCTTTCAAAAGAAAAAAGGACTCGTTTTCACAATAAAAAGGATTAATTAAAAATTAAGAAAGGTTATTATTAATGAAATAAATTGATTGTATACTACATATTAATATTCTATTAATATTAATGAAATAAATGGAGATAGATTTCTGAAACTCTCTTAGAAATCTTAGTACAGTTTCTCACAAAAATAATTTGCTATCATCTTTTGGTCATAAGGTGGACCCATTAAAATAATTTAATGGTAAAATAAATGAGGAGATTGAGAGAGGTATATTATGGTGATTCGTCATAACGTGGATTTATATTTTTCTTTACATAATTGTATTGGATATAGAAGTTTGTTTAAATTGTTTTTATTTTTTTACCAAAATGGATTCATATTCAATAGAAATGTTGATGTGTCTATAAAGATAAAGTTTCTTCTTCTTTTTTTCGTTTGAATTGTAAGTTTACGAAGACCTACCAAGATCAATAACTACATGAATCGTTCGAATATATACTCTCATAACAGGGGATATCTATTTTCATAATAAAGAGAGAAAAATACCTATATATGCTAGTAATATGTATGGTGTGGAACTCTCACTTGAGTGGATATACCAATCCATAATGAGAAACTCAAAAATGTACAATAGTATCATAATTGCTCTTAACACCTTATGTGTTTGTACGATGTCACTTTCCCTTCATGTAATTTCTTTTAATGGTTATCAGATATGAAATCCAATAAATATTATGTTGGCGAGCTAGCAAAGAGCTCCTTCCCTCTCATTATCTTCTGTTCAAAAGGAAGATGCTTGATGATGCCTCCTGCCCCTTTTGTGATTTTGTTGTTGAATCTGGTGACTATGCACTGTGAGGTTGTAAAAGAGCCAACGCTCTCTGGGTTCACTGCCCCTTTTTTGCTGATTTATGCAGGTTCAAAGCTGTTGATTGGTTGGATAGGGTGTTGTGGGTGGCCAACTCTATCAAGAAGGAATTTTTGCTGCAGTTTGTGGTGGCTTCCTAGATGGTTTGAAGGGACAGAAATGTCTACTTCCATGGTGGCTCGACTCTGGGCAATCTGGATGCTTGGAGTTGGGCTAGTGAGTTTATCTCCAATTTTTAAAATTGTGCTGATTCTCTGCCTCCTCCTATTTCTGCAATTTCTGGGCATGTTTTCTAGAAACCCTGTACTGGTTTTAAAGTAAATATAGATGCAACTATTGATTTAAAATTTGAGAGACACAGTATTGCTACTGTTATTAGAGACTCGAGAGGAGAGATTGTAGCTGATGCTGCCCAGTGTTTTAATGGGCTGGTGGAGGTGGAGTTGGCTGAGGCCAAGGCTATTCTGCTAGGGCTGCATTTGGCTACAAAGGATAATTTGTCTAAGATTGAGGTAGAGTCTGATACCCTCAACATCATTAAGCTAATTTCTGGTGAAATTTTCTTTAGGTGTAAAGTTAAGTCTCTGATTCATCATATCAAGCTGTTTACTGCTGAGCATAGTTCATTTTCTTTTTCTTTTATGCCTCGTGTCTGCAACAAGGCAGCCCATAGTGTTGCTAGGTGGTCTGTTAGTTCTGGCAATTTTGCTTTTTCGTTTTTCTTTTCCAAATTGGTTGGACAAACTAATTTTGGATGATGTTTTAATTTTTTCCACTGTTGCTTAATGAGGTTTCTTCTTTTTAAAATATATATATATATATATATATGATTCAATAATGTGCATCATATTCGATAAATATGGAATCCCCACACCATATAATGCCTTTAAACTATTTAATTTAGAAGTTTAAATTTTGTTTGAAATGAAAGATCATTCCAATGTTGTAGGTACCAAATCTATCCATATTCTGTCAAAGATACTTGTAGATATCCAACTGTTGAAAGTGCTTTTAAGTTTTAACAGACGGCTGACTTGGATCAAAAAGTGCTTTCTTTGTTTACTTTCGTAGCATGAGATTGAAACGAATTTTTATTTAATTTTGTAAATTGAGTATTATATTTGCAAATTGTGGAGAAATTATAAGAACTTTATAATTTTAATTTTTTTTTTCTCATTTATTTCGCTCAAATACATAACCACTTAATTGATAGAATCACTCTACTATATACTATTTTTTAGTATTATATTAATTATATACTCTTATTTTTGAATTACGCTAATTAAACCCACACCGAAAAACTCTTAATTTCCATGAAAAAGAAAAACATTCTTAGTATTATGACAAAAGATTCAATATTATAAATTTTTGTATCCAAGCTGTTCGACGAAATTACTCTTTAACAGTCTCTCTTCACATGCGACGGGGCTTTCGAACGCTCAACAGCTTCACATCATCAACGACAGGCCCGCACAGAGACGAGAAATCGTCGCTCCTCATAGTGTAGAAAGTGCTAAGGAACATGATTCGAGTCCGGTTCGAGACGGCCACGAACCTGATAGCAGCTCGCTTGAACCCACCTTTGCCTTTTGACTGGTAAGGGACCTTGATGGTGTCTCTGCCAGCGAAAGCTTCGACGATCATGGACCCTTCGCAGGAGTTGCTGGCGTCCCCGACAGCGAAGGAGAGTATGTAGGTTTTCCCGGGGATGGTTCGAGCGACTTGGGCAATGGCGCTCTCTTTTCCTGCTACGAGCTCGATGGCTCTCTTGTCTTGTGGCACCGAGAAATGGTCGGAGTCTATGTACTTGACTGCTTTGAGAGACTCTACCATCCAACCTGGAAGCGGCGAGTGGTCGTCTTCGATGTTTGGTGGTATCAGTACCCCCCAAGATGTGTTGGGGAAGATGTAAGGACCTTCTTCGAAACCTCCATTTTTTAGTATGTTCTCTGCATAATTACAAAACATAAATTTCCCCAATAATTAGCTTACAAACCATATAATCAATACAGATAAAAAATAATGATCCCAACTTGTGTATCCTAATAAATAATGTATTAAATTAGTAAATAAATAAATATAAAGGTAAAATATTTATCATTACTCAAAATTATAATATTTTTGTAACTAAATGGATACGCGTCACAAGCATATGCACTTGCAATTGAACTCAGATTTTCCTATATTTTTTTTACAATCAATGAACCATGGCTCTAGGAATTAAATATGGTCCTAGTTGGGCCTCTCCAAGTTACATAATTTTAATGACTCTCCACCTACTTCCGGATATTTGTGGACAGAGCTAGCGTTACTCTTAAGACATAATTGTCGTATAATACGACAATTTAGTCCCCACTGAAAAATCCTGGAAAAATCGTGCCATTAAATTTCTCTATTTGGTCAGGCAAGCAGAGGCAAGTAAACAAATTTAACCTCCCAACAAGTGTTTGATAAAGACCATACATACAACTTCTATTATTATACCACTATACTGACTAATTTTTTTCAAAAACCGAAGAAGAGGAAGAGGAGACGAACTTACTGTTAGATAATCTAGGAGGGTACAGCCCTCTAATGGCAACAGAATCGATAAGTGGTCCACAAGCAGGATCCTCCTCCACGCCTGGATTGTGCAAAACAATCTCTGCATAGTCATACTCAGCCTGGAAAGCCCACGCGTAAGTGTCCCAACCATTGCTGCTATACAAAGTCTGTAAAGGCAGCACACCCCAATCTGGCGCCACGGATATGTTGAGCGACTCCTCTTGTGCGCAAGTGCGAGCGTAGCTAAATGAGATGGAGTAGTAATTTCCCTTTATCACTTTGATCCTTTGCTTGACCGATGCTTCGTTGCCCAGCCTGACCGCAAAGGCTCCTTCAGGCACCACCAGCAACATGTCACCTTGCTTTTGGCCTGATTTTATATACTCCACGAACCCTGAAACCTCCCACCTTGGCACTCCATAGCGATTCAGCACAACTGAGCCGTTCATGTCCGACGGCTTTGGTGCCAACTCAAAGTTACCATTTGGTAAAAGTCCTGCAGTAATAATTAATCACCGTTGCTCATATCCGACATGTAAAATAATGTTACACGAAGATATGCTGTCCAGTAATGCAAAACAATATATAAAATGAGGTCACAATAAGACAAAAGAAAGCATATCTATCCTAAAAGAGAATTTTAAATTTTAAATTTTAAATTTTAAATATCCTTGAATGACTACTACACAGGCAGTAAAAGTTTCAGGATGATAATTTATATCTGTACTATGAAAACTTTGTGCAGAAAACTTTTAAGAGAGTTTATCAATAAGAGAACTGCAATCAAGTCTCTACCCACCATTTCTTCAAAAAAAAAAAAAAGGTCTCTGCCCACCCAACTTGACGAAAAAGAACTTCCATCATTTGGACCACAACAAACTTTCAATACTCAACAATACTCACTTGCCAGTTGCCATCCTAGTCCAAACTTCTAAACCAACCAAAACAAACAACAAAGCAACAAAGTGTAATACAAAAAACAGACAAAAAAAATGATGAAGACAGACATGAACTCGATGGTTTTGACCAGTTCTCGAACTGGTTTGTGTAGTATGCAAACTACATGTCTATATGATATTACCTATACATGTGACAGTATGCATCTACGCATATATGATGGGTGTGTACAACACACTGTTTTTTACTTCTTGTAAGACGACTCACCGTCTCTGATGGAGAAGGCGATGTGGCAGGTGGCGCATAGTAGCACCGACAGCAAGAAAACTCCTCGCATAGTTTTAGAAATTTCTGTGCAGTTTTTTTTTTTTTTTTTTGTGAGAGAAATAGAGAAAAAAAGAAAAAGGGGAGCGATAGTGAATTGAAAAGCCTGGTTGGGTTTATATGCATGGCTTCGGAGCAGAAAGCCCTTGGAGTTGGGTGCAAATTACGGAATTTGCCATTTTAGTAGCGACCTGACCTGATCTTCACGTGGGTACTGGCACGGGATGAAATGACGAATATAACCTTTTGATTTGATTATTGCAATTACCCGAATCTGGACTAGGGATTGTTTTGTCTTGTGGTGGAGGTTTGAAGACAAAAGCTGTTCGATTTCACATGGGCTCTCTCTCTCTCTCTCTTTGAAACTTGAAACAGCACACCACATTTTCTGTAGCTCACTGCTTTTGTTAGGTCTTTATAGAAAGGGCTTTTTGGTCATCCAACGCACCCATGTTACTATGTTTAACTTTCTCATTAGGGGTCTACGGTCTACCGCAATACTTAACAACATTTTAAAACGTTGATGGTAGGGCATGTTATGATAATTATACTTTTTAATAAAGTTAAGATTATAAATTTAAATTATATAAATATATATTTTTAATAAGAATCTCATAAATAACATTAATTAAACAGTGGAAAAAAGCAATAAATTATAAAAATAAAGCTACAAAACTTAAAATATTTATCAAATGTGTAAGTGATATACATTGTTACAAGTCATATCATTTGCTATAATTTGTTGGACAACTCTTTAAATTGTATAATATTACTTAAATATACAAAATATAAAATGAGACCGATGTAATAAGTCATTTTTATACCAATTTAAATCTAATAAATTTTTATTGTACCTATGTTTATAAACTGAATTCAAATTCAAAATAAAATATGTTTATAAGCACATGATTGTGATCATCGATCATATATATATATATATATGATATGTAAGTGTTTGATTAAATTCAACACCCATGATTCTTGACCAATACTGATTCCATTGTGTTTTTAAAATTGATTTGGAATTTGGAGAAGATGTCTTGGGTACTGTAATACGAAAACTATTTAATATCTGATGATTGAAAAACATGCAAACCAGTTTGATAGATTACAGTGCAAGCAAACATGTGTCCTGTATCGAATAACGCCAGAAAATTCCTGTAACCAATTAATTTTCTAATTATGATGTTTTTGTCTAGCATCGCATGTTAAAAGATTGAATAGTATGCGTCATTCTGTTGAATAATTGCTAATTAAATAAGATAAAAGAGTGTAGAAACTTAAGGTTTCGTGATCATTGAATAAAATAATTCGCATTTATTGCTTCAAAATATATAAATTATAAATTAATTTATTAATAATAAATAATTTATGTATACCAATAGTTATTAATTTTATAATTTTATCCCCTTAAAAGATAAAAAATTTTGTATTCACTTTTTAATGGGAGACCCAAATATGTAATAAAAAAAGAAACTCATTTCAATTTTTTTAAGACATCAAAATGAATAATTTTCAATGTTTTTAAGGAAAACTTTTAGTTAAGCATATGAGAATGGTTTATATCACACCTTAGATAGTTTAGAAGAGTTTATTTAAATAGCTTTTTGAGAAATAAATTTTCTACCAATAAAGTTTAAAAAAAAATATTAATTGATTGGTTGACAATTAAAAAAATTATTTATAATTATAGATTTACAACAATGATATAGTATAAAGTAAAGAGAGAATTGTAAAATTATTAAAATATAATAATATTATATTAAACATTTTAATATTTTAAAATTTTTAAAAATATCTAATTAAAAAAACTTAAAATTTAAACTTTTTTCAGTAAATATATAAAATAATTTTCTTAATAGTCCAGAAATTTTAGTGGAATGAAAACCATCCAATACAAAATAAATTGAAAATATCTTCATTTTTTTTTTTGAAAATAATTAAAAGTAGCTTTTGAAATTAAAAAAATATTTTAGTTAATAAAGAAGCTGTTCCATCTATATATTTGATAAAGTGATTGTATATTTCTCATTACATTAGTAATAGAGGTTTGATATTATATTTATCTATTAAATCACTATATGCGGGAAGACTCTCATATATATTATTTATAGTGAGAGTTTACTTTTAGAGTCGTGTAAATAATAAATATTATATTTAGGTTCTAGTAGACCTTTAACTATAATTGATGTTTGATTTATTTATTTAAATGAGGTATATTTATTACTAACCTCTTTACACCTACATCAATAAAATTTGAGTTCGAATTATAATTTTCACCATTTAACTTTTAAACTTTTTTTCTTTCCAAAAAAAAGAACTTATAAAAAATTATATGTATTTGTTTTATACATTTAACTCGTAGCCTCGAGCCCTCCCTGGTGTTAAATTATTTGTTATATTATTATTAATGGATTATCTGATAAAATAACTCGGGTCTGTTTCTAACGTTGAAAATTTGAAATAGAAGCATCAACCATGTCAACGTGAGACCCATCTGTCATCATTTCATTTCCACTTGTGGACTCCATTGTAACTCGGCCAGATGTCACATATCCAGGAACCAAAAGGTCACTTGACCTTTTTTTTTTTTTTTTTCAAGAACAAAGGAAATACTAACAAAAAGTTGAATTTTGATTTATCGTCGGAATATGTATATTTGTTTTCAATATTTACAATATACAATATACGTAATTTTACAAGTTTTTTTTAGAAGGGAGTACAATTACAATATTAATAACTGTCGGGATCTGTTGAGATTAATTATTAAACGCATGGTCCGGATATCTACTCTCATAACGAGAGACATCTACTTCTACAATAAGAGAAGAAAACTACCTACACATGCTGGTAAATGAACATGGTGAGAATTGAACATCTCATCACTGAGTAGAAGGGAGGTACACTAACCACTTTACTACAAGTGGATGTGCACGTAATTTTACAAGTTGACACGCTATTATATTTAAAATATAAAGACATAGATTTGTTTTAAGTTTATTCTTTAGAAAAAATATATATATTGAAAATAATCTTAAAATTCAAAATAAAACATGAAATTTTAAAAAATCAGTTTTGAATTTCAGAAACCGAGTCCAAATTCTAAATTATTATTATTCATGGGTTATTCTTTTCAAAAAATTTATTTTTATTCTTGTTATTAATAATATGTATATATATATATATATATACACATTCTAATTTCTTTTTTATTATTATATATTTTTATTTATCCACTAATGGTGCCGATTTGATTATCAATAAACCAGATTCATTGTCCAAACATTAATTGAAAATGTGACAATTCATACTATTATAATGGCATCAATTTAAAATTTATGTAGTTAATTACATCATAGCTCACTAAATTTACATGTCAATTTGCTTATTATATCATATTTACCAATTATATAAAGAAAATATTAACCTGAAAAACTTTATTAAATATTCAATTAACTTAAGCACAAAAATATTTTTATTGTACGGAAATTAACCACAATTCTACACGATAAGAGTAAATATAGAAATCGTCACCCATAACATGTCACGAGGAAAGTGGGTGCAAGTTGATAAGATAAGAGGCCCCATTGATACTGATAATCGCAGCTGACCTAAACAAATTAACTCGAAATCGTGGCTTGTTCCTGGGCTTTCATGCAGATCATACAAGTGGGCCCATCGGACTTGAAAAATATATATTAATATTGTTATTAATATAACAGGAAATGTGGACCGACTTTGATCGCAAGCGTCATCTAGTCATCTATGCTTAGGTCGGCTGCATGTGGACGACCATCGAGCTTAGGTCGGATATCAACCCGACCCATTTATGTCTGTTTTGGATTTTCTTCTCACTTTTTTTTTTGTTGAATTACGGGTGTCCGACCAAACCTAACTAATCCCATTTTGAGATGGATTATACTTAAGGCACAAACCTCTTCCAACAAATCTATTTAGTGTGATCGAACTTGAGTTCTTCCTACATGTTAAGTGTGTATTATTATCTGAATTACAACTTGTTAATTTTTTTTTTCAATTTAATTTATTTATTATTATATATTTTGCGTCCGATCTCTAATATTAATTGTGTTAGGAGTATCAGAACCTGACGAGATCAAATGCTACAAGCTCGTTCTAGAATAACAACTTTTACTATAAGAGAGAGATCGCCCCACTATTTTGTAATTTAATGAAAATATGGGACTTGAACCCTTTCTGTAATAAGGAAAGCGCTTAACTATTTTACTAGTGGATGTGAATAGCACTCCTCATTTACTGGTCCAACGTCTCATGATTTAATAATCTAAATTATATTAATAAACTTATGTATACATATTACAAGAAAAAGATTTGAAAGGAATTTGTTGTTAAATACGATGATTAGGACACTTGAAGAATGCATGCTTGGGATTTAGTTGAAATTGATAGTGATCACACAGGTCTTTTTCTCCATGTATAGTCTTTTCTAATTCTGCAGTAGTTGTAACGTGACCGCTAATTTGCAACTGGAAGAATACCAATTGCCAACAGCGAAGCTGATATTGACAAGGATGATTTATTTATTTACCAACCATGCTGTCTAACAGTAAGCTTCAAACGCGCTGCAATCCGTTGAAAAAAAATGTTATCGATATGATATGAATCGCCTAATCTGGTTTCATAATAAATGACACTCATTCAATCTGACAATATTATTGATTCAAGTTGTGATACTATAAAGATAGTATGCTTATATATTTATACATAAAGAAAGATTTGGGCGGCAGGAGGATAAATTAATAAAACATCTTACTAGTGATGTAAAGGCGCAAATTCAAACTCAACACATATTAACGTGAACTATACATGCACTAGTTTATTGTATATACAATATTATAAGTTTAGTGTTCAATTGTATCGACAGCAACAAAAGCCCTGAAGTGAGTGCATGGGATGAGTAATAATATAGAGAGAGAGGATGTATCAGGTCGATCCTGTACGTTTTTTGGTTAGAAATTTAACTTTATAACATTATATAGAGTTAATTTATAATGTTATATATATATATATATATATATAAAAATCACTCGGTAATGTTATAAAATCGAAATTCCATATGAAAAAAAGAAAAAAAAAATCCACAAGGTTACGCATATGATATAGCGGTGGAGTAAATGGTTGTGGGAAGAAGATGAAATGTGGATGTGGGTCAGTGGGTGGGTGGTGGGATGCGACGCCACCATATGATTATATTGTGGTGGAAAAAGACGAGGCAGCCGACGGAGGAGCTAATCTATGGATGTTTAGACAAATAATAAAAGTGAAACTACTCACGTGGCTACCATTTAATATTCTTGTTTCTATATATAACATTTTTATCCTCACCTTTTCCTATTTTTAGGGGATCTCTTGTTTTTATTTGCCCAAATTTTATGTTTATTCAATTTCATTCTATCTACTTCCTCTTATTATTATTATTTTCATGTCTTTTTTTTTTTCTTTCTATTTGGGTTTTTGGCAAAATGGGACCTGTTCAAAATTCATGTTGATCCACTCAATTATTGTGTTGTGATTAGTAATTTTTTTTTTATAAATAATGTATAAATAACCAAAGTTTTATTAGTTGTTATGATATGTTCATCTACCGTATAAAAAAAAATTCTTTAATTTTAATCATATAATTTATTTTTAAATACTTGGTTAATTAAATTTTTTTTGAAAACAAATTGTGATAAGTTGTGGAGGGTAAGCCGGGCATTTGCCCGGCCAGGATATTTAAATTTTTTTAAATATAATTACATATTAGACCCTTTAATTTTAGTATTATTACTATTTTACCTATCAATAATTAAATTAAATTAAAAAATTTCTTATTTTAAGAAATAATGCTCATTATATTCCCTATCTAGTTTAATTTTTATTCTTTACTTAATTAAATTTTTTCGTATTGATAATATTGGCTGAAGAAAATTTTGTTATTTTATTTTCGTCCACCCTAATAAAAATTCCTGAGTACACCCCTGGTGATAAGGTGACTTATATTCTTATTAATCAACATTTTTACGTTTACAAATACATATTGAAAACACCCTTTTAACTATATATATATATATATATATATATATATATATATATTTTTAACATAAAAATACTTATATTACAGAAGACCAACAAGAGAGCTGGGTTCAGGATTGAACCAACAGAATTCCTCCTTAGAGGAAAAGGCTAGGGAAGCAAGAGAATGTGACATTCCATTCCTTGAACGAGAAATGACATGACAGTTGGAAACTCCCATATCCCTAAAAAGAGCCTTAACATCTTTAATAATAGGATTCACATAAGAACTAGGAAAAGAACTAAACACCCTAACTACAACATTAACAGCATCTAACTCAACCTACTCAATAACCAGGTTCAACTCTTTAACTATATTGAATATTGAATTGTTAATATTAATATTGGTTATAAGTACACGATCGATCACATCAACTGGGTTGCGGAATTGATGATTCCATGAAGATAGTTTTCTATAATCCTATCTTTTTTATCAATGGTCAATTTTTTCAACACGAAATACAACTAGATGTGCAAGTGAAATCAAAGATCAAATAATTTTTGATTGAGATGGTTGTGTATTTAATTAACCAGCTTAATGATCTGTCTAATCAATTTCTTATAATAGGAGTTGTACATGATCTTCCCATCTTTGACCTATGAATTATGATAGGGATGGTGTATACTGTATAGATTTAGAATAAACTATGTTTAACTGTATGGTTTGGTGACAAAAAATAAAATAAAAAATTATACAAAATCAATTTCATATATATATATATATATAAGAACTTGTTATTTTAACTATACAAATCTAACGTGAATACTGATTCTTTACAGGATCTTATTGTGCAAAACCCGCAAAGACAAGTGAAGATTAAGTATATATACTTATGTTGAGTTTCATGACATGTACGTTCATGTTGGTGATCTGCAGAGAACTAACTCCACACAAGATCATATGAAACAAATCCTCAGATACTAAGATTATTGCAACCCTACCACTTTCAGTGATAGAAGATGGACATCCTAACAACTGACAATCCATCCTCATATTTGTTTTCCTCCATTCATTTTTTATTCTTATTTTTAATATATTATCATCATCGCGGATTGTAGTACTTCTTTTAATGTTTTTTTTTTTCAATTTGACAATGTATTTTTTTTTTCTTCAATAGCTAACAGCTTTTTGTAGCCAAAAGAAATTTCATATCCTAACAGAAACTACTAATAAGAATGATTGGAGACTTGGAGTTTCCTTTAGATTCGTTCATCAAAAAGAGAAATATTGTTTTCATTCCAAAATAAGTTGGATTTATAAAATTTTCATTCTAACGTATATTAAAATTAATTTATAATTGTCGTTTGACACGACAAGATAAAGTTGATCCAGAGATTGAAAAACCCTCACACATATACCTTAAGATTATGAGTTTAAATTATGTCCCTCTCCTTTAAATCTCAAATTAACTCAGGTTAAAAAAAACGTTGGAATTATTGGTACATAAAGTACTGTAGAGGAGACACAAAGGGGAGGATGGTTTTATTATTACAAGTTACAAGACCATTACTGTATTTAAAGCATGGGCTAGGGGAATCACATGCAGATGTCCAATAATAAATTAAATAGGTCAATATCATCTCCAGCTCCTGAATATAATGAAACAGATGATAGATAGGGACACACATTCATGGCACATTCTCGATCAAGTAAACTTTCATTTTTGGACATCGGTTCCAAGTAAATTTGCTCAAGAATTGGAAAAAAGAAAAGAAAAGTGTCAATAATTTATTTTTCATTTGCTCTTTTGGGCCCATTTATTTCATGAGATATGGTAAAATTAAATTATTTTTAAGTTTAATCCTATAGTTGGAGTGAATACAGGATTGGTTATGCCAATCATGTGCCACATATTTAGTTCAGCTGTGGAAGGACAACTGCAGAACAATTTTGTCCCAGTTTTTTATTTTTTTATAGTATAACTTAATTTAAATAATTTTGTTTTTATTAAAATTAAATTTAAAGGATTTATTATTTAAAAATTAATTTAATATAATAATATTATTTTGACTAATTTTATATTATATTAAATATAAAATATAATTATTTTTTATCCACACCCATACAATACCAAACAAAGGACAATATTATTTTTAGTTCAATCCGTATATCATAATACTAATTTAATTCAATCCTATCCAATTCTATATAATACAATTAGTTCAAGTCAATGCACCAAAATCTTAAACCCAGCTTTATCAAAATCTTGTTAGGAAACTGCAATTTATCTAAAACTTATCCTAAAATGTATTAAAAACAATTATTAAACAGACGGTGATGGATGATTAAACCCGACTTGACTAGTTAAGAGAGAGGTGCATGTATGGAAATGAATGCATGGCAACCGTAGAATAGACAATGTAAGGGGAGTTGGTGATCGAACATTAGGCTATCAGTTCATGTGCACTGTTCTAAAACAGCAAGTGAACAGAGACAATTTTTCTTTTTCCTCCAATAAAATACAAGAAAACTATGTGTTATGTAAAGAAGATGAGGCAGTACAATTATGCACCACAACATTCAAAAATGGGGATGCATTTTACTGACAGATGTTTGAATGGAAACATATTCCTAGTTATGGAAGCCATTTGGGAGCGTAGATAATCTTCTGACAACACAAGTGACAAGTCCAATACTCTTTTAAGACATCTTTTCAGTGCATGAATTGCCCATATTTAACTGTATTGATGAAATTTTTTATGCTCAGGAAATGAAACAAAATAATCATACAAAATGGAGCCAAACCCTAGCCAATGCATAACAAGATAATGTCTCTGAAAACGCTTGATATGAGCTGAACAGAGCTCAGAAGCATTGGAAGCTTTTTGTTTGTCTTCAATGATCTAATTCAAAACGCGCCAATCTTTTTATACTTTTTCACTCTCAACATTCAATGAGAAGAATATATTGAGATGTTTTATTGCAAGAAAAGCAAGCACGTTAACCAAAAAGTTGTAAGTTTCCTTTGTCCATATTTATTGGAAAATGACCAGTAGATGACAACCAATAAGTAATATTGTTGACTCACTGACATAAATGACGGGGAAGAACCAATTCCAAAAACTCTATCATGGTTTGCAAACTAACACATAAAACTGTAATTTCCATTAAAAGATTCAGATCTTTTAGCAGTAGCTACACACGACTCCATGAAGACACTTAAGGAATGGTGCGCTGGTAGAGAGGCAAAGCACCCAAAGCCTCCCGTTCTGCTCTCTCCTTCTTCACCTACAGAACACAAGCAACAAGAGATCTTAGCAGTAGCTCTATACGTTGATTCGTAGCCATATAATTCTAGAACAAGTAAAATTCTGCTCAATTGTACATTTGTTTCGGAGTTATTTCAGTTTTAAGCTTTGGTTTCCGGTTATGCTCGCAGCACATATAATAAGATAGCTTCACTATGACACAAAAATAAACAAATAAATAAAAATAACACCAAAATAATATACGAGCTCTGCAATTTATGGTTGACCAACACTAATTATTAAAAATTTAATTCATGCAAATTGCTTAGGTCTCTGTAGAAGATTTTGCTCAAGATTCCATTGAGTCAAAATCTTTTTTGGGATAGGTGTACGAAAACAAGACTAAACCACAATTTTAAAGATTACTTCATAACTAATGACAAGAGAAGTCTTCATGATAATACAAGCCACAAAGAAATTAGACAGTTACTTCATAACTAATGACAAAAGAGAAGTCTTCATGATACTATTTTCATGATAATACAAGCCACAAATAAATTAGACAGAATACATTTAAATTCTTTCCATTATATATACATATGTTCTGAGCATCTGTGAATGTATATGCAAATGTTTATCTACGCAAACCTTCAAAATCTTCAATTAGCTGATCAAGAGAAAAACAACAATACCTAATGGTTCTAATGAATATTAAGTTATTCCCTATATATAATAACTCAAACAAACTTACAAAAAGAAAGTAAACCAATTCATTACAGTTAATGGTGAGAATGACATTTCATGAACTAGAAGCAGATGGGAAGAAGATGGTAACAAAATGACTTGGGAGTTAAATTCAAACTTCCACCCTATCCTTCTTCTCTAATAGATCCAGAAAAAGCATCAGTACAATTAATAAAACAAGAATGCAAAAAAGGTTTGACTAACTTGTGATGTGCAAGCAAAGTTGAAAAACTACAAAATGGAGGTAGCGATATAGTATAGTTCAAGGTGCAGCAAATACAGAGAAGACTAAATACTTAAAAAGGTTACAGTGAAGGAAAAAATCACCAGTCAACATAACAAGAAAACATTTTCCAAAATAGAGAAAGATGTCAAAGCAAGAGTTCTGTAAATGACCCTTATCAACTTTAAACTAATAAAACTAGAATGGAGCCACAAATCAATAAAAAGAGCATGCGAGAAATTTAGAAAGCTATATCCACAAATCAAAGGATACACAAAGCAGAATTATAAGCAGGAGTAATAACCGTATTAAATCACTGAGTACAAATACAGCACCGGAACTCAGTCACAGCACTCGTGTAAAAAATGCTAAAGCCTTGTAGAACAGTTCTTATTTTTATGCAAGACTTTTATACATGGAATTCTTCAATTCATTATAATTATATTAATGTTACCTTTCAGTTTACAGGGCCAAACTCCTATAGCAGCAACAAGACATGGATATAATTACAAAGTAAGTTATAACCTAACTACAAATCACTTCTGCTAGTCGCATTAATAGAACCAGGTTTTGCAGAAATAATAATTTGAAGAAGTAAATTGATGCAAGAGTATGTTTTCACTGCATTCTACATCTTATAAACATACAATATTAAATCTGAACTACCAAGAGAAAAGAGTTATAACTAACTCCGTGAGCCATCTTATAATGGATGAATAATGACATTTATGTATCTAAAAATACTTACAAGAGTTAGCATATCTTGAAGGTAGCTCCTGAATGGTGTCTGCATAGCCTGAAATAGAATTGAGAAAAAAAAAATAACAATAATAACCGTCAGGATCTCAACCTACAGTATAAAATCAGAGGAACAATAATATACATCAAGTAAATACATGCTCAACACATTATAATAGCTAACACCGATACACATTGTTAGTCATATTAATCAATTCATGCTCACAAAAATCTCTCTAGAGTATGATTGATGACATGATGTGATGACATAGTATGTAAGTTCACAGCCTATAAATAACAAACGACATACTACTGTCTTACAGTAAACCTTGTTGAGAATCACAATTAGCCATTAGATTCTTAAGCACGACGAATACAAGCATGATCTCAACGTAACAGAGCAACAAAGTTTTAAAAAACATGCTTTAACATCAAGATTACATAATTTTCTATCCAAACGAAATGAAAACGACAAAGAGCGAAAATCCACCTGAAGATTATCAGGAAGGTACTCGTGCTTCATGGAGAGGTCCATGGCACGCTTGAGGCGCTGGTTACGAGCATCGACGATTTCTCTTGGGAGCCGATTCAGCGCCTCCTTGATGTCCAGATCGTAGTACGGGTCGTACAAATCATCGTATCTGAGTCCTATTATTACAGATTCAAAAATCGAATGAGTCCTATTATTACACATACACACATAGATAGATATAAAAATGAATCGTTCGAATAACAAAAAATTAGGGTTGAGAGGAAGAGCTGACCGTATTTTCGGAGGCGTTTGGATACAGATTTCATGTGCTGAGCCGCGAGCCAGTTCTTCTTTGGATCAATAAGCGACTGCAAAAACGACGCCATTTCTGTTCTCTCTTTCTTCCTCACGCTTTCCAACTCTCTCTTGCTCTTTAGATCGATTTCTTTCTTGAAGCCTCCTTAACCATTTGCAGCGATTTTTCTGGGTTACCACTTACGACATCGTTTTCACGTCTCAACGGTCCACTCATCTAGGCCCAAACCACTGAATTGGGCTTTAGAAATTTTGCATAATGGGCCCTGACATTTTTTTTTTTGGGATACCAAGCAAACTTGTTATTTCGTCTTGCGAGATTCAAAAGGAGGGTGTTATAAATATAAATATTAACATCATTAGACATCGTCTTTTTTCTATCATTTTCTTTTATACGAATGAGATTGCGAGCCATGAGAAATGCATGGGAAGCAGAGTGATGTCAAGACCTAAAAAGGGTGAGTTGTATATACTAACGTAGGCACCGACATATAGGGTTGCATATCCTCCCAACAGGAGATTCTAATCATTTTATATAACTTTAAGATCCATAATTATTTATTTACATTGACAAAGAAAATTATAGAGAAAAACGTCCATGAGCTATCCATTTAAAGGTTGTCTTTCTCTCATCCATTATATTTAGCTTTTTTTTAATTACACAACATGTTTTAATTACGTGAGTATACGTATAAATGTGTGATGAGACTGCTTTACTCAAAATTTCTCCAGGAGAAAACTATAAAGTCATGCATGAAACATGTTGATGTTGGCCTACTGTGAGTGACCCAATGATGGGTCCAAATAAAGAGACATAATGGGCCAATGGTTAGGTATAAATGGGCCTATTTTACACATTCACAATGTGCTGTTGTGACTGAAAAAGAAGCTGATGTGTTTGATGGAAGATTCATTGCAGATATGGGAATCCTTGTAAACCAAAATTAAAAGCTCACATGCAAAAATGAAACGCAGTTTCCCGAGAGACAAAAACTTTCATGACTTTCTCATGGTGGTTGTTCCATGTCTGCAGATAGATTCAGGTCATACCGGCCCCAGCACAACACAACATAACACAACACAACACTAATCTAGACAAACCATCGATCGCAATAATTCAGCAGTAGGTTTATATCTGTTCTGTGTGTTTTTTTTTTTAAGATAAAATATTCAGTGTCCGTAGACCACATTGGGTCCTGACTAATCTGGATTTAAACCGGATAGGATCACAAGGGTGACAAAGCTTTCTCAACAAGTTATTTAACGCAGCTGCATTCCCAAGTTTCGAACCCAAAACCTTGATTAAGTTAGAATAAATCTGTGCCAACTGATGTACGTGTTTGTTGGTTTGTTGTGTGCTTTGATGGAAGAGTAAAAAGTATTATTCGAGTTAGAGGTCTATTAGGCACTAATAGTTTACAAGATCGTGAATAGACCTAGTGGCTGGCAAAATCGTAATTTTATAAATAAACAAATTAATTTTTTTGTTTAGTGCATGTTCACCACCACAGGCACCATAAAAAAATGGTGCTTCAAAGAACCAATCAAATCTACGGATGTCCCAACCACCAATTGTGACTTCTAAGACATCAAACTTTATTAAAAATCACTGGCCCATGAAAGATTTTGTCAGGATCCAGATTCTAAATTAATTGACAACTTTCAAGAGTATCTCACCTCTTAAATTAACAACCCTTAATTAACTCACCAAAATTTTGCAAATAAACAAAAGAAAAGAAAAGAGAGATTATGAACTTGAATTAATGCTTTGTATAAGCGACATGCTTTAGACAAAAAGGGAATTCGAACATGTTCCAATTGACATCCACATTTCGTGATGCTTTCTTGTTGTGTACCTATTTGTTTCACATGACATGTTTTGGAGCGCATTCCATCCGAAGCCAATAATTGTAATTAAGATCCCTTGTTTTATAATTTGAAATATAAAAATTCTCTAATTGGCACGTGTTGTGTGTTTAATTTCATTAAGCTCAATAGACCCAAAAATATCAATAAAGTCCAACGGGTTTGGATAGGCCAACGAGGTCCAACGAGCTTGAGGAAGTTAACCAGGCCCAAAGGGCTGAAAAAGCTAATAGGGCCCAACGCAACAGATAAGTCCATCCTAACAACGTGAAGTGAATAAAGGAACTTGGGCGAGCTATAATATCCCTGTGACCTACAAAACCTTACCACATCACCTCGCATCAACAACTTAGTTACAGCTCACGGTATGCCCAGCTCGAAGCGCGTTTTCAGATAAAGAAGAATCCCATGAATATAGGGATCTGATCTTGTCAATTGATAGAGTTTGACTTTGCATTAAATT
Organism: Xanthoceras sorbifolium; assembly: GCA_003430845.1. Lineage (NCBI taxonomy): Eukaryota > Viridiplantae > Streptophyta > Magnoliopsida > Sapindales > Sapindaceae > Xanthoceras > Xanthoceras sorbifolium. The sequence goes on from CM010616.1 coordinate 30,266,888, forward strand.
CCTTATTTTCAGTAATTGTATTTCAATTAAAGTGTAATTTCAAGGGATTTGATTTGATATCTGATTTTCAGCAATTAGATTTCATGTAAACTAAAATGACCCCATCCCTTCACACTATAAAAGGGAGAGGTCGTCATTGGTACAAGAGTTACAAAAATTGAGAGAAAACACATATAGCAAGCTCAATAGTAATACAAGAACAGTGGATGTAGGCATTGTTATTAGGCCGAACCACTTTAAAAATTCTTTTTCTTGATCCATTATTATTCATTTTTCACTTATAATTACTGTTAATTGCATTGACCGAATTCACACGTCAATATTTTGGCGCTAGAAGGAGGGCCGTTTGAGGATTCAAACCTCCAATTTTCAGTAAAAAATAGTATTTGTGTTATTTTTCAGGAAATTCTCCCAAAGCAATAGCAAGAGGTGTAGGAACCCGTTTTAAGACCATAAGAAGCCGGGAGGTACCCCTCACTGGAGGACATTCAGAGGCATCTCATCAAGCTCAGATTCCACCACTGGCCTCAAACGTGGTCCCTGTTGTCCTTACGGTTCCACCACTTGCTTTAAATTCGCTAGCAGGTCCTTTCCTCCATTTGATGGATCCACAAGGAAACGACAAGGCTTGTAACACCCCCTGACCTAAATCGCTCGTACCGAATCAGAGAGCGCTACTATATACCAAAATCTCTATTTTACTTTTTTATAACCATAACTTAAAACTATATTAAAAACATTTGAAAATAGTTCAAATAAATTTTCGAAAATCATGTCAGAGTTTTCTCTGTTTTTCTGACTTTCCAAAACCTGTTTACAATTAAAATTCATAAAAATCAACAATTCTAAATTCTCAAATCACTTTTACGCACCCTTCAAAATTTAATACGACTTGCCCAATCAATTTATCACAATATAATTTATAAATATTCAAATAACATAAACATATAATAAAATATTTACACAGCGGAGTTTCTTCAAATATGTACAAACATTTTCTGTATATGCATGTTGTATTAAAATATATATACTTATTACAAAAGGACTACCAAAATATATATAGGAACGATGTGACTATGGACTCTGCTCCTGCAGTCTCTACTCTTCTTTGTCTTTGTCTCCCTTGGAACCTCTTTTACCTACGTGTGAGAAAACTCAATACGCTAAGCAAATTGCTTAGTGGGTGTATACCAAATATACTATATCAAATAAGTTTATCTATTTATCGAAAATATAAATCACATATATATAAATCATATATGGGGCTCATGTCAAATCAAATCATATACTTAACACATACAATATTCAAATCGATCGACAAATAAAATCTTCAGAATTTCTCAAATGCTTTCATATAACAAATCAGCTTTCATACTAGGCTCCTGACATACATAATATAATCTTTCGGACTGGATTATGGGTTGTTCGGCATTGGACACCTACGGGGCTACCCGCCAAATATCAGATCAGAGTTGGGCACCAACGGTGTTACCCGCTGTAAATGTCCCATATTAGATTTCCAACCCTAGGACCGGCACTTGGGGCCTGCAATATCCAAATGGTGACACATTCAAATCAAAGCTCCCTACCCTAGGACCGGTACTTACGGTCTGTACTATCCAAAGGGTGGTGCATCAGAGTATATCGGCATAGTACTGTTCAGAAAAACCCAATTGACATGTCAACCTCCTATATCTATATCTATGTTTATACATATCAGAGCCATTTCGCGAAACGTTTTTTCAAATCCAATGTCAACTCTTTTCATTTCTTTTAAAATCATCACATTCAGATTTCAAATCATTTAAATTCAATATTGAAATTTCAATTATGAAATATAATTTCACAAATCACTTTCTTATATTCAAATTTAACTTTCAAATATTTCAAATCAATAAATATATTTTTGAAATCCAAATTTCATTAATAATCATATAAAATAAATATACAAAATCATATACGAGTATATTTCTCAAATCAATAATCACATCAAATCAATCCAAAAATATATTCCAATATATTTCTGAAACCAATATTCATATCAAATCAATTCAAAATCATATTCGAATATATTTCACAAACCAATATTAAATCAAAATGCCCCAAAATCATTTTTCGATACATTTCACAAACATTATATAATCAAAATCATCTTCAACTATATTTCTCATAACAATATTAGAATCACAACGTATTAAAATCAATTCATAATATTATTCACAATCAATATTTCAGATATAAACTATATTGTAATTCAAATCGTTCCAAAATCAATTTCAAACTATAAACTATAATCATTATAATTCAAATAACTCAATATTAATAAAATTCAATCAATCCGAAATATTATGAAAAACTGAAAATTCAAAAACTAGTGTACACCGAACCTGGATACCCTTTCCTTTTCCTCCTTCTCTTTTCTTCTTCCTCTTCTTATTCTTTCTCTTCTTTCCTTTCTCTCTCCTCTTTTCTCTCTTCTTCGAGCTCTCAATTTTTTTTTCTTTCTGCTTTGCTGTTTTGCTGTTTTCTGATTTCATTCGGTGCCCTTTTTTTTTTTTTTTTTATAAACTTTCCAATATCGCGACAGCATATCGCGAGCGGTGGTCGCGTCGCTAGGTAACGGTACTCACTGGTGGAATTTTACAGCCTTCATCGCGAGCAGCTACCGCGAGCTCTGGTCGCAAGGCTGGTCGCGGTACTCATTAGTCCAATTTTGTCACTTTTATTGCGAGCAGCTACCGCGATCTCTAGTCGTGAGGCTGGTTGTGGTACTCACTGTCTAATTTTTCTCCCTTCTATTCACACATTGTTTTGGAACGGTCCAATTGGTCAACTTGGAAACCTAAAAATATATACATTTAATTACATTTTTCACTCCTTCAAATCATAAATATCACATTCATATACTCAATATTAGTTACACAATACTTTTCATATTTATTCAAAACTGAGGATGTTACAAGGCTGCCCCATCCAGGCTGCCAGATTTCAACAAATGGATGGAAAGGCAGATCGAGATGGAGATAATGATAGCAAAAATGACGCGTGGCTACGAGTTCTTAATGAAAAACCAGTTTGTACGCGAGTAGGTAGTAAAGAGCACCTCACCCCCACCTCTAGTATGGGAAAATCCAGTTCAAACTTTCCGCCATTCCACCAGGCAAGATCCTTCTCGGAGTGACACTAAACGAGGTGGGGTATCTATTTATTTAGCCACTGCAACAAGAAGAGTTGTAGAAGAGCCTGAAGAACGACGTGAAAGGCCTCATCGCGAGGGGCTGGTGATCCACGTAAATGCCAACAGTGAAAGGTACGTGAAGCTCAGCAAAGATCATCGCGGTGCCCCGGCTCATAGCTCGACCCAGCGACCCAGGTCGCCTCGTTGGCCAAATGAAATCCATGATTAGTGACCTGGTAGGGGCAACAATGGAGACACCCGCTATGCAGTGCCAGCCGCCGAAGTTCCTTGAAATCAAGCCGCTGTACCCTAGGTAAACATGAGAGATTCACCGGAAAGAAACCGTCGAAGGTCGCCCAATCCATAGAATCCGCCCCAAGGTAGCAGGTCAAATCATAGGGAAGATAGCGCCACCTCTAATGCTTCAATGACAGACCTTCCAACTCTTGAATATAATGCGTTGCTGCGAAGGCTGGAGCAATTAGAACAACAGGGTGGAAGAGCAGAACCTACTAACAGGTACGTTGAGCGAAGCTCGTTCTCTTGGGAAATAGAGAACGAGCCATTGCCAGATCGCTTCAAAATGCCTACATCCCCCTCTACCAGGCGACCAGTAATCCTTTCGACTACCTGGATTCTTATAACGTGCATATGAGTATACTTACAACGAATACTAGGGTCAAATGCAGATGCTTCTGACACGCTCACAACGCGTGGGATAAATCCCAAGTGCAGGATATGTTGAAATAATAAATTTTTGTGAGTACGAGATCGAATCCACAAGGAAGTGGTGGTACTAATCCTAAAAACTAGAGATATGAACTATGACAAGAAAATAAATCAAAGATTGTTTGGAAGTTGATTATACTAGATTAAACTACTAAAACACAAAAATAAGGCGAGACGGAATATATGGAAGGAAAGCTAGGTGGTCACACGGTCCCAATCCCGGATAAGGATAAATAATGACTACTGTGAAGCACATTATTAACATGATAAGACTTTACAACTTAGGTCGCATCACATTGCATGGGTCACGCAATGGTGTGCAAATCCGATCGATTACACCTATGGTCATAAAGTGCATTCAATAGGAAACCGTAGTTGATCTAATTCCTAGGTCAATTAAGTAATTTCTTATCGAAACTAACCCAGTATAGATTTAGAGTCAATTAAGCCCTATTGCAATTTAATGATTTCTCATGCAAATCACAATGATATCTAATCGGTTCTCATCAAGAAAGCTTGCAATGTGCTTTCGCAATCGCAACATATGAGAATTAAACACAATTTGATAATATAAAAATATACTCAAAGATATCAAATTGCTATTAATCTAAATACTTGCAAAAATACTTTCGTAGATGCATAGATACGAGAATTAATAGCAATCAATATGATAAAATATTACTCTAAGTCAATATCACGAAATAATAAAAAATATTACATAGTCAATAATCCAAATTCGTTCATGGTCCGATGACCACCTAACAACAAAATTAGTTACTCATACAATTGAAATAACAAAGAGAAAAGATAAAGGGATGGAAACCAACCATTCCGAGGTGTCGAGGATCGAACTTTCGCTTTGGTCCGGCTGAGAATTATTTTCCGTCAAACTCCATCCTCTCTCGATGAAAGATCGCTTGAATTCATGAAACCAATCTTGTGTGGTGTTTTGTGATGTTGGTTGGTGTGTTTAGTGATGAAAAGTGATGAAAATCGGCCAAGTGTGCAATTGGGGACTGCCTAGGAACGAACCCCTTTTTCTTCCTTTTCGTTTTGTATTTATAGCAGCACTGTTAGGGCACGAACTCGCACCTCCACGACCAGAGTGAGCGCATCATGCTCGCGCCCTTCCTCGCGGTGCTGTGTGAATTCTGTCACAGCGAGCACTCCCGCAAGCGTTGGTCGCAGTCACTGCTGGCGGTGTACACTGCTGGACTTCAATTCTTCTCTTTCCACGTGCAACTGGTTTTGGTTTTCTTCACATGCAGCTGTTGAGTTTATTTTTATTCTCTTTGCCATGCACAACTATTTACTCATCTCTTCTACCACGTGTAAGACCAAATATTCTCCATTTTCTCTCAGGCAAGGTGGTAAGCATTTGCCAGATTCCTTTTAATTCATCATGTGCAAGGTGGCTTCTCTCCAAATGGTCCATGAATTATCCGATTTTGCCTCGATTCACCATATATTCGCTTAATTCACGGGAACTCACATAGCTGCACATACTCACAAAACACATCAAGCGTATCGAAAATACTTAAAAATACAATTGAAAGATACGGTTTAAGGGATGTAAAAAATGTAACAATTATTGACCGATCAGCTTCCCAGCGACCCTTGGTGAAATCCTAAGAAAATAGTTGAGAGGGCTCCCAGCTAGAAGTGTAACAAGCTGGAACCAATGTCAGAAACTCTTCATGAACCAGTACCAGGCCTTGGGGAAACATCTCGTTTCTTCATGTTACTTGGCAACAATCTTTCAGAAGTCAGATGAGCCCCTGGAGGATTATATAGCTCATTTCCAAAGAGAGGTGAGTTGCGTTAACAGCCCTATAGATGAGAGTGTGTTGACAGCGATCACTGCCGGGCTACGAAAGGACGATGACATGAGCATATACAACAAGCTAGTTAGAACCCTCATGGACTTCTACAAGCGGTCTAACATCTATATCTGTATGGAGGAAGCCTTCGGGCCCAAGAAAAATAATTCCAACAATAAGAAAGATGAAGGTGGAAGCCCGCAAGATAAAAACAAGCGGAAGAACAATGGGGAAAACAACAGAAACAACGGCCGTAACAGGAATAGGGGTTCGTAGAGAGATGAAGCCCCGGTAAGCTAAATAGCCAAGAAGGCTAGAAATGACGAGGGCGGAGAAGGAATGGAGGTCGATACTAGACCTGTGCACAACTATCTGATTCCTAAGATAGAATCTTCGCTACGGAGAGGAACAAGAAAGAATTTGGGAGGCCGCATCCCCTGAGGACGCCCATGCGGGCTAGAAATCCCAATAAGTTTTACAAGTATCACAACTAGACAGGCTATAATACAGCAGATTGCTTCGAGTTGAAAGATGCAATTAAGGATCTGATCAGAAGAGGTCGCTTAAGAGATTACGTTGTGACACAACATCAGCCGTAGCAGCAATCGCGACAACATCAGCTGATTAAGCCCGCTCATCCAAAACTAATCCCTGATGAGCCCAGTAGTAAGGGTGATCCACACCATCCATGAAGGGCTGCACCTCGCAGGAACTTCAATCAGGTAGCTAGCGCATCATGTGAGAGAAGCTAGCCAATCTACCATGAGAATAATGAGTGCAGATGAACGGCGGAAGGTGTAACCTTTACGGATTTTGATCGCGAGGTATGCACTAGCCACATAACGATGCGATTGTCATCAAGGAAACTATTGGGGGAATGGCCATCTATAGAACCATGATCGACAATGGTAGCTTGATAAATGTCCCGTATAAGACATCCTTTGAACATATGGGGTTGAAACAGAGCCACCTGCGACCTTCGAGCCAACCGTTCTACGGCTTCACAGTGGACTCCATCATCCCCCTGGGGCTAATCACCTTACCCCTCATATTGGGAGAACCAGGTTGTCAAGTAACCACCATAGCCGACTTCCTTATCATTGATTACCCAACTGCATACAACGCTATTCTGAGAAGGCTAGCTCTCAACGACTTAGAGGTACTCACTTCCACCAAGCACCTAACCCTCAAGTTTCTAACTTCAACGGGTGTAGAGAGTGTTCATGGAGAGCAGAAGGTGGTTAGGTTGTGTTACGAGAAAACAGTCATAATTGGGTCACATGACAATATAGCAAGAGCCAAAGCCAGCGAATAGAGAATGAACATCCTAGCTGGGGCTTCCCGCAACTAACCAATTCTGGAGCTCTACGATAACATTGACCCAAAGGTGATCGATGAGAATGAAACCATCGGGCCCGTTGAAGAGCTAAAGGAGGTTCAAATAGATGAGTTGAAACTAGAGAGAACTCTAAAGCTGAGAGCGAACTTAGATCCAGCAATCAGAGATGTGCTGCTCATATTTCTAAGGAGGAACCTCGACGTCTTTGCCTGGATGCACAATGATATAGTGGGGATCAATCCTGAGGTAATGGCACACAGGCTCAATATAGACCCGTCTTTCAAACTAGTTAGACAGAAGAGAAGGGCAATGAACGCGATAAAGATACAAGCTCTAAAAGAAGAAGTTGACAAGCTTTTAGCCAACAGATTCATCATGGAGTCCTACTACCCAAATTGGCTCGGCCAATCCTGTCTTGGTGAAGAAGAAAAATAATAAGTGGAGGACGCGTGTGGACTTCATCGACATGCCCAAAGGATAACTTCCCTTTACCGAGGTGTAAGAACCCCCTGACCCGACCCGACTGGATAGACCTAGGGAGCGTTACCGAGTTTTCAAAACTTTTCTTAACTCACTTTATAAATTACAAACCAGTGAAAATCAGATAACTTGTATTTTAAAAATGTGTTTCTAGTGAGCCCACCAAACTTTATTTTCAAAAATTTCGGCAGAGTTTCCTCTATTCTTCTAATTTCCAAAACCTGTTTTCAATTAAAATCATATCAACACATATATAATACCGTTATTCACAGTTATTGTTACCAAAATCATTTTCAACTCAATACAAATCAATTTCCATCAAGTAACAATCTCAACGAATCCAAATCATAATTGCAGATATTTTATCAAACAGAAATCCTCTCAATTATTCCAAAATCAATCCTTATCAACATTTGTAAATAAAATATTCAAAGACATCTCAATAACAGAAAACAGAACGTAATAATACTATATGTCATAAATCATAATCATTAAAATTAATATAATCGAATTTCTGAAATTTAAATTCAATCAATTGAGAACTAAACTCAAATTAAATTCAATCAAATCTATTTGAATCTGAAAACTAAACTCAAAATAGCAGTGTACACCAACCTGGTTTCCGTTTTTCGTGCAGTTTTTCTTTTTTCCTTTCTCTTTCCTTATTCTCTTTTCTTTTCCTTTCTTCTTTTCTTCTTCTTTCTCTTCTCTTCTTCTATTCCTCTTCATCTTCATCTTCTTCTTCTTCTTCTTCTTCTTCTTCTCTTCTTCTTCTTCTTCTTCTTCTTCTTCTTCTTCTCTCGGTCTCTCTTCCTCTCTCAGTTTCTCCCTTTTCTGTTTTTTAGAGACTTCACACGTCTCTTATTTTTTTTTATAAAATTTCGGTCGTCGTGACCTGTGGTCGCGCTATCAGGTCACGTTGCTCACTGGAGCAACTCCACCGCCTTCATCGCGATCACCCATCGCGGTACCCTGGTCGCGATGCTCACTGCCAGAATTTTCACTTTTTCGTCGCGAGCCAGTCAGCGCGATCTGTGGTTGCGGTGACCAGGTCGCGATACTCACTGCCCAAAAATGCCATTTTTTGCCGCGAGCAGCTCATCGCGATCTGTGGTCGCGGTACTCATTGTCCTAGTTTTTTGCTCCTTTTTCTTCATTCATCATTTCTGAACCGTTCCATCTGGTCCACCTGGAAACCATATTTTAAAAGTAATTATTTAAAATTTGGGATGTTACACGAGGATTGACCAGCTCGTGGATTCAACTGCTGGACATAAACTACTCAGCTTCATGGATGCCTACTCAGGATAAAATGAAATCCCCATGTTCCCAACAGACGAAGAGCACACCTCGTTCATCACAGATATGAGGCTCTATTGCTACAAGGTGATGCCCTTTAGCTTGAAGAACGCAGGGGCAACATACCAACAGCTGGTCAACATGATGTTTGTCAATCAGATAGGCAAAACCATTGAGGTGTACGTAGACGATATGCTCGTGAAGTTAACTAAAGCAACCGACCACATCACAAACCTGGAGGAGATGTTTCAGGTATTCAAAGACTATCAGATGAAGCTTAATCCTTTTAAATGCACTTTTGGTGTAGCTTATGGGAAATCCTGAGAAGATCAATGCTCTGAGCGACATGCGGTCACCTACCAAGCCAAAGCACGTGCAAAGCCTCAACGGCCAGGCTTCAACATGTTGTGAAGAAACAAGAAGTTTAAGTGGACATAGAAATGTAAGCTCGCATTCTAGCAGCTGAAAGAATATATAGGCGAGCTCCCTTATTATCAAAACCCCAGGACAGACAAAAGCTTATCATTTATTTAGCAGTGACTCAGCACGCTATAAGTGCGGTCTTAGTGCGGGAGGAGAATAAAGTCCAGCTACTAGTCTATTACATGAGCAAAAGGTTGCAGGACGCAAAGACCAGATACCCACAGATGGAGAAGCTCGCTTACTGTCTAGTGGTGGTATCAAGGAAGCTGCGGCTTTACTTCCAAGCCCACAACATTGAGGTACTAACTAGTTACCCCTTGAGACAATTTTTGCAGAAGCTTGACACTTCAGGGAGACTGTTAAAGTGGGTAATCGAGCTGGCGCAGTATGATCTAGAGTACAAACCACGAGCAGCTATCAAAGGCCAAGCCTTAACAGACTTTGTGGCAGAATTCTCGGGCTTAGAGGAGTAGATTCAACGGGAAAAGCCTCAATAGAAAACTTTTCCTCTTACCTCCTAGCTCAAAGATGAACAGAAAGAGCCGAAATTTCCTCTGTGGGAGCTATATGTCGACGGATCGTCATGTGAAGGGATGGCTGGAGCTGATGTTATCTTAATCAGCTTAGAAAAGTACAAGATCCACTGCGCACTGCGATTTGACTTCGCTGCAGCCAACAACGAAGCAGAATATGAAGCTCTCTTCGCTAGACTACGTTTGACCAAAGAGCTATAGGTGCAGGTAGTAAAGATCTACATTGACTCTTAGCTCATTGTGAATCAGGTGAAGAAGAAGGTCCAGGCTCGTGGCACAAAAATGGCCGCCTACCCGCAGAAGGTCAGCGAGCTCTTGGAGAAATTTTAATGGCATGAGATCTAGCAAATCCCGCGAGCCCAAAACATGCATGCAGATATGCTTAATGCCATGCCAGTAGAGTGCCTACTAGAGCCTAGTATATCAAAGAGGTAGTTATGGTAATCAGAACCTCATCAGACTCGTAGGATGAATCCACTCATCAACTACCTTACAAACTGGCTGTTACCTGCGGACAAGAACGAAGCTTGGAGATTACGGGTGTTAGTAGCGATGTATGTTATCTACGATGACATGTCGTTCAAACAAGGATTTGCCACTCCACTATTGCGGTGTATAGACGGAGAGGACGATATTCCAATCCTCAGTGACATTTATGTAGGCCTATGTGGCAACCATGCCGGGGGGCTTTCCCTAGCTCACAAAGCACGATGCCAAGGTTTTTACTGGCCCACGATGAAGTAAGATGTTATCGACCTGGTGAAAAAATGTGATAAGTGCCAGAGGTTTTCCAATATACCTCAAGCTCCCCCAGCTCTCTTATATTCAATGGTCAGCCATTGACCATTTGCCATATAAAGGATGGATCTAATCGGGCCACTACGTACAGCCCGCGGTAACTGCAAGCACGCAGTGGTAGTCATGGATTACTTTACAAAGTGGGCATATGTCGAAGCTCTCAGCGAGATCTCAACACCAAAGATTGAGAACTTCGTATAGAAGAACATTGTGAGCAGGTTTGGGGTCCTTCAGAAGATAGTCATAGACAATGGCACATAGTTCGAAAGTCAAAGGTTTAAGTCATCTGTGAAGATTTCGCTATAACCAAGAGCTTCTCTGCAGTTGATCACCCACAGGAAAACAGGCAGGTAGAGGCAATGAACAAAATTATCAAGCACACTCTGAAAACAAAACTTGAAGGGAAAAATAGGGCTTAGGTAGACGAGCTTCCAAAGGTGTTACGGTCCTACAAGACTACTGCGGAGAGCACTACAGGAAAGACCCTATTCTCCATGGTCTGTGGGACTGAGGCTATGATCTCAGCTGAATCCATAGCGAGCACGCACAGAAGAGCTGCATTCAACTCAGTGCATAATGAAGACCTAATTGTAGCTAGCTTCTACCTGATTGAAAAAGGAGGGACGTTGCTCGCCTAAGGGTAGTTGTATATCAACAAAGGGTTGTCAGGTACTACAATAAAAAAGTCAAGCCACAACATTTCAAAAAAGGAGACCTCGTTCTAAGGTTATTCCTATTTGGAGCTCGTAACCCTCAAGAAGGGGCTCTGGATCCAAACTGGAAAGGTCTTTACGGCAACGAAGTATACCACCTCGTGAATGTCAATGGAGCTCGAATTCCATGAGCTTGGAATGCAGAGTATTTGCAAAAATATTACCAATAATTGTTGTATTTATTTAAGTATTCAATCAATAAAGTCATTCTTCTTCTCTATAAGCTCTCGTGCATTGTTTATTACTTTCGAACTTGGGGTATAGGGGATAAGGATAATGATGGAAGCAATATACAAATGATACAAAATGGAAATGAAAATTTTTCAAAAATTTTTCCAAGTGTTTGCAACACTCGCAAATGAGAAGGTTTTCACCTTCTAGCTTGCGAGGTTGACTAAACGAGCTTGCAAACGAGAAGGCCTCCCATCTTTAAACCAGTAAGCTCACAAGAACCTGAGTATATAAATTGGAGGAACCTGCCAACCTGAAAGCTCACGAGCTATCAAACAAGCGGGGTCAATAGAAATACTCGAGGTAACAAACCTAGATTTGTAAAAATTGGCGGAACCCGCCAACCTGAGAGCTCATGAGCTTCCAAACTAGTGAGTTCAATACTTAAGGTGACAAACCTCCCAAAGAGTTGTGCAAAATTGGTGGAACTTACGAAATTGAGAAGCTCACGAGCTCTCAGACCAGCGAGGTCAATAAAGACACCTAAGGTGGCGTTGCTCACAAACAAGAGTCTACCTTACAAGTAGTAAGGTCAATATTATCAAGTTTTGTAAGTTTTTAAGTGAAGTGTATGGTTGTTTGCAATGAGTGTTTACTTAAAGCGAGCAAGTAAAATGAAAATACAACATTTAATAACAAAAACAAAATTTCATTTAATTGAAGCTCTAAAACGAGCTGAAAGTACATTGAAGTTATAAATGACCTGAAAGTACATTGAAGTTCTAAACAAAATGAAAGTACATTGAAGTTCGAAGCGAGCTGAAATTACATCAAAAACAACTACAAACTTGCTAGAAGTACATTAAGGAAGTGGCTACATGCGATGAGTAAATGTTTTGAACATCTTTAAGTTTGTAGCACTGAATTTCACTTCCATAACCATCTCTGAACTATTCTTGACAATGGACTTCTGATCTAAGTTTGTTGAAGTGCTTGAAGAACTAAAACTAGCAGGCATCTAGAGCTGACACTACATTCCTCGTCCAAAGATGAAGGTCTGCATGCTGGGAGAAGCACACATTCCTCGCCCAAATATGAAGGTCTGTACGCTAGAAGGATATGGATGTTGAAGCTTTGAAGAGCTAGGCCTGACCAGTTGGAGGATCCTCACTTTTTGGGGTTACTTGGTCACTAACAATAGTCGCAAGATCTGCAGACTCAGAGATTACATTTGTGTCCTATGCCTCATTTGTACCTCAGAAGGATCCTCGGTGACATCATTAGCAAACTGTTGTGCTTCTATCTTCGCCACAGCTCACATGGCTTAGAAATTCTCGATCAGCTCGCCAACAGATGGGCCAAGGAAGCGGAGGTCGATGGCGGAGTATTGGAGCCAGATGCTATAGAGGACGTTGCTTTGAGCTTCATCCTGTATCTCCACTTTCTGCTCCTCCAAAATTTTATCTTTCTGGGCAAGCTCCTTATCATTCTTGACAAGGTCGCCTTTTTGCTGCTCGAGTAGCTTATAGGAGTGTTGGAGGTCGACTTTAGCTCGAGTAGCCTTTTTGGTCTTTATACTTGGCGGTGGACACGTTCATCTCCTTCCTGAGAGCCTGACATCTATTGGCTTTCTTAGTCAGCTTCTTCTCGAGCTCCATTCTGTCAACAAGCTCCCTTCTTACAGCCTCGAGCTCCTCACGAAGCTCCATTTTCTCTGCCTAGCTCCTCTTAGTCTCGAGCAAGTCTTTGTGCGCAAGATAAGCAGACTATATATATATATATATATATATATATATATATATATATATATATATATAATAAGAGGTCGTTATAAGAAGAAATAAAAACTCACCAAGAAGTCAAACTTTAACGGACTGTCGAAACCCATGCAATGAACTCCCTCGCGACGGGACCAAGGGCCCAATCTAAAGAAGATGGGGCGACCTGAAGGGATTGAACTAAGTCTCCTTACGGGGCTGGGCCTCAGGAACAACCTTCTTTCTTTTGATTTTGCTTGCTGCGGGGAGAGCTGAAGGAGGCTATAAAAGAGATGGTAGAAGTCCCTTGGGACATGGGGGCTGGCCGCCTTGGCTAGACTCCCTCACCTTCGCCTTCTTCGTGGGGACAGCGAAAGGAGAGGAATTGTTTCCCCTCTTGCCCGCAGCGCACTTCGTCACTTGCAACCTTCTCATTGCTTCTTTTTACTGTTGTGTCGGTTGTTGTTGTTGTTGTTGTTGTTTCTTCTTCTTCTTCTTCTATTGTTGCTGGAGTTGTTATTGTTGTTGATGTTGGTGCTGTTGTTGTTGGCGATGCAGTCTCTTGCGAGCTGGTTCTAGGACACCCTGCTCGTCAGACTCAGTTTCTTCGTCCTCTGAGCTTGGGGTATGCGGCTCTGCGACCTCCTGGATGTCCTGCTCAACGTTGAGCTGCTGCACCACCTTGTGATCAGACGCAAGCTTGAAATCACTAGAAGCTTCTTAGTAATTTGTTTATGCTTAACGAGACCCTTTGGATCCTTCGAGATCAAAGTTTGGATAGCTTCAAGGACGTTCTTCTCCTCCTCAAAGATCATAGGATTCTGGCCTGTACCACCTGTAAATAAAGAAGGGAAAATTAGAAGAAAACGAGCAGATAGATATGCGAACTGACTCTACTAGTACCCTACGAGCTAAACTTAAGAGGCAACAACACGAAACTCTTATTTTTAATGAGCTTAATTTTAGGACTCTTATTTGTAACTTCTCACATTCGACTTGGTGTCCGATTATAGTAGCTCTTTGTACTGGTTAGCTCGCACATGAAGATAATATATCTCATCGTGCAGGGTCCTCTCAGCTGAGTCTCATGGAAATGGGTTCTTCTTTAGAGAGTAGCAGAACCAGATGATGTTATCACTCGGAGGATGGACCCCGTGCCTCCTAAACTAGAGGTAGAAGGAGATCAGCTGAGAATATGAGTTAGGGGAAAGCTGCATCGGACTGAGCTTTAGGAGGTTCAGGACGTCTATGAGGAAACCTGGGAAGAAGAAGCTCAGCCTAGCCTGCAAATGCTGATGACTGGGAATAGCGAACGGAGTTTCTTGAAACTGCTTTTGAATAAAAAGAAAGAGTTTGGAAAAGAAAAAAATTTCAAAGTCTGAAGAATGTGAGAAAAATAGTAGGAATGATTTTATATATACCATGAAACCCTAACCGTTAGATCAAAGTAATGATGGTCTGATGGGAATTAACAGCCAAGATTCGCTCTTGGGACTTGATAGGATACTCAAAGGGCAGCTGATGTTACACGTGCATTTAATGCACTTAATGACGTAACGATTGACACGTCGGTTCCCACTTACCAGAAGAGTAACCACCCCAGTGACCTGGCACAAGCGACTGGGAAAGGTGACCCATGGCGTTCCACAGGCGAATTGAAAACCACTCCTTAAGGTATCAGCTCGCTAAACTCACAGAAATTCATCACAACTTCTACCGCTGAAACCTTCGAGCTAGTAGCCATGAGGCTAATATTGTATGCCTAATTTCATTAAGCGTAATAGGCCCAAAAATATCAATAAAGCCCAACGTGCTTGGATAGGCCTAACGGGCTTGAGGAAGTCAACGAGGCCCAACGGGCTGAAAAAGATGATAGGGCCTAACGCAACAGACAAGTCCATCCCAACAACGTGAATTGAAGAAAGGAACCTGGAAGCCTGATACGAGCTATAACATCCCAGCGACTTACAAAACCTTACCACATCACCTCGCGTTAACAACTTAGTTCCAGCTTGCGGTATGCCCAGCTCGAAGCATGTTTTTTAGATAAAGAAGAATCCCATGAATATAAGGATCTGATCTTGTCAATTGATAGAGTTTGACTTTGCATTAAATTCCTTATTTTCAGTAATTGTATTTCAATTAAAGTGTAATTTCAAGGGATTTGATTTGATCTCTGATTTCCAGCAATTAGATTCCATGTAAATTAGAATGACTTCATCCTTTCACACTATAAAAGGGAGAAGTCATCACTGGTACAAGGGTTATAAAAATTGAGAGAAAACACATATAGTGAGCTCAATAGTAATATAAGAGCAGTGGATGTAGGTATTGTTATTAGGCTGAACCACTTTTAAAAATTCTTCTTCTTGATCCATTATTATTCGTTTTTCACTTATAATTAATGTTAATTGCGTTGATTGAATTCACACGTCAACAGAACGGTTGTCTGTGAAAATGAAAAATGTAAAACTTCAGTTTGAAGTCATCCGTGATTTCAATATATATTGACTCGAGCTCTTATCTCACTTCAAGTCTAGTTTAGAGGCAAATTACTCAAAATAATTAGTTGGAAATCGCTAGATGCATATATAGTTGTAAGTGTATCATTTTTTTTTTACATACTATTTGCGGTGATAGCGACTTGAACCGAACATTGTCAGATTAAATGAATGTTTTTATCATTGCACTACATTAGGCTATGGTTGCAAGTTTATCATTAACATGTGTCTATTGGTTAAATTAAATAAATTTCAGCTTAATTAATTGGTAAATAAAGTTTTTAATCATTATAATCAATCAAAAATTTATTGACACCCTAAGTTGGTTTAAGGAAAAAAGAAAAAAGTAATTAACAGAAAACTTTAGTCTATCTCTTTATAGCCTAATATTATGATAAATGATAATATGAAAACTTAAATTAATATTATTTCCATCTGACTCAAAAAAAAAAATCCATTTATTTACGGGATTTATTTCGGGCACTCCAAATTATTATGAAATAGAGAAATGTTTCAAAAGACGAATAATAATTTAGTATAATGTATAACTATACTAGCAAAATATATTTATGCAAATTAATTTTATAACTGTTCTAGTAATTTATAATAAAGTATCGGTAATTAATTTACTTGTTTTTTTCGAAGTTGAAGTGCATCGTTAAACCAATATTAATGAACTTATATTAGTTCAACTATCTAATCGGCTATTCATTCATACATTAGGTGGTTAGTACATTTTAAAAGACCTTTCTCTTATATAGATGACTAGTTCACCACAAATCCCTGTTGGTTCCAATATCAGTTTTCAATATATATATATATATATATATATCTTCTCAATCATGAGCTAATTTAGATATTGAAAATATAACAGATTAAAAATTGGACTTATTATACATATATACTCATATTTTAAATGGTTAGTATACTCTCCTTTTATTTTAGTGGTGAAAGTTTAAGTTTCACTATACTTATTTACCGACACGTGTTCAAGTAGTTTGTGCACATCCCTCCCACTTTAGTAATTATAATCACTAAATGCGCGACCTGAATATTTACTCCTATGAGATTAATTACTAAACGCGTATACCGAATATCTACTCCAATTATACAAGATATCTACTCGTATAATAAGAAGAGAAAACTACACATATATATTAATAAATATACATAGTTAGACTTAAATCCTTACCATTTGTATGGAAATAAAATTCACTAAATACAGGAACATGTACATAATAATAATTATAATTATTAATCTTCAAAAATTAAAACAACTAATTCAAAAACAAATCGGGGATAAAAAAGTAAATTGGCGTCGTATACAGGAAGGCAGGCAAGTTTTGGAGGGACTGTTTGTTTTCTTTATGTTTTCTTCCATAATTATACGTAACACGTTGAAAAAGGGCCGCAGGAACGCCGGAAGAAAAAGCCGACGACGGTCGGTTGCGATAGAGAAGCGATAATGTGGCAGCGAAAGAGGAGGGATGGGTTTTTCTGCGGCGGCGACGTCGACGGCGACAGAGAAGGCAGCTTATGCGGGCAGGAGGACAAGGAGATGGAGGCGTTGTCGAGAGACGAAGGCAGCCAATACAGCATCACAGCCGGCATCCTCCCGTCCCTCGGCGCCACTGCTCGTAGCTGTCGTCGCATAGTTCTACGTCCTTTCATCATCTCCCCTTTCGATCCTCGCTACAGGTAACTGGTTCTCTCCTCATATATATATATATATATATATATATATATTCGATCGTGTTTGTTGTTTTTATACGGATCTTTTTTTTTTTTTTTTTTGCCAGGGCTTGGGAGACGTTTCTGGTTTTCTTAGTGTTCTACACGGCGTGGGTTTCTCCGTTCGAGTTCGGGTTCCTGGAGACGCCGTCGGCGCCTCTCTCGCTAGTCGACAACGTCGTGAATGGCTTTTTCGCCATCGACATTGTCATGACCTTCTTCCTCGCTTATCTCGACAAGGCCTCGTATCTCCTCATCGACAACCCCATGAAGATCGCCTGGAGGTACACGAGAACTTGGCTGGCTTTTGACGTCATCTCCACAATTCCCTCCGAATTCGCTCGCAGTTTGTTGCCCGCCGCACTTCGCTCTTATGGTTACTTCAACATGCTCCGTCTCTGGCGTCTCCGACGCGTCAGTAAATTCTTTGCCAGGTGTACACAAGCATTCATGTTTTTCACAATCGTTTTTACACACTTTTTTATTGGTTGATGATGGTTTTTTTTTTTTTTTTTTGTCAGGTTGGAGAAAGACAGGAACTTTAGTTACTTCTGGGTTCGATACGTGAAGCTCATATGTGTGAGTATTATTTGAATTCTGCAAATAATATTAACGTGACGTCGATGTCTTTACTTGTGGACTTCTTTGTATAGGTTACTCTGTTTACTGTTCATTGTGCTGCCTGCTTCTTCTATCTTTTGGCTCAACGTTACCGTGACCCGAAAAGTACATGGATTGGGAATTCTATGGAGAATTTCCGAGAACAGAGTTTGTGGGTCCGGTACGTGACTGCAGTCTACTGGTCAATAACTACGTTATCAACTACTGGCTATGGCGATTTGCATGCTGTGAATACAAGGGAGATGGTGTTCGACGTCTTCTTCATGCTGTTTAATCTTGGACTTACCGCCTATTTGATAGGAAACATGACCAACTTGGTTGTTCATGGCACCAGTCGAACTAGGAAATTTGTGAGTAAATTCACTTGCGGATATTCTATTTATGCATAATCTTTCAAGCTAGCAAGATTGATTTTTCTTCATGCACTCAAATTACACAACATTAGCCTCATAATTACAAAACTTAAAACATACATGAGATAGTTATTGTGTTTGATATTTGATAATCGTACTGCAATTATGCCACTTGCACGAATATCTAAGTTGCTACTTCTATACACATTGCTCCAGGATTATATGAGCACATAGTGTGAATTTGTTCTCAAAATTTAACAACTACATTGTTGTTATTGAATTGTGGAGTACTTAATTGAGAATTTGATCTTGATTTAAAAATGTTATGGTTGAGTGCTTTTGAGTTTCTGATTTCTTTCAGCTTTGGGCTTTATTTTAGAGAGACACGATCAAAGCTGCCTCTAGTTTTGCACAAAGGAACCAACTACCTGTTCGGCTGCAAGATCAGATGCTGGCTCATTTTTGTTTGAGGCACAGAACTGATTCAGAGGGGCTGCAGCAGCAAGAGACCATCGACTCCCTCCCTAAAGCAATTCGATCAAGCATTTCACACTTTCTCTTCTATTCACTGGTTGATCAGGTCTACTTGTTCCGTGGAGTATCAAATGACTTGCTTTTCCAACTGGTAACACTAATTTTATCTTCTTTGGAACATATTTTATAGCTAGACATTTAACTAGATGTATGCTCTAAAAACATGCATATCCATACACCACACTAGATTTTAAATTGGACTCTTTTTTTTTTTTTCCTTCTTCTTGTGTGAATTTTTGGAAATTTTGAAGGTATCAGAGATGAAGGCAGAGTATTTTCCACCCAAAGAAGATGTAATTTTGCAGAATGAAGCACCCACAGATTTATATATATTAGTCACTGGTGCTGTGGTAAGAATCCCCATCCAGATTCAAAATTAATGGCCCTAGAGTGTAGTGCCAGTATATTGATCTTCTTCCCTTGTGCTGATTATTGTCATTTGCATTAAAACACTGTCTCTAATGTGTGAGTCGATGTGACAGGAACTTATCAAGCAAAGAGGTGGAATCGAACAGGTAAACAATGATATAAATCCTCCGGAAAATTTTCCATAGTCGTATTATAGGTTTAAGTAAACGTTGCCTCTAATGATGCAGGTTGTTGGTGAGGCCAAGACAGGTGATGTTATCGGTGAGGTTGGTGTGCTTTGTTACAAGCCACAGTTGTTCACAGTAAGGACTAAACGATTGAGTCAGCTGCTTCGTTTGAATCGTACCTCCTTTCTAAATATTGTTCAGGCAAATGTTGGAGATGGGACAATAATCATGAACAATGTTCTTCAGGTTTGTTATAATTTTTGACCATGTTATTAATGTGTTTCTAGTAGCTATTCCTCTAATTTTCGTTGCCTGACCCCACTAGTGAGCCAATGATATAATAACATCAGAATTGTAATCGCACATGCATGCCTAATTAATAATTCTATGGTGCTTCTTCTCTTTTAGTTCTCCTAAATTTAGTGGAAGATAGCTTGTCTCATTTCGTACTCTATACCGGTGATTCATGCAGCATTTGAAAGATCTAGGGGATTCAGTGATGGATGGAATTCTGTCAGATACCGAGCTCTTGTTGGCTCGGGGCAGAATGGATTTACCTCTTAGTCTATGCTTTGCTGCAAACAGAGGAGATGATCTATTGCTGCATCAGTTGCTGAAGCGGGGTTCGGATCCAAATGAATTGGACAACAATGGACGAACAGCTTTGGTATGCTATTCTTCCTCCCTCCCTCTCTCTTTGTGTACAATGTTTATTTTTGTCCAAGATCATCTTTTTGATTTCAAGCACACATGCATGCATGCAACAGCATATTGCAGCATCTAAAGGAAGTGAGCATTGTGTGATTCTTCTTCTAGAGTATGGAGCGAATCCTAACATCAAAGGTATCATCTAGCTTTATATTTTGATTGGTTTATGTATACTCTTTATATCAATGCATTAACATGTCACTTTTATTAATGTGACGAGGATCTAATCATTGGTGACTTCTCTTTTTATGCAGATTCAGAAGGAAGTGTTCCGCTATGGGAAGCAATATTGGGGAAGCATGAATCTGTGATTAAAATTCTCATGGACAATGGCGCGTTGCTATCATCTGGAGATGTTGGTTATTTTGGATGTTCTGCTGTTGAGCAAAACAACTTAGATTTGCTCAAGGAAGTTGTCTGTTACGGTTGTGATGTAACACAGCCCAATATCAATGGAACCACCCCACTTCACACAGCGATCTGTGAAGGAAATGTTGAGATAGTCAAGTTCCTCTTAGACCAAGGAGCTGACATTGATAAGCCAGACAAACATGGGTGGACACCAAGGGCTGTGGCAGATCATCAGGGCCATGAAGACATAAAAGTTATGTTTCAAACTAGACAAGAGACTCCTAAAAAGCCACCGGTTGTAACTAATACAATGAAACGCGGGATGCCAAAACCAGGGAAGAAGCGGATGTTGAAGTATAGTAGTGAGCCCTCAATAGCTCCATATTCCCCTGAAACTGCACCACCTGCACCTGGGATCACATCGTCGAGTATTCAATGGAGGAGAAGACCAAGCAATTTCGACAATTCGCTATTTGGTATAATGTCAGCTGCCAATACTGGTAAATTGTGACTCAAACAATGCATACTAGAAAACATAGGTGCAATAAGTAGATGTTTCTGCAAATACCAAAATATGTTAGACTAACTAGAAGAGATTTATTTATTTATTTGCAACTAAAAAGGAGGCTATTGCAACTGCAGGAAGATCTGCTGGTTACCCAACTATGAGCAGCAGCTATTCAGATAGAGTGATTATTAGTTGTCCTGAAAAAGGTGATGCTGCTAAAAAACTTGTTCTATTGCCAACGTCACTTGAAGAACTACTCAATGTTGGTGCCCAAAAATTTGACTTCTCTCCCACCAAAATACTAACCAAAGAAGGAGCCGAAATCGACGATATAGAGCTCATTAGAGATGGTGACCATCTGGTTCTTGTTAGTGATGATGCTGCAAGTGAAAATTTAAGAAGCCAAATGGCTGCATACTCATCAAACATATTGGATTCTACATCCAAGAGTCATGGTGGTGGCTCCTCCTAAGATTTCTTATGTAATACCACAATATACCACTTAACAGAATCTGGAACTTGAGAGAAGATAGAAGATGATGTTCTTGTCTTTTGTTCACTTTTGTTTTCTATTTTTTTTCCCCTCTTGAATGTCATCATATAGTAATTAATGGTTGTAAATTAGGGGAGTAGAAAAGGGTAGATAAATTGTTTCAAAAAAAGAAAAGGGTAGATAAATGACATCAATTTAGGAAGTTATTTGACATTTATTTTCTGATTTGAGTTCCAAATGATAGTTTATACAAGGGGGCTGGGGTACTTTAGACATTATTATTATTATTATTATTTTTGGAAGAACAAAAAAATTACTCAAATGTAATGTCAATAATGAATGATAGTTATAAGAAAATGATGATATTGTTGTTTTTATTGTATCCATTGTGTTATTTTGCTTTCCAGATTTGTGTTCTGTTTCTGTAGACTATAATGCAACAGTTTGTATCCCATGTAGACTAAAATCTCATCCTCTTTGTTCCATTTTTTTTTTTTTTTTTTTTTGGTGAATTGCATTATTACACTATTACACTTAAGTACTCTTTGTTCAATTATTACACTTAAGTATTCTACAGTTAGTTAACTTCGATACTTTTAACGGTTGACCAAATTTTTTATATAAAATGACTAAACTACCCCTCCTAAAAATATAAAAAATAACATTAAAAAAGTAATAATTAAAAATACTATCTCCATCTCCATCCATCACCATTACCATCTTCATCTCCCCCAATCAACCCTGAACCATCCATAATTAAAAAAAAAAAAAAAAATTCGATCCAATACCATCTCCATCATCTCATTCTCCATCACTATCTCCATCTCCATCTCAATCTTCATCTCCCTCTAATCAACCCCAACCATCCATAATCCAAAATAATTAAAAAAAAAAAATCAATAGGTTGGAGCAGATTTACTCCATTTGGGTAATGGGGCGCAGCTCCTATTTGCACAACAGAACGTTGCTCCATCTGGGCGATGATGGATCGACGCTCCATCTGATGGACGCAGCTCCATTGCGCAGATGGTTCTACGCAGATAAAGAAATCCATCTTTCTTTCACTTTTTCATTTTTTATTAAATGAAGGAACTGAAAATTTAGATCCTTCCTCTTAATTTTTTATTAAAAATTAATTGATGATGTGGCGCGGCCTGATTGGTCAGACACTTTTTTTAAAATAAAAATTTATGGGTGAAAGACCAATATACCCTTGAACTGTTAAGATCACCGTTAATTTAACGGTGGTCAACACGTATGGTCCAGGATATTCGGTGCAATTATGGTAAAATCGACATTCTGCGTGCATTTATACTATAACTCAGGATATCTTAGTACAATTCACCTTTTATTTAAAAAAAAAAATCAGGATATTATCCGAGGGTTAGTTGATCATTAGTTGACTGTTCTTATCTTTAACAAAACAAATGATATTTGAGTAATTGAACATGTAATTATTTTTTTTAAAAATCATTTAAAAATAAAAATGAAAGATTCTTGAAAACCCAATAACGTTTATTATCACAAAAATATAGCCCTTTATTTTTGAATTTAAATGAGAAAAGTCATTTTATTTATTTTTAGTATTAAATCGCTATCTTTAGATAGAAAAATTAGCCAAGAGAGATCCTTACTTAAATTTAAATTAGAGAACCATTTTTAAAGAGATCAAACTTCGAAGGGTTTTTAAAAATGTTTGAATTTTTTTATTTTCAAGGAAAATCAATCTACGATCTGCTAGGTGGGATTAATATCTTATCCTGTAAATTTTATTTTTTTTTTTTAAATTTTTAGTTGCATCTTATCCAAAACCTTTGATCTTCCAACTTTAGTCCCAATTTTTAACACTTAACACATATAATTATACGGACATATACGCACGAGAATTTCTGGTCTACATTTATATAAAAATAAACAATATTAGGTCCAGTTAATTTTAAAGATGGTTTTCTAGTCTGAATGATATGATGAGACCCCCTCTCTCTCTCATTTTCAAAATGGGTATTTCAAATGCTAAATTAAGATAAAATCTCATAATTGATGTCATCCTATAAAATTAAGTAGAGAAATCACTTTCCAAAGAAAAAAAAAAGAATAAAAAATTGAATTGAGTTTAAATTAAATTATCTATTGAAAAAAAAAAAAAAATGACACCCACAACATTGGTGAAGATAAGAAGAGTACATTGTATTTGTATATCTGAATTCACTCTCCATTTCTTCTCATATACATACTTCCCTCTCCACCTCACCCTCTTAAATTGGTAGCAAAATTTTATATAAGCAAATGATTTTTTTCAAGTACTATCAAACCTTACTCTAATGGAGATCCCTACTTTAAAAAATGACCCAAAAAATAATAATAAAAAAATATAGATAAATTCAAAGTTCAAGCTGTGTATGTCCTTCCTTGTAGCCAAAACATTCTGTGTATGTTGTTTCTCTATGAATTTTTTTTTTTTTTTTTTTTTTTATGAATTGTACTGACTATACGAGACATTTCTTCAAGTCATGGTTTTAAGTTTTCTTTGGTAGGATATAGAAGATAGCTTATTACAACAAGTCCTAATCACATCATCATTGTGGCTCTCTTGGTATTCGATCACCATCTTCTGGATGTACCTGCAGCAGACCATTTTTTTATTATGTTGCTTGCATAAGCATATATATTGTAACATTATTATTAACCAGAAATATTGCTACCATGGTACCAAAATCAATTCGTCATTTTATACCTGAAAGAGTCTGTCTTCATTGACGCTTAAAGTTCTCAGTTTCAACTCCCCTCTAGAGGTTAGTCATCTCATCCAATATCTCAGCATCGTAGAACTCATCTCTGCTGTCTTGACGGTCGTGGTTTTGGAAATCTCTTTCCTGCTCAGACAAAGAAGAATAATAGTAGCACAAATTATTGGAGGAATAAAAATAATAACCTGTTAATGCAAATTTTTTTCTCTAGGACATGCACATACCATGAGAGAGAGACTCCGGTTGCGCGGAGCACCAGCAATCTCCTCATACTCAGCTGCATCGAGCTCCTGAAGATTTGTTGGATGGAATATCTTGGGAGGAGGTGTTCTCTTATGGAGATGAGAAGGAAGAACGGCACCGGGAACAATATACCAGCTATAGGTATCCATGTTATGCCAAAACAAATCAAAAAGTAGACAAGTTGGAAGAGTGTGAACATAGCAATACTCTTGAATGGTACCAGCTCCACAAATGAAGCATGACTGCTCTCCAGAACTCTGCCAAAAAAACACCAGAGAGAGTACTTCTTGTCAATTATGACCCCAAAACTAGTCAATCCCACATTGAATTTCATTGAAAAACTTACTTGAAACGTCTGCCGGGTGTTATGAAGAGAAGCAGGATCCTGTCCCAGAATTGATTCCCGGGTAGACTATCAATGGCCATGTACGCGAAGTAGCCCCAAAGGACTGAGGTAGGTATCATATTGATTACAGGCATAGCAAACACTGCAGCACCAACAAGTAGTGACTGTAACAGGTTGCTCACTCTTTGCTCCTTGACTCTAACAGGCAAGTAGAGGTCAATGTGTTTGTCAGGATCGAATTTCCCCTTTGTAGGGCCTCCGTCGTCAGCATTCATCACAGCTTCCTTCAAATCTGCCAGCTCTTTAGCAACCGAAGAATCTGTATGTTGAGTTGGAGATGGTTCCATTTGTATGAAGACAGCATGCATCCTTCCATAAATCTCCGAGTTGCTTTTCTGTTCCTTCATGCATTCTTTGGCACTCTTCACCATTTTCCTTCGCATAATCTGGAAAAAATCAAGATCAAGACCACTTGAAATAGGAATCCAAACAAGTTAACAACCCAAAGTTTTCTTACTAATGCTGCACCTCACCTGCCTCTTCAGCACTGCAAGACTCTTTGTGTGCATGGGGGATTGAGGAAGGACCCCGTTCGAAGGAGGGAGTCCAAGCAACCCACAAACCAGAGTCTGGAACAACGAACAACAAGCAGCATTTTTTAAAAATAATCACAACACAATTGGGAGAAGTAGCTTGCAAAAGATATGATCAGATGCATATATATACCGTGAGTCCGAGCACAAAGATATCATAATGGTAAGCAGATGGGTTTTTGATGTTAAACTCCGGCTGCTGTGCCATTTTTGAAGCTACGCTGTGGTCGAAAAAGTACAGTCCGGCGATCATAATTGCCGGTATGAAGGCTGCTAAGATGTATACTGGAGGGACCTTGACCATGTCCTGCAATTTTGAATGTCTATGAGAACATTGTTAACTAACTACATGCCCCCATTGAGTTATCAATCTACAAAGGTATGCTGCAGCACATATGACCAATTTTTAGGCCTCTAAAAGAGAGTGTCAATCAAATATATATACCTTGATTACTGTCCAATGGTACAAGGAAACAGTGTCCCAAGGAAGTGGACAAATCAATCTCCTTGGAACTCCTTCAGGGACTTTACCAGGTACACTGAAAGATAATGCTGACCATACCAACACCATAAATGGAACTCCATAGTCTGCGGTAAAGGATCTGAGCCACCCTGCAAAAAAAAAAGGCATCAAAAAGATAAAAAGAAAATTAGATCTATGACAAAAGTCCATTGTTACAACTTACAATGATCAAGTCAGTCACGTGCGCATGTGCACACATATCATTATATATATATACCTGTCCCGTAGCGCCATGATCTTGCTTCTCTGCTTTTAAGGGAACAATATAGAACACCAAATGAGAAAATGACACCAAGCAACCCATTTGTGTACAGCCACTGGAACTGAAACTTCTCCTCTTTGGGATCTTCAAGAATGGGCATGCTAAATTCACTGATCACTCCCTGAGATTCTCATATAAAAGAGAATTAACACAACATTTTAGTTAGTCTACTACAATGCCAACCAAATCTCTAACATATTTTCATTTTTATAGCATAATAGTGTTGTCATACAAGATAAAAACAGTTAGTTACCTTAATAGCCTCTTGAATGAAAAGAACGGCTATCAGCATGCCGAAAAGCTCCCCTGCAATCCTAGTAAATCTGGTTATTATGTCGCACGCGTTGAATATTGCTAGGAGAAAGAGCAGAAGTGCAGTCCATACACAAACCCTGTGACAAAAAAACAAGAGATTGCAAGCGTACTGTTAACATAAACATTTTTTTTTTCCTTAAAGAACAACATTAATAAATGATTACTTGCGAAAGAAGATACTGATTTTTTTCCCTTACCATCCAGCCCAAGCTAAAAACAGCTCCCTACCCAATTCAGGCCTGCCTTTGCTGAAATTGTACAAATAAGTGTACATTATAACTGTTGGTTCTGCTACTCCTACTATCAACAAAGGCTGTCCACCAAAAATTGAGTGGATGATCCCGCATAGAGCAGTCGAAGCTAAGGTTTCTACTGTGCTCAGGCTTCGATCTAACATTGGAAAAAAAAAAGAACGAAACAAGAAATCAGCATCAATGATTTTATCAGTGAAACCGCTTTGCATGAGACTAATAAGAAAGCACGTGATGTACCTGTATCTCTGCTTAATTGTTCTCCAAAGGCGATTACAGGGAGAGCAGAGGCAAAGAAGACATAGGTAGTTGGAGCCAGTATCTTGACACCTGAACCAAATCCTGTGGTCCAATCTTGCTTGTAACAAGCCGCTCTGCCTTTGACATCTTTAATTATCCCCTTAAATGGGGTTTTGATGCTTTCCATTAATGGCTGCACCTAAAAATATACTACCATTAGTCAGACAGATGCATCAACTTGTAAGTAAAACAAGACTATCAAAAAATGTACCTGACTTTCCCACTAGTCACATTACAATGAACCTTGAAAATGTTGTTTATATGAGAATTTCGACAAGTCACAATGACTATTATTAATAATAAAAAAATAAAAATAAAAACCAGAAACAACAGGATGCATGTGAAACAGTATATATCAAACAACAAGCATATTCTACATGCATATCCCTCCAAATATTAATGAAAAATCATTTGAGACAGTGCCTTTTTGTTTTCTATGCAATCCTGAAACCCCTTTTATGCTTTAGCAGCATCTGACCTAATTAAGAAACTCCTGTCACGGGCTTCATATCCGAATTTATATATAAATTGAAACCCATATACAGGGTATCACAAGCAAAATCACGAGGAAGAAAAGAGAAAGGGAAACTCAGAGCCACCAAAACTGATTTCTTCTTGTCGTGATTTTGTTATAACTTATAACATGTCTCTATACGTCTCAAAATGCCTTAGATTCTGTCAACAGAAACTCTTGTTATGTGTCAAAAACACAGAGAGAGAAAAAAAAAGAAGAAAAATATATTGATGCTCGTAGCATGCTTTTTCATGGAAAACTTTAGGTTTCATGTAAGTTATATTTTCTATTTCTTTGACAACCCGTGTCAGAAAAATAAAAAAAAGAAAAGAAAAAAACTCGACCAAATATCTTCTCATTGTCATTTTCCTCAAATTTCTAGGCTGCCAAACAGGAACCCACCAGATTCTCACCAAAAGAAACAGCATTTTGAACGTTCATGCATGAATAAACACCAACCAACCAGCAAACAAGCACATACACACACACATTGATATACCTTCAGTCACAAAAAAGTTGCAGAACCAGCCTCAACCCCGTACGTGTAAAAAAAGAAAAACCCCTCGGCGCCCGGAGCAGTAACTTTCCGGGCAAGGAGGTGTGTAGAGGATCCAGAGTCGTCGTGTGTAAAACCAAGAAGCAAATTCCCTAAAAAGAAAATTAAAAAAAATAAAAAATAAAAAAACAGGGGGGGATTTCTTCTATTGTCTCTCTATCCAAAAAAGGAAAAAAAACAGACTATTGCCTTTTTCTCTCTCTGTTTTTACACAGAGAGAGTGCGGGAAGGAAGAAACGAGAAAAACAGAGAATAGAAAAGAAAAAGAAAAAATTAAAAAAAAAACGAGGGGCTGAGAGGGAAACCGAGTTCGTTCGTTCGTTCGTTCGTTTTCTGTTCAAAAATTTAACAAAAAAAAGGAAAAACTGGTTGGTTTCTATTTGTGGGTCCCAAAAAATCGGACATGTTGCCACGTGGCTGGAAGGAATTGGTCTGCTCCGTGTCCGTGTTTTTTCTTCTTGTTTTTGTATTTTATATTTTATATATTTTTTGCTTTGCTGTAATTTCAAAAAAAAAAAAAAAAAAATCGTTGTAATTAAGAGTAGAATTAGAATACATTTAAGACCTTAATCAACGTGATTTGCTAATTTTTGGCATTTCAGTGATGGTTGGTTAGATTAGGAAATTTTAATTGAATTATTGGCTGTGGAAAAGGACTATTATGGCATGGTTTAATTTGGTCATTACTTGACAGATAAATAAATCTATACATATAAAAGAAGAATTGGAATCACGAGGCAGTCGTTTTCTACGAGTCTCATGAATGCATGAGATTGGATGATAAAAACAGAACACATTCCGTGCAAAAATCCCATGTGACTCCCAAAATGAAACATCTCATGATCATCATAATTAGTTGGCAAAATTTTCTCATTTTATCAACTAATTGTTTTAATATGTAAATTAGAATTTTATAAAATGCCATTATAGATAGAATTAGTTTCAAATTAACATTAATGTGTGGTTATTAATGTGTGGTTATCACAAAAAAATGAGCTGTAATTTAGGATAACTAAAACTTTAAATTTAAAATATATAATTTGAATGTCCAATCTAATAACTATTATTAAAAAAAGATAATCAAATCTTTTGTGTGTCATTTCATATTTTAAATTTATTTAATTAAATATTAAACTTGTGATATCAAATATAAAATTATTGTAGCGTGTGATATAAATTTATGTGTTCAAGCGTTAGTTTTTTTTTCTCTCCGTATAGGACCCAACAATTGATTATATTATAATCTCTAATTTGGATTGATATTTAATTCTACAAATGAAAGCAAGAAAAATTGTAAAACAAATGGTTCGATTTTATCATAATTAAGATGGTAAAATATAATTTTAGTTTCTTAATGTGACTCAATTATTAATTTGAAGAAACCCAACGATGTCATTATCTGCTTCTAATAATAATCAGTCATGTCGTTTTTCATCTTTTGATCATCCCAAGGCGGAGGGTTTCTAACTCTATATATATTTTTTTCCAATCTTCAAACTTCAAACTTCAAACATCGTATACACCCTTAAAGTTTGATATAATTACATAAATAAAATATATAAATAAAATTTAAACATATCAACACTAATTTATCCTAAAATTTTAATTTTGTTACATAAACATCCTCTATTATTAACGTTAACGTTAATGTATCAGTGTAAAAGTAAGGATAAAATGGTAAAGTTATAAATACGTCAGACTCAATTAATATTTTTACAGTTATTATATTATTAAATAATTAATTTAATTATTAAAAAGAAAAAATAATGTTGAAAATTATGTTTAATGATAGAGTGCCTGACATGGCCAGAGAGAGCTCATGAATTTAAATTAATATCAATATAGTAAATAAGTTATAATTATTTCCCTTAAAAAACTAATTATTTACTATATAATAAATTATAATTTATTTATTAAATTATTTAGTTTTCACAAAGAGTGATATGAATTTGTATTTGTAAAGACATTGGTAATTGTTCTTGAAAAGTAGAAAGAAAAAGGAGTAATCATGGAGGTAATGGAGCCAGCAAACATATCATCCAAGTGTACGGTTGCTGGATTTGGTCACCTTATTGGCTATTCATTGCATTGCATTAGAGAGAGATCTAATAGCAAAAAATTATGAAATGAGCAGCTCCAACGGTCATGAATTATGCATGGCCTCCACCTTCATTTTTGTCAATTTTTAATTGTCCATTTCTAAAATTGTTCAGGGATAAAATAGAAATAAAATTTAAATTTACGAGATAAAAAATGTGACAGTTAGAGTGGCAGGTTGTCTTTTAACTTTTTAGGGGCATTTTAGTCTTATACCTTTACTGTTGCACCGACACACTAATATTAACGGACTGACACTAACGGCAGGGGATATTTGTGTAACAAAATTAAAACTTCAGAATAAGTTATTGTTGATATGCCCAAACTTTATTTATCTGTGTAATTATACAAAACCTTAGGGGATGTTATTATAATTAGTCCTAAATAAAATCTAAATAATATATTCTTCTCGAAAGTAGCGATTGGGTCAATAATTTGTTAGGACTTGACGAGATCAACAATTTGAAAAATAACTAACAGTACAGAAAATAACTATTACAACAAGCGAAAGTTTACCCACACTTTTTATAAATTTATAGATGAATATAAAATTTAAATTCATATAACGAATATGAACGGAAAGTATACAATCACGGGCTTTCACATTATATAAATATGTCTATCTTCGTTACGAGACAACAATACTCCGTGTGTTTAATAGAACACAACTTGCCTAAATTTAGCCAGAAGCCAGTTTTGTTTCTATCATAAGTAAAACGTTTTCAAATGTAATATTATTAGGCTTAGCAACCTACTAAAAATTACAGAAAAGTTATTGATATCTTATAAGATGCGACCTAACTTATGAAAATAATTGACTTGTTTCAAAATGCATTTATTAATTTAAATTTTACAACTTTCATTAAAAATTACATTATAAAATTAATTGTATTGTATTATTTTTTACTGTTTGAGTTCAACACACGAGAGGATCTAAAATCTGAATCCTTGAAAGAAGTAAATCTCTAGCTAAGTGTATAAATTCTTAGGATCCAATCACAGTTCTCAATCAAATAAGCAGTTTTGAGAGATTTGGTTTAAATATGAGTGGCACTAAAAAAATTGAAAAGAATGAAAGAACGATCAAAGAAGTTTGATAAATAATAATCATGCTTGATGTACATGTATTCCTTGTATGTTTAGTACTGTACAATTATTTAGAACTTACATATAATTGATGATTACACAAACAAATTGCAAGAAATGTACATTTTACAAGGAAATACACCAAAAGAATCAGCTGATTAATTTCTGGTTTTAAGCTTCCATTTTTTATTTTATTTTGGCTATCATCTTCTTCTGTTCTGTACTTCAACCTACTGGTGGTGTTGCAGCGAGGCCAGATAGAAATTAAGGGTGTCTAGCACATTAGAAGGAGGGCTTCCCGGGTGCGGCCAAGCAGACTTAAAGCTGTTGCAGCAATGTGGTGTCCAGTCAGCCCCGCAAGAGCAAGCTGTTCAGTTGGTGATGCATGTTCGATGTAGTTGTCCGGTAAAACAATTGGCCGCCACTGAAAGAATTTATCAAGCAAAATATCAGAATTAAAGAGAGAATTCGAACAAAACGATCTTTCTCTATGCAAGAGGAATTTCCAGTAAACAAAAATTGGTGTGCACGAGCATGAGTGTGGATGGAATTATTACCTTAATTCTTCCATCAAGCTGTCCATCAAGGGCAATGAACTGTGAAACATGTGACCCGAAACCTCCTATAGAGCCTTCTTCAACTGTGATCAGAAAGGAATGGTTTCGACAAAGCTCCCTCAGAAGCTTAATGTCGAGGGGTTTACAAAACCTTGCATCAGCCACAGTCACCTCAATGCCAAGATTTGATAGAAGGGACCGAGCTTTGAGGCAGTTCTGAACCATTGCTCCATACCCAAGCAAAGCAACATCTTTACCCTCTACTAGAATTTTTCCTTTTCCAATCTGCTCTACGTTAACGGTAGTCAAATTCAAGAAAAACTTAAATGGATAACGAGGAATAATAAGAGACGTACTGGAATGCGAAAGCAATTCAATTGTCAAGGGACATGTCCTAAAGTTGATTTTGCATGTCATATTTTGGACAGCTCATATAAAGATGAAATAGCTAACCGGTGAGCATACATGAAAACGAAGAAAAGGAGAACTGTTATGACTATTTTATTTTCTTTAAAAGTTAATACGAGTAACAAGTGATACACCTTTTGTTAAGCAATTAACACTAAAGAATTTCAGAAAATTTGATCAGCACAAAGTAAAAGAACTAAAAATAAATGGTGAATAATAAACAGACAAGTAAACAACGGGTGCGAAGTTATTACCTCAATTGGAATTCCACAGCAAATAGGGTAATCTGTCCTGACTATGGCACCCCTTGGATACCGAAAGCAAACTGGCCGATCATCAATGCTGGCAGCAGTGGCAACCATATGTACAAGCTCATCCTCATCAGATGGTGCCATGACAATCATGTTTGGCAAACATGACATGAAAGTTATATCAAATGCCCCACACTGTGTGGGACCATCAGAACCTACCAATCCTGCACTTGTAATGACGAAACGAACTGGAATCCTCTGCTGATCTACATCATGGACCACCTACAGAGGCCATAAGAAAACACTCCAGTAATTTTACGTGCTTTCTCTAAATAATGGAGGATAGCTTATGTTAATACTATAAGCAACAAGGCTTCATGCCATACCATTTCTTATAAATACAAATAATGAAGCATAAGACTACCTTAAAAAAAGTATTCTACATGTTTGAATGCAATTACGAGTGTGCAAACGTACATGTGCGTGCATAGACATAATATATATATATATATACACATACAGAGAGAGAGAGAGAACCTGGTCATAAGCTCTCTGCAGAAAGGCAGAAGGAATTATACAAAATGGTTTCAGACCCCCACATGACAAGCCAGCAGAAAATGTAACTGCATGTTGTTCAGCCATTCCCACATCAAAATACCTCTCTGGAAATTTTTCCTGAAATAGATGAACTGATGGATCCATTTCCATTCCTGCATGAACTAACACGATATCCTTGTCCTTCTCTGCCTCCACAGTTAAAGCTTCCACAAAGCAATCATTATAAGTTCGAGAATGATCACTATAGAATAAAGAATCCGTATCAATTGAACCTGTAAATTGAGAGGACAGGAAAGTTTACAAATACATTAGATCAATATCGATCCTGGATAGAGCAATTAAAAATAGATACTGCTTTGCATACATGGTCGGACAAGAAAGGAAGGTGGTCTAGCACCAACTACTCTATGCATCAGGGAAATGAAAAAAATTAACATCAAGTATATTCATATGCTAAATTATTCGGTTAAGTCAAAAAATTTTACGGCATCAATCTTAAAGCACAGTGTACTATTTAAAATAAAAATAAAAATCTGTAAGCATATAGTTGTAAATGTTACAAGTCCACAGGTAGTCCCAAGCTCTATATAGTCAGAAGACCAAGCAATAATTTATTTGGTACTATAGTCAAGTAAGCTCAAGGGCCAGCTTCCAACGTATAAAATTTCAGTTTCCGTTCACAGATTCATCAAGTAAATGAAATGAACATACACTAGGAAATGCAAGGAAGTGAACATACCTTCCAGCTGCTTCCATGTAATCTCACTCATTCGGTTAGCTTTCGTACCCTGGTTTTCCTCTGTTATCACATGGACCAACACAGGACCCATTGAATCCAGAGACGCCACTTCTTGTAGAACACAAATTAGGTCTTCAATGTTGTGTCCGTCAACTGGGCCTATGTAATACAACCCAAGCTCTTCAAAGAGAGTTGCTCCTGATGGACCCATCAGACCACGTGCATACTCATCAACTTTTGCAGCCCACTCGTGCATACCCCTGCCGATTCTTTTAGTAACACCCTAGCAAAGAGTCAATCAGTTCCACATTAATATAACATCAATCACTGATCAAGTCGGCACAAGACATTGAATTTAAATATGATAACCTTTGTACTGTGAAAGGCAACAGATAATGCACAAGTGTTTCACAGTAATCAGAAATAGCCTGAATGCCCTAGGACATCCTCCATAAATCACAACCTT
The DNA here is from genome assembly GCA_003430845.1 of Xanthoceras sorbifolium. Taxonomy (NCBI): domain Eukaryota; kingdom Viridiplantae; phylum Streptophyta; class Magnoliopsida; order Sapindales; family Sapindaceae; genus Xanthoceras; species Xanthoceras sorbifolium. Next base: position 30,301,276 of record CM010616.1, read on the forward strand.
TTGAATTATTCCCTTGTGTGTCCGCATAAACTCAATCAATTCCCAAAAATGTATTGAATTTATTTATTGCCTTTCCAGATTCAAACCTTTGGCCACTGCTATCATACAATGCCAAATGCCGTTAGGGAATATTCTAATATTAATTGGACTATCCACACTGTCCGAGGTTAGCTCAGAAAGTCTTTTAAATAAAGATTTAAGCTGTTAAGGAATGAATGCTACTGATCAGAGGATCGCAATCTTACTAGTGCTATTAACTATTTATATGCTAGAATGACCTATAATTATACTATAGTATTTTTTTTTTTAATCCACAAAACTTACAAAAGATGGCATTTTTCCAATGTGAAACTAAATTCCATTTTCTTTAGAACACCTCAAAATACAGTTCATTTATAATTTGAGTCAATTAGCAAAGAAGGAAAACTAGAGAAAACATACCTTAGCAACTTCTCTGAACTTCCGGAAAGATTTACTTGACTGGATCCTGCTTAGCGTACTAGATAGAGCATTGATGGATGCCTTGGGGCCCTCTTCATTTATTGGGTGTAAAGTATGACGGCTATCATTTAAAATGACTATCATATTTGAATCCAGATAACCTGCATTGCTCATTGCCTCGTAGACCTGCCCAGCCATTGTTGTCCCATTGCTAATGACTGTAACAATACGTTCTCGCTTTCCTTTAATATCCCGTGCAACTGCCATGCCTGACATAGAAAGACATTTTTTAGGATTCAATTTCTCAAAATCTAAATTTCTGAGCTTGGTGATGAATATCGATTGAGAGAGAGCACAAGAAGAGCCAAGAAGAACTCGTCTTCACTGGTTCTTCACTACATATGTACTTAGGTTATAATATCTTTTAATTAATTTAATCATCAGAAAGACTCATTTAGTTTAGTCGAGGCTAACACTCTGGCATATATACCACTATCAACAATTAAAAATCCACCAAAAAAGAGCTTCTGCTAGAATTGTAAACACTTGATCACACACATGAGCATAAGAAGACAAAAATGTGAAACAGATGGTCAGGAAATTCTACCGAGTCCAGCAGAGATGCTGTTGCATCCATGCCCTGCACTAAATGGATCGTATTCACTCTCAGAGCGAGATGTATAACCAGAAATACCATCTTTTTGTCTCAGTGTATGAATGAGAGACCGCCTCCCAGTGATTATCTTATGTGCGTACGTCTGCCAACAAACGACAAGAAATTCACATTATAAGCATATCAGTTTTCTATGTTTTGTGCTTTTATAGCCCCAATCATTGCAATATAAGACAGATACAGCTTATGTCATTACTTGTTCCCCGACATCCCACAATATCATATCCGATGGAGCATGGAAAACATAGTGCATCGCAACTGTCAGTTCGGTCACTGCCAAACTAGCCCTCAAGGCCTTTTGGGTTCTTGGCATCACAGAAGACAATTCCAAACGGATTTCATCAGCTAATTGTTTCAATTCCTAGACAAACCAACCTTCAGTGAGAAAAGGAACTATCAAAAATACGAAACAACTAAACACAACAACATATCGTAATAAAACCGAATAAACTAACCTTAATAGTCAAGTTCTTCAAGTGGATGGGGTTTTCAACTGCATCAAGTATAGGTGTTGGATTTTTCTCCCAAAAGAAATCATCAAAATCAGGTAAAGAACATATTCTACTAACTATTGCAGGCTGCATCAAGAAAATTTAACAACAACTCAAAACATGTTTCCAATGCAATCAATAGTACAACACCATGCCATTACAAGCATAAACAGTTTACAATAATAACTCAAAACATGTTTCTCGGCAACCAAACATAAACTAGTGCAAATTTATTGGAGAGAGACACTCTACACATACCTTTGAAAAAGAGGTGGAACCAGGACCAGGGCACAAGCTAATTCTCGAAATTTCCAACTCATGATGAGAATTAGAGCTTAAAAACTCCATCTTTTTGTGACCAGGATTTCCATGGCAATTGTGAGCAGAGAATCCAATTGGGTGCCAAGTAGAAGCAGAAACCATGAGGAAGAAAAAAAAAAACCCAAGTCACCAAATTTGATATATTGCAAGAAAAGAAACAGACTTTGGAGGAGCTCAGTTGCAGGAACAAGATTGAAAAAAATTCCAATTCAACACAACGGAAGAGTGTCAATGGAGTAAATATTGATGCAAATGTAAGGTGGTAAAGTTGTCACAAAAATGACACAAGAAAAGTTGCAGAGAAGGAAAACAAATAAATAATAAAAAAAATTTGACACACACAAACAGAGAGAGAGAGAGAACTTGAGAGAAGACAAGTGAAGCATAATTTTGCAGCTACAAAGTATCTACTATCTATTATATAATTAGGCCAAATTTTTAGAAGAAAAAAAATAATAAAAGCACACTCCAAGTTTGGTATGGTTTTTTTACATTAATGGGCCGGCCCATTGATAGTAGAACCAATCTAGAATCTTTAAATTTGTGATTGTGAGTACCTAAATTTTGCAATTTATTTAATTATTGATAACAAATCAAGGCTCACATTAATCGGTTTTGTATATACTAAATAGAGAGATAATTAATCACTATATGTTAAATTTGGACATCATATGACAAATGAAATTTCCAATTTTTTTAATTTTTCCTTATAAAGTGTTACTTTAATTGATTAGATTCTTTACTAATTGTATGTAAGATGTATTTTTAAAAAATGCATTAATGAATATATACCAATTATAATATGATTTGACAAAATATATACTAATATTAGTCACCTAGTTGTTGGCATTTAATAACACTCCTTAAATAGATCATTCACTTTAGCTAAGTATAGATGAACACGTCATGACGGTTATAGGAGAGTCATTGAGATATTTGTTACATATACATTATTTGCTATATATAACTTCACGTATATTATTCTTCGAGTATTTCAACTCTAAAAAAAAAAAAAAACCAAAAAGGAGAAGGAGAAAGAAGAAGTTTTTTTTTTAATCAGGTACAAATTCAATTCCTTGTATTTGTATCTTTCTATTAAAAAATCTTTACTTTGCCTTGTAAATATAGATATTGTGATTACCTTAATTTTCTTTGATTTTGAAAGATGACCAATAAAAATGATAGTGTAATATACGATTTACCTTTGTTTTAATAAAAAAATCATCTGCTAATTTAATCTAGGGTGAATTGCACTCAAGTACCCTGACTTTTATCATAATTGCACGCTTAATGCCAGTTTTACCATAATTGCACTCTAGTACCCGGTAATCCGTTGACCACCGTTAGGGTAACGGTTGACTAACTGGGTTCAGGGGCAAATTGGTCTTTTACATTTAAATTTATTTTTAAAAAAATTTAAAAATCATCCAACCAATAAGAACATGCCACGTCATATTTTAATTAATTTTAAAAATATTTTTTAAAAAAAAATTAAATTTGAAATCAAAAAAAAAAAAAAAATTATTTTTTTTTTGAAGAACACGAACCCAACTGGGTTCGTGTTCTTCGAACACGAACCCAGATCTGGGTTCGTGTTCGAAGATCACGAACCCAGATCTGGGTTCGTGCTCTTCGAACACGAACCCAGGTGCTGGGTTCGTGCTCGAACCCAGATTTCTGCCTAATTTAATCTAAAACCAAAAGTGTTGATTGACTACTACTCTGTTGCATAAGTTTATTAGGTTGAAAAAGTTTTTAGTTAGTTTCATGATATTTATTCCTCTGTTTAATGAATTGTTTAAACGGTGATTATCAATTTGGTACCTATTTTTTGGAGAATTATCAGTTTTTAAATTAATTTCGTTTATTGGTATCATTGGACCATAAATTTTTATAAATGTATCAATTTGGTCCCTTTGACCAATTTTTTAACAGTCAAACTAACTAAAAATATTAAAAAGACAGTTTTGCCCTTAACTTTATTTAAATGAGTTAAAATTATAATTTTATCCTTAAATTTTTTAAAATATTATTAATAATTAGAAGGGTAATATGGTCATTTATATTAATTTTTAAAATAAAATTTAAAATTTTTAAAAAAAATTAAAATTTTCTTAAAATTTAAAAAAAAATTAATTTTTTTTTTCATACTGTCTCATTAAATTTTTTTAAAATTATATTTTTAATTTTTTTAAAAAAAAATTTTAAAATATATTTTAAAATGGAAGATCCATTTAATTTTTTTAAAAAAAATTTAAAAATTTTTATTTTAAAAAAATTAATATAAAATAACCATATTGCTCTTTTAATTAGTAATAATATTTTTAAATATTTGGGGTAAAATTATAATTTTAACTCATTTAAATAGAGTGAAGGGTAAAACTATCCTTTTAATATTTACAGTTAGTTTGACTATAAAAAAATTAGTCAGAGGGACCTAAATTGATACATTTACGAAAACTAAGGGCCTTAAGGGTACTAATAAACGAAACTGCTTTAAAAAATTGATAATTCTCCAAAAGTTAGAGACCAAATTGATAATTGCCCTTGTTTAGAAGAGTCATAAATTGGAAATGAATAGATAAATGCCACCGTCCTTCTGCCATATATATATATAAAGTTTAGATAAAGATGATTCAAATTCGTAAAAAGGGATATGATCCGATTACGATTATAATATAATAGTACAGGTGATCATGCATATCTTTGGGGATAACAATTTCACCTTGTAAATTCATGGATTTCCACTCATAATGGATGGGTGTAGATTTTAATAATTGAGTTTGTGAGTGAATTTGATTGAAACAAAATTGAAACCCTGTTGGGGGTTCGGATGTGTATTTTATTTTGGTAATATGAAGATGATTTAATACTAGGAATAATTTAATAATAATTTTTTAAAAATAATATTTTTTTATTTTACGAGTGTGGACCCACGGGTCCAATCCCAAACTCGCAAAATTATATGAGTTTGCAGATGGGTACTGGTTTAAATCAAACCCACGGGTGCAATCTGACAAATCCGTATAATTTTACGGGTTCATTAGTAAGTATAAATATCAAAAAATAATACGAATTTAGGTTTAAATTTGATTAAATCTATTCCGAACTGAATCCGCTGCCCTCTCATTATTATTTAGTGAAAAACTCTCATTCATCGTGGAAGGATAACTATCATCCAGGTGGTACTTATAATATTTGATCGATACATATCTCAATAAGTACTCAATAATTTCCGATAGTCCTGTTTAAGATTTACATAAACTTTTTCTAGTTTAACATTACCTAAACGTATAAAAAAAAAAAAAAGAAGAAAAATACACACGTGATAAGCGGCAGAACCGGAGTCATACACGTGATGGGATTGGATAGTGGCGTCCATTTGGAAGTTGACAAAATTTCTATAGGCGGCCAAAGATTTGCAGTCTGTTTCTGTTATTTTGTTCTGATGGGAACTCGTTCAAGATAACAGTTGGGATTACAACCAGTAGTAAGTCGGCACCCGCCCATTTTATATTATATTCTATGTGAGTAAATATTCGTATTAATCCTGTCGTAAATATTTCTAACAGATTCCTAATTGGTTGTATGTCAGGCAGTCAAATTTAAGAGGTTGATTTCCTCAATCCTACCAATTTCTGTTGCTGTCCGTTTCTGATAATATGTGAGATGCAAATTCCAAGTTTGAAAGAAAAACGACAAAATCTAGTTAACCAAATCATATCTAATTTGAAAAAGTATTAATAGTTATTAATAAAATAATGTTGATCGCGTAGCTTTGGAGAATTCTTTTTCTTTTTTGAGCATAGAAAAATAATTAGTCACATGTATATATAGATATATATGTACTGATCATAACTTATAGAAAACTACATTAATTTTTCTCTTCTTTGCAGGCTACTACTATATATTCATCGACCATGTCAAAGCATCAGCCATCGGTAGTCTTTCAATGGCTGCCTCTCTTCCTATTAACATCGCTCTTCGGTCTCTCTAGCGGTGATGTAGGCACCGCTTCCCGCTACGGCCCTCCCTATTTACGTAGGTGCTGCATTGTCATATTTTGCACAGTACTCTCTGGATACGTGATGAATAATGCGGATCCTCTACTCATCTGAGTTTTTATTCCTTTATATAATTTTTGCAGCAACCGCTTGTTACGGGAACAATCAAGCCCAGTTCCCGTCCAGCAACCTGTTCGGGGCAGCCAGCGAAGGGATATGGGACAACGGTGCAGCCTGCGGGAGGCAGTATCTGGTGAGGTGCATAAGTGCGGCCGTCCCTGGAACCTGCGTTCCCGGCCAGACCATTCAGATTCAGATTGTGGACCATGCAGAAACATCGGTGTCTAGGCCTTCCAGGAATGGTGACACCATTGTTCTATCGACAACTGCATTTGGCACCATTGCAAATCCCTCGGCTACTTTCATTAACATTGAATATCAACAGTAAGTGTGTGAATTAACCGATGGTCGTTATTATTTATTAACCGAAACTAATATTTACTTTCCTGGATTCTATTTTTATACATATTTATGAGTTCGTTACATAAGCCTAATTGAGATTATGAGAAATTTTATTATTATTTTTTTTATGTGTTTCAGGGTCTAAAGTGAAGATCACTTGGTACAGTGATTTTTATATTTTGGTCGATTGAGAATTGAAGCTGTTCTTCTCGTTTTCTTTCTAGAAACTATAGAGAAGAAGATTAAAAAGTCAAGGTATTTGGTTGTGTTAATGTCAATAGAAACAATAAAACCTCTTAATTTAGCCACATTGTTTTTACATTGTTAAGATTATATACTTATTTGTCCTTTTCTTTTCCTGATGCAATAATCCAATTTGTTATATATGTATGTATTACAAAGTGGAATTGTAAGTTTATTACTATGATTATTTTGTTTTGAAATGTACAAATGAAGGAGTAAATTAATGATTGGAATGCATAATCTCATTAATATTGTTTTGAAATGTACAAATGAAGGAGTAAATAGTAAGTTTAGTTAAATTCCGACAATTAATCATCAGAATTTCAGCAATCACAATTAGATTGGAAAAACTTTTAGTTAGGGAGGATGGTTCGGTGACAAAATCATATACATTTTTTCCCATGTATTTTGGCCAACAGCAGCCACTTTTATTTTATTTTATTTTTTTAACTCGAAAAGAAAATTTAAAATTAGAACCTTAACGTTATTAAATACCACAATAGCAGCCATCTTTCAAAGAATTGAAGAAGTTACAAGATAGAAAAATGATATAGAAAAGATATATATATATATATATATATCAGTTGGTGCAAAGAAACGAGGCATGATTGAAGCCACAAATGGAGACATTAAGAAGAAAAATATTAATCAAATAAAATTTAAAACCCCTGACAAAATGAATTAAAGTAGCATATGATAATATGATAAACTTTATTTATTACTCTGATCGTTGTGTGCATGTTACTCTCCTCGATTTTCTTTCAAAAGAAATTAAAGTCAATATATAATAACACATTTATAACAGTATAAGAACCACCATTCAATGTGGTTTAATAGTAAAGACATTTATTTAACTTGATAATATTTCAGATTTGAGTTGTCAGCAATGCAAGTGGTATGTAAAAAAAAAAAATATAACATTGTAAGAATACCAAATTTTATTAGAGTCTTCTAACTTTATCATTATTATTATTTTGATGCAATTTCTCCATCCATATTTTATCATACATTTAAAAAAAAAAAAAAACTAGTAAGTGGGGTTTTAATAAATAATAAAATTAAATATTAAATGTATCACATAATTCTTAAATATTTTAGATAAATCTTAAATGAAAAGAGTCTAAAGCGTTCCTTTAAAAAAGTTTTTTCCAAAAAAATATTTTATAAGTATAATTTTTAGAAATAAATATTTTACAAATAGAGTAGAGGTTAATCATTTAATTATCAATTAAGAAAGATATTTAAAATAATAGAATTACTAAAATACATATAATTTTAAGTTAAAAAGAACTGTATAATTAATAAAATATAATATGGATATATTATACTTTTTAATATTTTTAAAAACTTAAAAAAATCTATTTAAAAAAATCTAAAATTTGAAGTAAACCAATTTTTTAGGACTAATTGCAATGGAGTATCCTAATGTTTGGTTATATTACACTGAAATTATAAATTTAGTCTTAATTACACATTAGTAACCTCATTTAGTTGACTTGGTTAAAAATAAAAGTTTGACCAAATTTTTTATCTAAAATGATAAAAATACCCCTAATTAAAATAAATAATATTAATTATAAAATTAAAAATTAAAAAAATTTAAACTTTTTAAAATGGATGAATATATTTAAATTATTTTTTTAATTATTTAATTATTTTAATTTTAATAATTTTTTTTCATTTTAGGTAAAAAATTTAATCAAACTTTTATTTTTGACCAAGTCAATTAAAGAAGGGTATTAATGTATAATTAAAGCTAAATTCACGATTTCATTGCAATATGACCAAACATCAAGATACTCTATTGCAATTCGTCCATTTTTTTAATCATCAAAAGTTTACTAGAGTGAGAAAAAAAAAAAAAACAAAATGAAAAAAAAATTCTAAAATTAAAACTCTTCTAAACGTATAGTAGTCATATTTTAATCTAAAGCCCACTTCAATGAAGTAAAAAGATATCTGTAAAATTGCTGATATCCTCTCACATGTCCAGGGACAGTAATTTTTCACTTTTCTCTTGTATGTGTTGTTTCAAGCTATTTGTTTTACTCAATAGTTATCAGGATTGTTTCTCAAGTTGTGAATTGAGTCATGGAAAGTGAGATTTTTTTTTTTTGGTTCTAAAATGTCATGAACTGTATCTGTCTATTCTTCTCCTGAAAACATCACACAACACTTATATGATGCATTCTAATTGTGAAATTTGATGGAATTGTTAGTCAGTTTTTAGGTATAAATGAATCCAGAGACCAAATAAGAAAAATTAGGCTATGAACTCATGATAAGTTTAATGTTCTAACAGTGGTTGCATACAAATAAAATAATTAAAAGAAAATTGTTCAACAACCCTAGCAATATGAGATAATGCTTTGTTCACCCAAAGAAACTAAACACAATCATGAAAAGCAACATAATTGTGACCATATTATGATGTGGCTTGAATTTACTTGACCTGGAGGATGGACGACAGCTACGCTTGAAAAGAAGACAAAGAGACGAGAGGAGGAGGCGGCAGCGATTTTGACAGAGAAAAATGAAGATGAGTGATGAAATGAAAATTGGTTCAGGTTTTTAGATTTTAGTGATATATGTCGTGTTCGGATTTCGGGTTCAGTTCTCGATTTTTGGAGACCAAAACCGAACACAAACCGATCTTGGTCGGTTCCTATTACAGATCCGACCTTGACCAAAAACCGAACCGAACACCTAAAAATGGGTTCGGTATGAATTGGATTGTTCGGTTGCGGATATTTTACCCAACCCTACACACTTTTCTTATGCATATATATGTAAAAAAAACAGATGAAAACATTAAAATACCGCTTTCAATTTTTATTTAATAAAAGTGAAAAACGTATGCGAAAGTAATGAGAATCTCAATTTTTCAGAAGTTAACGAAGAGGAACACCTTCTTTCGAAAACCTTTTTTTTTTTTTTTTTTCATTTTCTTTTGAAGTGCTGTTGATAAACGCGTTTTCACTATTTCTCATTTTCAAAAAACAGAAAATGTATTTTTTATATTTTGAAAAAATAAATATCTTTTTTATTAACTTTTTCAATATCGGGTAACAATAACCCAAAAATTAACATCCATTCAACCAATTAATGTAAAAAAAAAAAAATGTGACATTGTAACCAAGCCAACACCACTAGACTGTTTATTTCGGCCACAAGCACTTTTGGCACTAATGAGAAAACAAACATTAATGAATTATCAGTTTTGATAGACCAAGTTCCATTTTCTCACTACAACTAAACTAACACACACTCGACCATCAAGAAATCATCTTCCAAGTTTCCTACCACATTTATGATTTAACATACAACATCTCATGAATCACATTCAAAACACTAGCAATTCAACTACTCAGGAAACACAGTAAAAGTAGCTAAATAGAAGATCACACCAATGCTAGATTGCTATGCTATCTTAATTTTTTTTACAACTAGAAAAACTTCAGATGGTTGCAACCTTTGGAACATCATCAGGAAACTGGTGGATCTCATCGATCCATGGGTTCTTCTCCTCAGCTGGATATATAGTCCGCAGAGCCTTCCACACCGCGCTGTTACACTTGAATCCAGACCCGAATGCTATCTGCCATGTCCTGTCTCCCCTCTTTATCCTTCCCTTGGCTTCTGAGTATGCCAATTCATACCATAGAGAGCTGCTTGAAGTGTTGCCAAACCGATAAAGTGTCATCCTCGAAGGTTCCATATGCCATTCCAAAAGCTGCAAGTTCTTCTCCAACTCATCCAGCACGGCTCTTCCTCCGGCATGAATGCAGAAATGCTCGAAAGCCAATTTAAAATCCGGGATGTAAGGCTTTATTTTCATCTTGAAAAGTTTCCTCCCGACCAACGTGGCAAAGAAGAGCAACTGTTCAGACATTGGTAACACGAGAGGGCCTAAGGTAGTGATATTAGTCTTCAGTGCATCTCCAGCAACGGCCATCAGATCCTTCGACAAAGATACTCCAATCCTCCCATTAGGATCCTCTTGTTGGGTAACACAAGAGAAGCACTTGTCATCAGAACCTTTGTGTGTTCTGACAGTATGGACCAACCTATACTTGGATCGCCATCGATCAGACCTCTTGTTTGAAAGCAAAATTGCAGCCCCTCCCATTCTAAACAAGCAATTTGTCACGAGCATTGACCTCTCATTCCCAAAATACCAATTTAAAGTTATGTTTTCCATGCTAATGACCAGAGCATAGGAGTTGGGATGCACTTGAAGAAGATCTTTCGCGAGATCAATCGAAATCAAACCAGCACTACAACCCATTCCACCTAGATTATAACTAACAATATTCCCTCTAAGCTTGTAATGATTAATAACCATTGCAGACAAAGAAGGTGTTGGGTTGAACAAGCTACAATTCACAATCAAGATCCCAATTTCTTTCGGCTTTACTCGTGTCTTCTCAAACAACTCATCAACTGCCCCAAACATAACCATCTCAGCCTCTTTTCTAGCTTCTGCCATACAAGGATTGGGAGGGATTTTCAAAACTGACTCGGGGAGGTAAGTTGACTGTCCAAGGCCTGACCTCTCAAGAATCTTCCTTTGAAACTCAACATTTTCCTCGGTGAAAGTTCCTGCTGCCCAGGACCTTTCCATGAACATCTGCCTAGTACACATCCTAGCATCATCTGACTTGTAACAAGCAAAATTCACCAGATAAACGGGCCGCGGACGAGTCAAGAAATAAAGGGTCGATAAAAACACAAGGAGGGTGGAGCACACGAGCACTGATACAAGATTGAACCTAAGATGGTTCCATAGGTCATGGATGTCTTGGATTGAGAATGTTGTGAGCTGAGCAGCTATAACAACAACAAGGGGTGACAAAACTAGGTACATTCCATGAGTGATCAAGTAATGGTACCCAAGTTTAACATATTTCAGCTTCACAGTTTGCTTGAAATCAGGAAGTTTACGAGAAGAACTACTTTGAATCAAGGGCGTTTTTGGCTTTGGTTCAGACATTTTTTTTTTCAGGGAATTTTCAAACAGCCTTCAAACACAGAAATTTGTGATACTGTTGATTGTTTCCGTGAAATAATTTCAAGAGACTTGTAACAAAAATGTTGTTATTTGACTTCGATAATTAAAAAAATAATAATAATGATAATAATAATAATAAAAATCAAAAGACTAAACTTTTGCAACAGAGAATCATAAAATGAAGCTTGAAATAGCAATAAAGACTAAAGTACCTGCAAAAAAAGAATGAGAAACTTGTCGTCACAAAATTCATGCATGTTCACATAAAAAGTGTTGATTTTTTTTTTCTTTTCAATCTTCTGATGCGATAACACAATATCGTTTCAAGTGCAACAGTCAAGAGAGAGGAAATGTATTTCGTGCACTACAATTTGCAACAAACCCATTTGAGAAATGTAGATTTAAAGGGAGACCCAGATGAAAAAAAACTGACCTTGGATGCGAAATCTGACCAGAGATTGCATTGTCCTTTGCCTGAGAAATCATTATCAATGGAGAAAGAGAGAGAGAGACAGAGAGACAGAGACTGCAGAAAGTTTATGATTTTCTCACTGGGATAATTTCACTTACTCACCTGTTATTTTTCTTAATTGCTGAAAGCTGACCCAATATGGGTTTTCCACACTTATACCCATATACTTAACTAATGTTAAATACCAACTAACAGGCAAGGGGTATTACAGCTTGTTAGATCTCGTTATAATTTTTAGGTCTACATTTGGTTTGTGTGAGATTTAAAAAATTTTAGGTTTTGTTTAGAATTATTATAGATTTGATATGGATGTTGATTTGTGTTGCACGTTGATGTTATGAATTTAATTGAATTGAACTTTAAATTTTAAGTTTTATTTTTTAAATTTTGACCATACATATTTTGGTGTATTTAAGTAGAGGCCCAAAAAAAGTTGATGTAGATTTTATTTCTTGAGTTAATTACACTAAACCTTCCTGAGGTTTGGCTAATTACATTCGGAATCAAAGTTTGCATTAATGAACACTAACCTCCCCTCACGTTAACGTTGACCGTTAAAATGACCGTTGACTTTTTCTAAATTTTTTAAATGACCAAAATACCCCTCTAACAAAGTTTTTTACTGTTCATTTTCACAAAATTAATGGTGGAGATCCAGATTGGATCTCCACCGTCCATCATTGTTGATGGACGGTGGAGATCCAATCTGGATCTCCACCAAGAAAAAAAAAAAAAATTTTTTTTTTTGAAGTTCATCTTCGAAGAACCACGAACCCTCTGGGTTCGAGAGGGTTCGAGATCGAACCCAGCAGGGTTCGATCTTCGAACCCTCTGGGTTCGATCTCGAACCCAGAGGGTTCGTGGTTCTTCGAAGATGAACTTCAAAAAAATTTTTTTTTTTTTTTTTTTTTGGTGGAGATCCAATCTGGATCTCCACCATTAATTTTGTAAAAAAAACAGTCAAAGTTTAAGAACTAAAAATTTGTTAGTTTTGTCATTAAAAATTTGAAAAAAGTAAGGTCTTTGGCAACGTTATGTTATGTCTTAATGCAACTAGGTAATTACAACTAGGGAGGTTAGTGTATTACTTTATTTCTTTTCACTTCTTCATGATGCAAGGGCAAATTTGAAAAAAATTCACAAGTCGGATTTAATTATCCCAACAAAATTCATAACATCTGCGAAGTCTAGGGGTGTGAGTGTAGAAAAAATATCTTGGCTCATCTGTTTACAATTAGGCTAAAATCAGGGGATGCGAGTGCAACTCCCCCTCCTTTTCAAATTGTTTTTCAATAACCAGTGCATGTGAGCAGAGCAGGCATGGCGATTTAAATATAGAGTCCAGTTACAATAATTTTTTCCTTTTATCTGATTTTGACGCCTCATGTGGTAATTTTCTTACTCGTATATGTAATTTCTCTGATTTTCAGGGGCTATTATTATTATTTAAAAATATATTATCAAAAGAAGTTTGAATAATTGTATATCTCAATGTGTTAACGGGAGAAGAACCTTACAATCATGTAATGGGAGAATAATTGTGCGCGGGTCGTATTTATAAAATTTAATCATACATAAGGTTTATATTATATACTTTTGATAAAAAAATAATATTAAGGATGTTAATTTAAATTTTAATTTATATTCGAACTTATAATATATTCTTTGATAGCTTTGATAACGTGGTTTAAATAAAAAATATACAACAATTACTCATACATTTATTTGCCTCACCAGTTATACAGATTTTTGCAGAAAATAGGTCGACAACTTTTTAACCTATAAAGTAAATGATAATAAAAGGGTAAAGTTTTCAATGTTTTTGGTCACATGAAGTTGTATTGATTTTGGCAAGGCTGTTAAAAAGGGTCCGTGCAACAACAATTGTCATCTAACTGGATCCCATATGTATGTACAGTACTTCTCATCAAGATACAGTAGAATTTGGCAGTAAATACTTTAATTAATAGGTGTAAAAAATTTATCTTGTTTAAAAATATTAATGTAAAAAAAAAAAAAAAAAAACTACCAACTATACTAATAAGTAATAACCAGATTTTTTGCATGATTAAAATTTAAAACGTCATCTTTATTTTTAATTGTAATTTTTAAACTAGGTTTAAAAGAGAAGTTCAAAATTTAAATCTCTTAATAAACATAAAAATAACTTATTTAACTCTTTCAAAAATAGTTTACTAAATTTATAACTAATTAATAGAAAAATTAAAGAAAATTTCAAACATTAAAAAAAAAACTCTTAAAATGTAGTTACTTAAAATATTTCTCTTGCTGTTTGCTATTTATAATCCGATTGATGTGGACAACCAACGTGACCCCTTAATTTGAAGTCACATCATAACATCTTCTTTGGCTCCATTTTTCCCACTATGCTTGATTTTAATGTTTTGTCGTCCTCTTGTTTATTTTTTTTTTTTTGTGGCATCGAACTGAAATCATAATAGCAGCATTAAATAGAAAAATCCAAAAAGATGAAACTTTCTAGTGTTTTATGAACCAACAGCATAATCGAGTATATACATTTATTTTATTATATTGTTTTATGAAAAACGGGTCCACAACTTTCCCGAAATTATGGTGAGGTAAGAATAAGAATAAGTACTTATTCCAATAAAATATTTATTCACAGTGAAGATTTAAATCATAATATACATATTTATTAATATTTGTAAATAGTATTCTCCCAATTATAAAAAAATATATATCTCTCATTACAGAAATAAATATTCAAACTGTATATTTAAAAATTGATCTCGAGAGACTTTAAAACCTTTATATAAGGTTAAGGGATGACATTTACTAAGATAGTTAGAAGCTTAGTATAAGTGTACTACAAAATCGTGCATTTTCGTATTAGAAAAGAGAAAAGTCATTATTATAACTTGTGGATAAACAGAAAATATATTTTTTTTTTTGGTTGGAGGGAGAATGATCCTCGGCTTAACATACCAATCCTTGATAGGAATCAGAATAGATAAAATCAAATTTCACCTTGTTAAAAAAAAAAAAAATTATGTACAAAATTGATAAAGAGACTAAATACCAGCCAAAAAAATAAAAAAAAATACCACCTAAACTGTTGGAAGGGGAAAAACCTACCATGACCTCAAACTTGCATACAGGAAAAAGAAACTGAATGTTGAAGGAGCTCCGGATTTTTCTGTAGCAGACATGAAACGCAACATGTTATCTTGCTATCGATTTTCAGGGTTTCATGAAGGCTACTTCAGAAGCCAAGGCAATGTGATCGCTACCCCATTTCTGCATAAAAATCAGTGAGATGCAATCCGTTTTTATTAGATTGCCATAATTTTGATAACAGTTCGGTGTTTTGGAGTAGCGGTTTTACCTTGGTTGGGTATCCCGGCGTCCATTGCATAGCATGTTTTGGTATTGGCGCGAGAACCCTTACAGTTTGAAGACCTTCAGAACGCCTGGATGTCAAATCGTAAAAAAGAAATGTTTCATTTTGCAGCATTGATTTGTATTGTATTAGTTTATCTAGAGACTAAATGCTTATATGCAATTACCATATGTAGTCAACTGTGCCCAGGAAACACCTATTGTAACTGGTCACCAAAGGCTCTCCGTTTGAATCCCTCGACCCTGAACAATCCTAAGAAGTAGCATAAGACATTAAAAAAGAACAATTTTGAGTTATTTTAACATAATTATGTCTGCGAGCTAAAACTAAAAATTTGAAGTCAAAGCTTAACACTAATCTACCTCCACTTCCGCATACGTGCTTCTAAGCTGCAGAGGGTGTTCCAAAAAAGTGCAGTCTCCATTGCCTGTTGCAGTTGCTATTTCCATTGGAGTCCACAACGATGGATCATAACCAGTTTTCTCCACATCAACAGCCTCAGAATCCAAGGAAGGAGAAAGATCGTCAAGATTTTCATCACCAAGTTCCTTAGAACAGGGATCCAAATCAGGTGCAAAGGCATCTTTTGTGTCGTGTAATGCAGATAAAAATGTATTATCATCCTCATCTATACTTCCACCTTCTACTGTGGCTTCATCTAGATTACTCAGAGATAAATTCTCCAGTTTTTCAGTTACTAAAATGTCAATGCTACTCGAGACCTCATTCTGATATGTGGTTGAATAATTATCCACTTCAGAATGGGATGGTCGTGAAGTAGAAATTTCATGAATCTCATCATTAATCTGGCCCTCACTGGTAGAAAACTTACCTTCACTCTGAAGACAGCTTGAACTTTCCTTCAAGCTATCAATTGGGATGGAGAATGCTGATCCCAGTTCACCCTTAAAGCCATCTCCCACAATCTGCTTATTTTCCGTTGTCACCTCATCAACGAGTGCACTATCGTCATTCCCACATTGCGTATTACTGCAAGCTTTATCAGACCCACCCAACACTGTCTCCGTAGATTGAGATGGAGACAATTTGTTAACAAATGGAAATATTTCAGCATTACCATGTTTGTTATGGTTCTGGATGTCCGAGAGAGGATCACTGGACTGAACACCAACAGAGCCACCACCTACCACAGATGGAGTTTGTATCGAACCATCAGCAGTCTGGCCCCTGTATACAATGAAGCTTGTTATCTTAAACAAACGAAGCACAGACCAAAGCAGACACAATAATAATCTGACTTTTATAAACCCTACCTGGGATTAGGATTGTATGGTTTTGATGCACGAATTTCTGCAGAAGCTTGTCCTGATACCTTATCTCTATCCACTCCAGACAAATCTAACTGCAGCATACAATGGAGAATTTTTACTTCACACTGTCTTAACTATAGAAACAGGAATCAGATACAGAAAAGACGAATATTTACCTTCCGCTCTGATATAAAGTTGTATAAGGGACTCTGCAATGAAACAAAAATATAAATTACTTCAAACTCAAAAATGCTGCAAAAAACAAAACATAACATATATACGCCATAAGTGCCAATAAAGAAAAAGAGATTTGTCTCTAATAATGATTATTAGCTGAAGCTTAAGGCATGAAAAAAGTGATAACCTTTGGAGTGCAATTAAAATCCCCACAAAGAACAACTGGAGCATCATCCCAAATCTTTGAAACATCATGAGCCCTAGCCAGAAGGGTCCTAACCTGTTGAAAAAACATTGGCACATTAATTAAGGCAAGTTTACCATTACTTCACTGATATGGATGAGGTGTAGAGTCCAATCCAGAAATACCTGACCAAGCTTAATTTCTCCTCTTTTGGGATTGTATAGCACATGAATATTACATACAACAACTTTATTACTGGGTGCTGAGCTGCAGATACAGAAAAAATGCAGTGAAATTATGTACTCTAAAAACACTGAAAATCAGAATTTCCACGTGATTAACTCAAACATTTTCATCTTTATTTGTTTTTTTCCATGCTAGACGTTCTCAGGATATGTACTAAATAACTCTTACACAGTATGTGAGGCTAACTTTAAAAAATATTTTCAATTTGGAAAGTATTAGATTTGCAATACTGGACTAAGAAACAAGTAAACAAATGTGCCCAGAAACAGCAGCAGGATGTTCTTTTCCTATTGAAACAAAAATGGGCCCAACACTCTCATCATTTCTCCTTTGAGAATATATTTTGGCTGGAAAGTATAGCTCTATAAGTGCAATATGTGTTTAATATAAGTGGCACTCAATTTCAACAAAACCAAAGAAATGGTTTTTTTTTTTTTTTTCCTAAATGAAATTTCTTAAATTACCTTGTTGGAAGAGCTGCTGTATTATCAGTGTGATTTTGACTGAATAGCTGTTCAAACAAATAAAAAAAAGAATTTCATAGCACATAATCATGTCTATCAATAAAAGTAAAGAAATTCAAGAAACCATCAAAGAAAAATACAATTACTGTAGGCGATTCAATGTAAGTTTTCAGAGTAAAAGATCCCGATATACCTCAAGCACACATATCTGAGCTACATTATCTCGAAGTCCAAGCTTATTGAATTCGATGCTTTCTTCAAAGAGCAACTTGAATCTAAAATAAATATCATTGTACAAACTTTTAGACTATGTCACCAACTAAAATTAGCTTGACAGACAGTAAAATCTAATAGATACAAAAAGGCATTATTGTATAAAATCACTTCAAAATTTTCCCACAATGGAAACAAAGAAAAACCATACGCAGTAGTGTGCCGATTAAGTGCTCAACTTCTTTAGTTGCTAAGATAGAACAGAAAATAAAAGCAGAATATGCAGCTACATAGTAAATACCCTTCTAGAAGCACACCTATAGTAGGAAAAAAAGGGAGAAAAAAATCATAATAGGAGGTTATACTGGTTTCAACGGCTACAATTAAGCAGCGACTTCAAAGGCACTTATAGACCAGCAAACACTAAATTTGTTTCACTAAACACCGAGAGATCATTTAAAACCACAGTGGATGAAAGTAGGAACATGACTTCATATTCTGAGTAAGTGCTATAGCCATAAAACAAAGCAAAGGTAAAAGGAAGCCAAGGATAGTAAATTGAACAAAGTTTATAAAAAATAAGAACGGACAACCTCCTATTTTGAACAGTTGGCATCATTAAGAAACAAATTAACTATCAATTCAAAAGTAGTACAGTTAACTAGATCTTTCTTAGACTAGTGAACAGCTCACAGATCAAGGGCATGTAAAAAATGAAGGTGAGATTACCTTGATGTACGCCAAAAGATTGCACAACCATCAATTGCGTTGCCAGTTCGCATCTATATAAAACTAAAATAGAGTTAGACCTCAATTACCGACAGAGAATTTACTTCTTCAGGCTTATTTAGAATGAATAGACATAACATTAGAAATCAATTCTATAAATTTCTAGGCTAATATGGAAATCAAATTTCCAGGAAAAATAACAATTTAAGGGGAACTCTATATTCAAGCTACAGTATTTCCCATAGACAAAAATTTGTTGCTCTTATGTTTATTTGCATATCTCTGCTATTGAGAAATAGGAGAGATATCAGATAAGAATAACCGTATCTTTTGAAGAACTAAGCACTGTGAATGCAGTAAGCAAAGGCTATTAGGAACATTGTTCATGCTCAAGTTGATAACAAGACTATCGAATTTTCTTTTTCTTTATTTTTCAAACAATGCAAGGCTTGAAATATTGTTGAACAGATATAGAGGCCCTTATGTTATACCAAACAGAAATAGATAAAAGATTTAAGTGTTATGAGCGTCCTTGTAACAGAACCTAAATTACTCACCTTCCAAATACCATGGTATCCCCGAACCTTCAATTCCTCCTCTAAATCTTCAAATCTATCTACCTCCTGAAAAGTATCATCAAAAGTACAAATTAGTTTTATTTGCAGCAGAATAAATAATTGTCATGCAGAGCCAAATCATTAGACAATAACAGGTTCTGCAAATGCCAAAATGGGATATGATTAGAAAATGCAAAAAGCAAATGGGCTGTCATGACGTAATACAGATGATAAAACACATAATAATCACAGAGGTCGCCAGGGGGGTAACCTGAAAACACATTATGTCCGCCGACCATAATCCGAGCTCAAATAATATACTGTTCTTCCTCCATTCCCAGTCCAAGAATTTGCGAGGTATGTGAAAGTAAAGTTTGTTCCGGTGACTGAAAGCAAGGTAGTCGGCCAGTATATTATACGAGAGAACTAAAAACCGATCTGTGAAGCATAGAAACAAACTAAAACAAAGTTAAACAACACAAATCAACATCACTTTTGGAAACAATAATGTTATTATAATCACTGAAACAATTGGATCACCTAACAAATTGATGAACAAGCTACATAAAAATAAATTGATCCTGATTCATAGAAAACATATATGCATATGAAAATAACGATCAATTTATAAATTTATAATGCAAATTAATCATTTTTATTGAACTTACCAGAATCAGGCGGCGGAGCGGCCTTCGCGTGTTCCCAATTCCTATAATCCAACGGTTTAGGAGGCCGAGGCCGCATAGCTTGATTTCGAACAAACGGCGGAGGAGGCGGTTGTCGAAACTGCGGGTTACGATTGTACGGCGGCTGTTGCCTGAATTGCGGATGAGGCGATTGGTTGGAGAAGGTTCCTTGACGGAAGCCGAGGTTGGAGTCTCGGACGGAGCGGTAGTGCGAGTCTCCACTGACGAAGTGGCCTCTGCCAC
Organism: Xanthoceras sorbifolium; assembly: GCA_003430845.1. Taxonomy (NCBI): domain Eukaryota; kingdom Viridiplantae; phylum Streptophyta; class Magnoliopsida; order Sapindales; family Sapindaceae; genus Xanthoceras; species Xanthoceras sorbifolium. Next base: position 30,321,546 of record CM010616.1, read on the forward strand.
TGTTGTTGTACGGTCTCTCGGAGAAGCCTCTTCTTCCCCATTGGTTTCTACCGCCTCGGTACTGCAACACAAACTGTTAGATCACTGTGTTCAAGAGACTTAAAAATATACGCATAAATATAACTGTGAATGAGAATATGTGTGTGTATATATATATATATAGAGGGAGAGTACGGTAGAGCGAGAAGACATGTTGACGAGGAAATGGATGCGAAGAAAGCGGCTCATTGAGCGTCTGAAACCGATGAAGTTGAAGAGAAGTGAGAAAGCGCGTCGAGCACGCTCTTTGAATATCGCGCGTGTGTGTTAGTGTGTGAGTGTGAACTTAAACAGACAGACAAGGATGGTTTTCGTTTAAGCGAGCGAGGATTGTTTGGCCGTCAGATGTTACTAATTATGGTTTCCATCGAATGGTGGAGATTGAATTGAAGTATACACTACACAATCGAACCTCATCCACCAAATCAATAGAAGACAACTGCGTCTCGGAGGGAGGGAGACCGTATAGGTTTTTTGAGGCGAGAAGAAGAAAAAAACGATGTCGTTCTGGTCGTCTTTGTCAACTCCACCACAACACGTGTCTGTGTCTCTCTTTTCCAAATCGAAACCCGTAAACGTCTCTGTTAGCTCCCGATTTAGAGCGTCGTCTGCTGCTGATGTTCCTGACTTCCTCTCTGCAGACTGGTACGCATATGATTTTCATTTTCTTCGTTTTGAATTTTCAATTTTGCTGCTTTTGTGGTATGAAATTGATCCTTGGAATTCACTTATCTGTTTTAGCAACATAGAAAAACACAACTTTAGTGGAAAAAAAAAATTTCATGTGATTGAAAATATTTGTTAAGAACAAAACTGAGTAGTGTTGGTTTGGGTTTGCATATTGCAGGCTTGAATCTAGGAGGAAAAGACCATTTGGCCCAAGACTGAATGTAAAAATTTTAGAACAATGTTAATATTTGATTTTGTTTGTTTGTTTGTATGTATGTTGCCAATAGAAATAAAGCTGTGTTTATAGTTTAGTGCAGAAGAAGCTGTTCAACACCAGCTTGATGCATTGAAGTACAATGACCAACCCCGTCAAGACTATGGCATTGAAGTCATGTACCGGGTATGTTATAATTTCTGTATAATAAACACATAAGGAGAAACTATAGCTTTTTGTGTGCTTATTTTCGCTTTGTTTATGGACAGTTCGCTGGATTTGATCCCTTTGAAAGGTCCACCTATTTTGGTCCCTTCTTTGACTTGGGGCAGGTCAGTGAATGATAGCTTTCTTAATGCTGATGATAGCTTTTTCTTGGCTGTTTGATGATTTATTGATGGTGTTGATAGATTTTTTTTTATTGGCTGTTTGATGCTTAATTGGCGAAGCAGTTTGAACGGTTTAGGCGGATATTTCACCATTCAACTTATCGAGTCTTGCTTGGTCACAAGGAGAGGAAGATCTTGAGTAGTTTGTTTGTGAAGGAGGTATGCAATTTGCTTACAGTTGAAGATATTGACATAGTTTATCCTACTAATTGTAACATTTTTGCTTCAATGTGTTATATTACCGGACAAGAAAGCAGAATCGATTTAAGCAGCGGGTTTGGATTCGAGGAAGTCGTCCAGATGAAGAAGAAATATTTCAATTTACCATGGTTCAGGTGTGATTAACATTTTATGCATTTAGTGATACACCCATTGGATTTATATGTTTGTATTGAAAATGTTAAAAAATTTGTCACTTTGCAAAACAATGCTGATTTGTGGATTGTGTTTGGCAAGAGGGTTGGTGGTTCATGGGATGGTTATTGGTTGACAGATAGCTTGCTTCATGATGGTGATGCCTTTGCTGGGGGGTTGGCTTACTGAACTGACAATGCCTGCAATGTTGATATGGTGGATATCTGTCTGGTTTTCTTGTAAAAACCATGGGCATTGTTTGCTTCCACACAACCTTAGAATTATGTACATATTGTAATAAATTGTTGAAATGCTATTGTGTTAAGTCCGATCAATCTTTGTAAATCTAACTCTGTATATATAAATGATGAGTCTCGTCCCAAGTGCTTCTATATGAAAGAAGAGTAATGCTAAAATTTCCACATTTTATATCTTACTTGCATATTTCATATGAATCCGTTGATCCATATATTATTAGTTGGGATGTAAATTGAAACATAAAGTAAAATGTCTAATATTACTCAAAAAAGAATACAATTCTTAGCTTATCCAAAAGTGTTGGTGGTACAATTCTTAGCTTATCCAAAAGGGTTGGTGATAGTCGAGTAATTAGATAAAATCCCAGATATCATGCCCCGAAGAGCTTGCTTTATCGAATTGAACAAAACTCTTATATCCAGTCTGACTGAATAATTTCAATAGCTTGTAAAAACTGATCAGATCAATAACACAGGCTACTTTCATGAGACACAGCAGATAAAACTGTTAAATAATTCAACTCATTTATGCATTCTAGCATCCGTGTACTAAGACGCCCATTACAATTGGTGCAAGGTAAAATTCAGTAAACAAGTCGACAACAAACTAGGACTTCTGGATTGACCGTTGATTGGGAATGCTATTTCTTTGGTTGTGGTTGAGCAATGAACTTCGTAAGAACATAGCAGTCTGGCGGGGTAATGTTGGTGTAATAGTTGTGGATGGTGTCTGTAATTTCAAACCCGAATTTCTTATAGAAATTGATAGCATCTTCATTGTTTGTCTGCACATGCAAGTAAATCTCAGACATGTTTTGCTTGGAGCAGAGGTCAAGAACATGGTTTAACAGCCTTGTACCTGCAGAAATAAAAAAATAAAAAAAAATCAGATAATCACCAGCTCAATAGAATTTTTTTTCTTTTTCTAAAACTTGGCTTTCTGAGTGACAGAACTATAAACATGTGGAAAACAAACTTGAGAAAATGTGTTTGGAATTCTTTATATTCAATTCTCTATTATACAGACTACTGCTTAATAGGCAGCAAAAGCTTTTCGATAAAAAACTAAAAGTAAATAAACGCAGAAAAGGAAGAAAACAGAGAAGATGAACAAGCTGTGAAGTGTAAACCTAACTGAAGAACTAAGAGCAGTACAACCTCAAAAGCAGATGGAAGATGAACTTAACAGGCAGCAAAGCCTGAAATGCTGAAACAGAAACAGAATCAAGTGGCAAGCCAGAATACACAGTTTGCCTAGCATGAACCAGCACGAGGGTTCTCTCCCTTATGCTTTTATGGACAGCCAATACTATTCTCTGTCTTCATATACATGCATAATAATATGCATAATCAACAAGTCATGTAAATGAGGAATCTCAACAAGACGGCATATGAGGCTTCTCAAACTACCCCAGGAACAATGCTAAAAGAAAGATTAAGTGTTTACTCACCAATACCTAGCCCCCGATATGGTGCTAAAACACCCAATGTCATTATGTAAACACATATAGCACCACCTTCCTTCTTCTCCAGACGGCATGCAATTGAACCAACACAGATGTCACTGTAATATGCTGAGCAGGAAAGAAAAATCATACAGTTTAGAACAACATTATTGATATCTACAAAGGTGATGCACAAACAGGAATACTAAGTAACAGGGATTGCAAACCCCAAAAATCTGGCTGCAGATAATACGTTCAAATTGTGTTTCATACCACCTACATATTCACATATTTTCCACTTTTATTATTATATGTGCTCTTTTAAGGAATAACAATAGAGAGTGGTCTTCAATAGTCCACCCAATCGCAATTAGCACCAACAAAGCATCCAAGATGAGTTTCTGAGCATCAATCCTTCATAATATATCAAATGAAGTAGAAATTAAAAAGCGTATGCTTGTTATTTAAACCAAATGCCAAAGACATTATTCACAAATTTTGAGAAAGTAGAGAAAAGTATACAGAAACTTTTAAAGGTTCTCATACAACTGTCCAGCATATTTCACAGGTCATGTTAACAAGTAAAAAATATGTGTACTATCAATTTAAGAGAAGTAAATAATAGCTTTATAACAAGCCAAATGACGAAGTGAGATAATACACAGAAGATGGAAGGAAAGGGGCCTGCATTCTTATCTGACTACTTTCTAACATATAGAACAAGGTTTCTGGAGCTGAGAATCATTTGAAAGGCTTCAGAAAATGTGTCTACCAAGCATGAGGATATCTAAATGGAGAGTAGTGCTAAAAACTTTCAAAAGAAGTTATAGGTTCAGCAACTGAATAAAGATTAGGTTAGTTGTAATATGAATTGCCCATGTGCGACTCCATTAATGAAGACAAACTATTCGGTTCAAGTTCGAGGCACAAAAAGGGGGAGGATGACCAACATGCAAGTATTTAGGGTCACAAGAAAATTTTTGTTCTAATAATGTAACAAATTCTGAGACCTAATCATCAACAAAGACATAGGTCATGACTATTTTAACCTTTAAGAATATGTACAACAAAACAGAGTAGTAGTATCAGGAATGCTTCATTTCCATCCTATACCGGTATATTATCACAAAATTTCACAAACAAGAAGTATTCAAGATTGCATCAAAACAGGCCCTTAAATCCCTGAAATCAATAGCCAAAGCCACAACCAACATTGAAAGTTCAAAAATAATAAAAATAATCGAAAGGACATAATAAGCCAAACCCACCACACAGAACATAACAAACAACAAAAAAAGAAAAACCCAGAAATTTAGCAATCTAAATAGCACAATATAGAAAAAATGAGAATTACCCAGAAGAGATTACAAAAGATAATCAAATTCATATTGTATCTGTATTGACAAAAAAATTAATAATAATGAGGACCCAGAAGAGGAACTGAACCTAATTTGGTGAATTCGCCGGAGGCGAGGGCATCAGCGTAGTATTTGTCGTTGTAGCGAACAGGGAAGAGAGCAGTGTTGAGCTTCCTTAGCTGCATCAGGTTCTTGTCTCTCACCCCATCTAGAGATATCGCCACTTCACGCCCTGCACCCATTTTTTTTTTTTCCCCAAATCAACCTCTAGTCTCCTGTTCAACACCCAGAGAATGCAGAGAGAGAGAGAGATATTTATATATAGATGTAGAGAGAGTAACTTGGTAGGGGTTTACTTGTACGGACAAGAAGTGAAAAAAAAATATATATAAAAAAAACTGTTAAACGTTGAAGCCGCCGGAGTTTTTTTTTATGAAAAACTTGGGAGGAGTGTGATTTGGGGATTTTTGGGGTTTGGTTTTTGTTTAGTTTTGTCAACATTCAACAGGTTACTTTCTGGTTGATTCGCCTAAGTTGTGTTTGGTTACCATGAATCCATGATTGGAAAACGAAGTTGGGTTGAGTGGATTGACCCAATCCTGGTGGGCCAGGCCTAGCCCAAATAAAACTTCAACTCATAAATGGGCTAGGCCCGAGTATTGATCACAAGTCACAATATTGATACAATATGTAATTGTGGTTCGAATTGTTCCATATACGTATTTAGTTAAAAATAATTAATCTATACAGTATACATCCACTATTAGCTAATTCCATATAGTTAGGGTTTAATTCCGTCGTTATGTGTATTTACCAAACTCATCTCATAAATGTTAAATCATTCTTTATCAATAAAAGAATTATATTTACTCTAAGCTAGTATTGAGGTTATGCAAATCTCAGGACTGCAATATCTCTGTTAGAGTGTGGAAGAAGGTCTTGCCACAGCCACTTTTAAATTGTAACGCGGTGTCACACCAAATAACTGATTGGACAATTTGTCCTGAATTAGTCGCATCATCTTTTTTTTTTTGTTTCTTTTACAATTATTTTTTTTAAACAAATTTTTTTTTAACACAGCATTTTTATGTTATTATTTTATTTATATATAAAATATCAAAATTATTTTAATAAATTTTATTCTAATGTTAAAAATAATATATTTTAATATTAATTAATTAATTTTAAATATTTTATTTTATTTAAACAATTTTTTAACTAAATTTATTTTAATTTAAATAATTTTATTTTTATTAAAATTGAATTTAAATAATTTATTTTATTAAATTAAATTATATAATTTTATATCAATTTTAAACTGTCTTAAATATTAAATATAATTATTTTACGTCAAACCTAATACAACAGTGAATAATGGACAATATTTGTATTCCTTTTAATTTTTAATATTAATTAATTAATATTATATATTTTATTTATAATTAAATTTAAAATATTTAATATAAATATATTTAAATTTTAAAATATTTAAATTTTATTTAGATTTCTTTTAAATAATTTTAATTTAATTATATAATATTTAAAAATAATTTTATTTTACAGAAAATTAATTTAACTAAATTTAATTTTATCCAATCTCATTCTATACCAAACAAGGAATAGTACTATTTTTAATCTTATCTATACTACACCAAACACATTACAATACTAATTAGTGCAGTCCAATCCAATCCTATTTTATCTCATAAAAATAGTCCAATCCAATCTCGCGCACCAAACGCACCCTAAGGGTGTTAATAGTTATTTCAATGTCTAACTGCAGATGAACCTTAAGAATAAGGCTTTCGGTGATGAATGATGATAACATCCCTAAGTACTTTCTCTTTACCGCTACGTTGTGATTTTTATAAAAATGAAAATATTCTTCTGTTTTTAATATTGATTTTGAGCCTTCTAGTTGGCTTTCTTTGATTATTAACAGATTTTGTAAAGAGCGGTTGTAGGCTAATGCAGCTTCTAGTAGTGCTATTGCTACTAGAACTCAGGTGTGTACTTGGAACCCTCCAATGAGGGTTGAAATAAATTGAATGTAGATGGGAGAATGAATAGGGATATGGGTTGGATTTATGGTGGAGGTGTGGTGAGAAGATCGAATGGGAAAGGGCTTGGAGGTTTCTCCCTTAACAGAGGTGTGAGGACTGTTCTTGAGGTAGAATCACCCCTTATTTAATTTGATTTATCGCTGCAAGGGTGTGATTAATGGGGACTGGATTTATCTTGTGAGCAATATCTTCAGAGAAAGCAATATCTTCAGAGAAAGTAATTGTTGAAAAATTGGCAAAATTGTGAGAGTAAATGAGAAGGCAATGAAGGAATATGAATCCCACATTGGAAAAATAAGAATATGTCAAGGCTTCTCAAGGCTATATAAGGAGATCAAGTCTTTAGTTTCTAATTGCACCAATTAAATACACTTAAAGCATTGTATTTAATTCTAATTAAATTCCTTTCTTGTTTCTCTTATTTTAGAGTGTAGAAAGGTGTGAATTATTTTATACTTTGAGAGAGTGTGAGTGTATTGGTGTCGTAGTTTTGAGAGAATAGTCTGTGTGGTTGTAATAATTTATCACATAGTGAATTTCTTTCTGAGGGCCGTGGTTTTTCTCCTGGTTTTGGAGTTTTCCACGTAAATTATTGTGTTGTGGTGATTGTTATTATTGTCTATTTTATTTCTCTGTTATTTCTTATACTTAGCATATTTCTAGGGAGGTTTGGGGAGGTTAATTTTCCCAACAAGTGGTATCAGAGCCTAGGTTGGTTGCTAAGGTGTCAGAGGTTTTAGAAAATTCTTAGTATGCTCTGTGGTTGCAGCATTGTCTGATCTTCCACATTAGAAAAGAATTGTTCTTGGTCTAAATTGTTCTTGGTTGCTGGAGTTAAGTGTGGTAGTATTGTGGAAGTGCTTGTCTAAGGAAGGTTCTGGCTAGGAAAAACTTGATATTTAAGTGTGTCCATTGTGACCCACCTCTCTTTCCTGGGAACTTACCTGGAGTGCTGTTCACGGACTACGGGCACTATTTCAGTATACGGTTAGAATGTCTAAATTTTCAAGCTCCTTGAAGTTTGATGTAGAGAAATTTGATGGAAAGATTAATTTTGGCTTGTGGCAAGTGCAAGTCAAGGATGTGTTAATACAATCCGGTTTACACAAGGTATTAAAGGAGAAATCAGGCCCTGTTTTAAAAGATTTCGGCAAAGGTGAGTCTAGTATGAGCAATGAAGATTGGGAAGAAATGGATTTGAGAGCTGCAAGTGTGATTCGTCTGTGTTTGGCCAAGAATGTTCTTGCAAATGTGCATGTAATACATTCAGTCAAGGAACTCTGAGAAAAACTTGAAGGGTTGTATCAGGCAAAAGGCATCTCAAATCGGTTGTACCTGAAGGAACAGTTTCATACTCTGCGTATGGAGGAAGGTGCAAAAATCTCAGATCATCTGAGTGTTCTCAATGGTATTGTTTCTGAACTGGAGTCTATTGGAGTTGAAATTGAAGACGAAGATAAAGCATTAAGGCTTATATTGTCTCTTCCATCTTCCTATGAACATATGAAACCTATTTTGGTATATAGGAAGGAGACTCTGAATTTTGCAGAAGTTACCAGTAAACTCCTTTCTGAGGAGAGAAGGCTGAAGGGTGGAGGTCGTACTTCATCAGAAGACACAGCATTAGTAGCTAGCAATGGGAGCAATTGGAAGAAGAATAACTCCAGGAAGAAAATATTTTGCTGGGTGTGTGGGCAATCTGGGCACGTTAAGAAAAATTGTCAAAATGGTGGAGCAGGTTCGGCAGGTAGCTCCAACAATCACGCTAATAGTGTGTCTTGTGAAGACACTGAATTTATCCTTTGAGAAGGATATGTACATCCTTATAGCATATCACTAGGTGCTATGAAAAAGGATGTGACACTACTAGTGGGTCCATAAGTTTGCACACGGGCATTGGTTGGCGGCATTGATGTAAGGTGTGTGGTAGAATTATGTCGATGGCTGAAGAACTTCCGGGAAAGCCAACATGGGAGTTGCACCATAAATTTCAGCAAGTTTGTTCGACATGTGCCGAGGTAGAAATCTTAGAATTGGTGATTAATTCTAAGTGGTATACTTTTATGGTGGAGTATGATAGTTCTCTGAATTGAGAATTATGATTGTCGGTATAGACAATGGTTGCATGAAAGTTGCGGCGGAGTATGATAGTTCTCTGGGTTGAGAATTATGATTGTCGGTATAGACAATGGTTGCATGAAAGTTGCGGTGGAAGGGCGGAGGTTTCCTGTATTTTGCCAAGGTGGAGATTTGTTGAAAAATTGGCAAAATTGTGAGAGCAAATGAGAAGGTAATGAAGGGATATGAATCCCACATTGGAAAAATAAGAATATGTCAAGGCTTCTCAAGGCTATATAAGGAGATCAAGTCTTTAGTTTCTAATTGCACCAATTAAATACACTTAAAGCATTGTATTTAATTCTAATTAAATTCCTTTCTTGTTTCTCTTATTTTAGAGTGTAGAAAGGTGTGAATTATTTTATGCTTTGAGAGAGTGTGAGTGTATTGGTGTCGTAGTTTTGAGAGAATAGTCTGTGTGGTTGTAATAATTTATCACATAGTGAATTTCTTTCTGAGGGCCGTGGTTTTTCTCCTGGTTTTGGAGTTTTCCACGTAAATTATTGTGTTGTGGTGATTGTTATTATTGTCTATTTTATTTCTCTGTTATTTCTGATACTTAGCATATTTCTAGGGAGGTTTGGGGAGGTTAATTTTCCCAACAGTAATAGAGTAGATGATGAATTGGCTGGCTTAGACAAAGCTTTGCATATGAGACTTGTGTTTTATGAATAATCTCCTGCTGAGGTTGTTAGTTTGTGTTTTTTTGGTCGTTCCGGGCTCTTAGCCGTCCCTTGCACCAAAAAAAAAAAAAATTATACTTGCTTTTTTTTTTTTTTTTGTTAAAAAAAAAGAAAGAGGAAAGAATAAGAAGCGAGAACTCATTTTTTTACCTTCTTTCTTAAAACGCACGTGTCCACAACTTATACTATAAAAAAAAAAAAAAAAAATTTTTGAGGACGAGAAGTTGATGAATGGAGACCAAGATAGAGACACACGCATTAGACAACATTCGTTTCACCTCTCCAGTCCACGAATCTTAAAAAAAAAAGTTGAACAGAGAGAGAGAGAGAGAGTGAGAGATGGAGGAGAAGAAAAGGAGGGCCAAAGCAGTGATAGTTGGAGGAAGCATAGCAGGAATATCGTCCGCACACGCTCTCATTTCAGCTGGATGGGATGTTTTGGTGCTCGAGAAATCTGCCGGACCACCCACCGGAAGCCCCACCGGTGCCGGACTCGGGCTCGACCCGCTTTCTCACCGGATCATTCGCTCTTGGCTCCCACCACAACTACCCGACCTTCTCCATAAATCCACTGTGCCTCTCACCGTTGATCAGGTAAACAAATAAAATTGACTTTCTCGTCAGTTGCCTCCTTTTAACTTGAAACTATGGTAGTCTAACCATACTTGACAAGAATTCATTAAAATTACTTGTCGTGAGACCATGTGTTGTGTTATATATACATTTTTGCTGAAGAATGATAAATTTTTATTTTATTTTTTTGGTGAGAAAATGTTATCTTATAGTTGTGTAAGTTGATTGTTGAAGAAATAGAATTGAGTCTCTATAGCTAGAGAGGTGATCATGAATTCAAGTCACAGTTTACACTAGTGTTAGAAGTGGAGTTACTTCAATTAGTTACTTGGATCGTATTTTAAGAGTGAACTAACTTCTCTATTGCAAAAGTGAACTTTTTTTTTTTCTTTTCTTTGTCCAAAGAGAAAGGAATTGATTGAGTTTTTAAGTCGAATTCGGGTTAATATCGCATTGGAAATCTGTTTGTCTGCAGAATCAAGCAACAGATGATAGGAAGGTTAGTCGGAGACTGGCAAGAGATGAGAACTTCAATTTCAGAGCAGCACATTGGGCTGATCTCCACCGTCTTTTGTACGATGCACTACCACCCAATATATTTCTCTGGGGACACCTTTACCTTTCTTTCCGTGTTTCTGAAGATAAAACCTCTGTTACTGTCAAGGCTAATGTTCTTCAAACTGATCAGATCATTCAGATAGAAGGAAATTTGCTCGTTGCCGCGGATGGGTGCCTCTCTTCAGTATGCAGGAGCTTTCTTCCTGATTTTAAATTGAGGTCCGTTACACACTTTTATTGGATATACTGGATTATGATAATATGTTGCTTATGAATTTGTATGATATTATGATAACATTATTTTGTAGGTATTCAGGTTACTGTGCATGGCGAGGGGTTCTCAATTTCTCAGGGAATGAGAATTCAGAAACCATCAAGGGCATGCGGAGGGCATATCCTGACCTTGGGAAGTGCTTGTACTTTGATCTCAGTTATGGAACTCACAGCGTGTTTTATGAGCTTCTCAACAAAAGGCTCAACTGGATTTGGTATATCAATCAACCTGAGCCTGAAATGAAGGTGATTGCATACGCCCATCTCCTGTGAAAACTTTCTTTATAATAACTTTAAATTGCATAAACCCCTGCTTTCACAAATATTCAGGTAAAATTTGGTTGGACTAGTTGCTGATTAAAATGCATGGGTACTTCAAAGTAGAACTCAAGTTTATGTGATGCTTTTCCTTTGAGCTCATCCCAAGTTTCTAGCTCTAGAACCCCCCACTTATATTAGGAAACTATGCAATTCTCTCCTGCTATGAACTTACTCCATGTTGATATGAAGGCAATCTTGTTCATCCCATTGGACCTCATCTTCTAAGAAGGGCAGAGGATATAGAGTAGACTTTAATTACTAAATAATGCATGCTTCTTTCTATATGAGCCTGAATGCTTTTCGCTGATAATTTTTTGTGGGAAACTTTTTCAGGGAAATTCAGTCACCATGAAAGTAAGCAATGACACAATCAAGAATATGCACCGAGAGGCAGAGAAGGTTTGGGTTCCCGAGTTGGCAAGAGTCATTAAAGAAACAAAGGAACCTTTCATAAACGCTATATATGATTCCGATCCTTTGAAACAAATCTTTTGGAGCAATGTGGTATTAATCGGAGATGCTGCTCACCCAACAACACCTCATGGTCTGAGAAGCACGAACATGTCAATAGTGGATGCAGCAGTCTTAGGCAAATGCCTCTACAAGTGGGGAGCCGATAATTTAATCTCAGCCCTTAAAGAATATCAGTCCATTCGGCTACCTGTCACTTCAAAACAAGTCTTACATTCAAGACGAGTGGGTCGAATCAAACAAGGCTTAGCTCTTCCTGATCGCGAGCCTTTTAATCCAAAGACCGCTAGTCCACAGGAGTGTCAAGAGCTTCAACAGAAAGTCATGCCTTTCTTTTCTGACATTCCTCCATTGGTTGATTCCTCCACTTTCACTTCTAGAATATAAAGCATCATATATTCTGAACAACCCAACAATGCTTAGGATTCTATTCTTACTCTTCTGTGAATTATATTTGTGTTTGTAAAAGAACCACGGGTTCACATATTGTTCTAAAGAAATAGTAAAAATTATGATTCAAGGGAACATATTCATTTCAATAAAGATATTTGTATTTTGCATTTTTTTCTTTAGTTGGTATGAGTAGATATAGGTTGGCCAGAGCCCGCCTTTAATAATACAATTCTCATACACTTTCTGTGCACATTAGTAGTAGCAGCCATGTGAATATATTCTTTGTTTGGTTGGGGAGGGCTGGGTGGGTTGTGGGTTGATAAATCATCAATAAAATAATTGCACATCATGTAATGTTGTTTTGGTAAACATCCAATGGTACGCAACTGGCTGTCAATCAGCTAATGGTTTTGCTTTACTAGTGCACATGTCAAGTGCATCCAATGTCACTGACTCACTGTAACCGTGTTTTCTGGAACTACTCTTTTTGTCATCTGGTTTTTCATACTTATAAGCTGCACATATGAAGAAAGTGTGATTTTGATAGGGACAAAGAGATATGATTCTGAAGAAGGAGAAGCAAAAGGCAATAATAGTGGGAGGGAGCATAGGTGGGTTATCATGCGCAAAAGCGCTTATATTAGCAGGCTGGGACGTTGTGGTTCTTGAGAAATCGCATGCACCACCAATGGGAAGCCCTACTGGTGCTGGACTTGGACTCGATACATTGGCTCAGGAAATAATTCAGTCATGGCTCAGCCAACCTGAGCTTCTCCACAGAGTCACCTTACCTCTCACCATTGATCAGGTAACTTGTCATTGATCTCAGTATTTTTCAAGTCCAGAGAAGTGCTTTTATTGTGATTAGTTTTACTGTACCTTGTCTTCAAGAGAACAAGAAGGATGTTATGGTTTTTGATGTTTTAGATAAAGTTCAACATCAAAACTACAGCTAAAAATTTCCTACAACATGTGTAGAGCCAAGACAAAAAAAGAATAATGATAATAACATTATGTTGATACCTGAATTTTATTATGGGTACACCATGACCACACTCCTACCTTGTTACGGGATATTATTGACTTTTTCGAAAGGAAGAGACATCGGTCATGCTTATAAGCTACACAACTTATTATTGGCTCAACAAAATATGAGACTTCATATTCCATATCAATACAATAATTTTAGGTTTTATTTTATAATTTATTGTTCCTTTTATTACATTTTTACATTGAATTGTACGTATCCAAAACTCATATATATATATATATATATATATGTATAAGTATAAAGAAATAACATTGACATGCATGCAACAATATATGTGTTTGCAACTTGCAAATAAATCTACATAATTTCCATTACAATATTATTCTTCTCGTAACTTGCATCGATTGAGTAAAACCAGATTCTATTAATTAAATAAACACTAATTTCTTACTTAGATCTATTTGTAGCATATATTTATAGTAAAGGGTTTGGCTATATTGATGGATTCATTACTGGGCTCTCAAATTTAGAATCCGGGGCAAGCTTAAAATTTTGATATTATCATCTAAAAATTAAATTAAAAATATTTTAATGATTTATAAAATAAAGAAATTAATTTAAAATTATGAATTAAAGATTTTTTAATAATAATTACCAAAATAAAAAAGACAAATAAACAATTAAACGTAGAATTTAATTAATATAACGTATTTTTTAAGCCATTCTTGCAGAACCTGGCAACAGATGGTGCAAAGAAGGTTAGTTGGGTACTTACAAGGGACGAAAACTTGAACTTTAGAGTAGCACATTGGACCGATCTCCATGGTCTCCTGTACAATGCACTACCAAACGAAATATTTCAATGGGGTCACCTGTACCTCTCTTCCTGCATTTCTGATGACAAAACCTTTGTTAAAGTTAAGGCCAAAGTTCTTCAAACTGATGAGATCGTCGAAGTAGATGGAGATTTGCTTGTTGCAGCAGACGGGTCGCGCTCATCAGTTCGCCAGTGTCTTCTACCTGACGTTAAACTGAGGTTTCAATTCGTGGACTGTAACCTAAACTTCCATATATATCTTATGTTTTCTCAGAAGATGCTAGCTATTTATGGAGTCTTCGAAATGTCATTTTTGTAGGTATTCGGGGTACTGTGCTTGGAGGGGTGTTCTTGATTTTTCAGAATGTGAGAATTCGGAGACAATTGTAGGCATCCGAAAAGCGTACCCTGATCTTGGGAATTGCTTGTACATGGACTTGGGTTCCAGGACTCATAGCACTCTCACTGAGCTCATGTACAAAAGACTTAATTGGATTTGGTTTGTCAATCAACCTGAGCCTGAATTGAAGGTGATTGTTACTATCATTCCTTCTTTTATGATTCTGATATGTCAATTTATTGCTATTTGGACCGGAAAATTATATATTTCAGGGAAATTCAGTCACCATGAAAGTGAGCAATGACATGATCAGGACAATGCACCGGGAAGCAGACAAGGTTTGGGTTCCTGAGCTCGCTGGTCTCGTCAAAGAAACGAAGGATCCTTTCGTCAACATTATATACGATTGTGATCCTGTGGAACAAATCGTTTGGGACAGAGTTGTGTTAATTGGAGAGGCAGCTCACCCCACAACTCCTCACTGTGGTAGAAGCACAAACATGTCCATATTGGATGCAGCAGTACTAGGCAAATGCCTTGACAAGTGGTGGGGGGCTGATGAAAATAATAGTAATCTACAATCAGCTCTCGAAGAATATCAATCTATCAGGCTGCCTGTTACTTCAAAGCAAGTCCTGCATTCGCGGAAAGTGGGTCGGATCAAACAAGGTTTGAGACTTCTTCCTGATAGGCAGCCTTTTGATCCAAAGGCAGCCAACAGTCCTGAGGACTGGCAAGACCTCCAACAGAGAAACATACCTCATTTTGCTGATGTTCCTTCAATACTTGACTCAATGTTTTGTTCCACTTAATCTACATAATGTGTAGAGCGAAGACAAAAAAAAATAATGATAATAATATTATATTGATACCTGAATTTTGTTATGAGTACGCCGTGACCACATTTATGCCTTATCACGAGATATTATTTGACTTTTTCATAAGAAAGAGACGTCAGTTATATTTATAAGCTATACAATTTATTATTGGCTTAACGAAATATAAGAGTGCAGAATTTCATATTTTTATTTTATAATTTTTTGTTCCTTTTATTACATTTTTACATTGAATTGCATGTATCCAAAACTCTCATATATATATATATATATATATATATATATATATATATATATATATATATATATATATATATATATATATATACCTCATTTTGCTGATGTTCCTTCAATACTTGACTCAATGTTTTGATCCACTTAATCTACAAAATGTGTAGAGCGAAGACAAAAAAAAAATAATGATAATAATATTATGTTGATACCTGAATTTTGTTATGAATACGTCGTGACCACACTTATGCCTTATCACGAGATATTATTGACTTTTTCGTAAGAAAGAGACGTCAGTTATATTTATAAGCTATACAATTTATTATTGGTTTAACAAAATATGAGAGTGCAGAATTTCATATTTTTATTTTATAATTTTTTGTTCTTTTTATTACATTTTTACATTGAATTGCATGTATCCAAAACTCTCATATGTGTGTATATATATATATACATACCTCATTGCTGATGTTCCTTCAATACTTGACTCAATGTTTTGATCCACTTAATCTACAAAATGTGTAGAGCGAAGACAAAAAAAAAAATAATGATAATAATATTACGTAGATATCTGAATTTTGTTATGAGTACGCCGTGACCACATTTATACCTTATCACGAGATATTATTGACTTTTTCGTAAGAAAGAGACGTCAGTTATATTTATAAGCTATACAATTTATTATTGGCTTAACGAAATATGAGAGTGCAGAATTTCATATTTTTATTTTATAATTTTTTATTCCTTTTATTACATTTTTACATTGAATTGCATGTATCCAAAACTCATATATATATATATATATATATATATATATATATATATATATATATATATATATGTGTGTGCGCGCGCGCGCGCGCGCAAAACTTGCAAATAAATCTACATAATTTCTATTACAATATTATTCTTCTGAGTTAATTGCACTCACACCCCCTGAGGTTTGGCCAACTACAGGTAAAATCAACTTTATCGTTTATTAACAATGACACCCCCCCACCGTTAGTTGACTTTGGTCAAAGTGAACAGTATCAGGGGTATTTTCGTCTTTTTCAATTTTTAATTTTATTTTATTAAATAATAAATTAAAAAATTAAAATAAAATAATAAAATTATTTAAAAATTAAAATAATAATAAAATTAATAAAAAATTAAAAATTAATTAATTTAAATCCATTTTCCAGATCGAACCTCAACCGTCTATCAAGATTAATGAAGGGTTGAGATTCAATCTGAAAATGGATCTAAAAAAAAAAAAAAAAAAAATTTTTTTGGGATCTTCGAAGAACCCAGAGAGGGTTCTTCGATCGAAGAACCCTCTGGGTTCAGATCGAAGAACCCTTCTGGGTTCTTCAATCGAACCCATCTGGGTCTTCGATCGAACCCAGATGGGTTCGATCGAAGAACCCAGTTGGGTTCTTCGAACGAAGAACCATGGTTCGATGGTTCTTCGTTCGAAGAACCCAGAGGGTTCTTCGATCGAACCCATCTGGGTTCGAAAGAAGAACCCAACTGGGTTCTTCGAAGAACCCAGAAAACCGGGTTCTTCGTTCGAACCCAGATGGGTTCGATCGAAGAACCCTCTGGGTTCAGATCGAGGGTTCTTCGATCGAACCCATCTGGGTTCGAACGAAGAACCCAACTGGGTTCTTCGAAGAACCCTCTGGGTTCTTCGAACGAAGAACCATGGTTCGATGGTTCTTCGTTCGAAGAACCCAACTGGGTTCTTCGAAGAACCCAGTTGGGTTCTTCTTCGAAGAACCCTCTGGGTTCGAACGAAGAACCCAGAGGGTTCTTCGATCGAACCCATCTGGGTTCGATCGAAGAACCCAGATGGGTTCGATCGAAGAACCTAGAAGGGTTCTTCGATCTGAACCCAGAGGGTTCTTCGAAGATCCCAAAAAAAATTTTTTTTTTTTTTTTTTTTAGATCCATTTTCAGATTGAATCTCAACCCTTCATTAATCTTGATGGACGGTTGAGATTCGATCTGGAAAATGGATTTAAATTAATTAATTTTTTATTATTTTAATTTTTGAATAATTTTATTATTTTATTTTAATTTTTTGATTTATTATTTAATAAAATAAAATTAAAAAAGACGAAAATACCCCTGATACTGTTCACTTTGACCAAAGTCAACTAACGGTGGGGGGTGTCATTGTTAATAAACGATAAAGTTGATTTTACCTGTAGTTGGCCAAACCTCAGGGGTTGTGAGTGCAATTAGCTCTTATTCTTCTCGTAACTCGTAAGATAGTCTTGCATCGAATGTGTAAAACCAGATTCTATTAATTAAATAAACACTAATTTCTTAGTTAGATCTATTTGTAGCATATATTTAGAGCTAATTGCACTCACAACCCCTGAGGTTTGGCTAACTACAGGTAAAATCAACTTTATCGTTTATTAACAATGACACCCCCCACCGTTAGTTGACTTTAGTCAAAGTTAACAGTATCAGGGGTATTTTCGTCTTTTTCAATTTTTAATTTTATTTTATTAAATAATAAATCAAAAAATTAAAATAAAATAATAAAATAATTTAAAAATTAAAATAATAATAAAATTAATAAAAAATAAAAAATTAATTAATTTAAATCCATTTTCCAGATCGAATCTCAACCGTCCATCAAGATTAATGAAGGGTTGAGATTCAATCTGAAAATGGATCTAAAAAAAATATATATATATTTTTTTTTTGGGATCTTCGAAGAACCCAGATTTGGGTTCTTCGAAGAACCCAGAAGGGTTCGATCGAAGAACCCTCTCTGGGTTCTTCGATCTAACCCAGATGGGTTCTTCGATCGAACCCTCTGGGTTCGAGGGTTCGATCGAACCCAGATGGGTTCGATCGAAGAACCCAGAAAACTGGGTTCTTCGAAGAACCCAGATGGGTTCGATTGAAGAACCCTCTGGGTTCTTCGAACGAAGAACCCAACTGGGTTCTTCGAAGAACCGAGTTGGGTTCTTCTTCGAAAAACCCTCTGGGTTCTTCGATCGAACCCAGAGGGTTCTTCGAACGAACCTATCTGGGTTCGATCGAAGAACCCTTCTGGGCTCTTCGTTCGAACCCAGATGGGTTCGATCGAAGAACCAAGAAGGGTTCTTCGATCTGAACCCAGAGGGTTCTTCGATCTGAACCCAGAGGGTTCTTCGATCGAACCCTTCTGGGTTCTTCGAAGAACCCAGATTGGGTTCTTCGAAGATCCCAAAAAAATTTTTTTTTTTTTTTTTTGGGTGGAGTTCCAATCTCCAGATTGGATCTCCACCGTCCATCAGATTTGATGGACGGTGGAGATCCACACTTTAATTTTTTATTTTTTATTAAAATTAAAAAATTTATAATAATTTTTTTTATTTAATAAAAAGAAAATATTGTTTGAGGGGTAGTTTGGTCATTTTAAGGGTAACAGTTGGTCAACCGTTAAATCTAACGGAAGTCAACTAACGGTAGGGGGTGTCATTGTCAATAAACGATAAAGTTGATTTTACCTGTAGTTGGTCAAACATCAGGAGTTGTGAGTGCAATTAGCTCATATATTTATAGTAAAGGGATTTATTACTGGGCTCTCAAATTTAGAATCCAGTGCAAGCTTAAAATTTTGATATTATCATCTAAAAATTAAATTAAAAAATATTTTAACGGTTTATAAATAAAGAAATTAATTTAAAATTATGAATTAATGATTTTTTAATATTAATTACCAAAATAAAAAAGACAAATAAACAATTAAACGTAGAATTTAATTAATATAACGTATTTATTAATGTTACCGACAATAAATCAAATTTTAGTTTACTTAATAATATAATCATAACATGTTTTCCTTGTAAAAATATTTCGTTGCCATATAATTTTTTATTAATTCAATTTAACTTCCCTCATGTTGCGGGTAAATATGTGAACCCAATGTGTTTGAGCATATTCGAATCCAGAAAACTATGTCTGTGAAAAAGCAGAAGCCAAAGGCAGTGATAGTTGGAGGGAGCATAGCAGGTGTATCAAGCGCAAAAGCGCTTATTTTAGCAGATTGGGATGTGGTGGTACTCGAGAAACAGTGTGCACCGCCGACGAGAAGCCCAACCGGTGCTGGACTTGCACTCGATCCAGTGTCTCAGAAGGTAATTCAGTCATGGCTCCATCAACCTGAGCTTCTCCACAGTGTCACTTTACCTCTCAAAATTGATCAGGTATATCTATACTCGCTTCATTTTTTTTTTTTAACTAACACTTATAAAGTGCGTACATCTTCCGTCACATATCACATTGTCAGCGAGTGAAGTCCAGTGCTTGTATATATCGATCTCCATTTGCAGAAACAAGGAACTGATAAGCAGAAGAAGGTCAGTTGGATACTAGCAAGAGACGAAAACTCGAACCTCAGATCAGCATATTGGGCTGATCTCCATGGACTCCTGTACAACACCCTACCACTACCAGTGGAAATGTTTCTTTGGGGTCACCAGTATCTCTCTTTCTGCGTCTCTGAAACAAAACATCTGTCAAAGTTCAGGCCAAAGTTCTTGAGACTGATGAGACCGTTGAAATTATAGGAGATTTGCTCGTTGCAGCAGACGGGTTGCGCTCATCAATTCGCCAAAGTTTTCTACCTGACTTCTCTTAAAATGTGTTGTTGACACTTGATATATATATATATACAGAGTTAATTACACTCAACCTCCCTGAGGTTTGGCTAATTACACTCGAAATTAAAGTTTGCATTAACTGACACTAACCTCCCCTCACGTTAACGTTGACCGTCAAAATTACCGTTGATCTTTTTCAAATTTTTTAAATGACCAAAATACCCCTGTCAATTTATATTATCAATTTTTACTATTCATTAAAAAAAATTAATGGTGAGATCCAGATTGGATCTCCACCGTCCATCAACAATGATGAACGGTGGAGATCCAATCTGGATCTTCACCAAAAAAAAAAAAAAAAAAGAAGTTTGAATGTGTTCATCGAACCCTTCTGGGTTCGATGAATCTCGAACCCATAAGGGTTCGAAGATCGAACCCAGATACGAACCCTTCTGGGTTCGATCTTTATCGAACCCAGAAGGGTTCGAAGAATGAACCCTTCTGGGTTCCACGAACCCAGAGGGTTCGATTCGAACCCTTCTGGGTTCGATTCGAACCCTTCTGGGTTCGAGATTCATCGAACCCTTGGGTTCGATGAACGATTCAAACATTTTTTTTTTTCTTGGTGGAGATCCAGATTGGATCTCCACTGTTCATCATTGTTGATGGACGGTGGAGATCCAATCTGGATCTCACCATTAATTTTTTAAAATGAATAGTAAAAAATTGATAATATAAATTGACAGGGGTATTTTGGTCATTTGAAAAAAGTCAACGGTAATTTTGACGGTCAACGTTAACGTGAGGGGAGGTTAGTGTCAGTTAATATAAACTTTGATTCCGAATGTAATTAGCCAAACCTCAGGGAGGTTGAGTGTAATTAACTCTCTCTCTCTCTCTCTCTCTATATATATATATATATATAATCCACGTCTTTTTGCAGGTATGCAGGTTACTGTGCTTGGAGAGGAGTTATTGACTTCTCAGAAATGGAGAATTCAGAGACCATTAAAGGGATCAGGAAAGCATATCCTGATCTTGGAAAATGCTTGTACATGGACTTGAATTCTGAAAGTCACATGGTGCTTGTTGAGCTTATGTACAAAAGATTCAACTGGGTTTGGTATGTCAATCAACCAGAGCCTAAACTGAAGGTGGTGATCTCTATCTTCCGCTCCAAAACTACTTTTTTGTTCTTTTACATATCAAATTACACCAAAATTCAAATTGTTTGATTTCACTGGAAAATGATTTCAGGACAATACAGCTACTATAAAAGTGAGCAGTGAAATGATCAGGGCAATGCACCAAGAAGTGAAGAAGGCTTGGGTTCCAGAGTTGGCAAGACTCGTCGAAGAAACAAAGGAGCCTTTCATCAATGTTATATACGATTGTGATCCTTTGACACAAATCTTTTGGGACAAAGTGGTGTTGGTTGGAGATGCTGCTCACCCCACAACTCCTCACTATGCAAGAAGCACAAACATGGCGATATTGGATGCAGCAGTACTGGGCAAATGTCTTGAGAAGTGGCAGGGGGCTGAAAATCTACAATGTGCTCTTGAAGAATATCAATCAATTAGGCTACCTGTCACTTCAAAGCAAGTTTTATGTTCACGCAAACTTGGTCGAATAGAACAAGGCTTAAGTGTTGTTCCTGATGGAGAGCCTTTTGATCCAAAGACAGCAAGTCCTTCTGCAGAGAAGTGTGCCTCATTTTGCTGAAGTTCCTTCTATACTCGGATTCGGTTACACTTAAAAATGTATGAGTAATTTGGTGGCAGAGGCTATTGCAATTCTGGAAGGTATAAATTTGGGGATTCGAGAGAAGCTCTCTTCTGCTGATGTGGTCTCAGATGCTCTCGCTGTGGTTAATATGTGTAGAGGTCCGTCTCTTTCCAGTTGTGAGGTGGCCAATGTGGTCCATGATGTCTACAAGCTGCTGTGCAGCCATAACTTTATTTCAGTTAGCCTCTCTCCCAGGTGTTGCAACAATGTTGCTCACAGTGTGGTCAGATGGGCCCTGGGTGCTGATTTTCATTTTTCTGGGATTCTGTTTTCCCTAGCTGGTTAGTTTCTTTGATTGCTGCTGACTTTGTTGGTTTGTTTTCTTCTATTTAATGCAGTTTGTTTTCTTTAAAAAAAAAAAAAAAAAAAAAGAGGGTCGTATCAAGCATTCCTTGAAGGCACAAATATTTAAATTTAAATTATGACCAACCTTCGAGGTCAACAGTTGTATCAAGCATTCCTCGAAGGCACAAATATTTAAATTTAAATGCAGCAATTCTTGGCAACTTGCCTTGAGACGTGGAGATCATTATTATTATAATTACTATCTTATTATTTTATAATATTATTCGATCTGGAATCTTTTATGATTTCCAATTAATCTGTCTAACCTAATTGAAAAACAGACTGGGTGTTCTGGTGTTGAAATAAAAAAGATAAATAGACAAAAACCACACCGTTTTTGTCTATCTTCCTACTCATTACTTCATATATATTCTGCAGAAAGTAAATACTTTCTCCCACTGCAGGTGAAATACATACGGTACAGAGATGAAGAAGCAGCAGTCTAAAGGGAATATTAGTAGAAGAAAGCATAGCAGGGGTACCATACACACTCATGCAAGTGATATGCCCGACTATGCAACTTCAGAGTTCAATTTACCCCACTCTCGTATCAAATTATCGTTTTTTGCATGACCAAGCAAAACACGGATCGAAAACTAGTCAGTCTGATTCAGAAAAGGTAAAAACAAAAAACTTCAAGTTTGAGCAGCACATTAATAACAGTCTATAAACACAACCAAAGATTTCCAATAACAGTCTACTCAAACAATGGGAACTCATCTTTCCGTGGGTTTTTGCTCCTCTTTCTGCCATTTTATTTATTTATTCATGTAACAAAGGCAAAACCTAAAGAACAGGGAATATAACAATTTCCAATTCCGCACCAGTTTTTACATTCCTACTAAAAATAATTAAGCAACAAGATACAGAGTTTGTTTGCAATACATAAAATAAAGAGCACTCTCTCACAGTTGAATCAACGAAATATAATAAGCACAGTAAATTACACCTATTTTGAAGGCCATGTTGCTTGAGCTGACATGATTATTCCGACAATCACTCCAAACAACCCAAGAGCACTACCAAAGATCTCAATCACAAGAATCTTCACAAAAAGTGAAGAGTTTTGGGCATCAGACAATGCACAGCTGCTTCCAATTATTCCTACACACAAACTGTTGGCAAAACAAAAAATTGCAACACATTATAACAGGCACAGGAAGAAGAAAACATAAGTTCAATCCTCATGAGGAAAATTTCACTGGAAGATGCAAGAGCAGAAGATCAAGAGACAAACCCGCAAACAAGGTTAGCAAAACCCACAATGATCCCAGAAGCAAAGATGGCATATCCAGCTCTAAGTGACTCTGGTGCGTATATCTTTGATGTAGGAACACTTTCTAACTTTGTTTGTAAAATAATTGCAACAATAACACCATATATGGCAACAGCTTCACAAAAAATTACACTGGAAATAAACACGAGAATGAAAGCTTAATCAATATTTCAACTTATAACAGAGTTATATTCCAAAATGTATAATCATCACTTCACAGAGCATAATTTGACAAGGGCAGCTTCAAATTCAAGATACTATCACTTTGTGAGACAGACTATCAACTATTACAGATTCTTTGCAGTCACATCAAATTGTTGGAAAAACAAGCAAACAACTCAACACTTCATGAACACAAGTTGCCTCAAAATACAACAATTTGGCCACGGCTAAATTAATTTACACAATAATTGCACCACAATTTTTCCTCGCTGAACAGAGTTGAAGGTGCACAACATTCAGGCTGCGAATGCAAAAGGTTTCCAATTCCAACGCAACACTAGTAACATTAGTCAACATAGCGACACTTAAAGTTGAAAGTGAGAAAAAAATACTCCAGCACCTAAACTTGGAAATATAGGAAGGATAAAACCTAGAGTTATAGTCTTTACACATTATCTACCCAAATCCTTCCTCTAATTTATTAAAACTTGCCAGGATCTAAAATTCATTCACTGACAGAGGAGTGTTCTGTAGCATAACTTCATTTTTTCGCAAGTCAAGTTGCTGACACCTATTCGCTAGACATCACCCCTCCAAACCACTACGTTTAAAAAAGATAAAAATAATATACTTGAAAGAGATCAAAGAGATTGTTTCGCTAAAAAGAAAGAAGATACAAACAAAAAAGAAGCATCAAACTAATAATGTAGAATTCATAACGGCGTCCAATACTAGTTTGTTTCACAATTTGAATACAACTCAACTATATGAATAAAATACCCACAATATTCTAAAATTCTACTAAAGCATGATTTCAACTGAATTAAATCAAGTTATCATGAAAATTGAAGAAACTAAAACCCACTATTGTACTAAATAATAGAAACTGTTAATGAATCCAAAAGCAATCAAAGCTCGAATTTAATTCAATTAGATGCAAACAAAACAAATCACCAATCGGATTTAATCTTTGCAGCATTCAAGAAAAAAAATTTAGGGTTCAATAAAAATAGGTACCTGATGAGATTCTTTGAAGTGATACGCGGAGCCTTAATTGCAGCCCCGATCAAACTACTTCCGGTAATATAGATCCCCCTAGCAAAAAATTACATACAAACTACGAATCAGAAATCGTGATGCGCGTGAAATAGTATAGGTATTGGCGGAAAAAAAGAAAAGAAGAGGAGGTACCAGGCGGCGCCGAGGACGGAGACGCCAATGGAAACGGCGATCCCGATGGCGGAGAAGGTGTAGGGCGATATCCTGACGAGCGCGCTTGCCCATGAGCTTGAATATCCCACCATTGTGGCCCTTGACATCCTCTGTCTTGTTTCAATTTCCTTTTTTTTTTCTCTTTTCTGTGACGAATCTGATCTGATAATTTGGAGAGAGAGAAGAGAGACAGAGAGAGACAGAGGGTTTAACACGTGCTATTCGCGCGTGAGCTTTTCAATGTTTTCTTAAAAGAGGTTTGAAGTAGAACGATGTCGTATTGATATTGTTCCTTGATGTTTTTGTATTAACCACATTTATTTATTTATTTTTTATTTCCAAAAGACGAAAGAGTGGTGGCGAGCGCCCTTACATCTAAGAGTAGGCAAAATCCAATCAACCGAACCGAATCGGTGAACTAAATCGGTTCAAATCGATTTTTAATCAATTTAAAATTTTTAATTGATCAGTTCGGTTTATTTTTTTAGGAACCGGTCATTATCGGTTTAGTTCGCGTATCAAATTTTAACCACGATTCGAATCGGGAGCTCAGTATATAAATTAAAAAAAAAAACTCTAATTTACTATCTTCCTTATTCAGTCATTTTTCTCAACCTCATAAACACAGGCAAAGTACGATCTCTCTTTAAAACCATCTAGTTTGATTCTTCTGTTGTTTATTTAAAAATTTATTATTATTTATAGATTGATATTTGGATTATTTTATTTATGAACGGTTAACTCTTATGTTTGTTATTTATAGAATGTTATTGTGTTGTAATAGCTAAGATTTCAAATTCTTTTAAAATGTTATTTGAATAAATTTATAATGAGAACTTGGAATGTTATTTGAATTTTGAACATATTTATATTGAAGACTTGTTATTTGAAATCATATTTGAATTATTATACAACTTTTATATAGTTGAGGACTTGAGGCTTAAAATGTGAATAACATCAAAGTAAAAATCAAATCCATTTGTATGACCCAATAGGTCCAATAACTGATCAAACCGAATCAGATCGAACTGGTCCAATTCGGTTCGGATTACTTCAGAATTTTCAGTTGGATAGAATCACTTTTTGAAAAACCGATCAATTGTTGGATTGGTTCGGATTATACAAAAAGTAAACCGATCCAACCGACGCCCACCCCTACTTACATCTAATTAATTATTCTTGAATAAACATCTTTGACTATTGTTGTTTTACTTCTTTTGAGTAAATATAAACGTAATTAAAAATTAAACAAAATAACATTTCAAATATATATATATATATATATATATATATATAATAGTTAATTACATCATTGATTCTCTTGAAATGTAATAGACCTGGAAAATTTTGAAATTTCTTAAGATTTTTATTTGCTTCCTTTTTTATAAAAATACTTTGTATTCAAATAATTGAAAAAAAATGGTTCAGTGTTCAAAAGATTTTTAATTTTATATGTATAAATTAATCAAAAGTCATTGAAATTAAGTTAATTTCGCTGAACAGTCATACATGATACATCTTAATATAAGAATATACTAATTAGTTTTATATATTAAAATTTAAATTTAATCATTTAAATTTTTATGATTATAATACTTCAAGAAACTATTCATAAATTTGGAAGGGGATACAAAATTATCATAGAATATCCCATGTAGTTAAATAATACTGTAACTGTGAAGGCTTTCCAATGTAAATATTATTTTCTTTATTGCAATGTAAGTTTTTTTTTTTTTTTAAGGGTACAATTATAATATCAATAACTATCGAGATCCGTCAAAATCAATCATTAAATGTGCGGGCCGAATATCTACTTCTATAACGGAAGACATCTACTCTCACAATAAGGAAAGAAAACTACTCACATATACTGGTAAATTTATGGGTGGGCACCTAACCTGCAACCCGACCAATCCAACCCGATTCGTTTGGATTGGATTAGGTTAATTTTAAGATTGGGTTGAATTGGATTAATAAAATGTAACCAAACGCAACTCGATATAAATAATATAATATAAAATAAATAATTGTGTGTATTACTTTTTATTAGTTCTATTGTGGACCTTTTTTTAAAAAAAGATATACGTGATAAATATATACATAATTTTTAATATTTTTATTTTATACAAAAAAATATATAATATATAAACAATTATATTTTTTTTTTGTAGTAATTGCTTTGTCATTGATTATACTTTAAAATATTTTTTCTTAATGCATTAATTTAGGATTTGATTAAGAATTTAATATATAAAATTCTAATAATTTTATATAAATTTTAATTATTATATTTATTGAAATAGATAATAAATTGTCCAACCAAGAGACATTCAACGAAATGATTATAATTATAAAATAGATAAGCAATTTAAATGGAGACTTTCCAACTTTGATAAATTGTTAATTTTATATTTTTATTTTTATAACTTATGCAACAAATATTAAATCAAATATGTATTATTTGTTGTTTTTTATTTTGAAGCTTTTAAGAAATTTAAACTACATATAATATAATATAAAGGTGAAATATTATTTTGAAACTACATATGATATGATATTATGGTAAAATATTATTTTAAAAGTGAATTTGAATATAACAAAATTTGAATTCATATATTTTAAATAATTTATAAAATTAAATTAGTTTTATTGAACTTAAAAGCCCAATCCGATCAACTCAACACAACCCGACTCGACCCTATCAAAATAGAGTTGGATTGGGTTGAAAATTTTCAACCCAACCTAACTCAACCCGAAAATGCCTGGGTGAAATATTATTTTGAAAGTGAATTTGGATATAATAAAATTTAAATTCATATATTTTAAATAATATATAAAATAAAATTAGTTTTATTATACTTAAAAACCCAATCTGATCAACTCAATCCAACATAACCCGACCAAAATTGGGTTAGGTTATAATTTATATTTGATTGGATTGAGTTGAAAAATTTTCAACCCAACTAAATCTAACCCAAAAACGCCCATCTCTAGGTAAATTATTATGGTCGGACTTGAACCCTTATTACCATCAATTTAAATTCATTTTACTCTTGTGAACAAGTAATTGCTTTCTCATTTACCATCGACTAGTTCAAAGTTAATGACGCTCATTCAGTTTAGCAATATCTCATATTCGAGTTGCTACCATCGTAGGTGGAATGTTAAAAAATTATTTTCTCATTCTTTCAGCCTCACAATGTCCAAGTTCGAATCGTATCACCACAAGTTTTAATTAAAAAAAAGGAAAAAAGAAGAAGATGAATTGGACTAATAGGATTGTGATGTTATGTTGTTAATTGTTCAAAAACGCTATAGATATAACATGACCATAGTGATTTACATACTTTTTAAGGTACGTTTGGAGCGTGATATTAGATTGAATTAGTTTTATGGAATAGGGTTATTAAATTGGATTGAACTAAATTAGTACTATAATGTGTTTGGTGCAGTATGAATTTGACTAAAAATAATATTATCTCTTGTAAGATTGAATTAAATTAATTTTCACATAAAATATTTTTTTAAAAATTATTTTAAATCAAATAAAAAATAAAATTATTTAAATTACATTTGGTTAAAAAATTTATTTTATGAATAAAATAAAATATTTTATATTAATTTTTAAAAATAAATAAAATTATTTATAATTAATTTTAAATAAAATAAAATCATTTTTAAATCAATAAAAATTACATTTAGTAAAAAATTATTTTGTGAATAAAATAAAATATGTAAATTGTTTTTTAAAATAAATAAAACTATTTAAAATTATGTGGCATATAATTAAAAATATTTTAATAATTACATATTTTTTATTCTTAGAGCATCTCCAATGCTATTATGCATTTAGAGAAAATTGAGTGCCACATATGATCAATATTAAAAAAGTTAAGAAAACATTCTCCAATGCAATTATCTAACTTTAATATTGATATGATGTCGTAAAAAAAAAGCTACTGTATATATTTTGTTAATGCATTTAATTATCATATTGAATGGAGAGATAATGTAACAAATGACTTGTGGTGATTGGTTTAAAATTACTATTTAGATATTCACATTGGAGAAGTGAATATGCATTTCTATAATTTTTTTGACAAGTTAGATCCATATTATTTAAAAATGCTGATGTGGCACTATTTAGATACTCAAAAATACATATTTGCATTGGAGATGCTCTTATATAATAAATCATGTACAAAGCTACTGTATATATTAATAAATTATTTATTATATCATTTTATTTTAAATGAATTTTTAAATAGAATATATTCAGTTTATATAAACTATTAATTAATTATAAAATTGTATTTTATTTACATAAGCTATTTGAATTTATTTAATAATATAATATTAAAAAATTAATTCCAAAAGTATAGGAATATTTTATTTTTTTTTGAAATCTGATACCTTGTAGGTCAAAGTACTACCGAATCAACTGAGATTAAATCATACAAGCACGGTTCGGATAACTACTCTCAATAATGGGAGGGGTTTACTCTCAATACGGTGGATAGATCTACCCACACAATTGCGTTTTTATGGGCAATAATGAGGTTATATATTTACATACATATACAAGTTATATATTTATCTATTTATATACCTATACAAGGTGTTGAACCTTATTGACTTGAAGAAGTTTGAAGCTTCTAACCACCAAAACAAGGTACCTTGTGTAAAATATTGGACTACTTAATACTCCAGTGATGTTTGAAATTATATAATCTCTTTATAATTTGACTATTTTTAAAGGTGAAACAACAATCCAATCCCCTTAAACATGGAATTATGACTAGATTCACTTAAACTAATTCAATCTTTGTCCCAGATTCATGCATCAAACATGGTCTTAATGATAAAAATTTATAGAGACAAATAATAAATTTAAAATATATATAAACAAAAAGTGTGAAATTGTATACCTCAAAATCATACTAATTAATCGAAGTCGAACAGATCAGAGATGGTAGAGAGAGAGAGAGCTAAGAGAACTAGATGCAACCAAAGTCAATATAGTTTCTGCCAGAGACGCCTTCCATCTTCAAATCTCGATCAGCATATGCTGCCGCGGTGGCTTCCTCTAATTAGTTGGGGAATTCAATTTTTTTTTTCTCGGAAACCAAACACGGAGAAAGAAAATAGAAAAAAAAAGCATGAACTCCCCAAAAACTACTAAAAAACAGAAGCCATCTGCGACAGAGAATGATTGATTGATTGTGAAGATGGTTAAGAAGCGTTGGCTCAAAAACTACATCAGCTTTGACTGTTTCGAGTTCTCTACTGTTTCTCAGTGATGATGATGATGATCAAAAGGAGAGGCCATGAAAATCTGAATATCTCAGCCTATTTAATGTGTCATGACCGGCTCCCCTTTTTTTTTTTTATGGCTAATAATTTTCATCCTCACGTTTCAATATATTATATATTATATATATATATATATATCATCGTCAACTTTTTATTAAGTCGTTATATATAAAGATGAGCCGGCAGGTACAAAATAATGGCTTTTAAAAAATATATATATATTTTATTGATTATATTAAGGGGTCATATGTATTCTAGTGTAAAGGATCTATATATAGTTCTAAGAGTAAAAAAATAAATTTTTTTAAAAATGGGTATTGAAAAACAAGGCAAAATTATGTCTAAACAGTTGTTTTTATTAGTAAATCTTAAATGTATATTTGACTATTAGGAAATGTTAGGTGAGTGTTAGGTGTACTCTTAACTTTATGTAATGTTAGGTGAGTGTTAGGTGTGCTCTTAACTTTATGTAATGTTAGGTGAGTGTTTGTTATACTCTTGACTTTATGTAATGTTAGATGAGTGTTAGGTGAATATTAGGTGGGTGATAGACTTTATGTGTTATATCTTCATGTATATATACCTCATAAGATTAATGAAACTGATGTACATTTTTCCTCCATTACATTTTCTCTCACTTTCATCATTTTACACATTTCTTTCATTATATTTTCAGACATTTTCATTATTTTACATGGTATCAAAGCTAAGTTTCTGATCCGGACAACGTCTTGTACAGAATTTTCATCGAGCAACTTCAACAGCTTTCTTGTCTTCATCAATGATGAGTTCAAACCATGGTGCTGGTAATAAATACACTTATACAAATGCGACAGGTCTGTATCCATTTTCCAATGCTTCAATTAATTCTGTATTTACAAAGCCATGGATTTTAAATAGTGGAGCCACCGATCATATCACTTCTGATTCCACACTTCTCACCAAAACACAATCATCATCCATACCTATTGTTAATTTACCAACAGGATCTACAGCATCAATCACTTCAACTGGCACTGTATCTTTTAATTCCAACATCACTTTAGATGATGTTTTATGTGTTCCTAGTTTTCGCTTAAATCTAATTTCTGTAAGCAAACTTACCTCTGCCCTAAACTGTTGTGCCATTTTTTTCCCACCTTTTATGTTCTACAGGACTTGGCTACGGGGAAGATGATTGGCTCGGGTAAACAACATGGTGGTCTCTATTACATGCCTCACTTACAAAGGATGTCAACCTGTCA
This sequence comes from Xanthoceras sorbifolium, assembly GCA_003430845.1. Lineage (NCBI taxonomy): Eukaryota > Viridiplantae > Streptophyta > Magnoliopsida > Sapindales > Sapindaceae > Xanthoceras > Xanthoceras sorbifolium. The sequence goes on from CM010616.1 coordinate 30,352,868, forward strand.
TCAAATTTCACAGCCTTCCAATCTATGGCATATGCGTCTTGGACATCCATCACCATCTCGTCTTAAATTAGCTTCTTCCTTATTATCTTCAAACAATATTTCTTATGATAATAATTGCACTGTTTGTCCCATGGCAAAACAAACAAGACTTCCATTTCCATTAAGCTCCATATCAACTCATGCTCCATTTGATTTATTGCATTGTGATATCTGGGGTCCTCACAAAGTTCATACACACTCAGGGGCACGATTTTTTCTTACCATTGTAGATGACTTTACAAGATGCACATGGATATTCCTTATGCAGCACAAGTCTGAAACTCAAAACATTTTGAAATCTTTTATTGATTTTGTTTACACTCAATTTCATGCATATGTCAAAGCAGTTAGAGTAGACAATGGTTCTGAATTTTTATCTATGAAAAACTTTTTTAGACTTCATGGCATTGAATATCAACGCACTTGTGTTTACACCCCACAGCAAAATGGAGTCGTTGAAAGGAAACATCGTCATATTCTCACTGTGGCACGAGCACTACTTTTTCAATCCCATTTACTTTTACATTTTTGGGGTGAATGTGTTTTAACTGCAGTTTATCTCATTAACCGGTTGCCATCACCATTACTCTCAAATAAAACACCTTTTGAAATGCTATATAGTCGCCCGCTATCACTTGATCACTTAAAGGTTTTTGGTTGTCTATGCTATGCAACTATTGTACATCCCATTCAAAAATTTGAACCTCGTGCCAAGTGTTGCATCTTTGTTGGATATCCGACTGGGCAAAAGGGATACAAACTATATGACATGGAAACCAAGAAATTTTTTGTCAGTCGTGATGTCAAATTTCATGAATCCATTTTTCCTTTTTCATCTATCTCAACCCATCCACTTCTGATTTTGTGGTGCCTAATTTCATATCTGAGACCACAGAAATGCAGTCTATCATACCACCATGCTCTTCTAACACCAATCCTCACCAATCCGAGCAAACAACATCTAATACACATGAACCCATCTCACCCACACATGTTGTTCCCTCCAGCATTGATCAACCTTCCACAAACACACCAGATGCCGAAACCTTACCACCACTTTTAGACCCATCAAATATTCCTTCTGAAACTACTACCATTCCACCTCCGAGACAATCAACACGGCCTAAGCGACCTCCGGCATGGCATAGAGACTTCCTAATGTCATCTCAGGCACATCAATCTACCTCTGCAGCAAGTCCTATACCAGGTACTCGATATCCACTCTCTAATTTTCTTTCATACTCACGTTTTTCACCTTCTCATTCTACTTTTCTAGTTAACATCACAGATCACACTGAGCCTAAAAATTATGCTCAAGCTGTCCTTAATCCACATTGGCGACAAGCTATGAATACAGAATTAGAAGCATTGCAGCTCAACAACACATAGAGCTTAGTCCCTTTGCCCATTGGCCACAAACCAATTGGTTGCAAATGGGTCTACAAAATCAAATACAAATCTGATGGCACCATTGAACGCTACAAAGCTCGTCTTATTGCTAAAAGCTATCAAGAAACATTGAACGCTATACAATCAAGTTGAGGGCATTGACTATCAAGAAACATTTTCTCCAACAGCAAAGCTTACAACACTTCGTTGTCTTCTTACTGTCGCTGCTGCTCGCCATTGGCACATCCACCAATTGGACGTTCAAAATGCTTTCCTCCATGGCGACCTTCATGAAGTTGTCTACATGGAACCTCCACCTGGTCTTCGCCGACAGGGGGAGCACACTGTATGTCGGCTCAACAAGTCTCTTTATGGACTTAAACAAGCATCAAGAAATTGGTTTTCCACATTTTCAGATACTATCAGAAAGACCGGCTATCAACAATCAAAGGCTGATTATTCCCTTTTCACCAAAACTCAAGGTACTTCTTTTACAGCAATTCTTATATATGTCGATGACATACTTCTCACAGAAAATGATCTACATGAAATGGAACGTCTCAAAAGATTCCTTCTTAAACGCTTCCGTATCAAAGATCTTGGAAACTTGAAGTACTTTCTCAGTATTGAATTTTCTCGCTCCAGAAAAGGCATTTTTATGTCACAAAGAAAGTATGCGTTGGACATTTTACAAGATTCTGGACTCTTAGGCGCATGTCCTAACAATTTTTCAATGGAGCAGAATTTGAAACTTACTCCCACTGATGGAGCATTGCTAAATGATCCAACAAAGTACAAAAGACTAGTTGGCAGATTGATATATCTTACAGTGACAAGACCCGATATAGTTTATTCAGTTCGCACATTGAGCCAGTTCATGCAAGAACCTAGAATACCTCACTGGGACGCTGCCATTCGAATCCTCAAATACATCAAAGGTACACCTGGTCAGGGATTATTACTTCCCTCCATAAATAGTTTAACTTTGAAAGCTTTTTGTGATTCAGATTGGGGAGGTTGTCGTGCCACAAGAAGATCAGTTACAGGCTACTGTATTTTCCTTGGAAGTTCTCTCATATCATGGAAATCTAAGAAGCAAGCCAATATCTCTAGATCATCAGCTGAGACTGAATATCGAGTAATGGCTAACACATGTTTGGAGTTAACTTGGTTGCGTTACATACTACATGACCTAAAGGTTCCTCAAACAACTCCTGCACCATTATTTTGTGACAATCAGGCAGCTTTACACATTACTGCGAATCCTGTCTTTCATGAGCATACAAAGCACATTGAGATAGACTGTCATATAGTACGAGAAAAAGTACAAGCCGGAATAATCAATCCTTCTTTTGTTTCTTCACACTTGCAATTGGCTGATGTATTTACGAAGGCTTTAGGAAAGGATCAGTTTGTGAATTTACATAACAAGTTGGGACTTCATGATATTCACTCTCCAACTTGAGGGAGAATATTAGTAAATCTTAAATGTATATTTGACTATTATGTAATGTTATGTGAGTGTTAGGTGTACTCTTGACTTTATGTAATGTTAGGTGAGTGTTAGGTGAATATTAGGTGGGTGATAGACTTTATGTGTTATATCTTCATGTATATATACCTCATAAGATTAATGAAACTGATGTACATTTTTCCTCCATTACATTTTCTCTCACTTTCATCATTTTACACATTTCTTTCATTATATTTTCAGACATTTTCATTATTTTACAGTTTTGAGAAAAAAAATAAAGTATAAGGTATTGAAAAAACAATGCAGAAATAGGTAGTGATACGGCGAACTACTCGGGGAAGAAGCCGGCAGAGGGAAAATATGATATTATAAATATTCACACACGATTCCGGATATTTATCTCTATAATTAGAAAATATTTATTCTCATAATCTGGAGAGAAAAATGTGTAATATTCTTATTGTTTTAGTTAAATATAAATATTTAATTTAAAAAATATTATTCTACGATTACAAAAATAAAGTTGTTTGAGGGAAAATGGAAGTATAGATTGTTTATTTTATGAAGTATGTTTCTAATTTTTATTCTGTGTGTTATGTTAGAAGAAGCTCCAACACATTAATTTGAGGTTTTGTTCCCCAAATTTAGTTTTTTTGTTCCGCCTTGGTTAAAAATTCAATAAAACAAAACTAGAATATCAAACTTAGCAATAGAGCAATGCAATAGTAATTCGTATTCTCAAGTGAAACCACAGGAGGATATAAGATTTTTCATTTTATTTTAGGTTAACTTGTACATATATAACTCTTCATTATATATATATATATATAGGTAAATAATAACAAACTTCAAGACCAATATATTAGTAATACGTACATATTCATACAGATAAAGTATAATCGAGTACGATACAGTAGAAATACAAGAACATCTAGCAATAATTTTAATAACTTAGATCATAATACTTTCATTAACGAAGCTCCAAAGCTTGTATTCAAAGTAAGTATAACTTGATTAGGCTATATATAGCCATCTTGAGCATGGATCGAAGTATTGCAGACTCTACAAAAAAATAAAATTTATTAATTATTAATAAAGAAATGAATAATTAATGATGAGTTTCATTTTCTAAGAGGATGATTTCAATTGAGTTTATTTTCTAAGAGAATAAAATAATTAAGTGAGTTTATTTGATTTTTTAATGTAAATCAAACCCTTATTAAACATATGAATCCGAGACCATGTATAAGAAATCTAAGCAATTTAGATAACCACTACAAAAACCTGTGTTTTTTACTAATGATTAATGGAAAAAATAATAAAATTAACAGTGGGAGTTAGCTAACTCTTGATAACACTATTTTGATTGCATTTCATAATAATCCAAGGGTCTATAATTAATATCAATCACTAGATGAATATCATATTTGGATGATCCCAATAAAATCATTGTAGTACTGGTTATAGAGAAAGCCAATACCCCCCAGGTGAAACAAAAAATATATATATATATATATATATATTTTTTTTTTTGAGACCAACACAAAGAAACGAAACACAACAAAACTAGGTCTGGATATCAGACAGAAGACCCTGATCCAATCAAGGAGAAGCATCATTCAACCAAATCGAAACTAAATCAATGGAAAAATTATTTCTAGCAAGGAGGTGAGCTACAGAGTTAGCAGAGGAATAAAAGAAAACACAACCTTTGCACTAACACAAAGCGAAAGGATATCAGAAATAAACAAGATATTAATTCTTATTCTTTTGGTAACATTATTATATGGAACTAATCAAAGAGTTACTTCTTCATTTTTCCTCCAAATATGATACCGAATGAATTAAAAATAGTTCAGAATTAATTAAGATTGAACACTATATATGTTTACTCTCACATTACTAGGGAGAAATCTCCTCACACATGTTGGCAAAGGTGTTCATTAGACAAATTATACAATTAAGCAAAGTAGAGCCAGTCATACCAAATTAACTAGTGATTACAAGCTCCCAAAAAGCTTGTATTATCTCCTCTTCCGCAGTAGTATTTCTTCTTTCCTGGAAAGTAGCCACAGCCCCTAAAAGGAAAAAGAGAAAAAAAACCAATAATTATCAATAACAAAACATATACACAATATATATACATATATATGCATATAGGAAGTGAATATTAATTTGTCCTCATGAGTGAGAGACCAGTTAATATTGGGTCTGCAGATGAAGTCAACCGGTCTAGTTTTGACACCTCGAACGATCACAGGTCCATTCTCATAACTTCTGTCGCAGATGACTTTTGAATACTTAACCAGGTCCAATGGAACCAAAGAAATCCCAGCATAAACTCCATCAATAAACACCATTATTATAGCTGGCCTCTCAGGGTTTGTCTCATTGTAACACAAATCTGTCAGTGAGATTTCCTCCTTCTGCCCTGGTTTGACTCTAATGATTCTCCGAAAGTGGTCTGGTCGAGCTGGGGGTTTGAAAACCCTAATTTCAAGCACCACGTTACACTTGTTCTCGAAAGTGGTCAACTTTGCCCCCATTTTTTTTTTCTTTTCTTTTTCGTCCTTTTGGTTTTACTTTACATAAATTTTGATGGAAGTTAGCGACATTTATAGAGAATAAGGTATCAGAATTACGAAAGTTTCATAGGTTTTTCATATATATTTCCTAGGAAATACCATCAGAAGACATAAGAAACAATAAAGCTAATTACAAACATATAATTCTAAGATTCTGTGAAACATACTATGACCTACATATACATACATACATACATATATATATATATATATATATATTATATATAATTGCTTGCAGTTCGTGCAGTACTCCAATAACTGAACTGCAAGTAGGCATAAGTGAAGGATCTTCAATATCTTTCCTAGGATATTTCAAATTATATATATATATATATATATATATATATAGGTTGACTGGTTCAATTTGTATATTAGGGTAGTCGTACTATAGATTGGTGGTAACCACACATCTCAATGAAGTTAGAGATACCGAATTCGAACCTCTTGGTCCAAGTTATATATATATATATATATATATATATATATATATATATAATCTTGACAAAAGTATTTAGAGTTAATTTGGAGGTTAAGATTTATAATAGTAGCTTATGTTGATCTAAGCTTTTATTTATGAGATAAAAATCCTTGTAATTTATTAACATCATTTCATTTTATTTTTTTTATAGTTAACAACCAATCATAATTTTTCGATCCAAGTTCACAACATATGTAATCAATAATCTATGCAACAAAGTCGATTCCTTCATGGTAAATTAATTAAGAGGTGTGCATCTCTTTTAATAGATGATCTGATTGATGTTTACATGTCTACATTTAAGAATTTGTTTTAAAAAATATCACTAATATTTTGGACTTCTGCCAAAATCTCATTATTAAAATTTGTTATGAAGTTGATATTTATTTTTTGAAGGGTAGAATTATAAAATTAATAATAATTCTGCTGCACCTGCTAAGATCAATCACTAAAAGCGCGGTTCAGATATTTATTCTAATAACATGAGACATCTACTCCCACAATGTCCAGATTATATTTACTTCCATAATGGGAGACATTAATTTACTTTCACAATAAACAATAAAGAGAAAAAACTATCAACACATATGAGTAAAAATGCATACATGTAAATGCGCATTAGGGGATTTGACTCTCACCACTGAGGTGGGAGGGAGATACACTGAAGTTGATATTAGATCACTAAATAAACACCTCTTATAAAACACCCTTGTTTCCCAAAAAAAAATAAAAAAATTAGCAGTGTCTGATTTACAAGGTATACTAAATCAACAAACAGTTTTTAAGGATCATGAGAAATTCATTTTCCTCCAAATATACAAGGGTTTGTTTTTTCTGGTAACCATGAAAACATGGTCCCTTCAAACCCCTCAACAACAACACCACTATAAATTATCACATCACCCGGCCTCCAAACACACACACACACATACAAAAAAAACCCCAAACACAGCAAAATCAAGAGAAACCGCGTGTACACTTCCTCTAAAAAGTCCCTGCCAAAATGACTTCCCAGGTCACATTTATCTGCAAACGAACTGTGATCAGCACAAGACCGGTGCAACCCGGAAAATACCATCATCCCTCGGTTCTCGACCGGCTCATGGAGAAAAACAATTTAAGAATTGTGTACTATTACCCTTCTCCCAACGGAGGCAGGGAAGAAATCCCCGGAGAGATGACCAGAAAGCTAAGAGAGTCTATGTCGGAAATGCTCACGTGCTTCCCTGCGGTCACCGGACGGTTACAAAAGAGCGATAAAGGGCATTGGATGGTCAAGTGTAATGATGCAGGAGTGAGAATGGTGGAGGCTAGAGCTACAGGGACCGTCGAGGAATGGTTGAGGAATGTGGACAGAGAAAAGGAGCTTAAGCTTGTTTATTGGGAGGATATGTTCCATAAACCGTACTTCTGGTCTACATTTTACGTTCAGGTAACCAGTCGATTATCAGTTGAGATTTGATATTCGAATGGAAATAAAATTTATCAACGTTTGTCAGAAAAGCAACTCGATTTTAGTCCTAGGTTAAAAATCCATAAAATTATAAGAATTCAAATTATATATATGTTTTTTCTTTTGCAGTTGACAGAATTTGAAGAAGGTGGGTTGGCAATTGGCTTGAGCTGCGCACACCTCCTAGCCGATCCCATTTGTGCTACTACGTTAATCAAAGCTTGGGCTGACACAACCTTGGCAAGAACCATGCACACTCCACCGTTCTTCCACCCGTTGCCGCCGCGAAGACTCGGCAACATGAATCCCAACCACAAGCCCTACACAGCCTTAATCAACCATTACAAATCCTCAATTGAAACATCAAGTACCCCATTGATCACCAATGCAAAGCATGCAACTATCACTCTAGCCTTTACAGACCCCATGGTCCGAGCCTGCATGGCCATGGCTCGGACTCCTGGTGCACCAGACCCGTCTCCCTTCGAGGCACTAGCAGGGCTCTTTTGGGTGTGTCTAAGCGAAGTCAAAGGACATAAAAAAGGGATCTTGGATATGTCCATATGCTTAGACATGAGAAAAGTGTTAGGGTTAGATAGAGGATATTTTGGGAACTGCATGATTTACAATAATGTTCATGCAGATTCATTGGATGACAAAAACAAATTATCAGGAGCTGCTAGGGCTATAGGAGAAGTGGTGAAGAAAATGGATGATAATGAGCGCATCATGGATTTGATCGAGTGGCTGGAGCATGACGATCACAATTCACTTCCTTTTATGAACAGTGGTGATCTAATCAGTGTTAACCTGGAGGATTTGAACCTGTATTCGGCTGTGTTCGAAGAAGGGCTTGCACCGGTTCAGGTCTCCTGTTACGTGGAACCTGTGTTTGGACTAGGGCAGGTTGTAGTCCTCCCATCACCGCCATGTGAGGGTCCAATGAGCAGGGTGGTTATGGTCACACTCTCGGACGATATTGATGCGGTTAAGCTTTGTGAAGATGATCTTGTTTCACGCTTTTGTCCAACCATAATAATGGGGATCAACAATATGTAGTTAGCTTAATTAATTAAAGGGTTAATTGCAATAAAGTGCCCTGACGTTTGGCTATATTGCAATGAAATCGTGAGTTTAGTCTTAATTGCATGTTAATACCCTTAACTAACTGATTAATTGCATGTTAGTACCCTTGACCAAGTTGACCGGTATGTTGACTTTGACTTTTTTGGTAAAAAGACAAAATTGCCCCTGGTTAAAAAAAAAATTAAATAAAAATTTTAAAAAAAATTTAAAAATTAAAATTTTTAAAAATAGATCTCCACCGTCCATCAAGATTGGAGATCCATTTTTAAAATTTTTAATTTTTTTAATTTTTTTAAATTTTTATTTAATTTTTTTTTTAAAACTAGGGGCAATTTTGTCTTTTTACCAAAAAGTCAAAGTCAACATACCGGTCAACGTGGTCAAAGGTACTAACATGTAATTAAGGCTAAACTCACGATTTCATTACAATATAGCCAAACGTCAGGGTACTTTAGTGCAATTATCCCTTAATTAAATAGAAATTTTAACTGTATAGTTTTAGAAGCAAAATAAATAAGGGTGAATTGTACTAAGCTACTCTAAGTTTATGCATAATTACACGCATAATGCCAGTTTACCGTTTATTACACTCAAATACCCTTGACCACGTTGACTTCACTGTTGACCAACTTTTTTTAAAATAACATAAATACCCTTATTGATAAATATTAAAAATAGTAATTAATAAAAAAATAATAATTAAAAAAAAAACCTTCATTCATCATCACCAATCCATCTCCACCATCAACGTCTTCCTCAAAATCCACCATCTCTTTTATTTAACTTTTTATATTCACCACCACCACCCGTCCAACTTTAACAATTAATCCATCAACCATCCACCCAAAAATCAAACACCAAATCACAAAAAAAAAAAAATGGAAAGTACAAGGTGGAGCAGATTAGCTCCACCGCCGAGGGAGCGCCGCTCCACCTGCAGATGGAACGACGCTCCACCTGCAGATGGAACGACGCTCCATGTGCAGGTGGAGCGGCGCTCCATCGGCATCGCTCCATCTGCAGGTGAAGCGACGCTCCATCGCACAGATGGAGCGACCGCGATGGGCGGCGTTCTCCATCTGCGATGGACCTATCTTTTTCATCGAGATGGAGAAACTCCATCTGCTATGGAAGCGGCCGCTCTTTCTTAGATGGAGTTTTCTCTATCTGCGATGGAAGCGGCCGCTCCACAAGCGATGGAGCAGCTTGTGGAGCGGCCGCTTCATCGTCGAGATAGGCGGCGTTCCATCGCAGCGATGGGCGCCATTCCATCGCAGATGGACTTTTCTCCATCTGCAATGGATCTGTCTTCTACATCGCAAATGGAGAAACTCCATCTGTGATGGAGTTGAGTTTGTTGTTTTTTTTTTTTCAAAAAAAAAAAAAAGATCTAAGTATTCCTTATGCAATTAATTGAGTTTTGGTTTTTGTTTTTGTTTTTTTTTAACTGTTAAGGAATTTAGATCTGGAAATTTTTTCCATTTCCAGATCTTAGTTTTTTTTAATTTGTTTTTAGAAAAAAACAAAAAAAGATCTAAGTATTTTTTAATTATTATTTTTAATGTTATATTTTAATATTTATCAATAAGGGTATTTATGTCATTTTAAAAAAAATAGTTGGTCAACAGTGAAGTCAACATAGTTAAGGATATTTGAGTATAATAAATGGTAAACTGACATTATGTGTATAATTATGCATAAACTCAGAAATTTTAGTACAATTCGCCTAATAAATAAATTCTTTACTACAAGCCTACAATGTAAACATGTATCATGCATGATCAGGAAAACACTTCTGATATTAATTTAATATTACTTTGCAACACACGTGTGCGAGTATTAATTGGGCTTAATTAGCTAATTAGACATAAAATTAACCAGCTGGGTTTGAAATTTGAATGGCCGAATCCAAAAGCCCACAACTTTTTTTTTTTTTTTTTTGAATTGATCAACTTTTTAAATTTTAATTTCTATAACAATCATTCCTTATATACTCAAGATGCCTTCAATTTTAATTTATTCGAACTTCAAGTTACATCTGTTTGATGCAATTTAATACAATAAGTGACATGCATTATGATTTTATTTTTTAGTATATTAAAATAGGTAGACAGTATTATATGGTGTTGACTTGATAATTTTTATTAATGATTAAGTTGCATTTGAAAAGTCTAAATTAGTTGTAAATAATTTAAAGAATATATATGAACAGTCGGACTTTTCTCTTACCAAAATAGCTATGATTGTCAATAGCTATTTATTCATCATCGACCACCATTTTACTATAATTTTAGTCTTTTGCTTACTAAAATTATTAAGTTTATAGACTGATGTTTATTATTATTTTTTTTGGATATCCGAGGGAAATTCGTCTTTGGGCCACTCATGTCTTGGGTTCGTATGTCCCAAGTCCGCTTGTGGAAACGATAAAACCCCCTGATCCACCCTCCCAGCCTCACAGTAGGTGGACAAGGTAAGGTCAGAAACTCGCACAGCAGTGGTAGGATTCGAACTCCACACCAAGAGCTTTTTAGACCCTTGAGAGTGACCCTCCATGCCACAGCGCTCACGCACCTGGAGGCCTTATTATTATTATTATTGTTGTTAACTTTGATGAAAATCGGTTTTGTAATTTTAAGCACACAACATTTGACAAATTACCAACCTATTATTTTCAAACGATTCAGGAGAGAGAAACTCATCCGATGTATAGTATATCATGATGTATATAAGTATTTTTTTACGATTCAGATACATCATATCAGTAAAGTACAATATCAAACTCAATAACTCGACGTGATTTGACTTACTCTTCCCTTTAAGTGCATGCTTTGTACCAATCCAGTGATTATTAATAACTACTTTCATAATTATATACAAATCTTGTATATATAGAGTAGCATTATACTTGTATTAATAATACCTCTCTGTGGGAGACTATTTATTAGAATCTAGAAGTCTTTTGAAAATGAATTCAAAGTCTACTTCTAGAAAAGTTGATTGTTTGTCTTAATCACATATATATATATATATATATATACTATACTATACTATCAGTTAACGGAAAATTAAAACTAGTAATTAGCTACCAAATATATATTTTATGACCTATACATGTAGTTCTTGAGTTCATGTCTCATGATCTGCAGGCCACATTCATGTATTCTCCATAATCGACGATCAATCTGTTTCCAGAAGTCAACCAACCACACATTGTGGTGGTCCTGCATGCATCTGTTTCCATATTTAGACTATATTAGTTTGAATGTCAAACTAGAGAATTAAGACAATATTATATTAACAACTGTGGTCGACATCAATCAACTAAATGAGCAGTCCGAATATCTATTCCTATAAGAAGAGACATCTACCTTACAATATGAAGAGAAAATTACCCATATATATTGGTAAATATGTATGGTAGAATTTAAACCCTCACTATTAAGGTGAGAGGAAGATACATTAACCATTTAAATTATCGGGTGATTCTAGTAAAATTGAAGACATTGTTGTTCAGGTTGATTTAGACCCAAAAACTTATTTAAAACCATCAACCAATCAGTGGTCCACTACAGTTTTGCATTTGGTAGAAACACCCTTTGACCCCCTAAAAAAAAAAGATGGGCCTCAAAGTAGAAAGCAACAAACAACCAACTAATTAAATTGTAAATAATAATTAAAAACACAATTACAAAAAAGTGAATGTAATCTTGCGTCTGCCGGGAGTCGAACCCGGGTCTATTGCTTGGAAGGCAATTATCCTAACCGGTTGGACTACAGACGCATTTGTGTTCGATGAAATAAAATTTGACATTTAGGAAATAGTAAACATTATTGTTGTCTACATATTTTTCATCATCAAAATTGCTTTTGATATACACATAAACACTTAGTTGAGTGATTGTATTTTTTTCATTTCTCGTTCGTAATTCAATAAAAAAAAAAAAAAATGGCTTTTGAATTATTGCAAATGCTATCAACCCATCTTAATCATCTACTAACCTCACTCGATCACTTGTCTTATTAAAAATTAGAAGGGAAAAAAAAAATTTAAAAGATTGAGAATCATTTCCACCTTCTCATTAATTTTTTATTTATTATATATATAACACTTCTCTCAAAGATGTGGGCTAGTTATTCTAATGGAAGTAGAGAAAACTAAAACTGTAGTGGGTGGCAGTTAGCAAAAAATCGAATCGTTTGAACTCTATTCCAGAATATGCTCTAACCATTGATTGGAATCTTGGGTGATTTTCTTTTTTTTTTTTCTATCTTAGACAAGAATATGACGTTTCCTTGATAGACAAAAATCTTGAACCAAAATATACAAATTAAAAAAAAGGTAAAATGAGATTATTTTCATGTCATATATGTAAACATCATAGTTCTTGTTACCCTACGGAAGTCGAGTCAAGACATGAGAGCCGCATTTGTTTAGTGAAGTTGGTGAAAGTTGATAGTGGTTATGATAAGGAAAGAAAAACTACTCAATTTTATAATTATGTTACGTTTTCTTTTTTTGTATACATAGATCTCATCTAATCTTAAGTAGTGCATATCTCTCCTTCCATATTTATATTAGAGAATTTACATCTTATCATATGTATTTAATAATATATTTAAAGAGAATATTTTTTTTCAACGTAAATTTTTCTTGGTTGTGAGAGCAGATATTTAGACCAATTGATTACAAAAAGAATAATTTAATGGATATGCAAATTGCAATTAGAGAAGTAAAAAAAATTGGTACAATTGGGAAGCAAATGTTATTATATTACAATGGGACCAAAAAACTAAAGAAGCAAACATTGTTGCTTAAAAAACAGAAAGAATTTTCCTTGATGAAGATTCCATTGGGTGACAATTGGATTAAGCTAAGAATATATATTTTTTTTCCTTCCAAATTTGGTCGAGATGGTCAACCAATAAAATTTACAAAAATAAACACAATATTTAATTAATTTTTTGTTATAAATAATGAAACAAGTTTTTAGTCCTCTTGTAATATTAAAATTGATGAATAAGTTATCACACCTAATTAGATGCATGTCAAATTTCGAGAAAGGTGATGTGTATTATTATGTCATTCATCACTTAGGGTAGGTTTTTTTTATTGAATTTGTCTTTAAAAATAAAAATAAAAATAAAAATATTTTAATGGAGGTGAAATGCATCGTGCAGAGACAATAAGGTTTTGTTTGGTGGCATCACGCAACCCCACTAAGATGCATGTACCATAAATAATAGCACAAATTAATTAATTAACTATATGATTAAACAATACTATCATCAAGCGTTTGACTGACTTGTAGATTTTCTCCGCAGCTGTGGGGATTTCTTACCACATGGGATATTTTAGATCCATAGATCCAAATTTTTATATATACATTTACACACACACACACTGGGTTTGAGCTATATAGAGAAATTGGCCAAAACATGGCCTTGAAAACTTCAACAATTGTGCTTTTCAAAGATAATCTGAGAGAAGTTGTGGTAGCAACTTAACTGAAAAAGCAATTTTTTGGCAAAGAAAAAGTTTAACCTTTAATGATAAGAGAGTGGTGAAAAAGTGCTTTTCTAGGGTGGTGGTGTGTGGTGAGTCAGGAAGTGAATTGAATATTGAAATAGCTAGAATAGTTATGAGTGGGAAAGTGCATGATTGTCAAAGGTTTTTGAGAGTATCGAAAAGCCGAGAAGACAGAAAACTTTCACAGATGTAGTCATGAGAGCCATCACTAAAAAGTTATGAGTCAGGAAGTGTATTGATTGATTGTTGTTGTTGTTGTGATCCTCGTTAGCATTCTTTTTACTATTAGATCCAATATCATCGTCCCAACAAAAAAGAAAAGGGAAAAGAAATTATCGTTCCATTTAAAATGGAGATTTAAGAAAATTCTATTGGTTGCATTTTTTTCAAACCATTAAAAATAAAAATATAGAAAAAAAAATTATAAATGGTACGACCTCTACGTCATTCTAAAGTATTAGGTACTTAATTTTTTTATTATTAAAATTATAAATAGTGTTTGAAGATAGCTGGTTATACAATATTGAAGGATATATCTATTATTGAGAATTAGAAAATAAAACAGCTAACTTATGATGTAAATTCTCTTAATTATTACTTAATTAAAAAGAAACTGATTTTCTTTTTTCTCTTTTTTTATTTTTAAGTATCTGTTATATATATATATATATATATATATATATATATATATATATTAGGCGAGAGCAATCCATTTTAATGTAATTGGTGAAAAGCCACATGCATTGCACGCAGTGGCAGGCAGGCAGGCAGCGAGATCTCTGTTTCAGGATTTGGTATGATTTGGTTAGTTGATGCTACACCGTTGATCTTGCATTCCCCATGATGACATGGCTAAATTTTGACCTAGGATACCCAATAATGAAATGGGTGAATTTCATAAAATTTTCAAATTTGGAAAACGTTATTAATAATTAATAATATATATATAATAATCTTATAACAGGTTTATAATGAATTTTAAAACCGCTATTTATATTATAACTCAACTTAAATATAGAGGTTAATAGCATATCTATTATAGTAAAGTGATTAGTGCCCATACTTTTTTCATGTCCATACAAATTTTAATAAAAAAATTTTCGAGACTCATTTTTTCTACTTTTTATATATATAAAAGTGAGAAGGGATACCCTTGTCCTAGAAAAAGAATCCAGAGAGTACAAAAAGGAAAAATTCTATGTACAAACTGCGACAAAGGAATAGAATACATAGTTTTATTAAAATGTCTCTATCTTCTTCCTACTCTCTCTCTCTAACCCTATCCCTAATTTTCATATTCCAAATTTATTTTTTTGGTACAGTCAGGTTTTGGAAATCGTTTCCCTTGCAAAAGAGTTGTTTTGGTTGCTGGACTTTGTCTTGGGGCCATTACAATTTACATAACCTAATGATCATCATCGTGCATGCCAAGAAAACTATAATAATATATATATATATATATATATAAGAAAATAATGAAAAATTTAAAACAGATTATTAATATAGTTAAAAAAGAGAGATTATTATTAATTAATAAGAGACATAAAGCTAGGATCCTCGTGCTCATTACTCATTAAGTAATAATGTAGAGAAATTTTTTTTTTTTTTTTTGAAAACAAAGAAGAGATTCTGTAGAAAAATATAGGATCCTAGACACAGCAAATCCAATATATCTAAAAATGATCATCATGCAACGCTGTATATTATGTTGCATCTTATCAATTAACAATGGCATAATCCTCGGGATTATATGCATAAAATGAAGAACAAAAAAAATATTTATATTAACGTATATCATTTAGTACGGTGGAAGAAACATAAATAAATATATTTGTTTATTTATTTAAAATGATTTTTATTAGTTTTCTTGACAGAATCTTTCCTTTTTTTTTACGATCATTGGATGATTGTTTAGAGATAAAATATTACGTCGGCAGCTACTTGCACATAACAATGGAGATCTTGGACAGTTCACAGTTAGATGACAATTCCAAATTTAATATTTCATGTTATCTAAAAACATGATTTTGAAGTTACATTAATGCTCAAATCTCAAATCAGGAAGCACAAATGTTAAAAACAACTATACTACTATAACAATTAAGTACCCATAACACAAAAAAAATTATGTGTGCGTTTATTAATCGATAATGAAAATTAAATAAAATTAAGTTTCAAGAGAACTTATCCAAGTATTATATATTTAAGTAAAGAATTTACGGATCATTTGCTCATCTTGTGAGCTATAGAAGATTTAATGCCACGAGTCATTAATGAAACTGAACGGTTAAATATTATTTTTAACTTTTTCTGTTTCCAAATTTTTAAGTATCTATTAAAGCATAACACAAACTCAGTTAGATCAGCATGATATCTGGATCCGTAAGTAAATAATCGTCACGCATGAGTTCCTCATCATTAATTTATATTATTTTGATGGTACCCTCACCTGCTGGTTCCTTGTATTGTATTTGTAATGTGAAATTATATGAGATATGTTCTGACATCAATTCAAGATTATACAAGTATTAAGAAGTTGACCCATTACCTTTATATATTAGTTTGTTTATACACACCTATTCTATCAAACTTCTAAAAAGAGAGGCAAAAAAAAAAAAAAAAAATCAAAATCCCATTACACTATGTAACCACTGAAGAGACAACACGGACATTGTTGTATCTCTCTGTCCATCCATGTAATCAGAAACTGAGCTGTTTCTTCCTGCTAATGAATTTTTAAGTTTCTTTGGATGCAAGTTAGGTACCTAGGATTTTCTGGGATTTTCTTGGTCTCTCTTTTGTTTTGGCTATATAGAAACTGAATACAATATAGCTATTTTTGGTGGTGACAGAAAATAATGGAGACTGGTGATGTACTTAGAGCGAGTAGTGCCCGTTTGAGCAGTTCTAATATATGGAGAAACAACCCCATTGAAGTTTTCTCGAGGTCATCTCGAGGACACGAGGAGGACGACGACGAGGAAGCTTTGACGTGGGCAGCTATCGAGAAGCTGCCCACGTATCTACGTATACAAAGAGGTATACTAACAGAAGCTGAGGGACAAGCGAGGGAGATTGATATCAAGAGCCTTGGATGGATTGAGAGGAGGAATCTGATCGAGAGACTAGTGAAGATCGCTGAAGAAGACAATGAGAAGTTCTTGTTGAAGCTCAAAGAGCGCATTGATAGGTCTATTAATTTAATTTGTTGAACATATATTTTTTTTTCTTTTTGAATCAATCAATCTCCATTTTCACTTCTAACTGAAAAAACTTGGTGTTGGGAATATATGCAGAGTTGGACTTGATCTTCCTACAATTGAAGTCCGGTTCGAACATTTGAATATAGAAGCAGAAGCTTATGTTGGAGGTAGAGCTTTGCCTACCATCTTCAACTTCTCTGTTAATATATTAGAGGTAATTAATTCACCATTTTTAGATCTTTGTAAAAATATGTCTCTCTATTGACTTGGTTTTGGAACTAAAGATTTGCTTTTCTTTTTCTTGTCTCTGTGCAGGAATTCTTGAATTATCTTCACATTCTTCCTAGTAGAAAGAAGCCATTACCAGTTCTTCATGATGTCAGTGGAATCATCAAGCCTAGAAGGTATGTATGTATGATGACATTTTTCTCTGAGGAACATCCATCACCATAATCTTACTTCAAATTTCAAGCATTCCATTCTCAGTTGATTGGTTTGGGTTTTGGTTTTCGCAGAATGACATTACTTTTAGGCCCTCCAAGCTCTGGAAAAACCACCTTATTATTGGCTTTGGCTGGAAAACTTGGAAAAGACTTGAAAGTAAAAATCTCTATCAGTTTGTTTGATTCTTTTCTCATATCTTTGATTTTTTTGATCTTATTATCTAACTGGGTACCGTTAAAATTCAGTTTTCTGGGAGAGTTACATACAATGGACATGGGATGGAAGAGTTTGTGCCACAGAGGACATCAGCTTATATAAGTCAGTATGATCTGCACATTGGAGAAATGACAGTGAGAGAAACACTGTCTTTCTCTGCTAGATGTCAAGGGGTCGGACCGCGTTATGGTCAGTGAATTTCAACCCATTAGTCCTAATCTAAACGACTATTTTTTTACAAGAAGAAAGAAAGAAACCAAACCAATGATTCTGATGTTGAATTATGTTGTTTTTTGTATTTGGACAATTTGCAGAGATGTTGGCTGAACTATCAAGAAGAGAAAAGGCTGCAAATATCAAACCAGATCCTGACATTGACCTCTACATGAAGGTAAAAAAAATAAAACTAACTGTTTTTCTGCTTCAATCAGTTGTCACTAAATTTGATGTCATGACTGAAATTTTGCAGGCAGCTTCATTAGAAGGGCAGGAGACCAATGTAGTTACAGATTATATTCTAAAGGTGCGAATTCACATTCCATCTAATCAAGTATCTTACAAGCAAATACATACACAATTGGGACCAATTTTTGTTAAAAGTTTTTTTTTTTTTTTTTTTGTGCAGATTTTGGGACTTGAAGTGTGTGCTGATACCCTTGTGGGTGATGAAATGTTAAGAGGCATCTCCGGCGGACAGAAGAAGCGTGTCACTACTGGTAAAAAAATCGTAATTTATATGACATTTAATAGCACAACAGTCACAAAATGTCATGCTTTTTTTCACTGAAAGTTTCTGGACAAATATGGTGGCAGGGGAGATGCTGGTTGGACCTTCAAGAGCATTGTTCATGGACGAGATATCAACTGGTTTGGACAGTTCAACAACATTCCAGATAGTGAACTCACTGAGACAATCCATACACATCCTCAATGGAACTGCTGTTATATCTCTTCTCCAACCAGCACCAGAAACCTATGAACTGTTTGACGACATCATTCTTCTGTCAGATGGGCAAATTGTTTATCAAGGTCCCCGCCAAAACGTGCTCGAATTCTTTGAATACATGGGATTCAGGTGTCCTGAGAGGAAAGGTGTTGCAGACTTCTTACAAGAAGTAATTACAAAATCCAACTCAATTCATTTTTTTTTCTTTTTTTTGCATTGGTTATGAATCTTCAAAACTGATATGTGTTAACGTATATAAGGATTTTTCTGGTGGGGTGATATAGGTGACATCAAAGAAAGATCAAGAGCAGTACTGGGCTGACAAAGATGAGCCGTACATCTTTGTCACTGTTAAGGAATTCGCTGAAGCATTTCAATCATTTCACATCGGTCGAAATCTTGGTGACGAGCTTGCCACTCCAATTGACAAGTCCAAGAGCCACCTTGCTGCTCTGACGACTAAAAGGTATGGAGCCAGCACGAAAGATCTCTTGAAAGCTTGCTTCTGGAGAGAATATCTGCTTATGAAGAGGAATTCATTTGTCTACATTTTCAAGATGGTCCAGGTGAGTAGCATTTGTCTACACTTTGGTGAACTGCAACAGATAGCATTTGTCTACACATTGGTAGCATTTGTCTACACTTTGGTGAACTGCAACAGATACTTTTAACCGATTTTGTTGGTTCTTTGTTTGGATTTTCAGCTTTTCGTGGCCGCTTTCGTGACAATGACACTGTTTCTACGAACTGAGATGCACAGGAATACAGTGACAGACGGTGGAATTTATCTGGGAGCACTCTTCTTTACAATGATAATGATAATGTTTAATGGATTCTCAGAGCTTTCCATGAGTATCATGAAACTTCCTGTATTCTACAAGCAAAGGGACCTCTTATTCTACCCTGCTTGGGTATACTCTCTACCTACATGGATCCTCAAGATCCCAATCACTATCGTCGAAGTCGGCATTTGGGTGTTCATGACTTATTATGTTATAGGTTATGATCCAAACATTGAAAGGTCAGTAAAATCAAAGACAAAAAACATACTCAGAATTCGAGTTTCGGTTTTTCTAACTTGGTTCCATGTATGAACAGGTTTTTCAAGCAGTACTTTTTGCTCCTGTGTGTAAACCAGATGGCATCAGCACTGTTCCGATTTATAGGAGCTCTAGGAAGAAATATAATTGTTGCAAACACATTCGGGTCATTTGCTTTACTAACAGTCCTGGTTTTGGGCGGATTTATCATGTCAAGAGGTGCATATGAGTAATATTATCCAACACTAAAAATATTAAGATTTTCATGATTTTTTTTCTCATAGAGATAAAACAGAACTCTAATGGTAGAAGCTTTTGTAAATTTGCATCAGATGATGTGAAGAAATGGTGGTTGTGGGGTTACTGGTTCTCGCCTATGATGTACGGACAGAATGCTATAGCTGTGAATGAGTTTCTGGGCAATAGTTGGAGTCATGTAAGTAGCATTTTGTTTGATAGTTTGAGAAGAAAGAAAATTACAATGTTTTGATGGATGATAGAGCCAATACTTCTGGGAAATTCTTTTAGGTTGCTCCCAATTCCACAGAATCATTAGGTGTTGCATTCCTCAAGTCTCGTGGGCTATTCCCGCAAGCATATTGGTATTGGATTGGAGTAGGAGCTACGATTGGATACGTTTTTCTGTTCAACTTCCTTTTCGCGGTAGCTCTCAAGTATCTTGACCGTGAGTATAACCTCTTCTTACATTATTAAAGTTTCGAAACTCAGGATGAGTATATCTGTATATGTTCTGATGATCAGAATGATTTCCTGCAGCATTTGAGAGGCCTCAGTCAGTACTATCCGAAGAGGCCTTAGCCGAGAAAATTGCTAGCAAAACCGGAGATTCAGTGGAGCTTTCGTCAAGAGAAAAGAGCATTGGTGAGTCATTGCACGGAGAGACTTATTATTCTGTTATTAATTTTTTTGGTAAAGAAAATTATGTCATTGATCAATACATATAACAATGCAGGGAGAGACTTATTATTCTGTTCTTAATGTTTTTGGTAAAGAAAATTATGTCATTGATCAATACATATACCAATGCAGAGAGAGGGAACGAAAGCCATAGGAGTGCTATATCTTCAAGGACTTTGTCTGCAAGAGTTGGAAGCTTCAGTGAAGCTGGTCACAACACAAAGCACGGAATGATTCTTCCTTTTGAGCCTCATTCTATCACTTTCAATGAGATCAGATATGCGGTAGACATGCCACAGGTACTCCCTTCAAGTTGCAAACTAGAGAAACTTTTTTCACTACTCTATATTTGTTGGTTTTTACAATACTGGTGACTGGTGAGTATTAACTTGCATTCTGAAATTTGATTGTAATGTTTTCAGGAAATGAAAGCTCAAGGAATTCCTGAGGATCGGCTAGAACTTTTGAAGGGTGTGACTGGTGCTTTTAGGCCAGGAGTCCTGACAGCTCTAATGGGTGTCAGTGGTGCTGGCAAGACCACTCTGATGGATGTGTTGTCTGGAAGGAAAACAGGAGGATATATCACTGGTAGAATTACAATATCTGGATATCCAAAGAAGCAAGAAACGTTTGCTCGCATATCAGGATACTGTGAGCAAACTGATATCCACTCTCCTCATGTCACAGTCTATGAGTCATTAGCTTATTCTGCTTGGCTTCGGTTGCCCGCTGAGGTTGATTCGGATACTAGAAAGGTGACTACTATTTAGTAGAAATACAAATGGTTTTTGGTTATCTTAGACGATAATCAGATTGTTAATTAGGATTCTAATCGATGATTTTTGTAGATGTTCGTTGAGGAAGTCATGGAGCTTGTGGAGTTGAACCCTATAAGAGAAGCACTTGTCGGATTGCCTGGCGTAAATGGACTTTCGACAGAACAGAGAAAGAGGCTAACCATTGCAGTGGAACTTGTCGCCAATCCATCTATAATTTTCATGGATGAGCCGACTTCTGGGCTTGATGCCAGGGCAGCTGCAATAGTAATGAGAACAGTGAGGAACACGGTGGACACAGGACGGACTGTGGTTTGCACCATTCACCAGCCAAGCATTGACATATTTGATGCTTTTGATGAGGTAACAATATTTTCTTCAACATTACTGAATTGACAATTTTTCTGTTCCGTTCGCAGTAAATTTAACCAAGTAGAGAACTTCTGCTTTGCATTTCAGTTACTCCTTTTGAAACGGGGAGGTGAAGAGATATATGTCGGTCCATTAGGCCGCCATTCTTCCCATTTGATAAACTACTTTGAGGTGAGCCTCTAACTTAAGATGATGCTAACGTTCTTTTTGTTCTTTTTCGAGTAACGGAGACTAACAGATACATCATTGTAACTCATGAAGGGAATTGAAGGAGTACCTAAGATCAGAGATGGTTATAATCCTGCAACTTGGATGTTGGAGATTACAACAGCAGCACAAGAAGCAGCTCTTGAAATCAACTTCACTGATGTGTACACAAACTCAGAATTATACAGGTAGGAATGAATGATGACCTCCGTGAGGAGGATATTGCAGTTATGGAAGAAGTCTGAATCGAAGCAAACCCTTCAAATCTCAATGTTGTACAATTTTCCATTTCAAGATAAGAACTGAATATAGTGTGCATTACAGGAGAAACAAAGAGTTGATCGAGGAACTAGGTACAGCCCCACCAGGTTCAAAAGAGCTATATTTTGGAACCAAATATTCTCTGTCTTTCTTCAGCCAATGCATGGCTTGCCTGTGGAAACAGCATTTGTCATATTGGCGAAACCCGCCATACACTGCAGTGCGACTTCTATTCACAACTTTCATGGCTTTGATGTTTGGGACGATTTTCTGGGATATTGGTTCCTTAAGGTATGATGAAAACAATGCTACTTTTTTTTCTCAAACAAAATGAAAATATGGTCACCTCTAATGTCCCTAATTCATGTACAATATTTGGTAACTTGTAGAACAAAAAAGCAGGATCTCTTAAACGCGATGGGCTCAATGTATGCTGCTGTCCTCTTCCTTGGGGTACAAAATGCAACATCAGTGCAGCCAGTTGTGTCTATTGAGAGAACAGTTTTCTACAGAGAAAGAGCAGCTGGAATGTATTCAGCTTTACCATATGCATTTGGGCAGGTACTATGTTCAACAAGGCAAAGTTTCTAGAGAAACTAACAAAATCAATTTAAGCAATCTTGATGTTATGAAAATGCAAAAACCTTCTCACTGAATCTCAGTGTTTTGCAGGTTGCGATTGAGATTCCCCACATTTTTGTACAGACAGTTATATATGGAGTTATAGTATACGGCATGATTGGATTTGAATGGACAGCAAGCAAGTTTCTTTGGTACATCTTCTTCATGTTCTTCACACTTTTGTACTTTACTTTCTATGGGATGATGACTGTGGCAGTCACTCCAGACCACAACATTGCTGGCATAATATCCTCTTTTTTCTATGTCTTTTGGAACTTGTTTTCTGGGTTCATCGTACCTCGAACAGTAAGTCCATAAAATCTCCATGTTTCCTTCTTTTTTACACTCTTAAATACAAAAAAAAAAAACAAAAAACAGAAACCAGAACTAATGAGGACTAAACTTTTCTTGTGACAGAGAATTCCAGTGTGGTGGAGATGGTTTTATTGGGTTTGTCCAATAGCTTGGACCTTGTATGGACTGGTTGCTACACAATTTGGAGATGTAAGTGACAGATTAGACACAGGTGAAAAGGTGGAAGATTTTATCAGGGACTATTTTGGGTATGACACTGATTTTGTGGGATTCGTTGCACTTGTGATGGTTGGAATGGCAGTGGTGTTCGCATTCACTTTTGCTTACTCCATTAAAACATTTAACTTCCAGAAGAGATGAACCTGTTATATGTACGATCTTACTATATACACAGATTGGTCCAGAGTAATTATCATCCCTTTCAAGTCTGATCATGGTTTTCTTCAACATGATAGAAAACTTCAAGCTATACCAAAAGATGGAAGAATAAATTATCCAATGCAAGAGTTGTTGTCACATGAATTATGTATATCTCCTTTTCTTTTCACTCTTGAGAATTTGCACATGATAGTCTTTCTCCTTTTTTTCTGTGAAAGATTTACAGATATTGAACTCGATGTAATTTATATAAGTTGTACGTATTAGATAAATAATATATATATATATATATATATATATTTGTGTTATATAGAAAGAAATAAAGATCAAAATTCCTGTACAATTCTATTACTATAGACATTTTCATTCTTGTCAGGACTTCTTAATAAGACGGATAGACACACATCACACAGTGACAAAGCCGCTTTCAACCCAAAACCCCAGCAAAACTAGCATATATATGGCCTGTTGCTGTGCTAGGTTGATGGAAAAATTAATTGAAAAAACAACACAAATGCAGTAAATGATTTCACCTGAACATGAATAAATCAATCCACATGTGTTATGTTATCCACTTGCCGCTTGTATATGTTACATTTGACACTCAATTTTTTCAATATCTAAAACTACAATAGAATTGGAAAGGGGAAAAAAACAGAATCACAAAAAACATTCGTCGTCATCTTAGTTTCCTAAACTATCCAAGAAGCTCTGCAACTCCCTCAAACCCTCGGCGGAAAAGCTCCTCTGCACTCTTGATCGCGGAGCAACCAAGTTTGGGGGAGGCTGGGATCGGAAGCAAACCACAACAGCACTTAGATTATCACCACTCTTTCTCTTCAAAGCTTCGTCAACAAGATCTTTGCAACACATGACTGGATCATTGTGCTCCTGAAGCCTCCGCCGAGCAAAATCCACTGCATTTTGGCTCCTAAACACATCCCAGATACCATCACATGCTATGATGAGGAATTCATCATCCTCTGTCAGTTTTGTGGTCATGAGCTCTGGCTCCGCACAGAGTGGTCCACCATCAGTACCTTTCATTCCTTCCATGTGCCAGTCTCCTAAAGCTCGAGCCACATTCAGTTGCCCATTGAGGTAACCATCATAGACATACCCACCAGATGCCTCAATCCGCATCTTCTCTTTGATGCAGATTGGTTTGTGATCCTTTGACATTTCAATTGCTTTGCCACGGCGACACAAAACAGCCCGACAATCTCCCACGTTTGCCACCACCAACATCCTGCCACCAAAACAAAGGTCAACAAACAAGAGTATTAGATCCCCATAAATGAAGCTCCATCATCAAGAAAATTTGATATTCATGAACCAACATTCTTAGAAACCCAAAGTCTTGAAGGTTCTGATGAATAATTGAATTAGGACACAGGGCAAAAGCCCACCAAGAATAGAAAAACATTCTCACCAACAAAAGTATCAGCAAGTAACAACTTCCCTAGCTCAGATGATTGGAATATTTTCTTTTGTATCTTTATTGATTGGATAACTTCTACAGTAGATTTTCCAGATGCAACTTTTGACCACATATTTGAAAAATAATCTACCTCGTTTCATGCTTATTATGGTTTTACATGTCTCTATCCAGCTAAATCTTTCTAAGTTTGTAATGTACCTTAATACAATTGGTATAATAGGCACCACATACATGAATTAACACAGATTTCAAAAAATAAAATGCACCAAATACATAAATCAATTCATGTTGCCTTATATAACAATAACTTGGTGACATCAGAGTCGCAAAAAAAGAAATGAAAGGGAAACAGAGAGATAGATATTGATTCTATAGAGGAATTAGATTTAGGGAAACATAGTTGAAACTCAGCAAACTCATTTCAGATTCTATATACCACGCATTAGTTTCAACTTGCATGTGTCACATTGTCATTATATTTCTTGACTTTATGACAACTGCACTCAATAAAAATGACACAGCAACTGAGTAGGATCAAATAAGGAGAATACCATTCAGAATTGCTTATGACAACATAGTCCATATTATTAGAGATAGATATGGGGTCCTAAACAGGATTTAGAATTGTTATTTTGTTTACTTCCATAAGGGCATTCAACTAGTGACAGAATTACTTATCCCAGAGGACAATATAAAAGAGTATCATCATAAATTTGAAGTCATTAATTTATATATTTGGTCAGCAGACAAGCACTAACCTCCCAAGAACTAGAGCTGCCAATGCAGTGGTGCCAGAAGCAAGGGCAGTATCCAAGGAGCAAGCTTCTGCAAAAGCAGTGTCAGTTTGCAAAAATGCTGAAGCAACAACCCTCTCAATTTCGCTGGGAAATTCTTTATCCTCAAAAATGAACCTTGGCAAATGATGGCAAGCAAAGTCAGCGGCATGTTTTCCACCATGTCCATCAAACACCTGATTACCAACAAGATACTAGTCAGTAGTCACAATCTGCAGTGCATGGAAATGACTGTTCCTATCATAACATATCATGATCCCCTTCAAACTTATATACCATCTACACCAGAAAGCCTAAGTTGTCAATAAGGAAAGCTTTACATATTTATTTGTTAATGTATTTATTGATGTAGGAAACACAAATATATATATACACACACACACACACTAACACAAAGGGAGATTACAAAGGGAAAAAGGGAAGATTCAATAAATATTTTGCCTGCTCTGTCAAGCTGAAATTCTAAGTCAGGGGTAAAAGCAAATGTTTAGCATAATGCAAGAAGAGCAACAGAATGCCACTAATATCACTACAACCTGTAGCCTCACCACCACTATCACGACCATAAAAGTCAATGCACAGCAACATCACTGCACCACCTCCTCCATAATTAGTAATCCTCAATACCATTAAATTACATGCACCGCCACCACCATTACGGATGTCACTAGTAATCCTCAATACCTTCATAGCAATTGTCTGCTCCATAATCATAATAGTATTCTAGCAAACACATCATTACTACTACAATATTTTTCATCTACACTTCTATTAATCACCATTTTAAAACAAATATCTGTTGGATCCAAAATGCATTTGCACCATAAGAGCAGCAATAGCAGTATGCAAAATCAATACCCCATAGAAGGCGCTGGGCTCAGCTATAGAGTTCTCGAGCCTATAATCATGCATAAAATTGTCAACACACAAGTATACATCTTCCATGCTTGTGCGTAATCCAATGTCAGCCCATGCTCCTGACCGGACAATTGGGATGAACTCAGTCTCCAGGTTTTCTACACCAAGCACAGGTTCCGTCGAAACATCTGGCGCTTTCGTCTTCACCTGCTAAAACCATCATCAGAACCTTAACGAGAAATATATATGTATCGAAGGAATTACAAACTTTTAGTATGATTAGCACACTGCAGCCGAACAATCAATCCCCATCGAAAACATTTGAGATTCTTAAAGGCCATAACCTAGACATCCACAATTTGATTCCCCTTCTTTGGGGAGAATGCTTTCATAATTGATCCACATTTCCTCCAAAAGGACACTGCTTGACTCACAAACATCTCATCAATTACTACGTTAGCTACTCACGTCAAAAACAACCCCCACCACATTAACAAGGCAAAAGTAAACACACTTCAACCCAATAAAACAAATACACAATACATTGTGAGGACAACAAATAAGGAAAATTCGTGAACTTACAAGAGAAGGGTGACGAATCAGCGACTTCTTACACGGCAACACCACACAATCACTGTTCAAACACTGGCGATACGCTGCCGCAAGTGGGTTCGGCGGCCGGCCCTCGCTCGAGCTCCCATTTTCTCCGATTCCAGTCCCGTTACTGCCCTCCATTTTGTTCCACCATCACATCCTCCACCTTGATTTTAAAAAAAAATACTATATAGTATAACTCACCGAGTCGATCAACGAATTAACTCGGGTCCAGATGCAGAGCGACAAAACCAAAAAAATCAGAGCTCTGAAAATGACACACTGGGTCGAAATTTTTCAGGTCGGAGGCGGCTTAAAAAGTTGACTCAACTATAAATGAAGAAAACTTTAGTAGTAAGTAACAGCTTTTTTTTCCCAAAAAAAAAAAAAGCTTTTCTAGGGTTTTGACAGTTTTTGTTTAAGGGGTGATTTTGAAGCTCTGAAAACTGAAAAGGATAGTTGTTGAGAGAATGTGCGTTTCTAGGGTTTATAGAGACGCAAAATTTAGGGTTTTAGATACCCAGATTTGTAGTGATCACTGCGATCTACAGAAGAAAAAAAAAACAGAGAAAGAGAGATTTTGGGCGATTGACACGAGGGTCCTGGGTAACGAAAAATGCTGACTTCTAACTGGTCCGTTTGGGTAAAACGTTGCCGTTTATTGGCCTGTGAATTTGTGATGTGCAACTTGTAATAGAGATTTGAGCTAATTACATCGTTAGCGAGGTTTTTTTAACTACAAATAAAATTAATTTTATTATTTATTAATAAATAACTCATATCCTTTATTAAAATTTAATTTTTATCAATAATATTGCAATGATGGCAAACTTTTTAATGAATTTAATTATATACACAATTTAAATCTGGTGCATGTGATTGCACATGCTTTATTAAAATTAAATTTAAAATTCTCGATCTTTGGGTATTATTTATTGTTAATTATAAGTAGTGTGATCACGTTTATCTGTCAAATTCAAAGGATTTTTGAGGGAAAGGAATAAATTAGAGCTAATTGATTTTGTTTTTTTTTTGAAAAGGGTAATAGTTCTTTTTTTTTTTAAATTAAAAAAGGGTAATAGTTAATCGATATTTAATTCAATATCTAATTAATTAGGTTTAACTTTTTAAAAAATAATAATAATTAAGCTTTACATTTATTTATATTAGTTTGTGTGTGAAAATTCTTGGTAAATGAAAAAAAAAAAAAATTCTTGCTAAAATGTGTAAATGATATTCTCTGAATATAATTGACGTAAATCATAATAGGTGAAAGAAAAATGAAGTGTTTTTCTAATTAATTTGGTAATTACCATATGAGATTTTTATACTTATGTTTGGAGAATTTATCTTTTTTCTATTAATATTTTTTTTTGTTAATTTTTATTTCAAAAAAAAATCTAAATTGCAGTCTAATTACTATAGTAAATGATATATACAGGGGGGGTATATATATATATATAATATAATTTAATATTTATTTTCATACTAACATAAATGAAGTTGTATTTAATATTTCAAGTATTTCTATAAAGATAGTTTAAGAAATATCTATCATATAATTTTGTGAAAATTGAAAGCGGTGGACAGGGGCGGGTGCACCGCACAGCACACATGAGTTTGAATATTTGATGTCTCTGTCTAAAGGAAGACATTCCCAACACGCCTCCACCAAGAAAAATGAAATGGGTGGAAAAGGCCGTTATAGGTGGCTTGACTGAATTGTCCAACCCACGTGTCTCCCCACAAACAGCCACTATTGAGGTCCTCTTCTTTCTACTACCGTATACGTATTATATTATGATCAAGTATGAATTCGAGTTGGAAACCTAATAGACTGTATTGACAGTCAAAATCACCTCTACAACTCTAAAAGTATTGCTTTTTAACATGTGTTACATAGGAAGGGCACCCTTCAAATATGGAAAAAAGTCATTTCAAGAACAAAAATATGAAAAGAGCGAGAGGTATAAAAAAAATGTATTATTTTATAACACAAATAAATTTATATTGGAGTTTAAAAATTGCGTATATATTTATTTAAAAAATTTTATTTAAGATAAGAGATTCTGACAACTAATTGGATTAAAGATCTTGTAAGATCAATTAGTATAAACATAATCAAAAAAGTAAAACTAAACATATGCTAAAGGGATGAAATAAGATTGGTCTAATAAATCAGTCGTATTGCTATCAATGAGATTTTGAGTCTAAGCTATATTTTTTCCTGTAAATTTTTTAAATTTAATTATTTCAATAAATTAAATGCAATTATTGGAAACTACTTGTAACCCTGACTATCATACCTATATATATATATATATATTACAATAATATTAAAGTTCCTATTCCTATAGAGAAAGAGAAGATAGAAGGGAAGGGAAGAGAATGGCCTTTACAACTAGTTGCTGCCTCAATCTCTCTTCTCCAACAACTACTCATGTTTCTTCAAAGCCAACTCATCAACTTGCATGGTGAGCAACTAAGCGCTTACTTATCCATCCATTATTTCATCTACTTAATTCATTGATTTGATTTTAATTATATGTCCATGCATGCAGGCACAAAAACGAGAAGATCAGGTGGAGGAGGCAGTGTGTGGTGAGCATCTCCTGCGTGATTATAGGACTGCAAATGGCCGATATCGAAGACGGTGGTGCCATGGCCAAAGGCATGATGATCGACATGCCATTATTAACGGTAGCCCCCAAATCAGAATTAGAAAATTCAGTTAAGGTTCCAAGATGGAGCGATAAGAGGATGTGTCCACCATGGCAACTGAACTCACTAGAAACCATTGTGCCTGAGAATCTACCTAGGCCATCAGCTCGTCGGAGATTGGAGTCTATTCATTATTCTTCCAAGACTGCCCCGGTGGTCATAAGCAGCAGTAATTGTTTTTCCATGTAATTTTTTCAGATTTAGTTTACATATATCAGTATTCTACTCTCTTATACATAACAATATAACCAAATTAATTCCATGAATCCTACATGTATCACTGCTGTGTTCTAGAAATCAAAGAAGGTTTATTTCTTTCTTTTTTTTGGCTTAATTTTGGAATGAACATCTGCAATAAATCGAAGAACGAATATCAGAAAGAAGAAGGTTTTTTTTTTTTTGGTTCAAAATTGTAGTACAAGATTGGTTTTATTTTAACTAGAATTGAAAGTTTCAGTACATGTGTAGTACAGATTGGATGTTTCAGACTGAATATCTTTTGTGGGCAGCAGGGGACCACAAGGCTTGCTACATGTTTGTAACATAAGGGTCCACTCGACTTCTCCAGCTTCGACTATAAGTGCAGTCCGGGGTCAGGGTCTGTTAGAATACAATGATATTAACTTCTAAAAGTGCAATCCGAAAAGTAATATATTTGCTTAACAAGATTAATCACCGTAAGCAAATCTTCAAAGCAATTCTCATCGTAGAGAGAGGTCTTCCAACATATTATTTTTTACTTACGATAATGATGGTTTTGTATCAATATAAATATTATGGATTAAGATCCTCTCCTAATCTAAATTTTTCCTAAACTTTTACATAAAATCATAACTATTAAATTTGTTATATATATATATATAAGTTTCAATTTCACATATAAAATTCTAAGTATAAATTCATTTAATTTGAGCCAAGAATGAGTAGTTAAGCGAATATCAATTATTCATTTTGTTTACTAGGATATATGTAGATAGGGGTGGGCACAAAAATCGATTCAAACCGTATTTGATCCATATTCGAATAATTATTTATAGTTTGAGTCGGTTTTTGATTTAAATTTGGTTCAGTTCAGTTTTAGGGGGTCCAAAACCGGTTTGACATCAAAAGGCTTTGTGCACAACATCGAATTGGGATTATGCGAGTTTCGATTGAAAGATTGTGAATTAAGTGACCAAACATTCTTTGTCTTCTCATGAGGGTTATTGTGACTAACGAAAAATAAAAGTTTTTTGTTTTCCATCCTCATGTATACAATTCAAATAAAAGAAGCCCTATACTCCAACGTGATTCACATTCGTAATTGGATTAGAAAATTTTGCGGTTCCATCTCAACGTAATATCAATCATCACGTTTAAAAAGGTACTATACCTTTTACATATATGTTATTTAATCAGGGTTAAGGTCCGCTTTCTTTGCAAAAAAAATTTTGAAACATACCAACAAACTTTTAACTTTCGCTGCGTATACTCAAACCGTTACAAAAGCCACAAGGGATATTTAGATTTCAAATATATGGAAAAATTACAAAGGGATTCCATATTCTAATGTGGAGGGAATCACAAAAAGAATTAGAATCCATAGTTCGAATAAATTTGAGAAAAATTTAGAATTAGTTGATTTACATAAAGTGAGAAAACTCATTGGATATAAATGAGTACTCAAAGAAAATTGAAGACCAATGGCAATCTAGATAGTTATAATAATGTAATAGCCTAAAAGCTACATAAGAACAGGAGATAGACTTTCTTATTGATAGTTGCTAAAGATAGATGTTAGAAAGGTATCCTGACACAAAAAGATTTAATTAAAACATCTTCACAAATAAGAGTATTGTAGGTTAATTGACAAGGGAATAAAAGTCTACAGGTTTATGTCAAGCAATTATCTAAGAAAAAGTTTCACCAAGGAATCCTATAAATAAGATAAAAGATAAGTCAACTAGGTATACAATTGTAAGTATAAAGAAAAAATTATCATTTTTATCACTGTGTATGGAAGATATCAACTGTCTTTCTTTGTGCGAACTGACGTTGGAATTGTTAATCCTTTGATCGCCATAAAAAGAAGGACCTTTCGCCATCGCCACTTCTAGGGGGAAGTTCTCGTCAATAAAGATTTGGAAGAGTCATCGAAATCAATGTCTATAACCTGCACATGCGAATAATCAACGCTTAGTGGTATAGACTCTTTAGGATCCCTCCGAGCAGTAAAAAGAACAAAATTGTCTTTTTCGACTTCGTTTATCAGTCTTTTACAACGAAGCAACAAGGAACAACCATTTTTTTTTCAAAGAAACAATAAAAGAGAAGCGAAGAAACTCACCAAGTCAAAGAAGCAAATGTTAGGGGACAAAGACTCCTCTTCCAAGCTCCGAAACCTTACTACACCTTGTAGTCCTCAAAAATCGCTCGGGGACACGGAGTACTACAACCTACAAAGATAGAACGCACGTTACCCGTAGAAAATTTGGGACACCGGGGTGGTGCCAGCCAAAGTCACTCCGACGGATCAAGTTAGCGAGTGATAATAAGTAGATAATGATTGTAAGTTGAGATGAGTAAGTAATACTTCCTGTTAACTTGGTGATTGAGATATTTCTGATCGAAGGAGATGTGAGATCAGCTAATTGGGCTACGATTGGAAGATGATCGGAGATGATGAAAAATGGCCGGAGAATATTGTCTGAATATTTATGGTTCTAGGATGTAAGTTTTTCAGTCCCCCTTTCTTTTGGAGAACCATCCTTCATTTATAATGGGTGATGTTTTTTGCCTGTTGAGGGATTTCCTCATTTCCTTCCTCTTACTGTCTTAAATCAAGAAAGTTTATGGATGCTTTCTTCCACTTAGCCGTTTAGATTTTAATCATGTTTTGTAGGACCGTCTTTATTTAAAGTAGATCATGATTTGGTCCCCCATAGATTAAAGGGGATTCCACAGTCATGCGACATATCATTTTGACTATTTGTCCTGACATAATTATGATTTTATGTCGTGCGAATGTCGATTGACCATTGATCCGAGACGACAATGGCACCATGTCGTGCGACACAGGAGCTTTCCCGAATGTGGATGTTGTGGAGTTACTTCCCTGTTGCTACTTGGATCGATGTGAGGGTTGTCGAGTGGATGTCGTACGATATGAGGGTTCTCGAGGTGTGGCTATCATGGCTTTATGTGATTGTCTTTATTTGGATCACCGCGTAGTGACCACAGCTGGGTTATCGTGCGACTAAGGCAATAGGTCAATGTAGTTTGACCATTTTTGGCTCTGGGCCTGGTCTTATTATATACTTTGGGCTTCTGGACTAGATCCTTGCTTGTATTTGGGCCTAACAGATTTTGGCTACTACACACCTGAACCTGAGAAAGTTCTCTCCTTGAAGGGAATAAATGATGCCAGAAATAAAAAGCTCAAACAGTCCAATAGGGTAAATATATATAGGCCCCGACAAAGAATCCCCAGCCATTAATCGTAAAAAGATCGAACGGTCTAAAAATGCCTCGATTAGCCGAGCTAATGACGGGACGCATCATATGCTGAAAACATGATAACCAAGGCCAACAGGGAAATGCCACGTGTAAGCCATAATGGGTAAGCTGACTTCTTATTAGAATCGAATCACTTGAGATTCGGAGACAATGATTACATGTGAGGTCGTTTCCAAGAAGACAAAAAGCTCGAAACCAGAGCAAACCGACAGTCCCACACCAAAACGCATTGTTTCACTTAAAACACCCTCTCACTCATCCAAAATGCATCGTTTCACTTAAAAGGCACCATCTCCAATCCCAAAATGAATCGTTTTTATCCGAGAATGTTTGATTTCAGTCAAAAGCGAACCACTTCGAATGCAAAGCAAAACATCTTCCTTATCGAATAAATTTCTTATAAATTGATCAGGCAATTTTTTCAGAAATTTAGGGGATATTGTTGAGGGTAATTTTTGTAGCTTATAAGTGCCACATCATCGCAAAGCCAATATGGTTGTCGTATAGCCGTCAGATGATCCTGTTTTAGTTAAGAGTAACCTCGACATCGTTTTTGACACCTGCCTTCGAGGGGATGGTCAGGGCAATAATATGAGCGTCCAAACACTTTAAATGTTCTCGCAGAGATTGATTACTTGTCAGCGACAAATATTACGGCCCTTGCTCGGATCAAAAGTTGGCCACACTTAATGCACGTGACAGTATTTATGACGAACCTAACCGAGCTCTGGATCTTGTCATCAAGGGGTTCAGAAGCTAAATGTCCTAATTCTGTAGGTTAGCATTCAACCACTTATTTTGTCTCATCCTTGGACATGCGCTCCAAGAAGGCAATTATATCACGTTTAAGGTAACATTTGGCTGACCAAATTTGCAGACAACATAAATATTCCTCAAATAGAAAAGAGCAAGAGGAATGTATGGTTGATTATAAATAAGGTCATTGAAGAAGAAGCAAAATAGGCTATTTAATATAACTCATCAACTCTAAAACTCTTTGAATTAGTTCATCGATTTCTCCATTATATTCGCACTGACTTGATCGTTAGAGATTAATCACCAGTACAAGTCTGTTTTCAGATATCTATTCGATAACTCGTAGTCGTCAGATTCTCAACTCAACCGAGAACCTTATCGCAGACCTCAAGGGTCGAAATAGAAAATTATGAGCTCAACTAACCATTAAACCATCTTATGAGGTATAGTTGACCATTATTAATCGCTTGATCCATTTTTTGCGGTCAACATTTTTATAATGCACCTTTTAATCTAAAATTATATTCTCATATTAATTATCAAACAATCAGCAGCATTTTTTTTAAAAAAAAAGCTGAAAGATCTAAATAATATAAACAAAAATAAAAAGAAAAATACAATTTATAAAACTTGAGTGATACGGACCAATTAGAGGTAGACAGGGTAAAAATTCTTGTGATGTCATCACCTTCGAGCAAAATGTTTTGACAGTAAGTTAATTAAATGGACAACCAAAGGGACAAGGATCCTCTCCTCACCTAGCCTATACTCACTTTCTTTTAATCTCATGACATATAAGTATTATAATAAATATGTTGTTAGGATATGATTAATTTTTACTATTACTTTATTAACATCCAATCACATGCTTCAAAAAAGGTGAGGTGAGGTGAGGAGAGGATCCAAATTCATAAAAATAAACCTGCTCCATCCCCAGCCATCTGACTGTAATTCGTAATTTGCGTTGATTGCTTCTTTTTAGGCCCATCAATCGTACGATCCAGATTCAACTCCAGATCAAATCCTATGTCACCATGAGATTATTTCAAGGTTTCAAATCTTTCTATAACAGGGAAAAGTAAAAAAAAAAAGACATGGTTTGTTGACATGTGTGCCGTTAAATAGAAACTCACTAATCCTCGTACTAATATATAACGTGATTTGCACATCCACTTGTAGTAAAATGGTCAGTGCACCTCCATCTCACCTTAGTGGTGAGGGGTTCAATTCCCACCATGTGCATGTGTGGGTAGTTTTCTCCCCTTATTATGGGAGTAGTGTTCTCCCGCTATGGGAGTAGATATCCGGGCCGCGCGTTTAGTGGTTAATCTTGGCAGATCCCGGCAGTGGTTAATATTATAATTATACCCCCTTAAAAATAATAATAATATATAACGTGACTTCAAGAGAATCGATAAAAACCCTCTCAAATTCTCAATGCTCTCCACTTCTTTTAATTCTCTCACAACTCTCACTCATATTCTCCCCTGCCCACAGTGTCTCATTTCACGGTACGGATTTCATATTCGATCAGTTGGCAATTCCCGATTTGATCTTCTTTACACATGGTGAGTGCTTTCTCTTTATTGAAAGATTACTAGGAGGTGAAACTCTTTTGTTTGACATCGCATTGCTTGACATAAGTGGTCTTCTTGATATTGGTCACATTTGAGAGTCCTCGATTAATCTTTTTTACCATCAGTCGCCTCGGTCCCTACACACAGTGAGTGCTTGATCTTTTCATTTTCTTTTCATGTGTGTCATTGTTTAAATGTTGCTTTTTATATTTTTTCAATTAGTGTATTGGAGGTTGGAGATCTTTTGTTTGACATCGCATTGGTTCTGTATTCTGGTAGGTTGACATAAGTGGTCTTCTTGATATTTCTCGCACTTCATAGTCCCCTACCTTTGATCTTCTTTACCATCAGTCGCCTCGGTCCTTACACACGGTGAGTGCTTGATCTTTTCATTTTCTTTTCGTGTGTGCCATTGTTTAAATGTTGCTTTTTATGTTTTTTCAATTAGTGTATTGGAGGTTGGAGATCTTTTGTTTGAAATCGCATTGGTTCTGGATTCTGGTAGGTTAACATAAGTGGTTTTCTTGATATTGGTCGCACTTGAGAGTCTCCGACCTTTGTCTTCTTTACCGTCGATCGCCTCGATTTGTGTATGTGCTTGATCTTTTAATTTACTTTTTATGTGTGCCATTGTTTAAATGTTGCTTTTTATGTTATTTCAATTAGTGTATTGGAGGTTGGAGCATTTCTTGCAAGATTCCTTGGAGGTGAAGCTCTTTTGTTTGACATTGCAGGTAAGAACTATGCCTTGTTATTCGGTTATGGTTAGAGGTAATAGTCAAGTCAGTCAACATTTTTGGTTCTGGGTTCTGTTAGGTTGACATAAGTGGGACCGTTTTCTATGATCTTTGAGCCCAAATGCAAAATGAAATATGGACCAGAGAGTATAATAGTTTTTGACATGTGAGTGGACATTTTCTACTATTTCTAAGGATTCTTCTAACTACACATTCCTGCTAAAGAATTTAATTTACTGGTTTCTAGTGGATTACTGTCTTCTTTGTGCCAATAGGAAGTCAACTTTCAATAAATCTCTACTTTAATAGTAACTTGGAATATTGTTAGTGTTGATGCAACGACTGTCCACCGAGTGCTGTTTTACCACTGATGGAACTCACTTCAATCTCCACTTACATCAACTGTCTACCAAGTAAAACACGATCAACCTACAGAAAATAAGGTTAGAAGGAAACATCGACTGTGTGGTCGGTATCAACCCTCCAACGATCAAGTTAGAAGACAGTGACTTTTGAATATACCATCGACTACTTCCTATTTTGCCTTTCAATCTAGACTTAACCTATTTAAAAGGTCCACAACCCTTATTTATATTACCTTTTACTGTTTTGGAGCTGAATTGCCACTAGTCAAGTTGGATACCTGTCGTTTGGCACAGTAAAGTTTCTAGAGTTGATATATTTACTGTTCCCAAGAGTGTGTTACTGTGCTCCATTACGTGTCAATAGGCTCCACTGTTCATAGTCTTTCATTGTGCTCATCTGTGGTTCAATGTTCATCAAAGCACCTACCGAGTGATTGTGTCATTGCATCCACCGAGTAGTGTTCGATGGATCAACGTGCTAATTTGTGCGCCACGTGTCAACGGTGCCACTCGTCAACTTATCTTGAGTTTTTTTCATCACCCGACTTTAGTACCACCATTTTTCCCGAATTTTATCATTATGTGTTCTTCCCTCGTGTGATAAAATTCTCTTTCGAGGATCCATTTCTGCATTATCATTCACTCATTCGGGGCACCTTGCCATCATTTATTATGTGTTGTTACTAATTCACTAACTTAACGAATATATATGCATTTTATTATATATACATACATACATACATACATACAAATATATATATATATATATATATATATTAATTATTTTATTTTTTGTATCTATTCACATCTGATAGTCTGGTGCATTGATGATAGCATTTCGTTTTTCGAAACCTCGTAACCCTTTAGTTGGGCAGCTGATTGCCTATAAAATGGACATTGGTCCTTAGAATCTCTCATTTCTCCAACTTAGCCTATTTTTTTCATCTTCGGTGGACGGTCTCATCGCATCATAGAAAGTCGATCTTCCGTGTCTAATCGGTGGTGAGCCTTCTTGAAACTTTGGTAGTTAACTCACCATATTCCTCGATGGACGATCTCTTTCGTCTTCGTTTTTCTCTGCCTTCGGTGGACAGTTTTCTTTCGCGTCCTAAGTTGATTGCTTTCTACCGCTTCTTGGTACACTCAGTGGTTTTTTTTTTTTATGCACTCGGTGGCTACTTCCTTCAGTCACTCGGTGGCCGCTTCTTTTAGTGGATCGGTGACCACTTCTTTTGGTAAGTAAGTCTCTGAGTCATCAATCCTATTTCTTTGTTTTTCTTCTCGATGTCTTCTGAGTCTAGTTCAAGTTCCTCCGAGGGTAGCATATCCGAGTCGTTTTCGACGTCCGCTTCCTCAGAGTCCAAGTCAGTTAGATCTGGGGATAACCCATTATAATCTATGAATAATCTGGTAGAGTCTGGGGATCGTCCTAGATCGGAGGGGGGTTAGGATATGATTAATTTTTACTATTACTTTATTAACATCCAATCACATGCTTCAAAAAAGGTGATGTGAGGTGAGGAGAGGATCCAAATTCATAAAAATAAACCTGCTCCATCCCCAGCCATCTGACTGTACTTCGTAATTTGCGTTGATTGCTTCTTTTTAGGCCCATCAATCGTACGATCCAGATTCAACTCCAGATCAAATCCTATGTCACCATGAGATTATTTCAAGGTTTCAAATCTTTCTATAATAGGGAAAAGTAAAAAAAAAGAGACATGGTTTGTTGACATGTGTGCCGTTAAATAGAAACTCACTAATCCTCGTACTAATATATAACGTGATTTGCACATCCACTTGTAGTAGAGTGGTCAGTGCACCTCCATCTCACCTCAGTGGTGAGGGGTTCAATTCCCACCATGTGCATGTGTGGGTAGTTTTCTCCCCTTATTGTGGGAGTAGTGTTCTCCCGCTATGGGAGTAGAAATCCGGGCCGCGCGTTTAGTGGTTAATCTCGGCAGATCCCGACATTCGTTAATATTATAATTATACCCCCTTAAAAATAATAATAATATATAACGTGACTTCAAGAGAATCGATAAAAACCCTCTCAAATTCTCAATGCTCTCCACTTCTTTTAATTCTCTCACAACTCTCACTCATATTCTCCCCTGCCCACGGTGTCTCATTTCACGGTGCGGATTTCATATTCGATCAGTTGACAATTCCCGATTTGATCTTCTTTACACATGGTGAGTGCTTTCTCTTTATTGAAAGATTACTAGGAGGTGAAACTCTTTTGTTTGACATCGCATTGGTTGACATAAGTGGTCTTCTTGATATTAGTCGCATTTGAGAGTCCTCGATTAATCTTCTTTACCATCAGTCGCCTCGGTCCTTACACACAGTGAGTGCTTGATCTTTTCATTTTCTTTTCATGTGTGCCATTATTTAAATGTTGCTTTTTATATTTTTTTCAATTAGTGTATTGGAGGTTGGAGATCTTTTGTTTGACATCGCATTGGTTCTGTATTCTGGTAGGTTGACATAAGTGGTCTTCTTGATATTTCTCACACTTCATAGTCCCCTACCTTTGATCTTCTTTACCATCAGTCGCCTCGGTCCTTACACACGGTGAGTGCTTGATCTTTTCATTTTATTTTCATGTGTGCCATTGTTTAAATGTTGCTTTTTATGTTTTTTCAATTAGTGTATTGGAGGTTAGAGATCTTTTGTTTGACATCGCATTGGTTCTGGATTCTGGTAGGTTAACATAAGTGGTTTTCTTAATATTGGTCGCACTTGAGAGTCCTTGACCTTTGTCTTCTTTACCGTCGATCGCCTCGGTTTGTGTATGTGCTTGATCTTTTAATTTACTTTTCATGTGTGCCATTGTTTAAATGTTGCTTTTTATGTTATTTCAATTAGTGTATTGGAGGTTGGAGCATTTCTTGCAAGATTCCTTGGAGGTGAAGCTCTTTTGTTTGACATTGCGGGTAAGAACTATGCCTTGTTATTCGGTTATGGTTAGAGGTAATAGTCAAGTCAGTCAACATTTTTGGTTCTGGGTTCTGTTAGGTTGACATAAGTGGGACCGTTTTCTATGATCTTTGAGCCCAAATGCAAAATGAAATATGGACCAGAGAGTATGACGGTTTTTGACATGTGAGTAGACATTTTCTACTATTTCTAAGGATTCTTCTAACTACACATTCCTGCTAAAGAATTTAATTTACTGGTTTCTAATGGACTACTGTCTTCTTTGTGCCAATAGGAAGTCAACTTTCAATAAATCTCTACTTTAATAGTAACTTGGAATATTGTTAGTGTTGATGCAACGACTGTCCACCGAGTGTTGTTTTACCACTGATGGAACTCACTTCAATCTCCA
Source organism: Xanthoceras sorbifolium (assembly GCA_003430845.1). Lineage (NCBI taxonomy): Eukaryota > Viridiplantae > Streptophyta > Magnoliopsida > Sapindales > Sapindaceae > Xanthoceras > Xanthoceras sorbifolium. Next base: position 30,393,271 of record CM010616.1, read on the forward strand.
CTTGCATCAACCGTCTACCGAGTAAAACACGATCAACCTACATAAAACAAGGTGAGAAGGAGACATCGACTGTGTGGTCGGTATCAACCCTCCAACGATCAAGTTAGAAGACAGTGACTTTTGAATATACCATCAACTACTTCTTATTTTGCCTTTCAATCTAGACTTAACCTTTTTAAAAAGTCCACAACCCTTATTTATATTACCTTTTACTGTTTTGGAGCTGAATTGCCACTAGTCAAGTTGAATACCTGTCGTTTGGCACAGTAAAGTTTCTTGAGTTGACATATTTACTGTTCCCAAGAGTGTGTTACTGTGCTCCATTACGTGTCAATAGGCTCCACTGTTCATAGTCTTTCATTGTGCTCATCTGTGGTTCAATGTTCATCAAAGCACCTACCGAGTGATTGTGTCGTTGCATCCACCGAGTAGTGTTCGGTGGATCAACGTGCTAATTTGTGCGCCACGTGTCAACGGTGCCACTCGTCAACTTATCTTGAGTTTTTTTCATCACCCGACTTTAGTACCACCATTTTTTCCGAATTTTATCATTATGTGTTCTTCCCTCGTGTGATAAAATTCTCTTTCGAGGATCCATTTCTGCATTATATGCTTTCTAGCCTTCCAGATCGGAGGATCGATAAGTCTTTCCCTGCTTTTATTATCATTCACTCATTCGGGGCACCTTGCCATCATTTATTATGTGTTGTTACTAATTCACTAACTTAACGAATATATATGCATTTTATTATATATACATACATACATACATACATATATATATTAATTATTTTATTTTTTGTATCTATTCACATCTGATAGTCTGGTGCATTGATGATAGCATTTCGTTTTTCGAAACCTCGTAACCCTTTAGTTGGGCAGCTGATTGCCTATAAAATGGACATTGGTCCTTAGAATCTCTCATTTCTCCAACTTAGCCTATTTTCTTCATCTTCGGTGGACGGTCTCATCGCATCATAGAAAGTCGATCTTCCGTGTCTAATCGGTGGTGAGCCTTCTTGAAACTTTGGTGGTTAACTCACCATCTTCCTCGATGGACGATCTCTTTCGTCTTCGTTTTTCTGTGCCTTCGGTGGACAGTTTTCTTTCGCGTCCTAAGTTGATTGCTTTCTACCGCTTCTTGGTGCACTCAGTGGTTTTTTTTTTTTTTATGCACTCGGTGGCTGCTTCCTTCAGTCACTCGGTGGCCGCTTCTTTTAGTGGATCGGTGACCACTTCTTTTGGTAAGTAAGTCTCTGAGTCATCTAATCCTATTTCTTTGTTTTTCTTCTCGATGTCTTCTGAGTCTAGTTCAAGTTCCTCCGAGGGTAGCATGTCCGAGTCGTTTTCGACGTCCGCTTCCTCAGAGTCCAAGTCAGTTAGATCTGGGGATAACCCATTATAATCTATGAATAATCTGGTAGAGTCTAGGGATCGTCCTAGATCGGAGGGGGGTTTTGAGTCCTCGCTTCCTCCAGGTATAATTCGGGGTTACAATTCGGAAGATACCATCGAGATAATTTAGAGTTTACTAGATTCACAGTCAACCGTATTAGGAAAAATAGGATAAACAATACTAGATTGGCTGTCTTTAGGAAAGAGTTCTCTATTCCTCCTGAAGTCAGATTTAGGATACCAAACATGAGGGAGCAAGTTTCAAACCAGTGAGCCAGGGTGCGTGGCTATCCACCCGGCTTTTCCTTGAGATTGGGATGTGTCTCTATTTACAGCCTTATATTAGGAGGTTTCTCAAAGAGGTTGGTTTGGCTCTAGACCAACTGAGTCCAAACAGTTGACGTATTTTAATTGAAATGTAGTGCCTTTGGCGCCTTAGGAGGATCGATACCGATCCTACTTTCTTTGAGATCAAGTATTGCCACAAGCTAGTTGGTCACGCTCGCGACTGGTAATGGCTGGTGGCATCTTGCCTATTGAATCAAGTCAGCCGATCATTCGCTCATCATCGGTCTTCCTTCTTCAAATAAAGAGTGAAAGAAGACCTGGTTCGTTGCTGCCACTGGCTGTGGTAGAGAGCTGACGATCGGTGGAAGAGAGTAGAGAGTTAGATCGATATTTGGTTTCCCAGGTTGGTGGTTTTGTTATGTACTTGCTTTTCAATCTCCTTTCTTTTTTACTTTTTACTAATAAGTGTTGTCTTATTGATCAAATGCTTGGGTGCGCGTCCACGAGAAGGACTTGACTGTGGAGGAGCGCGATCATATAAACATTGCCTGGGGAACTCGGAGCGATCCATCGACATATCGATCATCCATTAGACGCCCGAGTGCTCGCTCCGGTGAATTTCATTCCTCAACCAACTTCTCTGAGATTAGCTAACTCGAAAAGAAGCTTGGGAAAGAAGAGTAAGATTTTCAGGCCTTGAATTTTATGTTATAAATTCATTGGCTCATTGGTAACTTACTTTATTTTCTTCCCCCATTTCTCTTTTTTTTTGTTATTTTAGGGAAGTTGGTCGGCAATTCTTGGAAAAAGAAGATTTCTAACAAGGAAGCTGCGCCCTCAAGGAAGGGGAAGTCAGTGGCCAGTAAAAGGCCTCGGAGGACGCTTCCCAAATCCAGCCTGGGGGCTAAGATTCCTGAGGAAATTGTGAAGGAGGTCTCCTCAAAGTGTGCACACAGCACTGCTTAAGCATCGGATCCTGCCTTACCCGAGCAGGAAGTTCTTGAGGACACAGATCCTTTGAGTGTTATGCCACCCATTGCTTCTAGGGGAGGCAGGTCTAAGGCGGGCAGCACTAAATATGTCAAAGGAGACGATAAGAGGCAGGGATCTCCTAGTCCTTCCACCTTTCATAGACCACCAATGGGCTCTGATATGCCACCGACCTTCACTTCGACAAGTCCCGGTGTATCCCAGTCTAGCGTTGGGGCTATCTTCTCTCCTGACCAGTCAGTGGGCTTCATATGCAACAACGCCAAGAAGTGTTTAAAATCCACCGACCCCGAAGCCACCGAGAAGATGACCAATGATGATAGGCTTTGCATTGATACCGGACAGTTCTATGCAGTAAGTTTTGTGTTTTAGAATTTCTGATCACTTGTCTTCATTATCCTTACTATTTTCATCACTCAATTAAAAAAAATTTTGGACAGGCGATTGGCAACTTTCGCCATCAGGAGATAAGGCTTGTTTAACTCCATCATCAACTTGAGCATACTGAGGCCGAGTTCATTCATAAGAAGGATATGTTCAGCTGCACCCAAAGGGACCTTGGTGAGTCTTATGAGGAGGTTATTCGCCTGAAGGCTCGGGTGGCTTCCTTAGAAAAGAAGGCTACTAGAGGGGCCAAAGCGGATAAGGATGCTTGGAAGTTGATTACTCGCCTTCAAAACAAACTTCCTGACTGTGCGATTGATCGCTTTGTGAAGTCCTCTGAGTATATGAAAGCCATCAATAATGAATTCTGACAAAGTTCGCTTGACACCCAATATTTGGTCTCCAAAGTTAACCCGAACTTTGATTTCGAGAAGTTTGAAACGATCAAAGCTGTCGAGTGGAGCGCGGGTGAGGCTGCCGAGAAGGTTGATACTCTCAATGAGGAGGAAGATTCCATACTTATGGCTGACATTGAGCTTTCTGGAGAGGAAGTTGAAGAAGTGGGTAGCGACGGCAGGTAGCATTACGTTGTGTTCCAGCCTTTGCTTTTGCTACGACTGTTTGGGACTCATGATGTAGGATTTGTCAACTTTGCTTCTTTTGTGATTTTGTTGGTTTATCTTGGGTTCTACTTACATATGGACTTTGATTTTGTCGTTTAATTTTAAGTATTTGATTTCGAGCTTTTGATCGATTTTAATTCAGTAATTGACTTGTGATTTAAGTTGCGCACTTTCCTTGCATTCTTTTTACAACTATCTATGTTTGGTGGTCGCACCGTGATTATGATAAAACGAAATGAAAAAACTTGTCCATATGCATTTGGTGGTCTCGCGGGCACTTTATGATTGTTTTGATCGGAGTTGGTCCGTAGGACTTCCTGATCATTTTGATCGGAGTTAGGTCCCATAGGACTTCCTAATCTTTTTTATCGGAGTTGGTCCCGCAGGACTTCCCGATCTTTTTTCTCGGAGTTAGTCCCGTAGGACTTCCCGATCATTTTAATCGGAGTTAGTCCCATAGGACTTCCCGATCTTTTTTATAGGAGTTGGTACCGCAAGACTTCTGGATCATTTTGATCCAAGTGGGTCCCGTAGGATTTTCGAATCATTTTGATCAGTAGAACATCCGAATCTTTTTTATTGAAGTTGGTCCCGTAAAATGGTCTCATAGGACTTCCCGATCATTTTTTATCGGAGCTGGTCCCGTAGGACTTCCCGATCATTTTGATTGGAGTTGGTCCCGTAGGACTCCCCGATCATTTTTTATTGGAGTTGGTCCCGTAGGACTTCCCGATCTTTTTGATCGGTGTTGGTCCCGGAGGACTTCCCGATCATTTTGATCAATATTGGTCCCGTAGGACTTCCTGATCATTTTGATCAGTATTTAATATTCTAGATTATGCGCATCCCAAGCTATTCATATAAGATCCATTAAGTAATAACCGCGACCAAAGGAGGTTTCATTCAACGGAAGCTGGGAGGGAATTAACAATCGTCCTCCAATACACCTCTTCTTTTAAATTCATTGATAATATTTTTTCAAATGACTTACATTCCAGGGATTTTTTAGTAGCGTTCCCCCGAGCGTGGAGAGTCAGTAGGTTCCGTTTCACACCATTGACACCACTTGATACGATCCTTTCCAGTTATCACCGAGAGTCCCTTCTATAGGGCTCTTTGTACTTGGGATCACTTTCTTCAACACTAACTCTCATGGTTGAAACTTCTTTATCCGTGCCTTTGAATTGTAGTACTTGGCTACTCTTTGTTGAAGTGATGCAATCCTGAGACTTGCTTCGTCTCGACTACTTTCCAGCTCATCCAGTGCGGCTTAGAGTTTAATTTCATTGTCAGTGATGGATATTGATTCGGTTGCCAAGGAGGATACTGGTATCTCTGTTGCTGGGGTAGAACCGGTAGTGGAGCTCCTCCTCCGAACAGGTTTTGATACATTGGAGGTGGCCCATTATGTGCATAATATTGATATTAAGGGTAGTTTTAATGCTCGTTCCACATGGGTGTTGGGATCGGATGCACCCCCGAGAACCCAATGTGATTGTCACCCATACCCTTGTTTTGATGGGCCTGGTTCGGTTGTTTATCTGTCATTTGTTCCGCGGAGGGTGTCACGCCCTCCTTCTAGTGCCTAACTGTTGATGCAATGACTGTCCACCGAGTGCTGTTAACCATTGATGGAAATCACTTCAATCTCCACTTGCATCAACTGTCTACCGAGTACTGTTTAACCACTGATGGAACTCACTTCAATCTCCACTTGCATCAACTGTCCACCGAGTAAAACACGATCAGCCTACAGAAAACAAGATTAGAAGAAGACACCGACTGTGTGGTTGGTATCAACCCTCCAACGATCAAGTTAAAAGACAGTGAATTTTGAATAGACCATCGACTACTTCCTATTTTGCCCTTCAATCTAGACTTATCCTTTTTAAAAGGCCCACAGCCCTTATTTATATTACATTTTACTGTTTTGAGCTGATTTGTCACTGGTCAAGTCGGATACCTGTCATTTGGCATAGTAATGTTTCTTGAGTTGACATATTTATTGTTCCCAAGAGTGTGTTATTGTACTCCATTACGTGTCAATAGGCACCACTGTTCATGGCCTTTCACTATGTTTATCTGTGGTTCAATGTTCATCGAAGCACCTACCGAGTGATTGCGTCGTTGCATCCATCGAGTAGTGTTCGATGGTCAGCGTGGTGACTTGTGTGCCACGGGTCAACGGTGCCACGCATCAACTTCCCTTGAGTTTTTGTCATCACCTGACTTTGGTACTACCAATTAGGTAATTTTAAGAATTTAGAATACAATTCATGTATTATCTCTAAGATTTTATGCTTTATGAGAAATCGACAAGAATTGTAAGGATGGTTAATTATCTCTCCATTTAGTATATGCTGACCTGACCTTGATAGGTTACTAATACTAAAATAAATTGCATTATTTAGTAAAAATGTGTCATTTATGGACTCACAATCACAAATTTAAAGATTCTAGATTGGTATGAATTATGACTTGTTATTCAAGAGAATAAATCTCATGAAACTATCTAAAAACATTTTCAACCTAATACACACAGCACTAGCCAGTCAACATTTCGGTTTTAGATTAAATTAGCAGATGGTTTTTTTATTAAAACAAAGGTAAATCATATATTATCCTATCATTTTTATTCGTCATCTTTCAAAATCAAAGAAAAATAAGGTAATCACAAAATCTAAATTTACAAGTAAAGATTTTTTTAATAGAAAGATTCAAATACATCGAATTCAATTTGTTACCTGAAAAAAAAAAAATTTGGCCTAGTAGAAGATTTATTAATGTGTCATTTATGAACTCACAATCACAAATTTAAAGATTCTAGATTGGTTCTACTATCAATGGGCCGGCCCATTAACCTTTATTTTTGTGACAACTTTACCACCTTGCAAATAACGTGTACGAATAATCACTAAAAATATAAACATTTAAAACTTTTGTGATATAGGCAATATCATGAATATGGCTCGTGAAGAAGATGAGAAGAAACTTGAAAACTGGAATCCCTAGTGAGGGAGCAAAACAGACAAATACAAACCATTCAAGCAACTGCCTTCCAGCTTTCTAACTATTACTTTTGTCTTCCAAGGTGTCATATTGACTATAATTTGCAATGGCTCGACATCCCTCAAGTGTTCGGACCGCTGGTTCCTCTTCACTGTCTCCCTCCTAGCTGCCTCACTTAATTTGGTGTTCTTAGGGTTCACAGGACTCCAATACATAAGAAACATTGGCGAACGAGACCGGAATTGGAACGAGTGCAATCATATAGCAAGAAGATTACTAAAATATCATCAACCTTCTTCTCCAAAGTCTTCTCAGTCAACTACTCCAACAGATTTTGTTTCCAGTCGGTCGCATTTCTCACCTACTCCTCCTCTCGGAGGAGATCGACCAAGAACCAAATTCGTCAACCGTCTTAAAGAATTTGAACCTTTTTTTCTTGGTTTTGTATTTTCATGTTTCTTTTCCTTAGCTTCACCGGAGTTAGACTTACCGGTTGCTGGCGTTTTGTTTGTAGAAATGATCTTTAATTTCAAGACGTGCATGCAGAAATTGTTCATAAACAATTTTAGTTCCAATTAGTTAGATATTGATAAACGATTGTTCATAAACGATTTTAGTTTCAATTAGTTGGATATTAATGAACTTTTTGTGTGAATAGAGTAATATTCAAATTGATTAAGTAGTTCATGAAATTATTATTTTTGTTGTGTTAATTCTTTTGGTCTAAAGATAAAAAAAAAATATCAGTTGGACATTGCCTACTGATATTATCTCAAGACTTATTTGAGCCCAAGAATTGCCTTCTGGATCTGAATTATCTCTGGAATTTATATTTCTACAATTTATGCATTCTATATATTAATTAAAACAAGTTGAATATAAATACAGATGCGTCAGCTACTAAGTTGAAAAATAAAGCTTGTGAATCAGGGCCGGCCGTGATATTTTGGTGGCCCGTGGTGTCAACTGAAAATGAGGACCCTAACATATTATATTTCGATAAATTCTAATAAATATAAAATTTTACTATACATATTTTTTTAATGGTTGGAACTAAATGGGAAGCTATGATAATAAGTAGAAACAATAACAAAAAGACTTTGGATCTTGAAGCATTTTGAGTTGCAAAATCATCGATAATAGTATGAAAATCCAACTTATTCTTTTCGATGCATAAGATGGCCAATCTATTCAACCTCTCCTGTGACATAGTTGACCGCAAATAAGATTTTAACAATTTAAGTTTAGAAAAACTCCTTTCAACGGATGCAACAGTAACAGGAACAGTTGATAAAATTCTATAAGCAATTGAAATATTGAAAAACACTTTAAAGATTCCACAAACTGAAAAACTTAAGCACATTGTCAACAACTGTAACTCAGAAAACAATTCATCTGCAATAATGTCTGATTTGTTGTTAAGTGTTAAAGCAGCTTCAAGGTTAGAACAACATTCTCGCAATATATTATGCTCCATCATAACCAACTTTTTACGATCAAATAAAAATCTAAAAATCCCTTCAAATGCTTCCAGTTATTCAAACCTGGTCTTCAAAGAAGAAAGAACAACATCAACAACCAGAAAATAATTAACCCTGAATGATTCTTCAGCAGATAGTGAGATATCTTCATGTTCAGATCCATGAAATTGTTTTTTTCTACGAGGCTTCCGTCTTTCTAGAAAGATAGGATCAATTTTCAAATTAGATGCAATTTCTTTGGCCTTCTCTATAGCATCTGCAAATTCAAGTTCCTTGTACTTCTCAAAATAAAAAATCAGCAGTGTTCTAAAAATCGCTAGACGGTTCCTCAGTGGTCAACAGTCAACCGCACCGTTGACCCTTAAAATTTTAATGTTTTGGAGAGTTTTATAAACTAGAGGGTGTAAAAAAGGAGAAAAATAAAATTAAAGGGTGAAAAATAAAAATACTTTAAACTATAGAGACAAATAATAATTATCCATTATTTAATCAAAATAAATAAAAATAAAATCTAGTTGTTGTGTTGTCCCCACATCCCCTCCTTCAACGACGCTACCACCGCCGACGTTATCATTCGCCTGTACGTCAACTGCACTACTCCCTTCGCCGGCGAATCCTCCGCCAAGGACGACGTCTAGATCTACCTCCACTTCGACGTCTTCCACCGCTCTAAGTACTTCGTCCCTCCCTTCGCCGACGAATCCTTCGCTCCTTCCGCCGGCGAATCCTTCGCTCCATATTCGATGCGGCGACCGGCCGCCTAGCAACTAGGCAGCGCCTAGGTTACCGCCGAAACCGATTTTTAGAACACTTGAAATCAGTAACTTCAAATTCATAATTGCAATATCAATTTGCATATCTTCAGATTGCAAAATTTTACTAATTTCTTTAATTTTCCTTAAAATATTATGCCAGAGTCATTGCCAACAAAAACTCAAAATTCTAAAGTTCATGTATTGATAAACTTTCAGCTTCACTGCTTATTTTTGGATCTTCACTAACTCTTGTCAATTCAAACAAAGCATCTTTTATATCACTAGCTTGAGTTATTATAGCTGTAACACTATCTACATGACTTTCCCATCTAGTTGCTGACAATGATTTCAAAGTTAAGTGATGCACAAAATCCTGAAAAATTTTCCATCTCCTTATGGAGCTAGCAAACAAAGTATACATATGTTGCACCACACCAAAAAATGACTTAGCTCTAACACAAGAATTAACCATATCACAAATTGTTAAATTAAGAGAATGACAAGCACATGACATAAAAAAATGCTCTATGATTATTTCAATCAACCTCTTTTGAACACCTTGGTGTTTTCTTTTCATATTAGACCCTATTATCACAGCCTTGTCCTCCTACATTATCAACATCAAGCTTTAGGGACTTCAATACAGCTAATAACTCAATAAAAAATCCTAAACTAGTGGTATCATCAACTTTCAAACACTCTAAAAAATACTCTTCAATTTTCACCGAACTGTTTAATACATCTACACATCAAATGATTAGACTCATTTGCTCTTCGTGACTTGCATTTGCGGTACAATCAAACATTACAGAAAAATATTTGGCATCTGTAATTTTCTGAATTATAGAGCTCTTAACCTTAGAACTTAACAAAGCAATCAACTCATTCTGAATTTTATGACGCGGATAGTGATAATGAATCTCTTTATTAAGAATACGTTTAAAATGCTCCTGCATAATCAAATCAAGCTCAGCAATCAATTCAAGCAGATCCACAAAGTTACTATTTTTATCTTGGTAAATTTTCTCATTCTCACCATGGAAAGCCAAACCACGAGAATGCAAGACACCTCACAACAGAAATAATTCTCACTAAAACCTGTTTCCAATGTTTTTTCTCTTTTCTAATTTGCAACTGTATATCTTTATCAATTGTTTCATTCTTTTTCAATCTGATTTGTAATTCAATCCAAGTCCTCATGTTATCAAGGTTATCCCAAGTTCTAAGATTCATAGATATTCACATTCAAGTCTATTATGTCTTACTTCAACCTTTGTCTGAACTAGATGAGTTTCATTTTCATTTGTAATCATATCAGTTTAATTGTCATTATCAATCAAATTAACAATATCTTCATTCAATTGAGTCATATCATTTTCTCTCGATTATTCTTCATTAATAGGTTGCTCTGGTTCATTCACTAAATCTTGAGTTAAACAATTAGATTTCAAAAATTTATCAAGTGATCTCTTTTAAGATTGAACCATCTGTTCAATTTTTTTTTTCTTTTGTTTCTTTTCTAACAACCTGATTCATGTTTTCTAGGAAACATACTTGCTTTAACTTTCAAATAAAAGTACTACGCACAATTAATAAACTAATCAAGACACAGCTACTGAATCAAAGTATCAAATCCAATCAGTAGAAGGCTAAATGCAACAAAAAGTGATAGAATTTGATTTATGCTTATATAAATGAAGGTCTAAATCTTACAGCTACAGAGTGTAATATTCCACCTTCCAAAAAATAAAACATTAACTATTAATAAAAATGTCATATACAATTCAAATTAAAAAACTTTATAAAATAAACAATTACCTTATTTGATTTCGTCAGTTGTAAAATTATAGTAGGCAGCGGATTAAAAATTTAAATCTAGTTACACAATATAAAAATCTAGCTCTAATTCTTCAAAGTTTGCAACTACGGATTTCAAAAGATTAGGTAATTTAGGCAGTACCGATCTTATGAGATCTATGTTTATACATTTATTGTTTTGTAAATTGTAAGCAACAGAGTAAAAATAAATAAAGGAAGAGTAGAAAAAAGAATTTATAAAAAACAAAACTAGAAGTAAATTAGCTACAAATAAATCAAAAGCAGAATCGAAAACCTAACAAAAAGAAAGGCATATCATGGTTTTAATTACCTTTCAGCGCGAGAATTGACAGAATAAAACAATGAAATGTAAAGTTGCAATGGGCGATAATAAAAAACAAAAAAAAATGGCAGAATAAAATAAAGAAAGATAAAATTGGAGTGGGCATGATAATGAAAAAAGCAAAAAATAAAAATAAAAATGACAAGTTGTGTGATAATGAAAGGCAAAAAAAAAACATGACAGCTGACTAAACATTATATGAGCATCTTCTTTTACTAAACTTTGAGCATTTTTTTTAAATCTAGTTACACAATATAAAAATCTAGCTCTAATTCTTCAAAGTTTGCAACTACGGATTTCAAAAGATTAGGTAATTTAGGCAGTACCGATCTTATGAGATCTATGTTTATACATTTATTGTTTTGTAAATTGTAAGCAACAGAGTAAAAATAAATAAAGGAAGAGTAGAAAAAAGAATTTATAAAAAACAAAACTAGAAGTAAATTAGCTACAAATAAATCAAAAGCAGAATCGAAAACCTAACAAAAAGAAAGGCATATCATGGTTTTAATTACCTTTCAGCGCGAGAATTGACAGAATAAAACAATGAAATGTAAAGTTGCAATGGGCGATAATAAAAAACAAAAAAAAATGGCAGAATAAAATAAAGAAAGATAAAATTGGAGTGGGCATGATAATGAAAAAAGCAAAAAATAAAAATAAAAATGACAAGTTGTGTGATAATGAAAGGCAAAAAAAAAACATGACAGCTGACTAAACATTATATGAGCATCTTCTTTTACTAAACTTTGAGCATTTTTTTTAGCTAAATATAACAGTTGGCTAATTTATTTATTTTTTTAATTGGATCAATTGACAACTTATGAGTCCCCCTAAGGCGGGCGCCCCTTGCGCCCCAGCGCATGGCCGGCCCTGTTGTGAATGAGACCGAAGATGATATACATTTGATAGTAAATTGTGCTTATACCTACCTAATTACATTACAGAAAAATAGCCAAGAGATATTCGATACTACTAAATTCCTCCCAGATACGACTGGTCTTGAATTATGGATAACAGTTATCAAAATAATTCATGGTGGTGTCAACACCAATAAGTCTCTGATTCCCGAGGACTTCATTAATTATGCTCGCATTTCCTTTAGGTTAAGTGCAGGCAAATTCGAAATTACAGGAATTATTACCATCACATATACCCGATCCTGCAAAATTAATCAGTCAATATGCTGGTAATAGTCCCTGTAATTTTGAATTTGCCAGCACTTAACCTAAAGGAAATACGAGCATAATTAATGAAGTCTTTGGGAATCAGAGACTTATTGGAGTTGACACCACCATGAATTATTTTGATAACTGTTGTCCATAATTCAAGACCAGTCGTATCTGGGAGGAATTTAGTAGTATCGAATATCTCTCGGCTATTTTTCTGTAATGTAATTAGGTAGGTACAAGCACAATTTACTATCAAATGTATATCATCTTCGGTCTCATTCACAACAGGATCGGCCCTGGCCCAGGGTGCAAGGGGCGCCCGCCTTCGAGGGCCTCATAAGTTGTCAATTGATCCTATTAAAAAAAAAAAAAAATTAGCCAACTGTTATGTTTAGCTAAAAAATATGCTTAAAAGTTTAGCAAAAGAAGATGCTCATATAATGTTTAGCCACCTGTCATGTTTTATTTTGCCTTTCATTATCACACAACTTGTCATTTTTATTTTTATTTTTTGTCTTTTTCATTATCACGCCCACTCCAATTTTATCTTTCTTTCTTTCTTTATTTTATTCTGCCATTTTTTTGCTTTTTATTATCGCCCACTGCAACTTTACATTTCATTCTTTCATTGTTTTATTCTGTCAATTCTCGCGCTGAAAGGTAATTAAAACCACAATCTGCCTTTCTTTTTGTTAGGATTTCGATTCTGCTTTTGATTTATTTGTAACTAATTTACTTCCAGTTTTGTTTTTTACAAATTCTTTTTTCTAGTCTTCCTTTATTTATTTGTATTATGTAGCTTACAATTTACAAAAACAATATATGTACAAACATAGATCTCATAAGATCGGTACTGCCTAACCTAAATTACCTAATCTGCCGCCCACTATAATTTTACAACTGACAAAATCAAATAAGGTCATTATTTATTTTATAAAGTTTTTTAATTTGAATTGTATATGACATTTTTTTTAATAGTTAATATTTTATTTTTTGGAAGGTGTAGTATTACACTCTGCAGGTGCAAAATTTAAACCTTCATTTATATAAGTATAAATCAGGTTCTATCACTCTTTGTTGCATATAGCCTTCTACTGATTGTGTTTGATACTTTAATTAAGTAGCTGTGTTTTGATTAGTTTATTAATTGTGCACACTACTTCTACTTGAAAGTTAAAGAATCCAGCAGGTTTCCTAGAAAACATTAATCGAGTGGTCAGAAAAGAAACAAAAGAAAAAAAATTGAACAAATGGTTCAATCTCAAAAGGGAGCACTTGATAAGTTTTTGAAATCTAATTGTTTAACTCAAGATTCAGTGAATAAACCAGAGCAACCAATTAATGAAGAAGAATCGAGAAAAAATGATATGACTGAATTGAATAAAGATATTGTTAATTTGATTGATAATGACAATGAAACTGATATGATTACAAATGAAAATGAAAAAATTGATCTAGTTCAGACAAAGGTTGAAGTAAGACATAATAGGCATGACTTGAATGTGAATATCTATAATCCAAGAACTTGGGATAACCTTGATAACAAAACAAAAGATCTTGTGGCAGAAAAGGGCCCTATAACAGAATATAATTTGAAACTTCCTGATGATGGGTTCTCTAGACGTTTTCCATGTTCTTATTATACAAGAAAATTAGCAAATGGAGATATCCAAGATAGAAAATGGCTTGTGTATTCAAAGGATGTGAACAAAGTTTATTGTTTTTGTTGTAAGTTGTTCAAATCAGCATACGACAAAAGTATATTATTAGCTAATGAGGGGTTCAATTATTGGAAACATTTTAGTGAAAGGCTTAGACAACATGAGAACGGTTTTAAGTATCTTAGTAACATGAGGACCTAGATTGAATTGCAAATCAGATTGAAAAAGAATGAAACAACTGATAAAGATATACAGTTGCAAATTAAAAAAGAGAAATAACATTGGAAACAGATTTTAGTGAGAATTATTTCTGTTGTGAGGTGTCTTGCATCTCGTGGTTTGACTTCCCGTGGAGAGAATGAGAAAATTTACCAAGATAAAAATGGTAACTTTTTGGGTCTGCTTGAATTGATTGCTGAGCTTGATTTGATTATGCAGGAGCATTTTAAACGTATTCTTAATAAAGAGATTCATTATCACTATCCGCGTCATAAAATTCAGAATGAGTTAATTGCTTTGTTAGGTTCTAAGGTTAAGAGCTCTATAATTCAGAAAATTACAGATGCCAAATATTTTTCTGTGATATTTGATTGTATCCCAGATGCAAGTCACAAATAACAAATGAGTCTAATCATTCGATGTGTAGATGTATTAAACAGTTCGGTGAAAATTGAAGAGTATTTTTTAGAGTTTTTGAAAGTTGATGATACCACTGGTTTAGGATTTTTTATTGAGTTATTAGCTTATATTGAAGTCCCTAAAGCTTGATGTTGATAATGTAAGAGGACAATGCTGTGATAATGGGTCTAATATGAAAAGAAAACACCAAGGTGTTCAAAAGAGGTTGATTGAAATTAATCCTATAGCATTTTTTTATGTCATGTGCTTGTCATTCTCTTAATTTAACAATTTGTGATATGGTTAATTCTTGTGTTAGAGCTAAGTCATTTTTTGGTGTGGTGCAACGCATGTATACTTTGTTTGCTAGCTCCACAAGGAGATGGAAAATTTTTCAGGATTTTGTGCATCACTTAACTTTGAAATCATTGTCAGCAACTAGATGGGAAAGTCATGTAGATAGTGTTACAGCTATAATAACTCAAGCTAGTGATATAAAAGATGTTTTGTTTGAATTGGCAAGAGTTAGTGAAGATCCAAAAATAAGCAGTGAAGCTGAAAGTTTAGACACATGAACTTCAGAATTTTGAGTTTTTGTTGGCAATGACTCTATGGCATAATATTTTAAGGAAAATTAAAGAAATTAGTGAAATTTTGCAATCTGAATATATGCAAATTGATATTGCAATTATGAATTTGAAGTTGCTGATTTCTTATTTTGAGAAGTACAAGGAACTTGGATTTGCAGATGATATAGAGAAGGCCAAAGAGATTGCATCTAATTTGAAAATTGATCCTATCTTTCTAGAAAGACGGAAGCCTCGTAGAAAAAAACAATTTGATGAATCTGAATATGAAGACATCTCACTATCTGCTGAAGAATCATTCAGGGTTAATTATTTTCTGGTTGTTGATGTTGTTCTTTCTTCTTTGAAGACTAGGTTTGAACAACTGGAAGCATTTGAAGGTATTTTTAGATTTTTATTTGATCCTAAAAAGTTGGTTATGATGGAGCATGACAGATTGCGAGAATGTTGTTCTAACCTTGAAGCTGCTTTAATACTTAACAACAAATCAGACATTATTGCAGATGAATTATTTTTTAAGTTGCAGGTGTTGACACTGTGCTTACCTGAAGGAACAAATACGGCCATTCAAGTTCTTAAGTTTGTGGAATTTTTAAAGTGTTTTCCAAATATTTTAATTGCTTATAGAATTTTATTAATTGTTCATGTTACTGTTGCATCCATTGAAAGGAGTTTTTCTAAACTTAAATTGTTAAAATCTTATATGCGGTCAACTATGTCACAGGAGAGGTTGAATGGACTGGTCATCTTATGCATCGAAAAGAATATGTTGGATAAGTTGAATTTTCAAACTATTATCGATAATTTTACAACTCAAAATGCTTCAAGATCCAAAGTCTTTTTGTTATTGTTTCTACTTATTATGTTCTTGATATCTAAGAATTCCTAACTTGAATATGCAGAGGATGCAAGAGGAATGATAATGATGTAGTCAAAAGAATTATAAAATATGTGAATTCGTCTATGCTTAAATGGAATATTATTAGTTAGCAATTAGCAAAACACTTTTATCATATAATATGTTTATTTTGTTGAGTTTTTGTAAGTGGTTTTTTATGACTTTATTTTTCTTTACCCAACTTTTGTAATGACTACTTTTAATTTTAATAAAATTAAAAGCGTGATGACCTAGACTCCCATTGAGTTCCAACCATCAAAAAAATATAAATAGTAAAATTTTATATTTATTAGAATTTATCAAAAAATAATATGTTAGGGACTCATTTTCAGTTGACGCCCCGAGCCACCAAAATGTCAAGCCGGCTCTGATTGTGTGAATGTGAGTGGCTTACTAATAGGGTCTCCAATTTACGAACTTAGTTTCTAAGTATATAAATTTACTAACTTAGTTTCCATAGATATTTGTTGTGCATTACATTTACATTAGAGTGGGGATATTTATATCTGTTGATGCTGAAATTCGGCGGAACCAAGTGCTCCACATTCAAAAGTGAAAAATGGGAAAAACTTACCTTTTAGTTCGGTTCGGTTTGTCGGCTGCGGCTTCAACTCCAACTCGTGCGACTTCTGTTTGCGAGGTGGAGGAATCGGATCTAAATATTTTAGATAAGAAACAAATAGGAATTTCAGGCAGAAACTAAGGAACAAAAGTGTATTTACATAAGCAAAATAAACACAGAAAAAAAACTGGATCTAACAAAAATCAAGTTTGAAGAATGAAGCTCACTTGACCAGCTGCGACTTACGAGGAGGAAGCCAACGGCAACAGAACCAGCGGCGGCGTGAGATGAGGAAAACCAATCAGTTGTCGACTTCTCAGACCCAAGCAACAGAAACCATGGAACCTGTGACAAAACGGGCACTCTGCCTCCACAATGGCTTCTCCACCTCCACGCTCATCCACCAACATACCAGAGCAATCCTTGTATGGACAGTGAAACTTCTGGGACTCATCAATCATCTCCACACAAACCGCTTCCTCCCATAGCTCAAGCACTTCCTTTGGAAGAACTTCCCTGCAATCATCAATCCCCAGAACAGCCTTGCAATTCACACCTGGGCAAGTCACAATTTTTAATTTTTTATACTACTGTCTTGTATCTTGGTGGCCACATGCTTGCTCGCCAGTTTCAAGATTGAAAATCAAATCACTCTCTTTCCTCTCAATACAAATCGCACAAAAACACAGCGAGGACTCGCCAGTCTCTTTTGTAGTGATCATTACCAACGGAACCAGCGAAGCCACCACCAGCAGAGGGGAAAATAGGCGGAGACGACGGGGGCGACAATGAGCAGCGATGGGAAGGGTGGCTAGGAGTCTGCTGTGGCTATTGGATGAGAGAATTTAAGGGTTAGGGATTTTTTTATAGTGGGGTGGTGTGTGGAGGCGAATTAGACGAGGGAACAGGGAAGTGAGGGAAAAAATATGGGTTGTCTTTTTTTGTTAAATAAGTCGATTACACGGGTCGGTTTGCGGTTTAAAATACCAAACCGAGATCGAACCGATTTGGTCAATTTTTAAAAATAAAAGATTAGTCGATCCAAAATGGATTGGACAGGTTCGGTCCGGTATTTTATGCACCCCTACCCTACTCACGGGCTGCTCTTATAGTCGTTGCAATTACTGTGGTTACTGTGCGTGATTTGATGTTTATCTATTTAAGTGACAAGATTTTCACTAGTTGTACTTTTGTAGTCATCGGGGGACGAAAGTCAAACGGTCAAAATCTTCATATTTCCATACAAGATGATTTATTGGCTCAAAAACTGTATATGCTAATTTACAATCCAAATTAGTATTTATTTGAGACAAAAAATTTAGCACTTTCATACTATAATTTTATTGGTTTGTTTGCTAGTACAAAAAAATTATTTATTTTTCAGTCTAATACTATAATTTGCAATTTCAAATAATTCAAACCAATTATCAGTCACAACAAATCATTATACATAATTTTATTTTATAATTTTATTATATTTTTTAAAAAAAAAGTACAATCACAATATTAATAAGAAACATTTTTAAAAGCACTTTCAACGTTTATAAATACATCGTTTTACCTCCCCATTTTATACTCTACCGTTAGTCGATTATCTAAAAAATGAGTTGGCCGTTTAATTAAAAGGGTAATTAAGTAATTAAACACAAAAAGAAGTTAATAAATTATTTTAATTAATTTTTAATTATGATGAATATCACATCAAATTAAATTATCTTTAATTAAAAAATTTAAAACTAAAAAATAAAATTATCTCTCATCTCCCACCAATTATCACCATCCCTTCATCTTATCATCAATATTATCTTTCATATTTAATCATCATCATCATCTCCCATACTTAATCATTACCATCCATCTTCAATTCAATCTCACATATAAAACTTCAACACATCACCACTATTCATCTTCATCATCATTCTCATGTCTCTTTTTCTTCACCATCACTAGCACTCAACATCAAAATCCTAACCCTCCACCCTAGGGCGTAATTAGAAACTTTTCATTGAGTGATCTAATATCAATTTTATTTTTTTATTTAAAAATCTTACTATTTTATACCGAACAAATTTTTTTTATAATAGTTAAATCTCAACGGTACGAGATAATTTTTATTAATAATAAAAAATACACATAGTTAGGGGAATATAATAAGTCTTATTCTTAAGTACCTATCATATACAAGAAACACACTCAAAATAAACAACAAAAACAATATGCATGCTATATAAATGCAACAAAATATTATAGAAGTGGTGCATTGCGAGCTTTTAATGCATTAAAAATATCTACTAATGGTTTCTATCGAACTAACTATCATCAAAATTAGATTTCAAAAAAAAAATCATATGATCATTTCATAATTTATAAATTCAATAATTAAAATAAAAACTAACTTTCTCCTGCCGCAAATTTGTTCACAAAATTTTATAACATTAAATACTTGTTTCAAATAATATAATAATATTTTTATGTCTAAAATATAACTTAAACATAATTTATTATTATATTGGGTTATATAGTAAATATACGTGTAAGTCTTAAGAAAATTAATTATTTTAATTTTAACTTCTACAATTTAAAAATACATAATTCTCAACATATTATAATTTACAATACATCTAATATTTTAATAAATAAAACAAAAAAATGCTAAATTTTTAGATAGTAGAGTGAACCACTAAAGAACCACAAAATAAAATTTGTCAATTTATATAAAATAGAAATTTAAGTTTCAATTATAAAATATAAAATTAAAACTAAATACATTATAGATAATTAAATAAATAAAAATTAAATTAAAAGTAATTACCTTTTAAGCTTTAGAGAAAAGTAATATCCAAAGTCTCAATAGATGAGATGAGTGAGAAGTTAGGGTTTTAAATTTAGGAAAGTGAAAAAAAAAAAGTCACTATGTGTGTGCCAGCTGGAATAAGAAAAAGTAATGAGAAGAAAAAAAAATTGTGCGTTGACTTGTGTTTTAAAAGAAAAAAAGCAATTGACAAAAAAAATTATAATTTTTTTTTTTAGAAAAAGCTTGGTTGGGCTTGGGCTCCTCAGTACCTACTCCAACCCAATATCAAAATAGCCGAACCACTCTCCAGTGGAGAAGATCCAGCGCCGATCTCCTCCATTGCATAAATTTTTTTCAATTTTTTTTACTAAAAAAAAATTTCAAATCAAAGGGAAAAAAGAGAGAAAGAGAGAGAAGAAAAAAATTAGAAAATTAAATGGAGATTTAGAAAGTATAAAGGAAAAGATAAAGAGAAAGGGGTGTGAGAGAAGATGAAAGAAAAAAGAAAGGGGAGAGAGAGACATGGATTTTAGACTTTAGAGAAAGTAGAAAGAAAGAGAGATAGAGAGCTGTGAGGAAGAAGGGATGAGAGAAAATAGAGTAATATAAAGAGAGAACAAAGGATTTTTTTTTAAGGGCAAATGGATTTTTCATTTTCCAACTAAGGGCAATTTTGACTTTTTATTTTCTGATGGAAAGAGAAAGTTACTTTATAGATGGAATACTAACGATAGGGGGTTTTTGACTAATACAAAAATATTGTGGGGTAAAACAATGTATTTATAAATGTTGGGAGGGTTTTTGATAATATATCTATTAATAACTGTCGGGACCTGTCGAGATCAATCACTAATCGCAAATGTGCAAGGTGGAAATTGAACCTCTCATTACTTAGATGGAAGGAAGGTGCACTAATTATTTTACTATAGGTGGAAGTGCTTACAATTTTATGCTCTGCAATCATATAATATTTTATTATTTAGGTTATGGGTGGTAGTTTTTATGGTGAATTGCAATGGAACATCATGACGTTTGGTTATGAAATTGTGATTTTGATCTTAACTACACATTAATATTCTACCGTTAGTTGACTCAATCCAAAAATAATAGTTTGACCAGAATTTTTTACTTAAAATAATAAAAATACTCCTGGTTAAAAAATAAAAAAATAATATTAACTATTAAAACTAAAAAAAGTAAAAAAATTATTTTTTTTTAAATGAACATATTCATTTAGAATAACTAGTAGAAACACGATCAAAAAGTACAAAGCGACTCCACTATAGGGGAGAAATTTCCTCACACACTTTGTGAAACTAAACATATATTAAAGTGATAAAATAATATTGATCTAATAATAAGTCCATAGATATCGATGAAATTTTAAGTCTTAAGTTATATTTTCTCCTATAAATTATTTTTTAATTTAATTATTTCAATAAATTAAATGCAATTATTGGAAACTACTTCTACCCTTAGTATCATACCTATATATATAGTACAATAATATTAAAGTTTCTATTAATTCCTATAGAGAAAGAGAAGATAGAAGGGAAGAGAATGGCCATTACAACTAGTTGCTGCTTGAATCTCTCTTCTCCAACAACTACTCATGTTTCTTCAAAGCCAACTCATCAACTTGCATGGTGAACAACTAGGCACTTACCTATCCATCCATTATTTCATCAACTTAATTCATTGATTATTTAATTTGATTTTAATTATATGTCCATGCATGCAGGCACAAAAACGACAAGAGGTGGAGGAGGCAGTGTGTGGTGAGCATCTCCTGCATGCGTGATTATAGGACTGCAAATTGCCGATTTCGAAGACGGTGGTGCCATTGCCAAAGGCATGATGATCGACATGCCACTATTAACGGTAGTCCCCAAATCAGAAGAAAATTCAGTTCAGGTTCCAAGATGGAGCGATAAGAGGATGTGTCCACCATGGCAACTGAACTCGCTAGAAACCATTGTGCCTGAGAATCTACCTAGGCCATCAGCTCGTCGGAGATTGGAGTCTATTCATTATTCTTCCAAGACTGCCCCGGTGGTCATAAACAGCAGTAATTGTTTTTGCATGTAATTTTTTCAGATCCAGTTTACATGTATCAGTGTTCTACTCTCCTGTACATAACAATATAACCAAATTGATTCCATGAATCCTACATGTATCACTGCTGTGTTTAGAAATCAAAGAAGGTTTATTTCTTTTTCTTTTTTTTTTTCTTTTTTTGCTTAATTTTGGAATGAACATCTGCAATAAATCGAAGAACAAATATCATAAAGAAGAAGGTTTTTTTTTTTTTTTTTTTTAAATTGTAGTACAAGATTGGTTTTATTTTAACTAGAATTGGAAGTTTCAGTACATGTGTATGTAGACTTTGTGACTGTCTTTTGTGGGCAGCAGGGCTTGCTACAAGTTTGTAACATAAGGGTCCACTTGACTTCTCCGGCTTCGACTATAAGTGCGGTCCGGGGTCTGGGGTCACGGGTTTGTTAGGATACAATGATATTAATTACTAAAATTACATTCTGAAAAGTAATATGTGGATCTAATAAGATTAATTACGGTAAGCGCGTCTACAAAACAATTCTCACTGTAGGAAGAGTATTTCTACATATTACTTTTTTATTTACGATAATGATGGTTTTATCAATGTCATTATCAAGATATATATATATATATATATATATATATATATATATTCAAGTTTCAATTTCACATATAAAATTCCAAGAATAAATTCATTTAATTTGAGCCAAGAATGAGTAGTTAAAGCGAATATCAGTTATTCACTTTGTTTACCATGATATATGTAGATGTTACCTAACTATATAAACATATAATTAAAGAGAAACAAAGAAGAAAAAAAAAATAAGGAAAAAAACAGAGATAGTGCATTAATTTCGATACACTCTTAAAGACTAAAAGACTGGTAGTATATCTATGATATATCATCCCTTTTTCAACTCTTTAACTCCTTTTTATGTTTTTATTAAAATCCCTGTCATCTTTTATTCTACGACTCTCATCTCCCCACCTCGGCGCCGATGATCAAAAGTCCCTTCCACACTGCTGGTTAGTTTTTTACTCAATTTATTATGGTGGTTAATAACTGATTGATTTACTTGGGTAATGTAGGTTTGTATATGTTGTTTGATTTAATCAAGAAGTTTGAGCATTTCTTTGAAGATTCTTAGGCGGTGAACTCTCAGCTGCTTATATTAGGCTTTTTTATTATTATTATTATTATTACACGGAGTCAACCGTTTTGATTTTTGGTATCAAAATCCGAACCACAAACCGAACTGAACCGGCCCAAAATCGGTTTTGGACCAATTCGGTTGGGCGGTTTTGTGCCCACCCTAGTTATGGTGATATCTCCTATGATATTTATTGTGATACTGTGGTATCTTAAGGTATTAACACTCTTATTAGTGCAAATTGTGTTGGGTTAGCTAGGTGAAATCAAAAGCCCTAGATTTATTTTTGCTATTTATAAACCCAAAAATTTCAGATATCTTTCTTTTATTTAGTTTAGTTTTGTCATTTACTTTAATTTAGTTGCTATTTTTCTAAATTTTCGGTTCTCCAAATAGTGAATAATTTGTTAAATTTCAGTACTTGATAAAATAATTAGTCCTTATAGGTTGACACTCTTCTTTTAAATTTTACTACTTGCTTTGATTTGATTGTAAATTGTAATTCTTACTTTCTCAAGAAATATACGAATAATCACTGTAACTTGGGTTTTTTTTTTGACACAGTCAATATCACGAATATGGCTCGTGAAGAAGATGAGAAGAAA
Source organism: Xanthoceras sorbifolium (assembly GCA_003430845.1). NCBI lineage: Eukaryota > Viridiplantae > Streptophyta > Magnoliopsida > Sapindales > Sapindaceae > Xanthoceras > Xanthoceras sorbifolium. The sequence goes on from CM010616.1 coordinate 30,416,463, forward strand.
CTTGAGGAACTGGAAACCCGAGTGAGGGTGCAAGAAACTCAAATGCCAACCAGTAAATCAACTGTCTTCCAGCTTGCTAGCTATTACTTTATTTTCCAAGCAGTCATATTGACTATAATTTGCAGTGGTTCGACATCCCTCAAGTGCTCGGACCGCTGGTTCCTCTTCACTGTCTCCCTCCTAGCTGACTCATTTTATTTGGTGGCCTTAGGGTTCACAGGACTCGTATACATAAGAAGCATTAGCAAACGAGACCGGAATTGGCACGAGTGCAATAAGATAGCAAGAAGATTACTAACGTATCATCAACCTTCTTCCACGACGTCTTCTCAGTTAACTACTCCAACAGATTTTGTTTCTAGTCAGCCGTATTTCTCACCTCCTCTCGGAGAAGGAGATCGACCAAGAACCCAATTCGTCGACCGTTTTTGTAACACTCTCTGACCCGACCCGGCTGGATCGACCCAGGGAGCGCTACCGGGTTTTCAAATCTTTCTAAATTCTCTTCAAAACTTTTCAAACCATTGGAAAACTTTTCAAACTTTTCAAAACTTTCTCAATTCATTTAATAATTTCAAACCACTTAAAATGCATATCCATTTATAATTCAAAAAGACTTTTCTAGTGAGCCCATCGAATCAATTTTCAAACCATTGGAAAAACCGCATAATTTATAATTTTAAAACCATTTTCGAGTGAGCCCATTAAAATAAACTTTTTACAAAAATTCGGCAGAGTTCCGTTTATTTTTCTGATTTCCCAAAACCTGTTTTCAAAGAAAATTCAAATCACAAACAATTCACAAAAACACTTCAATATCATTTTCAAACAATTGCGCACTCTGCCGTTTAGTGCGACTTTCCAACAACAGTTTATCAAATAAAATGATTCAGAATTCAATATTTACAAACATTTTAAAAACTAAAAGACAGAAATCGTAAAATAATTAATTACAGTACATAATTACAAACTCTCTGTATATGCACGCATATCAATCATAATACACATCAACATAAATATCTACCCAAAAATGTGACTCTACTTCTCTGTCTGCAGGAAACTCCTCTTCAGTCTTTTGCCTCTTCAGTATCCTTGGTACCTACGCGTTAGAAACAAAACTAACGCACTAAGCATATAACTTAGTGGGTGTACACTAAACTCAAATATTAAAATCATAAAATCATAACATAACGTGTCATAAATATAAATATCTCAATACAAACACAAAAAAAACATTACTAATGAAAATCATATGGAATCATTTACTAAATTAATAATCATGCTCAATTCATTTACAAACAGTTTTATATAAACATTAAAATAAACGTATCAAATCAATTTCGAAAACACTTATATACATATCACTTATTTCACTTCAATTTCTGGCCATCTAGAATACTTAACATAAACCAAACTGGAATATGGGTCGTTCGACCACAGAGACTGTCTGTCGAACATAGCTCCCACCCTAGGACGAATCCTAATAGTGGTACGTATCTCCCTACTCTAGGACCGAGTGGTCGGAACCTAGAGAGGTATATAACTCCCTATCCCAGGAACGAATCCTTAGGAAGGTACGTGTCTCCCTACCCCAGGATGAATCCGTGAGGAGGTACGTGTCTCCCTGCCCCTGGACGAATCCATGAGGAGGTACATAATAGTCATCAATCGCATATCAATATCTGTGCAGTACTGCTCACTGAACCCAGCTGGTATACCAACCTCCTATATCCGTTTCTATGTCTAAGTATCCTAGGGCCATTTCGATAAACTATTTTCAAACGTTCAATGTATTTACAAATCAACGGAAACATACGATTTAAACAATGTAGATTTTCATAGAAAATAAACAATATTCATACAATAATCGAAAACAAGTAATTTCTACGAAATCGAAGTTATGAAAATACGATCAACAATAAAATCATTCAACGAAAATAAAATCAACACATAAGTACAAAAATCTTCGAATAAATCTCAGATTCAAACTAAAAATACTTAATGCTTTTTGTAAAGAGTTCGAAAACGAAGGTACACCAACCTGGATACCGTTTTCCTTTCGACTATCGCGGATTCTAGGTTTCTTTTCCTTTCCCTTTTTCTTTCTCCTACACTTCCTTTTCTCATTCTTCCTCTTTTTCTTCTTCTTCTTCTTCCTCTTCTTCTTCTTTCTCTTTCTTTCTCGGCCTCACCCTCTCTTTTCTCTCCTCTGTCTGTTTTGTGGCTTCTCACGGAAGCCAATTTTTTTTTTTTTTATAATTTTCAGTCGTCGCGACCTGTGGTCGCGCCACCAGGTCGCGGTACTCACTAGAGCGTTTCCACCGCCTTCATCGCAAGCACACCTCGCGGTACCATGGTCGCGCTGGTGGTCGCGTTGCTCACTGCCAGAATTTGACATTTTCATCGCGAGCAGTTCATCGCGATCTGTGGTCGCGGTGACTGGTCGCGATGCTCACTGCCAAAAATCACATTTTTCACCGCGAGCAGGTCATCGCGATCTGTGGTCGCGGTGACCAGATCGCGATGCTCACTGCCTCGGTTTTCCTTTTTCTTACATCATTTTTGGACCGTTCCATCTGGTCCACCTGGAAATCATAAAAAATAAACATACTTTTAATTACATTTACACCCCTTCCAATCACAAATTTATATTCACATATATAAAATTAATTATCCGAAATCCGGGATGTTACAGTTTTAGAGAAGTTGAACGCTATTTTTGGTTTAGTGTTTTCATGTCTATTTTCCTTGGCTTGACCAGGAGTTACACTTTTCGGTTGCTGGCATTTTGTTTGTAGGAATGATACTTGAAATTAATTGGATATTGATGAACGACTTTGTGTGAATAGAATTGATAAGTAGTATTCAGATTGATCAATAAGTAATTCATGGACTTAGTATTTCCGTTCTGTTTTGTGTGTTGGATATTGCCTACTGAGACTTACATGTGGTTACGTAATTCTACTTAAATTTCTTCTGCGCCTGAAAGGATCTGAATTATCTCTAGACTTTATATTTCTACAATTTATGTTTTCTATATATTAATACAACAAGTTGAATACCAATACCATCTAGAAACCTGAGAAATAATTATTTATTCATATTTACTTCTCCCATTAGATATAATAAAAATATATTATGAAATAAGCGGATTTTGATAAGTTAACTCACTCTATGGCTTGACTTTTGGTGCTTCGGCAGGGGTAAAACAAAAGGAAGAAAATAATATAATTAAAAGACTTACATCTAAAAAGGATAAAGCATGGCAGCCTAAAATAATTTAGGGTTGGCAAAATCTGGGTCAAAATTAGAAATGGACACGGACCTGCCTTAGGTTTATGTATTGCCTAATAAAATAAAATAAAAATTAACACGACCGTTATAACTTGTATACCACGTCACTTACTTTAACGAATTACTTAGATAATATGATATTATTATATTAAGAAACTATTAAAATCACATCTTGCTTAGTCTTGATCATCATTTTGAAATATCAGAGTACACCTTTAGATTTAATGAAATATCCAAATTACCCTCCATCCAATTTACATACGCAGTTAATTAACAGTTGCAATTAGAAAAAACAAAAAATATAGGAATCGGATATCCTAATTATAAATTTCAATATCCTTTCACGTGGAAACATGGGATAAAATCAAATACACAATAACAATAGAAAGATCGAGTAACAAGCACACAAGGAAAACAATGATACATGGTCCAACCAATATACCTACGTCGTTTGAGTTTGCGTGAGAGATTAGAATTCACTATTAAGTTATATCGTCACAAAGTTATAAGAATACTAAATAGATCGTTTGAGATTACTGTAACTTATAAAATAATGTATTTAATAAATTAATTAAAAGTTAATAATTTATTATGTTGCTTCTAAAATTATGATATTAGTTAGAGAAACAACTTAAAAAATAATCAATTGTTTATTAATTTACTAAATATTTTTTTATCATAAATTATGAAATAGGTGATTAGTTATTATTGTATTGATTTTTTCTAGTTTTTAAAGGTTTTTAATTTTGGTGTTAATTACATATTCTATTATGTTTGACGGTCAAAAATTTGGTCAGAATAACTAAAATGATGAATTTTTAAAAAGTTCGAGATCACGCGAGTAAAAAACTAAAACATCGGTGAAAAAGTAATAATTCAAAAAAAAAAAAATGTATGGACCAAAATAAAAATTTAACCTTATTTTTATAAGTTACAGCAATGCCAAATGTACTCTTAACCTTCTCAAAACCGAAACCAAACAATAGTTCTCCCTACTAATTCAATACCTAACGGAGTCACAAAGTCCTCACCATCATACCTACAGAGCATTGCAAAGCTTCTCCTGTATCTATTGGCAATATCCCAAGTTTGTGTTTATACCCAATACTAAAATATCATAGTGTAATATTGTAATACAAGTCTAGGGTGAGGAACAAAGAGGGGTTTGATTTATTTTTATTATGAAAGTGTTACCCAAAAAAAATAATGTCAAGAATCCTCCCAACATGTACCCTAATAGCAATTATTTATTTATTTTTTTAATTTTGTAAATTGGGGAGATAAAATTTGAACTCGGGATTTCAAGTGACATCAATTTTTTTTTTATTAATTTTGAGAATTGGGAAGGTAGAATTTGAATTTGGAATTTCAACTTCGTTAAGAGATGTAGGTACCATAAAGTTATATCTGCAACCATATACCCGTATACAATATACTACTAGTTGGAAGATGTCTATTCTACGTATAGATCTGGACTCTGGATCTTCTACTTCGATTTATGTAAATGTTGGGCCTGGGCTGACACAGAAATTTATGCACAAATTGTTTGGCAGCTTAGCAAACACTAGGACGATATATATACTACTAGTTTTGCTTTGTTCTAGCAATGCATGCTAACATGTGTATTCACCTGATGTGTAAAGAAACTCTGGCTACTTGTTGGGGCTTATTGACACGCTTCTATGCTATAGTGAACGAGCGTCTTTACTATGAAGTCATATTTAATAGAGTTAACATTTAACTTCATAAGTTAAGGAAAATTTTACATCTATCATTCTATCAATGGTGTTTCAAACAAAAAGCTAGGGTTTTTCCTTCCTAGCTATAGGCTTGACTTCAATAGAAAATCACAGAGGAAGCGTGCACAAATGATTGCCAGAATCTGAAACACCATTGATGACAATCATAGACTCATATAAAAAAAAAAACAAAAATGCAAACACTGATATTATAGTTCTAATAATCAACGTGGGGACACTTTTTCATATATTGCATATACATATTGACACTTGTTTTCAAATGAGGACCTAGCTATATACACACCTATAAAACCTAGAAGATGAATTCAGTGATCCATATTCTCTCCATTTTCTAATTTGACCGACACTGATCACTGTTTTCCTAATAATATCTGAAGAAAAGAAACATATTCTCCAGCTATATAGCATCGATTGATCAGAGCCGTCGACGGTAGGGCCTCGTGGTTCTAGGTTCGCATACTGTAATCACGCGGGCATCATTGCACTTCAGGAATTATATATATGTATAGTATAAATAACTTTTGCCTTTTATTCTAAAGAGTCATGACTACTCATTTTGAATTATATATATGTATAGTATAGGAAGATTTTCATTTTGATACTTAACTTTTAAAAAATTATCAATTTTTTAAAGTAGTTATAGTTAACGGTATTTTTGCACCCTAACTTTTAAGAAATATATTAATTTGGTCTTTCTGTTAGTCAAACTTAACGGTTTCAGAAATATTTTTGTCTTTAAACCAATCAATAACTAAACAGTAAATTTTTTAGTAAAATGACATATTTATCCCTAATTAAAAATTTAAAACAAATTAAATTAAAAAAATTAAAAATTTTAAAAAAATTCAGTGGATCTCCACCGTCCATCAATCTTGATGGACAGTAAAAATTATACTGAAATTTTTTAAAAAAGATTAAATTTTTTAAAAAAAATTAAAATTTAAAATGGTAGAGATCCGATCTGGATGTCTACCAACGAAAAAACAAAAAAAAAATTCAAACTATAAAGTTGAACGAACCCAGATCTAGGTTCGCTGAGGTTCAACGAACCCAGATTTCTGGGTTTGTTCAACTTCAAAGTTTGAATTTTTTTTTTTTGTTGGTGGAGATCTAGATCGAATCTCCACCATTTGAATTTTATTTTTTAAAAAAAATATTTAATTTTTAATTTTATTTCTTTAAAAAAATTTAATATAATCTTTACCGTCCATCAGGTGGAGATATATTAAAAAATATATTTTAAATTTTATTTTTTTAATATTAAAATGAAATGACCATATCACCCTTTTAATTATTAATAATCTTTTTAATTTTTTAGGTTAAAATTGTAATTTAACTCAATAAAATAGAATCAAGGGTAAAATAGTCATTTTACCAATTCTGTTAAGTTTAACTGGTAGAAATGTAGTCAGAGGGACCAAATTGATATATTTCCTAAAAGTTAGGGTCTAAGGATACCATTAACTATCACTACTTTAAAAAATTGATAATTCTTTAAAATTTAGGGACCAAAATCAAAATTCCCCTTAAAAATATTGATACGAATTTTTTATATATATATATATATAATTTCAAAAAAAACAAAAGTGTCCACAAAACTGATCAGTTTCTTCTTGTAAGAGCTAGAAGATTTTTATACAATTTTTGAAATAAATATAAGGTTTTTTTATTTACTTTTTTAAGTTTAAAATATATTTACTGTACATTAGTAGGATATTTTTTACTGGTTAAAATAAATTTTTTTAAATTTTTTATGGTTTAATTTACAATCTAACATCATTTTTAAACTATTATAAAAACTATTTTATATTTACTATAACAAAGAGAGGTTCAAATTTAAATTTTTTTAAATAAATTCTATTGAATTTTTAAATATTTATATTTTATTTTTTAAAATTTCACATTTTTTGGGTCAAAAACTATATAAAGTAACTGAAATTAAATTATATAAGTACAGTCCGAACAACTACTCTCAGTAACAGGAGACGAGAATTATCGGGACCAATAGTTTGGACAACTATTCTTAGCAACGGGATAAATCCACCTATACAATTACATTTTTACAAATAATAGTGATAATATATATTTATATACATTAAATGTTGAACCTTAATGATTTAGAGATATTTGGACCTTCAACTAACCACTAAGATAATAAACTTTGTATAAAATATTTAATATAATATAATTTTTTTAATTTTTTAATTTAAAATTATATATTTTTTAGATAGAAATAGTTTTAGAATTGATAATATTTTTATTTAGTTAGGAGGATACACTTGTTGACTGATCAAACTTATTTTTTTTTTGTCTCTTGTTTTTTATTTTTATTTTTAAAAAAACCCTTTAATTTTGAAATATTATTATAAAAATCTATTCGTAATATTAAAAAAAAAAAAAGAAGCAAAATACAAGCTATACAATCTGGGTGATATGGACCAATTAGACGTTGACAGGGTCAAAATTCTTGTGATGTCAACACCTTGGAGCAAAATTTTTTGACAGCAAGTAAATTAAATGGAAAATCAAAGTACAAACCTCATTTAATTAACATACCAACGAAGCCAATCAATGTCAGTCTCACCATTAATAATAATAGAGAAGTCAATAAAATAAACCTGCTCCATCCCCAGCCGTCGGATTGTACTTCGTATTTCGCGTGATTGCTTCTTTTGAGACCCATCAATCAAACGGTCCGATTCAGCCTCACCCCTCCTGATCAAATCTTACGTCACCAAGAGATTTTTTCAAGGTTAAAACTTCAGTCAAATCTTTCCATAACAGGGAAAAGTAAGAGAGAGAAAAAGAGACGTGGGCTCTTTACACGTGTACCTTCATTTAAAGGACGAAAATGCCACCACCGTCAAATCGAAACTCACTAATCCTCATACTAATATATAACGTCACTTCAAGAGAGTCGATAAAAACGTTTAGTTGTTGCGTGCGTTGCGTTGTTCTCATGCTCCGGTTACGGCGTTTAGCAGCAATCACCGTCCAACGTCCGTCCAAACGTCAAGGTCGTTTTGGTCAATTGAAAAATGACAGTGTCAGGCCCTTACGTGGACGAGATTCTATTTGGAAAGAATTTAAATTCAGAGCACGTGACCGGCGGAGGGCAACTGAGGACACTTAGGTCACGTGACGTCAGCCTGAACACATCCGTCCGTTCGTCCAGGTCCGCACGAATTATAACGCTTACATTGACAGTACTTCATGTTTACAATAAATTCACGGGCACCTGCTAAATTTCTCGCCATTATTATTCCGATTAATTTTAATTTAAAATGTAACAATTAGTGAGTGAATAATTTTTTTAATGATCAGAGTAGATTCAGTATCACCCACCACTCTCAAGTAATTCTTCTTGATAATTTAAATAATCTCACAGAATATTGGAGATGTTTGTATCAAAGAACCGTAAGGTCCGAGAGTCGAAATAAGTTAAATTTTACGTTTTTCACTCGTATTTTATGCATGTTGATACTAATAGTATAAATCACTATAATTTTAATGATTTAATTCACTTAATATATATTATTCATTCACCAACTACTATATAAAAGTTTGAATAAATTTAAATATAAAAATGAGAGGTCTAGATTAAAAAAAAAATAGAGAGATATAACACTATTTTAAATATATATATATATATAATCCAAATTATTTACTTAAAATTATGTCTAAACATAATATGACAAGTGAATTGTAATTAACCCATCATCTACAATATCTATAGTGGTTATAATTCATATGCCATATTATTAGATAAATATTTTGGGTAGCCTAACATTATTCATATTTATATGTCATGTTGACATGTGTATTTAGAATCTAAAAGTTAAATAAAATAATTTACATTTATTATTTCAATATATAATTCGTATTATATATATATATATACACACATGTAGAAAAAATTGAAGAAAAAAAAATTTCCCAACACAAAAAAATTTTTAAATTTTTTTTTAAGTATATTTCATTTTTCTTAACATTTAGTAAAAAACTTTTATATCAATTATTTAAATTTTATTATGGTGTGAATTATTTAGATATAAGATGATTTGTGCTTATTATTATTATTATATGTGTATATATAATTATCAATGCGGGATCCCCACAATTACGTGACGGTAAAGAGCAACTTTAACATACTTTATAAACTTAAAAATATTGAATTTTGTGGTAATATTACATAGTAAACTATGTGGTAACATTAAATAGCCGATTTCCCGGACCAAATAGTAATCTAACGAATTTTGTAGTAATAAAACATAGTAAACTAAAACTATGTAGTAGCGTTACATAGTCGATTCTCTTGCCAAATAATATACGCACCATATGCTATAACTGTTGAATACTCTATATATATATATATGTATTATGTTACATTTCTCTCTCTTTTGAATTCTTTCGATCTTTCTCTTCTGTGTAACTTGTAAGCCATGGTTGTATCAGTGTCGTGGGGGCAAAAGGTGTGTTTTTACCTTGACATGGAGACAAAAGGGTGTGTGAGCAATTTCTAGCGTCTTTTTTTTCATTTCTCTGTCAGAAACTGCTACATGTATACGCACGCAACAGATAATGTATATATATATATAGTATTTCGTACTCTAGAATTTACTTTTCTGTTACATTCCTAAATGTTGTAGGCTTGTAGCCAGCCAGTACTAATATACTTGTAATGAACAAAATCCAAAGTTTAAATAAGACTACTAAAATATTTCATCGGATACATATGTATAATTATGAAACTCCCATAGCGGCTCCCATAATAAGGGGAGAAAACTATCCATATATGCATATGGTAAGAATCGAACCCCTCACCACTGAAATAAGAGTGAGATTCACTAATCACTTTATTACAAGTATATGTACGAAATTTTTTAACCTTGTATAACTAATATTATAGGAATTCTAACTGTTGTACATGTATTGTCTATTAAAGTATGTTGTGACAAGTCATATAACGGTGGGCTTGGGATGGGCTCGGGCCCCTAAGAGAGCACCTTGACACTTCCACGTTCGGTCCCAAAATCGCCTGAGGCAAATCGGCATTTACTCTGTCCAAAATTTACAAGAGGGGACCCCACTATTAATACATTGTGGGGACCCACCTTTTTTTTCTTCTTTTTATTTATATTTAATTATTTTGAAGTGTAGCAGACAAAACCAACCCTGACTGAGCATATTATTTTACCACTCTTTCTAGTTTCTACCACTTAGTATTTTAATTGCTCTAAATAGTTTGAATCATGTTTATCATCATTTAATTATGAATATATAATACATAGTTTGACACTTTTCTCCTCTTTATAGCTATGATGACTTTTTATATAGGTAGATTAACAATTCTTCACGCTTATTGATGTCTAATTTAACGTGATCTCTGTCTATAAAATCCTTATTTATTTTCTTTTTATTTTATATATGTCCGACAAACTATATTACTAATCATCATTAACTAACATAAGATCAAAAATGATTTAATTATTCACATGCCGCTTAACTTTCACACATGCACCAGCTTCTTCCATAACTTTAATTTTTATATATAATAATGTTGCTAAAGATTCATTGAAATCATATGTTTTTATATATATATATTTCTTTGGATATCACTGTTTTTTTTATAACTAAACCTATGTACCAACACCAAGAGGGTCATGATTTTAAAAAAGAGAATTATAGTCATGGAAAAACCCTACAAGAGTACATTTTCTTTCGAATAAAATAATGGGGTTTTGATCAAAATTATCATTATATACATATACACAAGACCACCATATCTTTTGGCGCAATAGTTTACTTCAAAAAATGTGAAGATTCGATGCTTGAAACATAATTCAAATAAAGTTAATATAAGTTACAAAATAGGGGCGGCCATGGTATAATTGAGTGAGTTGCCCTAGTTTTATAGGTTTGGTTTTTAATTATTATAATAAATTTTAACATTAATACAAACTTATCGAGTTGTTAAGCAATCAACACCGACAAAATCAAATTCTAATTAAGCTGTTTTGACCAAATTAATATCCCTCTCCTCCTTCTCCCTCCAACTCTTGAGAGGAATTGTCAATTAAAGAAACATTTGACTTTTGTATATAAATGTTGTTTGGATCCGATAATCTATCTATATATATATATATAGATGAATTTTTTGTTTAGGGTTTTGTGTATTAAAATTGGTCAAAAAGGACAATAAAAATAGAAGATTATTATAGATTCTCGTATCTTAAAACGTGACATTTCCATTGACGTTTTCGAAGGTCTCTTATAATCTCCATTGACTTCAAGCTCCATTTTTCTTGTCTCTTTGGTGTCTCTTTTTGGCTTTCAACAGATAGAAGCTAAATATTTGTCACTAACAAACACATATATACACGTAGGGCCTCCTGCTGCCACCAATCTCTTTTGGTATCAAATTTCTTTATAGGTTTTGGATTTGGATATGGATTTTTTTTTTGGTAAAAAAAAAAAAAAAAAAAAAATGGTTGGCGGAAAGGCTGACCGCTTCACCGGCAGGGAACATTGCGCCCCATGCACCCACACACATCTGGCTCACCCCCACCGCACCTATGTCGGGACTGAAGCTTAGGGATTTTTGCCGCGAGTGGAGCCTAAGGACGTAGATATACCACCTCACCAAGGGCCAGCAGCAGGACGCTTCAAACTTGTAGTTCCCATGATTTGAACCCAGAACCTCCAAGCTGAATGAAGCACTCCTTGCCACCTGAACGAACCTTGGGGGTTTGGATATGGATTTGGATCCTCATGAATCTCTCAAAACACTATTTGGTTTGCGTCACAAGTGATCACAAAGTGATTGTATGTCAAATTTGTGTATTGAAATTATCAGTAGTGACGCATGCATGCATATATATATATATATATATTTAGGTTATCAGTCGGTCACTCTAAAAGTGCCAGCAGATTGTGAATTAATTGCATGCGGTAATACTTCTGAATATGTATATAAAATATATAGTTGACGCCGCATCTATGTTTAACCACCACCCACCCTCTCCCAAATAAATATATTATCTTGATTTTGATGTGTCAAAAAATTGTGAAGAGGAAAAGTAACTAATAAAAATGCATGAATTCTTGTTCGAAAAAAAAAAATGCATGTATTCTAATTTCTGCAGTAGCTGCTGGTTTTATATTTCATCTGTTGTTGATAATATAGAAGGTAAAAAAGAGAATAAAAAAAGAATAAACCCAGGCCAGAGGGTTTTTGTGTTCTCTAAGCAGTTCAACAACTTCAACACATATATGTATATTGGATATCACTGCTTGATTGTGAAGCCTGAACTGTTGTCGAGCTTTACGTTTTGATATTTAAACCCTTGTATCCTTAGGGTTTCTATCCTTAGGATTTCTGTAAGAGAGAAAAACAGATTCATTTTCAGTATGTGCATTGTAAATATTGTTTGCGCTCCATATACGTAAGGATTATATTGATCGTTGAATTATGTAAAAAATCTCGTGTTCATTTTATTTTTCTTTATATTTTTATCTACGTACGATTTATTGTTATTTGAGTTTGTATATATTTATGTAACAATCACACACTAATACCCATTAGAATGATTGAAAAAACTTGATGAGAACTAAGAATTAAACTCAGAAAAAGAAGGAAGAAAAAAAAAACCACACAAACACTTGAACCAAAATCGTTGTTTTACTCTCACATAATCAAAAGGGATATTCCTATTTTCCTCCTGACGATTCGATTAACGATACTTTACTCCCTTACATTTCAAAAATAGTCATTGTGCTCCATGTAATTAACTTTTCATTCAAAAACCAATATTATAACAAAAAAAGTAAGTAAAAAAAAATTTAATTACGCTTGAAGTATTAAAGGATAAATAAATATATATTAAGGGTAATTAAGTCTTTTTACTTATTTTTTTTATTATCACATTATTTTTTTACTTTAGGAAGAAAAATAATTAATTTTAAAATTTAAAAATAAAATATTATTGACCGAATCGTCGGTAGAAAAATAAGAATATCCCTAGTCAAAGCCCTTCAATTTTAATTGATATTTTGATTTTAAAATTGCGTGTCAGGATAAAATTAGATTGAATTTGTTTTCTTATATAATCGGTTGAAAACTCTACATTCGAATAAATAACAAAAACAGTCCTGATCAGAGAATGAAAAAGTAACACGTGGAGAAAATGGAAGAAGTCGGCCATCAGACGGCTGTGGGCCGTCGGGAGCCAATCCGTGTTGTTTCCCAGCATGCAACAATCCTCGCAAGTGCTTATTTGGGGATACACGTGGCGCCCCTGTACTACCCCCCATTTGGGCAACCACTCATTGTCCTTTGTTTACTAGTCCACTCTTTTTCTCATGACCCTACGCTCCCCATGCGCGTTCAGTCCACCCTCGCCAGTTAATAAAAAAGACAAAAATACACAAATATTCAATCAACTATTTTAACAATTTACATGAAAACACAAATAATACTTATTTTACGGTATCTTTAACTATATTGACTTCATTAATAATAACAGTAGGCCCGACGCTGGCCCAGAGCAAGCTGGGCAAGTGCTCAGGGCCTAACAATCTTATGGGTACCAATAAACTCTTGAGTATATAGTTTATAAATGTACTCACAAGAATTTAAATAACTTCTTTAGAGATTTTACTATCTAATTTTTTTTACGTTATTGGGCCCAATAAACTTTGAAGGGATACAAATTTTTAAAAACTTTTATAGAGATTTTAATATCTCCCCCACGAATCTTGAGCTCAACAAACTCTGAAAGGGCACAATTTTTTTTAGAACTCCTTTAAAGATTTGAATATCTCCCTTACGAATCTTAGGCCCAACAAACTTTGAAAGGATACAATTTTTTTTTTTTACCCATGGCCACAAAAAGCTATGAGCCGACCCCGAATAACAGTTTAATAAATTTTAAATTGTGAAAGGTACACATTGCCCATAATTTAATTATTTGATCTATTAACTATCATTATAGTATTATTGTTAACGATGAAAAATGGATTCAATGGTCAACTAGGGTCAATCGTGTCACGTAAGGTGGTTTCGTGGTTCGTTGAGCCAATTATATGAGATTAGTGATACTGTTCCTGCAGAGAAAGTTCTCGCAAGAACTAAAAGGCTCCTCGGAAAATGCTTTGGGGGTCTCCTACCTGTCAAAGCAAAGAAAGATCGGTGAGGGTTGTTGGACTTTAGCCGGCGATTCACCTCCGACAATTAAATCAGTCCTTTATCTCTGAGGAAAAAAGAATAGGTTAAATGCTCTTTAGGGTTGGTGAGAGTATTCAATCGCTTAACCCCTTCTTTCTTAACCATGATACTTATATCTGCCTCGTTCCTAGCCTTTTTGGAATGTCTAGGCCCCTTCGAAGAGATGTTAGAGGATTATTTCTTTAAACATGTAAATCCCTGATTTCTTGGGGCGATTGTTTAAGATGGGATAAGACGTAACATGTCAACGTCTGATATCCATGCTGACAGGTTCTTAATTTCTACTGAGTCAGTCGTAGGTGTCAGGCTGTCATACTACTGTCGAGCCTCCCTAGGCCTTTCACACTTACCCCAGGTTTAGCTTCTCGGCGGATGTTTGAAATTGTACGGCGAGAATATGTTGGAAATAGCGAGTTCTCGCCGAACCATGGGTTCTCTCGGTGGAAATGAGGGAAGTGGTTTATTGTCAAAACGCTGTCGCTTTGACTTATAATTCCACGGGGCAGGACTTGGTGAGTATTTACTAGTAACAATTATGTATTTTAATTAGTAATAAAAATTGTAAAAAAGTAAAAGAAAAAATGTTACACATAAAAAAATTTATATTATATCAAAAACATTCCACAAACGTCATTATGGGCCTAAATTGAGCGTTGTCAAATGACAACTCAAAAAATAGAGGAAATGTGTATCCAATCAAAGCAACCCTAAGCTTACATGTGAAGGAAAGTGTTAAAGAAATCACGTACGAAATTAAAAGATTATGGAATATAATCGTAATATTGAAAATGTATAATGCAAGATAATGGTAATATAAACTAATGGATACCACAACCCATTAAATTAGACTTTTAGGTTATGAATTTAACTATCAATTTATACATTATTTTTCATAAATACATAAAAATATTGTAAGTATAAAAATTTTACATGATCTCATTCAAAATGGACGAGATCCAACTATCTTCTCTCTATCTAAATAAACTACGACATTTCACCATTGTACAATAATTAATAAATAAACTACTATTTTGTTATCATCTTCTAAATAATAAACTATTGCTTTTCTTTATAATAACCTATTCATTATTAAGGACCCAAGGGATCATTAGTATTGTCAACTAGTGAAAACATAGAAACACCAAGTTGGAGCGTAGAATGCACAATTCAAAATGTGCGAGTGGGTAAAAGTAACAATTGCTAAAAAAAAAAAAAAGGAAGAGCAGCACACATAAATGTATCCATAGGCCATAGCACTCTGCTTCTCCATTGTCTACTACACTACACAAACATACAACACCCCAAGAACCCAATTAAAAAAAAAAAAAAAAAGAACTCTCTGCAGAGAGAAGAAGCTGGGAAGAGAGAAGCCTTGAGAAAGAGAACCAAATCGTTTTCTTAACCTTCACGCTTCCATTAAAACTCTCTCTCTCCACCTCTCACTTCTCATAAAAACCCCACTCTGTTTTTATCTCTCTGTTTTCTTCTTCTCTTTTCTTTTTCTATGCATTTAAACCCTCTCAGTCGACAAAACCCCATCATCATCATCTGATTTCGTTTCTCATTGACTCTTTGTTTTCATCAAAGTGTTTCTTTAAAACCTGCACTTCATCTTCTCAATAGATTTTTTCTCAGGATAAAAAATAAAAACGTAAAAAGAGAAAAATAAGAAGTTAAAAACAAGGGAGGTGAAAACAGAGATTTCTCTGTTTCTTTCTTCTTCTTCTTCTTTTTTCTTTGCTGTCTGTCCTTTTATCAATCTTTTCTTGGGATTTTACGACATGGGTTCTTGTAAAGATCAAGAAACTAAGCAAGCGAAGTGTGTGTATGTTCATGGGGCTATCATTGTAGGTGCAGGACCGTCTGGTCTAGCTGTATCGGCTTGCCTTTCTCAACAAGGTGTGCCTTCTTTGATTCTAGAGAAGAGTGACTGTATAGCTTCTCTATGGCAATACAAGACCTATGATCGTCTCAAACTCCATCTCCCAAAGCAGTTTTGTGAGCTACCTCTTCTTGGTTTCCCTGGAAACTTCCCAAAATACCCAACAAAGCAACAATTCATCGATTACATGGAGTCCTACGCTTCAAATTTCTCCATCCATCCAAAGTTCAAGCAAGCTGTGCAAAAAGCTGCATTCGACCCAGGTTGTGGGTCCTGGAAGGTCCAGACTCAGGACTGTGAGTACATTTCTAGGTGGCTCATTGTTGCCACTGGTGAGAATGCTGAGGCTGTCAAGCCTGAAATCTTTGGCCTTGACAAGTTCAATGGGCCTGTTCTGCACACCAGTGAATACAAGTCTGGTTCTGAGTTCAGGAAACGGAGGGTCTTGGTTATTGGGTGTGGCAATTCTGGCATGGAAGTCAGCTTGGACCTCTGCAGTCACAATGCAATCCCACACATGGTTGTTAGAAACACTGTAAGTACATGCATTCAATCAATTGTTTTCTTACTAATTTTTGCATATTATTGATATTTATTGAACTTTGAACTTTGCTTTTTATGGTAAATGACTTGGGGTGTTGGGTGTGTTAGATTTTTTTTTTTTTGGTCTGATTTTGATTTTTTTGGGTGATAAATATAATATATATTTATACACACAGGTACATGTTCTTCCTAGAGAGATGTTTGGTGTTTCGACATTTGGTATAGCCATGGTACTTCTTAAGTGGCTTCCTTTAAAGCTAGTAGACAAGTTCCTACTATTAATGGCAAATTCCACCTTGGGCAACACAGACAAATTGGGTCTCCGGCGGCCGGAAACCGGCCCAATTGAGCTCAAAAACGTCTCTGGAAAGACACCGGTGCTCGATGTGGGAGCTCTATCCCAGATAAAAGCTGGCAAAATTAAGGTAACCAACCCACCAAAATTAAGCTCATTGACATTATTTGTTCAAGTGTATGTATATAACTTTTTGATTGTTTTGCAGTGCCTTTAAAATCTTTAGCTAATGTTGTTAGGGGTTTTTTTTTTCTCAGGTGATGGAAAATGTGAAGGAAATAACAAGAAATGGAGCCAAATTCACAGATGGACAGGAGAGGGAGTTTGATGCTATAATCTTGGCAACTGGGTACAAAAGTAACGTGCCTACTTGGATCAAGGTAAAAAATTTACACAGAGTTGTTAACATTTATTTAGTTTTTAGTTCTATCATGTTGTGAATCACCTATCACTTTCTTGCTCTGTACACACACAGAAATGAGATATACCAAGGATAGCGAGAGAGAGAGAGAGAGAGAGCCAGAAACCTACTAACCCCTTCTTTTCTCCATGCAAAAAAGAATAAAATCAGTTTGGGCTCCTTTTTTGAATATCTCACACACACACACACCCCCCACTTTTTTCTTAGAAAAAAAAAATGTTTTAATTTATTTTTCTTTATGGTGTTGTTTTTTTTTTTTTTGCTGTTTTCTAGAGAAAGGAAGAAATATCTGCAAAATGGGATCTGGGTGTTGCAGATATTTTTTTCAAATTTATTTTATTTATTTTTATGTTGTTTGTTCTCTCACTTTCCCATTTCTGTGAATTGCAGGGATGTGATTTTTTCACCAAAGAAGGAATGCCAAAACCCCCATTTCCCGATAGTTGGAAGGGAGATAATGGACTCTACACAGTTGGGTTTACAAGAAGAGGACTTCTAGGAACTGCCTCTGATGCTGTTAAAATTGCAAAAGACATTTCAGAGCAATGGAGGACAATCAATGACTGCAAAAATTCCTATAATTCTCATGTTAACACCAAAAAAAAAATCATAGAAAAACCATCATGATAATGATGATGATTCAGATATTAAAAAAAAATAAGACAAATAAAATAAAAATTCATAAGAGGATTCAGTTTATTTGCCTTTTGGCTCCTGTAAATGCACCAATTTTGCCTGGGGTGTGTGTCATGTTGTCATCTATGTTTTTCCTTAGTCTTTCTTTGTACATATAAAAATTAGCTCATGAACAGAGTGTAATTTATTTTCACAGTTCACATGTATAGAAGAAATGTTATGTAATGACATTATGTATATCCTTGGTATATCTCATTTCTGGTTTCATCTACTACAATTTTGTTGTTAATTTTTTTTCCTTTTTGGAACCCAATTCTGTTCTGTGATCGCCAAACAAATAAAATCATAAGAGGATCTCACACAGGTGTTTTGGTACTAGTTGGTGCTTTTACAGTTGATATATTTAAAGAAGATTTTGAAGCTATAAGCTCTCTCTGTAGCCATCTTCTTGCTCACTGTGCTGTGACAGCTTTTTATTATCAAAGCAGAGCCAGAGAGCATCAAACTGAGGTCCTCCAAACGAGATTGAAACCAGAGAGGTCAACAATGTTGGGAGAATAATAAATTCAACTCCATTTTTTCATCAATATTTTATCTCCTATTTATTAAATGCTATCTTGTTCAACTAAATTCCAACACAGTTTTTTTTTTTTTTTTTTTTATCTCGTGCTTATTTAGCTGGAAGAGTGAAGACACAATTGCAAAATATAAGAGTCTAACTTCGTATAAATTATTTATAATTATTCTTTCGTGAAATATATTTAACATACAAACGTCCGTATAAATTTGATGATTTTGAAATTTATCAAAAACCCGTCTTAAAATTGATATCAACTTACCATAAACCCTTTAAAATTTATGTAGAATTTAACATAAGAAACTTTTTTTTTTTCCATAGATGATGATTATTTGTGAATTCTTCTCAAGTGTCATGACAAACACGGGCCATTAAAAATTTGTTTTTACTTTTTGGTCTCCAGGCACCGTACTTTGGAAGTTAAAAAGAGTAAAAGGCCAGTTTTAACTTCCATTGCTTTTGTCTTTCGTCAAATTAGTAGGGACTGAGTAATGCCACTCCAACCTGAAAAACTACCCACTTTTGGTATTTTTCAGCGTCACCCTCGTTTACTTACTAGTTCTTGTGCACTCCATATACATAGATATAAGGTGGGAAATAAAGTCACGGGGAACGCTCATATTGTGTTCGATACATTCATCACGTGTTGATATATAACGTAATATATTTATTTTATTAAAAAATATTTTTTTCGAAAGACGAGAAGGACGTGACCTAATTTTAATATATAAATTAGATTTTATCATTTGTTCAATCTATATCACTACTTAATTAATTATATGGTTACGTATATAAATTAGTTCAGAATAACTTTTCTTATGAATAATTTTTTGATATTTTGTGGTTAAAACTAGAAACAATAAGAGCTTATAATTTATCGAACAAAGAACAAACAAAATTTGACATGTTTAATTGAATATATTATAGGATTGATGAGCAAGTGTGAGAGGATGAAAAACAAAGTGAATTGAAAACCAATACATGCATGCATACACGATCGAAGTTCGTTGCAAATATTTATCAAAGCGATTCAACTTGCAAGTAATTAACAGTATTGTATCTATAATCATAACTTTGAAGCTAATATAATGGTAAGAATTTTAATGTATTGCATTATCGTTATAACACATGATTATAATATGAGTAAAATACAAACGAAACGACGTGCGCGAGTGAAGCCACACAAAGTACACAGTATCTCTGTAGGATTCAGCTTTGTTTGCATCTACCACGCTACGTTAGATACAGAGAGAGAGAGAGAGTAAAAAACCTAATGAAAATGTCATCTCTCTCTCTCTCTCTCTCTCTCGCCCTCACGCTGATAATTGAGACAATGATGGGGCTCTGACCCTCTATTGTACGAAGCTTTCAGAGACCGATTGACAGCTCTGCACCTATCCTCTCCTCCCTCCTCTTCCCACCCTTTTTTTCCTCTCTCTGGCATTGATGATGCAAGCTTTGATTTCTCTCCATCCATGCATGCCCTCTCTCTGTGCCGCCATATGACAAGAGAAAACGAAAAGGTGAAACTATATACATTTTCAAAACGAGAAAGGGAAAAAGTCCAAGGAGAGAGTTAAAAGAAAAAACCTGTGG
Organism: Xanthoceras sorbifolium; assembly: GCA_003430845.1. Lineage (NCBI taxonomy): Eukaryota > Viridiplantae > Streptophyta > Magnoliopsida > Sapindales > Sapindaceae > Xanthoceras > Xanthoceras sorbifolium. The sequence continues at coordinate 30,436,693 of CM010616.1, forward strand.
CTTTTTTTTTTTTTTTTTTTTGGGTTTTGCATTCAATTCGAAAATCCCCATCACACGCTTCCAACTCCGAGCACGCGTAAAAGGGATTTAATTTTTCTTCTTCTCAGGAAAAACAAAAAACACAAACAAACAGAGATACTTACGTCACCACCTTCCCCTTCTGCTCTGCTCTGCTGCTGCAACAGGGGTGGTACGTATAGCAGAGCAACAGATTGCATTTGTTTATGATACAAATCTCTCCCTCTCTCTCCTCCACTCTCTCTTGATAGATTCATCTCATTCCTCTTTTTGGGTTCTTCAATTTGCATGCACACCCTCGGCCCTCCCCTGATGTCATCATTACATCTCTCTCTCTCTCTCCATATCTCAGTCTCTCAACTCTGTATCCACTTGATTGATTGTGTGTTTTTATAGTCGTTAAAAGCATATTTCCCAAGATGATATATCTGTTTAAATAAATAAATAAATGAAGTGCTGCCAAATACCGTCGTCACTAATACATTTGATTAATATCATTAGAAGTGGTAATTTTCTGTTGTTTTTTGGTGTGAAAATGGAGGAGCGTGAGTTGCACTCGCCGTGAATGGGCATTGAAAAAGAGAGGACACTCAGAGTTCGATGCAGGGGCGTATCTATGAAAGTATAGGTTGGCATGACATGGCATGCAAATGTACTGATCAAAGGACTGATGGTTGTGCCATGCATGCCAAATTGCTCCATGCAAACAAAATTAAAAATTGAATATATATTATATAATCTTTTTTTTGATGTTTACATGTGCAGAGGGCAAAACATAATTTACTGTTAGAATTCTTGGATTTGTAGTTTTCTAGTGTAGTTTTTTTAGTTGATAGTGATGAGATAATGATAATGGGAAAACAAAATAATTCTCTTGCGTTTTTCTTTGATTTCTTGGGCCCACTTCCATTCCACTGGTGTATGTTGCCTTTTTACAGCTACACCTTGCCTCCTTCACTGACATTTCCTTCATTTTTATAGCCAAGAGAGAGACCTTACAATGCACCATCCTTCTTCACCTCTTCCTTGCCAATTCTTCATCAATAGTGAGTTATATATATATATATATATATATATATATATCTTTCATTTTGAATTAATATGCCGTTTAATTTGGGTCGGTGGTGATAATATTTTATGAGATTGTATATTTTCCTATGATATTTCAATGCTTGCTAATACCCATTATCAATTTCTGCAAGTCGTGCCTTAAAAAATAATATGGACCTAAACTAAGTGGACTGCACTAGATTGAGCCCAAAACTTAATGAAATTGGGCCAGCCATTTATAATGGTCCAAGCCTTTGAACTCCATCTAGCAAAGCCAAGAGCCCAAGAGGTACTTGCCTGTACACTTTTCACAATCACACATCCTTATATTTGGGCTTCTTTTAAACAAATTTTTTTTTTTTGAAACATCTTTTAAACAATTTTTTAAACCAAAATTTAATAAACTTTCTAACTGTCGGGACCTGTCGAGATTAATGACTAAACACGCGGTCTGAATATCTATTCTTATAACAAGAGATATCTACTCCCATAATAAAGGGAGAAAACTATCCATACATGCTGGTATGTACATGATGGGAATTCAAACCCTCATCACTGAAGTGAGTGGAAGGTGCACCATCCACTTTACTACAAATGGATGTGCTAATTGTCCTTTTAAATGCGTTTAATTTTAACGTAAGGCTATAAATAAAGTAAATGCTCTAATGCAAGGAGAAAATTTTTCGTGTACTCGTGTCCACCCGGTATACTGTGCAACTCAAGTCAGGACTGGCGTATAACTTTTTATAACTCTGAATAAAATAAAATGTTGAGCCCTTAAGGTTTAATATAAGAATATATATACATAATAAGATATATAAAAATATTGGGCCTCGAAATTAATAATATGTGCCTCCAACATTGTTGAGCTTTGAACGATTATCGTATTTATCCTGGACCAGCATCAAGCCTGACTCAAGTATTAATACGCGACAAAATAAATATTAAAAGATATTTGTTTGACAACTTTTTGTCTTTCCCTTTAATAATTTTTTTCTTTCTCCTTCGTTAATATATTTTTTAATATTTATTTCGTCATTTATTAACACTTGTGTGGTTGGTACACATAGTGATTGGTGCATCTAGTGCATACAAAATTTTCTCAATGAGGGCAAAATTGTCATTGTGGTCGGTGATATGTTTTATTCCGAAAAGCTGAAAAAGCCTTTTTTTTCTCTATTGGTCCGAAATTGCATCCCAGACGCGTAGAAGAAGTCTCTGGAACTGACCCGACCCAGTTTGTCATGGTCAAAGACGAAATTGCCAACAATGGAAAGCGAACCATTCATGACACTGAGTTGACTCACCTTGTCCTAAAATATTATTTATGACTCAAAATATTTTGGTAATAAACTAATAATAATCACCAAAAGAACCTATTGATAACAGGATGATCACAGCCATTGATTTATTTAAAGAATATTATTTTAAAAAGTGTTGAGGTTTGACATTTACAGAGGATGAAAAAAATATTAATACACAGTTATAAATATATTTTCTCTGTGATTTTAATGTAGTATAAGGTTTTTTTTTTTTTTTTAACAATTTCAATTAATTTGAAATTTAGTGAGGGAAACATGGCTCGAGTTCACAACCTCAAAAGTGTAAGTGCGAAGGATAAACCACTACATCAACCTCATCTTATTTATAGTATAAGTTTTTTAATAATGTAAAAAAAAAGAAGAAAATGAATAATTTGTTATTTGAAGTTAAAATTAGCATCGATATTCCTAGCCTTTTTTTTTTTTCAATTGTATAAATTTTAAAACAAAGATTAACTTAGAATACAGTATAGTTGGCCTTCTAGAGGTAAACAATTACCTTATGGACTTGCTATCATGTATGGCATGAGTCCATGACTATTGGATGACGAAGAGTGAATCAAAAATCAGAATTAGCATGTTTTGACAATAGGCTGTGCGACAAGCAATTCGTGTGACTAGGTGGTCGCGGTGATAAGTCGTGTGGTCAATTTAGCTCACGAGGTCACGTGAGTAAGGGAGCCGTTTCAACAGTGAGTAGCGTGACCATGAAGGTCGCACGTTATTTTTGATTCAAGCAGAACAACAGTTTAGGAAGTAATTGTTTCCTGTTGAACCATATTTTCTTTAGAGCGCGACCCTGACCCTAATAAATCATAAATAAGCTTAATGTAATTAGGTTTCATGTGTGGTTAACATTGAGAGCAATTGGAGAGAGAAAGAAGAGAGATATAAATGTTGTAATTTTCTTGTAATAGTGGATTAAGTAATGGTGCGCTCTGTTGATATAGAAAAATTTGTCTGAACCACGTAAAAGTTTATTGTATCGTGTTTATTTTTCATCTGCATATATTGCTTGTGTGTTTGCATATACAAAATTTGTGTTTCCACTGTGTTGGGGTTCAATGTAATTCCTAACATGATATTGGTACCTGAGTGTCTCAACAGTCAGTACCACGTGACAATATGAAGCCTCTTAGGCCCACTTATAGCATGTATAGACGCAGAGCTCTGTACTACTAAGAGTATAAGGAAATAAAGTATCGTATTTGCTAATAGTGTAAGCTTTTAATATAGTAGTAACTGTCTAATCCTAATAATTGGTTGCTGGTTCAAGTCCCTTCGATGTCACCGAGGGAGGTTGTTGGCTTTATAAGGATTAATGATCTCCCTATAGATTTCTTGTGACATATGGTATGATATTGGTGCTTGATCACGATTAGTACTATCGTCTTTATTACTGGAATATATGTTCGCTAATATCACTATCAAATGTGCTTTTTATATTATTTTATATCAATTTCGGCTATTGCATAATACAAGACCAATGGTTTTCAACATACATTTTTATCTAGTAATCGACTAAAATTGTCAAGAGGAATAACCAAAAACGTTTAAAATGATTCAAAGCAAAAAAGTCAAGTCGTGTCTTAAGTCTTTTACATATTTATAACCATAACAACTACCAAAAGATAAAGAACCCTTATCAATTTGATCATATTTAAAAGATAATATATATATTTTTTTTATCTAACCATGTTTTAATAATATTTGCTTGTACAGAACTATTATAAATTATTTATAACACTGCCCCTCATTTTATAATAAGATGCTACCAATTGTATAAACAGTGTTCGATATTTACGTCTTGTTTTGTTATGAATGAATTCTTTAATTTCAAAAATAATATGATCTTTCCTCAAACATAACATAATAAGTTTACACGAAATAATTGCTAATGTTATTTGATATTTTTTAATACAGATTTATGATTATTTTAAAAAAAATTAGAATAGTTTTAAAAATTTTAAATAGCAACATTTATTTGTATTTTACTCAAATATAAAATAAAATTGATAAACTATTTTCTCTAAATATACATGCATGATTTTCATATTGAGTTATGTATATTACGCGGTTTAACAAAATAACTATTATAATTATGTTTTATATTGATGATTAATGCTACATAGTTCAAAACTTTGTCTGATTTTTTTTTTATTTAAATGATGTGATAAACTAATTTGTAACAATTGTATTAATTATGAGATGATGTGTCAATGATGTGTTGATGATGTAGTAATTACAAATCAATTTATCCTATTAATTGACAAGACAACGTGTAATGATACTTTTGTAATTAAAAAGATTGGAGAATTTTATTTTTATTTAAAAAACTCAAAATTAGTATTGAGTGAAATAAAAAATACACATGTTATCTCTAATTTTTTTTAAAGTCCGACACCAATAAAAGTCTTTTATTTTTTTAATTCTATGTAACTTCCACTACAATGGATCCCTTTTACGAATATGAAGGAGATATGAACAATTTCGTGCGCTGTGAATAAATATCCAGACTTGTTATCCGGAGAATCCATTAATTATTGAGGTGATTAGAAAATAAAGATAATAATCAAGGTTAATGCGATTATAGTTGAGTCATTTATAATTTATGGGTAGAAAATATAAATACAGGAAATACTAGGGAAGCATAAAAATTCACGCACAAAAATAAGGATTCATTAACAAATATGGCAAAATAGAAGCCCCAGATCAGGAAAAGGCCTGCAAAGGTTTATGGAGCTCTAGTATATTTACAAATCAGGCCCTCACCTTCCCTCAACAAGTGCAGGTCATACCGAGCCAAGTGTAAATACATCGAATTCCAAGGACAGTTAGGGAATAAAATTGCCCGTTAGCTGATGTCTTGAGTGGACAATTTGATAAACTTGGAGGGCTTTTTTGGTAAAATAAAAACCAGCAAAGCCATTATGATATCTGCAACAGCCACTCAATCCACCGAAGCTTGAGAATAGAAAAACAAAAACAAAAAATAAATGCAAGAAGCCATCTCCAAAATAAAAAATAAAAATAAATAAAAAATAAATAAAAAGCTCTCAAACAAATAAACGTTTTTTTGGATTGCAGGTATTTCTATCAATCTCTCTAACAAATCTCTCTCTTTCTATTTATATATATTTTTCCCAGTTATTTTTATATATATGTTTGTATTTTTATTTGCTAAAATTAGAGGTACTGTCTTCTATGCCTCCACATAGATTCTTCTCTATATCTCTAACACTGTCTCTATTTTCTCTCTCTTGTTTCCAGGTGATTTTAGTTTTTTTTTTTTTTTAAATATTTTAGTAAGTTTCTTTTTTCTGGGTTGCAATTTACAGCTGAAGAGAGGCTGTACAGAGTTAGTGTTTCGGATTCTGACATTATTTTGTTAACTTGTTTGTGTGAAGTGTTTGATTCAACAACATGTCTCAGACCAACTGGGAAGCTGATAAAATGTAAGTAGAGTTAAAAACTTTAATTTTTTTTTTTTTTGTTCTCTCTTTCTCAGTTTCTATTAAGCTTTGTTTTTATTTTTCTTCCAAGCTGGTTGTTTTGGGTTTTTGGTTATCGGGTTGTTCTAGGTTTTGTATTTTTTTTTTATGGTTATTGGATTCAAGTTCTTTACTTTCGAGCTGTTTTGTGACATGTTTATGTACATTATTCTAGGGTTTATAACTTTCTATATATGTTTATTCGGGCTTGAATTTCTGTTCTTCCTTATGAAAATTGCTGATTTCTTTTCTCTTTTGTTGTATCATTTATGTTAACATGTGTCTTCTGGGTTTGGAAAATATCTTCAGCCTTCTAGTGACCTTCTCTGTGCCCATTTGTTTGTGTAACAACTGTTGCAGCGTTTTCCTTTTTAATCTTTAATTTCTTGGTTTCTGGAGTTGTGTTTACACCCCTGTTTGTATTCGGGGTTTTTTGTTATTTTTTGGACTTTTAAGAATTGTGTTCAGTCCCTTCAGCAGTGTTACAATATGTTTGATTATGAAATTACAGGTTAGATGTGTATATCCATGATTATTTAGTGAAAAGAGACTTAAAGGCTTCTGCTCAGGCTTTTCAAGCCGAAGGAAAAGTATCATCTGATCCTGTAGGTAAGTCTAGTCACAAATTACTATTAACGAGAACAATATGTCATTTTCGGTTCCAATGCTATTTCCCCTCCTATTTGCTTGCATTTTTTAGATATCTTCTATATACTGAGTTTTCTACCTGCATGGCTTTCCAGCTATTGATGCACCTGGTGGTTTTCTTTTTGAATGGTGGTCCGTATTCTGGGATATTTTCATTGCTAGGACTAATGAGAAGCATTCTGAGGTTGCCGCATCTTACATTGAGGTTTGGACCTTAAACTGGTTTATGCTAATTTTCCACTGAAACTTGAGCTTTCCTTGGAAATACAACATTTTGAATCTGGTGTTCATTTTGTATTTCCTTTTCTTTTTCCTTTAATCTCTAATGTGTGCTGTGTAATTTCAGTATTGGGCGAAATTCTTTGCTAAGTCATTAGTTTGTCAATCGTTTTGTCAAACTTTAAGCTTTTGGGGTTCACAATTTCAATGGCTTATGATATGCACATATCACATTATCATGTTCCACATGCGCTTCCTATTGATGCCTAATGCTAGGAAGTTAGTTTTACCCAGATAGCTCATCTTTTCTTCATGAGAAATCAATATGTTCTATTCATAAATTGGTCTACATTGTGCAAGAGCCCCTTTGACCCTATATATATGAATGGCTAGTCTATTGATGCGTATCTCTAGAAAGGGTGTTTATTAGATTTTATGAAATAACAATATGGCTCCTCTCACAACCTTATGGCATGTGAAATTGCAGACACAATTGATTAAGGCCCGAGAGCAGCAACAACAACAACAGCAGCAACAGCAACCACAACAACCACAGCATCAACAACAGCAGCAGCAGCAGCAACAGCAACAGCAACAATTGCAGATGCAACAACTCATATTGCAAAGGCATGCTCAGCAACAACATCAGCAACAACAACAGCAACAGCAACAGCAGCAGCAGCAACAGCAACAGCAACAACAGCAATCGCAACAGCCTCAACAGCAGCAGCCGCAGCAACAACAGCAGCGAAGGGATGGGAGCCACCTCCTAAATGGCACTGCAAATGGCCTTGTGGGAAATGACCCTCTCATGCGACAGAACCCTGGAACTGGAACTGCAAATGCATTGGCTACAAAGATGTATGAGGAAAGTTTAAAACTGCCACTTCAACGGGATTCTTTGGATGATGCATCTATGAAGGTGGGCAAATTATTATGGGATTTTCTGTAGTCATCTATCCATGTATACTTTAAACAGTGGTTGACAAATGGAAATGTTTTGCAGCCAAGATTTGGTGAGAATATGGGCCAGCTCTTGGATCCAAATCATGCCTCAATATTGAAGTCAGCTGCAGCAACTGGCCAACCATCAGGGTGCTTCTCTGAGATTTTATTTTCTTGCATTTCATGCTTGAATGGTTTCTGTTACGAAATTGAATTTACATGAAACTTGTAACTAAAGGAAGTTGTTAAATTTAGAGAAATGGCGCCTCACATGTTTATTATAAATGCTGATAATTATCACATTACAATGTCTCCATCTTAATTTAGTTTTGTACCTTCAAAGGCAACATAAAATAATTTGGAAAATTTTTAAATTCCTTGAGGTGTTCAAATTAAGTGCTTATTCAATGACCAATATTAAAGTCTTAAGCAATATATTACTTGATTTCAGGCAAGTTTTGCATGGTACAGCTGGTGGGATGTCTCCACAAGTTCAAACTCGGAATCATCAACTACCAGGATCTACACTGGTAAGTTACTTTATAGAGAAATAATCTTATTTCTATTTTACTGTTTTTATCATTCATTTTCGGAATTTTGTCTGAAATCAGGACATAAAGAGTGAGATTAATCCAGTACTGAATCCCAGAGCTGCAGGTCCAGAAGGATCATTGATAGGAATCCCTGGTATCTTTCCTTGCCCTTTCTATGTTCATGCTGCAATGATTAACTTCAGTAAATGTTTTTGGACTAAGATTATTATAGTTAATATAATTTAACTTCATGTGGGTGGAACTGTAATTCTAATAATCATGCCTTGTATTATCTAGGGATATTGGCCTTATCAATTGCAATTGTGGGTAATTACAGTTGGTACCGTGTAGATATGCTTGTGGTTGTGGCTGACGTGAAAGTTAATTTGTTTTCAGGGTCAACCCAAGGTGGTAACAATTTAACTTTGAAAGGATGGCCACTCACAGTAAGATTTTCATAATTTCATAATCGAAAAAAGTTTTCTTTTCTTTCTTGGTCTGCTATATTTGCTGCTTCTGAATGGCTTACTACTAAAGCTTGTCTCTTCTATTTTTCATTTTCAGTTTAACATTTTTACTCCTTTGTTAGGGACTGGAACATATGAGGCCTGCGCTTCTTCAGCAACAAAAATCTTTTATACAGGCTCCTCAGCCTTTTCATCAACTTCATATGCTGACACCGCAACACCACCAACTAATGATTGCACAACAAAATTTGACATCACCATCTGGTAGTGATGAAAGTAGAAGACTCAGAATGCTTTTAAATAATCGCAGCATGGGTCTTGGAAAGGATGGTCTTGCAAATTCTGTTGGCGATGTGATTCCAAATGTTGGATCACCTTTACAGCCTGGCTTGCCTCGTGGGGACACAGATATGTTAATTAAGGTCTCAATTTTATTAAGTAATCTTTAATTTTGTCGTATTATTCCCGTAGCATTATGTATTTTCCCCCTCCAGGTGTTATCTTTTCTATGAATCTCAAAGCATTTTGAGTTTCTGAATGTTTGTTTACATGCAGATGAAGATGGCCCAGTTACAGCAGCAACAACATCAGCAGCAACAACAACAGAACAGTAATCTACAGCAGCATGCACTTTCAAATCCTCAATCACAGAGTTCAAATCACAATCTTCATCCGCAAGATAAAATGGGGCCCGCTGGCAGTGTCACAATTGATGGTAGTATGTCAAACTCCTTTCGAGGAAACGATCAGGTCTGTCCTTTTATGGTTACTTTTCCTATATTTATCAATATGACCGTTGCAGAATTTTGATATATACCATATAAAATTTGGGCTGATTTCTAACATGGTTTCTTTTAATGCATTTTAAGGTAGCCAAAAACCAGGCTGGAAGAAAGAGAAAGCAGCCCGTGTCATCTTCAGGGCCTGCCAATAGCTCTGGGACTGCAAATACAGCAGGACCCTCCCCAAGTTCAGCACCCTCAACACCATCAACCCACACCCCTGGTGATGTAATTTCGATGCCAGCTTTGCCACATAGTGGTGGTTCTTCCAAGCCTCTGATGATGTTTGGCACTGATGGTACTGGCACACTTACATCACCATCGAATCAGTTGGTGGGTGCTTCTTTAATCTTCTTGTATAGGTTGAAGGAATTAAAAATTCCTCGCATAAATTCTCATTGGAATTCCATTTTGGCAGTGGGATGATAAAGATATTGAATTGCAGGCTGATATGGATCGTTTTGTGGAGGATGGATCCCTTGATGATAATGTTGAGTCTTTTTTATCTCACGATGATACAGACCCAAGAGATACTGTCGGTCGTGGTATGGATGTCAGCCAAGGTGTGCAAAATGCTAATGATTTATACTGATTGTGATTGTGAGGAATCTCCGAGAACTTTGCCGTCTTCCTGCTTTGTTTATGTAGTATTGAGTTCTTGACCTCAGGTCAATAATTTGCTGATTATTTATGGACATTACTACATGAGGTGCCACCAATATTTGTTGATTTGCCAAACAATGGCATTGTTCTTATTATTTTTCATGCATTTAATTTTCCTATGGTTTATATTCTCAGTGTAAGTTCAGAATTCGAAGTTTTCTTGGAAATTTATTGTAATGCCTTCTTCTTTATTGACTATATATCATAATTGGATGACTGTGAATGAGGGGTGCACTTTTTTTTTAGATTTTTTAATCAAATTGCATATTTCTTTCTGGGAATGGCATTTCTGAATCTCCAATGCCATAACCTGCGTAAATTTCATGTAGGTTATTGCAAAGTTTGTAAGCAAAAATATTGGAATTCCAAATTTGTATTTGAAGACTGTCTATTATACTTTTTTATTATGTACTCTAAGCATACAGAGTTTGCATTTGACTTCAGGGTTCTCATTTAAGGAGGTGAATTCTGTTAGAGCAAGCACAAGCAAAGTTGTCTGTTGTCATTTCTCCTCAGATGGCAAGTTGCTTGCTACTGGTGGCCATGACAAAAAGGTAAGTGACAGGAGGATGAATTTATTTACATTAATTAACCAGTGATGAATCTTTTGGTGGTAAGAGCAGTGTATGTAAGCTGTGGGAGAAATTAATGCCACTTTACATCAAATAATATTTGTTTTTCTAAGTTAATTAAAACCGATTTTCTGATATCCTGTCAGCCAAAGATGCAGGGTTGTTTACCAGATTTACCGACCCTACCAACCCCCATAACCGCAACGAAAGCTAAGGAAAAAAGAAGACGATGCTAAATTGTTTTTTCTGCTGGTTTCCCTGTGCAGGCTGTATTGTGGTACACAGATACTTTAAAGTCAAAAACAAACCTCGAAGAGCATTCATCTTTGATTACTGATGTTCGTTTCAGTCCAAGCATGTCACGTCTTGCAACATCTTCATTTGACAAAACTGTCAGAGTTTGGGATGCTGACAATGTTAGTGGACATATTATTTTGTGTTAATTCATGATATTTTTTTTTTATTAATACGCATATAATTTCTTATGTTTTTGTACTGTACTTGGATATATTTTCTTCAGTATTGGTTTTTAGGAAGGCTGACAATGTCATGTTAGATGCATATGTTGCAAATTTTGTTTCCCATGACGTTTAATGGCAATGGAACTATGTTTTTTACTTAAAACTTTTATTCCAGTATAAGGTTGGTTGGAAATGTTTGAGATGCACCCTACTTTCACCTGCAGCTAAAACTGTGTTGGTTATAAGTTGTGTATTGATAGACGATCATGTGAACACGTAAACAAACAACTATGTAATCAAATGTTCTCTATTAGTCATTGGGTATACACATTGGGATGTTTGCAAAGCTTGTCTCAGGATACTTGACAACAAATTAACATGTTGTATTGGCATTTATAGTTTGTATAACAACCTTAATCAAATTCTGATTTCGTTCTTTGTCAATGTTTTTGAGTATGCAGCTTTCAGAAGATTCATTGATGATGGCTAGTGAATCATGAGCATTGTGTCTGAATAATATTTTTGTCTTCTTTTGGTTTCACATTGAACTTGCTGCCAAAATTTTAAGATCTGAATCAAATTTTAATCTCTCTTTCATACTACGTGAACCGCCATTTTTGAATGTACAAGGGTTGTCTTTGTCCTTGTTGACTTAGAGATGTAAGTTAAGGTGTTGGAAGAATTGTGTTCTGGCAGATATTAGTGGCTGCATGCTTCCATATGTGATGGATTATATATGCTTATTAGTATATTATTTGTGTGGAAATAAAGTTGTTGATGTTGTCCAACTTGCTAAATTGTCATGCACCTTTATTGCTTATGTTTTCTGCAGCCTGGCTATTCTCTTCGTACCTTTATGGGGCATTCTGCTTCCGTTATGTCACTGGATTTCCACCCAAATAAAGATGATCTCATCTGCTCTTGTGACGGGGATGGTGAAATACGCTACTGGAGTATTAACAATGGTAGCTGTGCAAGAGTTTTCAAGGTAGAATTTTGTCAGCTCTATGTGTACGAATATAATGCAACAATGTTTCATGTTGGGATTAACTGGGATGTGGTTGGTTCTCATATAATTCTTTATTTGTTGGTTACTAACATTTTTGTATGGAATAGGGTGGTACGGCTCAGATGAGATTTCAACCTCATCTTGGAAGGTATCTTGCAGCAGCTGCAGAGAATGTTGTCTCTATACTGGATGTGGAGACACAGGCTTGTCGGCTTTCATTAAAGGTCAGTTGACATTTTCTTGATTCCATAAGCTGCAATGAAAGTATATGCAATGTGCTAATCTGATTGAGTCCTGGAAATGCAAAAAGCAATTATTTTATGCCACTTGACATGGCTGATTTTGAATGCGTTGTAGGGACACACTAAACCAATCCATTCTGTTTGCTGGGATCCTTCTGGTGAGTATCTAGCATCTGTCAGTGAGGACTCTGTAAGAGTTTGGACACTTGGATCAGGGAATGAAGGGGAATGTGTTCATGAGTTGAGCTGTAACGGCAACAAGTTTCATTCGTGTGTTTTCCATCCTACTTATCCTTCATTGCTGGTGATTGGCTGTTACCAGGCAAGTTACTTAATTTGTTTATTATTTGTTACTGTAGCTGTCTAAGACAGCAAGACAATTCTGTAAGACTCAATTTAACATTATTTGTTACTGTAGCTCTCCACGACAGCAAGATAAATTTGTATGACTATTATATGTCACTGCCTAAGTTGCACATGGTTTTGATCCTGGGGGGGTTGCCTACTTGCCTTGTGAGAATATTTTAGTCTCAGAAACAGATGGAGCTTTGGGTATTACTAATTTTAGAATCACATAGTATTTAATCACTCCTGGGATAATCTTTCTAATAAAAAAAAAGTCTCATGAATTTAGACCTTTGTTTCTTTGGGCTGAAATTATTTCACTTAATCTTTCTCTTAATTTGGGTGGTTGAAACTTATTTAAAATTACAGGAGGTTATTTATAAAGCATTTTGTGGTATACTTTTAACCTCCGTACTTCACTTTTTTGGTGTCTTTATTATGTGAAATAACACTAAATATGTCAACATTTAGCTTCTTTTACCAAAATAGTAATGGCCTTTCTTGTTCGATTCGTTTGGGAAGGGTTCTTTGACCCTTGAGTTCCAGTTGTACCAATTTCTTTATTGTTGTGGTCAATCAATAGTTGATGATCATGTTGCCAGTTATAGCTTTGTTTCTGACATACAATTGTTGGCCTTGTTGCAGTCTTTGGAACTTTGGAACATGACTGAGAACAAGACTATGACTCTGGCAGCCCATGACGGGCTGATCGCTGCCTTGGCTGTATCAACAGTGACCGGATTGGTTGCTTCAGCCAGTCACGACAAGTTTGTCAAGTTGTGGAAGTAATGATTATTTCCCCTAGTAACCACACTTGTAATACCAGTTTTCCTCCTTTTTACTTTAAATCAGTGTCGATCAAATGCTTGTAGTTGTTTCTGATTTGGTTGCCTGATACCCATTTTGTGTTCTCTACCGAACTTCAACTCCTTGCCTCCTTGTAACATTAGTAACTAACCTCCTTTGTTGTATTATTCCTGTTATTTTATTACTTACTGTTGAAGTGTCATGTGCTAGTCTGTACTGTTTGGTACCAAGTTATGAAGTAGTAGTATATGTTCCCTGTCAGGGTTAGTTTTGTATGTTAATTATCTATTTGTGACTGATTGAAGGGCTGGATCCAGCTCTTTAATTTAGTTTAGTTAACTTGTTTTTGAGTTCGTGCTTCAATTTTTGCCAGTTATAGCTTTGTTTCTGACATACAATTGTTGGCCTTGTTGCAGTCTTTGGAACTTTGGAACATGACTGAGAACAAGACTATGACTCTGGCAGCCCATGACGGGCTGATCGCTGCCTTGGCTGTATCAACAGTGACCGGATTGGTTGCTTCAGCCAGTCACGACAAGTTTGTCAAGTTGTGGAAGTAATGATTATTTCCCCTAGTAACCACACTTGTAATACCAGTTTTCCTCCTTTTTACTTTAAATCAGTGTCGATCAAATGCTTGTAGTTGTTTCTGATTTGGTTGCCTGATACCCATTTTATGTTCTCTACCGAACTTCAACTCCTTGCCTCCTTGTAACATTAGTAACTAACCTCCTTTGTTGTATTATTCCTGTTATTTTATTACTTACTGTTGAAGTGTCATGTGCTAGTCTGTACTGTTTGGTACCAAGTTATGAAGTAGTAGTATATGTTCCCTGTCAGGGTTAGTTTTGTATGTTAATTATCTATTTGTGACTGATTGAAGGGCTGGATCCAGCTCTTTAATTTAGTTTAGTTAACTTGTTTTTGAGTTCGTGCTTCAATAACACATCCAATTCTTTCCATGAACTGCAAGTTATTCTGCTAATATACATGTTGCAACAAAGTGTTTTCTTTAATATGATTTGAACGCGGTGGCTGGTTTAGCTGGCTTGATTGCATCCAAGAACTACTAGGTTGTTTGAAGCTCAATTATATTTGTAATTTTCTGTTCTCAAATAGTATGTTATTTATTCATATCAGGTTTAGGTTGGTTTGGTTTTAATTTTGGAATTTTTTTATCCAAAATACCCCATACAAGTTTAGGAATGAATATCTAAAAGATGATGTGATTTTGATACTATTTTCGCTTTTGTCCGTCTTGACCTTTGTGTTTTAGCAGTCTTTTATCGTTCAAGAAGAAAGTCATGGATGTGCTCGGCAAGACTTCTCCAAAAATGGTATAATCTCTAGTTTCAACCTGTATATAGTATCTTGATGACTTTTTTAATTTTATTCTATTGTCTTAAAATGTTGAGTTAGGTTAATTGTTTGATGCCAGCTTGCTACAATTCTAACACTAATAAAATCTTTTGCTTCACAAGCCTAATTTGGCTGATATGTCAAGTTCTTCATTTTAGTTCAATGCACTCTTCCATCATTTTACTGATAATAAAAACGCATTAATGCCTTGCCGAGCTGGTTTTTTCCCCATTGATGACTCAATTTAGCCAACTTTAACATGGCGTATAATGTCAATGAATATCAAAGATTGATTCTTTGAAACAACTTCTATAGTGACACCCGTCCATGTTTATAAGCACATAAATTTGGGGTCGACAATTCCAACAATACAAGTTATACAACAGAAAAAAACTTGCGAAGAATGGAGAAGGGGGGATGTCTAAACATTAGAGGTAATCCCCACATTGCGTATGATATATATCGTTCCATTCCAACAATTCTGACTTCTCTGCTAGGTTGAATTATAAATCGGATAGGGTGGTCTGTAGTCAAAAGCTTAAAGAGAGCGAAAATGCCCTAAATTTTGGTCCACTTGATAAAAAAATGTGAGCCCAAATGTTGTTGGCAGCTTCTTTCATTGTTGTACATATCCTGTGGCAGCAGCAGGCAGGTTTTGATTGATCAAAAGCTGAGCTTTCTAGCTGAATTCAGCTGACAAACGGCCAGGAAAATGTAGACTTGTTTCTTGGAAGTTGGACCACTTAAAAGCATTCTTCTAAAAATCGGCCTAGCGGCTAGGCAGTGGCCGGCCGCAGCATATATGACTAATGCTGGCTACCTAGGCGGCCGTCCAGCCGTGGAGCCTTTTTTTTTTTTTTTTTTTTCAATTAACACCTAAAACATAAAAATCTTAGGTAAATAATCACTCCCTAAGTATTATGATAATCTTCAAAGGTAAATAATATATGTATTATAATCATTATCATTTTTCTAGGTGGTCAACGGTGCGGACAATACGTTGACCGTTGACCACCGAGGAACCGCGCCTAGCTGAAAAATCGCTAGGCTCAACCCTGCCGCCTAGGTAGCGCCTAGCGATTTTTAGAACACTGCTTAAAAGTTAAGCATACCTAAAAGTGATTGCACACAAGAAATAATTTGCCATAGGCAATCTCTCTATCTCTTAGAAACCAGAAATTGTTACTGGTTTTGTTGAAGAAATATAGCATTAGTTTGGTTGAAATGTAACTGAACCCGGGTTGAGTTTTCGGGTTAGATCGAAATGGAAAGACACATTCATTGATTGTAGTCTTCATAAGGTACAATGCTATCTCTCTTTTACTAATGGAGACAAAATCTTTACTTTTTACTTGTATAAATGCTCTTATTAGGCGACACTTTGCTTACCCGTTTAGTATACGTTTCCATCTTTTTATCGTAAAGATGGAAACGTTTACCACCTTATAAACAAAAGACCTAGTATTTGTTTCAAAGTAATTTGACCTATAAATGTAGAGGAATCATAATCACATGGTGGTTGAGCCGACTCGGGAGCAGATTAATTATGCCAAGTAGCTGTTATAATTACACAGGAGGTGTTGATTTAATTATTTAAACAACGTATATATAATTTGTTGCATAGCATGTGGCTTGCCGACTTGCCACTTCAATCTAAACAAGTCTTGGTAGATGTCCCATCTGGATTTAATTTTGTGCTTATAAATGCAATTTGCTGATGCTACAACACCCTTTGCTTTTATTCACTGTTATATTCTTTCCCTTGTCAGACCAGATATACAAAATTCTCCTAATAATGATGGTCGATGGCCCTAAATAGACATCACATACTTGAGAATTCTAACCGGGTTGGTAGTAAAATGCGCGGAAATCAACTTTACTCATATTGCATAGTTTTATACAGGTCTACATATGAATGAATCTGTTATATTTTAATCAAATCGTAAATTATACTTAAACGTAACATACACCATTACGACCACAAAGTAAATGAAGTAAATGAAGGGGCCTTTATGTATCGTTCCTAGCACATGTAACATATGTGTAAGAACAGTTTTATGGTCATTGAGTAGCGATCGAGCAAGCGACAATTAAATTCACAGGACATCGAGGACCCAATCAGGCCTCAAAACCAATATAATCAAGTGCCCTAAACAGATAAGGCCTAGCTGGTTTCTACCCTCTTTTTCAAAGTCCCTGAAACAGACCTTTTGAGGAACAATCAAACTCATTATTGTTTGGATACTACTGGTTCTGTTCAGGGCCCTTAAAAGGAATGTGTTTGCTTCTGTGACTTTGGCAAACAGCATTGATGGTAAATGAGTTTTATAGCTACTCTTATCTGGGTTACATAAATGCCCCACCAAGCATTACTACAAAAATTACACCAAAAAAAAGAAAAAAAAAGAAAAAAGAGAGCACATTTTTGGGCACCAAAGTGCTTTTATTTTTGGAGCACTTAAAATGACTTAAAAAGTCCAAATTTTGTTATAATTTACATCGTTGTATGTGCATACGATATATGTATATCTACCTCCAATAAAACTATGTAATGTGTGCATTTTTAAACACGTGGAGGTTGGATAGTGTATCGCGTATTAATTCAATGTCTCGAAGACTCCAATGTGAAAGCAAGGGGAGGTGCCCATGTCACTTTTGGGACTATCTAGCTAGCTCCTTATATACTGAGGAACCTCCCCAAAGAGAGAGATAGAGAGATAGAAAGAGCAAGAGAGAGAGAGAGAGAGATGGGAAGTGAGGCTACTCAAATACCACATCTTGATTTATCAGGCGAAGTTCTAGACTTTTGTCATGATCATCAAGGAGGTGGAGGCGATGGTGAAAAATGGAAGGCTTTGTGTGGAAAAGTTAGAGAAGCTCTAGAGAATCATGGTTGCTTTCTACTGTTTTACGACAAAATACCCATGACACTACGTGAAGAAATGTTCACGGTCATGAAGGACTTGTTTGATCTCCCTCACGAGACCAAGAACAAGTATGTGAACCCTAGGCCTTATCGGAGCTACGTGGGCAAGAATTCAATTCTTCCTTTGCACGAGAGCTTCGGTGTAGATAATGAACCCGGACAAGATTCAGCTCAGGCGTTTGCAGACCTCATGTGGCCTGAGGGCCACCCAACTTTCAGGTGAAAATTTCGATTCTCTCTTCATTTTCTCTTCACATCTTTCATGTTTTTGTTGATTTTTTTTTATAGCTAACATGCACTATACTGATCATACTCGCGTGTACATGGTGTATGGTTTGATTATTGTGGCAGTGATCAGCCCGGAACCATTTAGATCAAAGCTTCTAATGATCGATGGATTTCATTGTTTTTTTTTCCATTGTTTTTTTTTTGGATATTGACATGGACATTTTCATGGTATGAAAACTATAATATAGATGTTTATCATATATGATTTTAAAGTTCACACATCTATATTTTTCTTTTAGACTCTCTTGCTTTTCTCTCATATCATGCAGCATTATCTTTCTTGTCAACTATTTTCTTTCACACAGTAATTTCCTTCTCTTTCAGACCACATAGATGCAATAAAAATGTGTCAACTGTCATTGGACCTATCCAAAAAAGAAACAATGCTATATATATTTAGCAGTTGATCAGAGTAATACATGACATCAAAAGAAAGCTATATTTAGACATTATAATTAATGGCTGCTACCAAACACCCTCACTACCTGCCAATGTCTTATTTATTAGGCTTATTACTTGACAGATTATATATTCAATACAATGACACACAAATTAACTTCACATGTGATCCTTTTACAGGAATTCAGCTCTCAAAAAATTGTTTTCTTGATGGTTTTTGATTGTCGAAAAAGGGTTTTTCTTGACAGTTTTGGATGCGTTTAGAACATAAGCGTATAATTTTTCTTGACTGTTATAATTAGAACCAATATTTGATTGCAATGTGTTTGTACTTGTTTGTTATGGTAGCGAAACGCTCAAGTCCATGAGCTCGAAGATGCTAGAACTGGACAACATCATCCTGAGAATGGTTTTCGAGAGCTACGGTGTGGGAAAGTTGTATGATTCGTTCATACAAGACAGTGCCAACACTTTTCGTTTGATGAAGTACAAAGTTCCTCCGAACAATGAGCCATCAGCTATGGGTCTGCTGCCTCACACAGACAAGAACACCCTCACAATTCTATACCAAAATGAAGTGCAAGGTATCGAGGTTCTCAACGAAGACGGCAACTGGGTTTCGCTCATCGTCCCCAACGATGCGTTCGTCGTCATTGTCGCTGATGGACTCAAGGTAAAACAAAAAAAAAAAAAAAACTGGCAAATCACTTGTCAACTCATTTGGGTTGAGTATATATTAAAAAAAAACGTTTTCAACGGTGACGCTAAAGTTGCTTGGTGTTAAATATATATGTATAGGCATGGAGCAATGGAAGAATTCCAGCAGCAAAACACAGGGTGGTGATGAGTGGGGACAAGGAGAGATACTCTTTTGGGCTGTTTTCAATGCCAAAGGAAGGAGTAAGCATTGAAGTGCCTGCAGAACTTGTTGACAATGACCATCCTCTTGTCTACCGACCATTCAAGTTCTCAGATTTCTTCTATCACTTTGTCAACAACGTTAGAGATGATGCCCTTGAGGCATTTGCTGGCATTTGACTTTTAATTCAATGATCATATATATGATAATGCCTAGCTAGCTACTATATACCTGATGTAATGAACCTTGATAATAATTAATGCTTTTACTTATATATCTATAC
Organism: Xanthoceras sorbifolium; assembly: GCA_003430845.1. Classification (NCBI taxonomy): domain Eukaryota; kingdom Viridiplantae; phylum Streptophyta; class Magnoliopsida; order Sapindales; family Sapindaceae; genus Xanthoceras; species Xanthoceras sorbifolium. Next base: position 30,456,381 of record CM010616.1, read on the forward strand.
AGCAACAAAAACAAAAAAAGAGTATTGGTTTGTGGTTATTATATATATGACCCAAATGAATTCCTATAAATTTTAACCTAATAATATTAAGTTTTTTTTTTTTTTGTCACTATTACAAATTTAGGGTTTGGTAGAGAAACATGATTCACCCAACCAATTATAGGTTAAATTTTTAAGATAAAATAACCCGACTGGTAAATCATAGGAAGCAAATAAAGGAACTTTGTACAGGTCGTTTTCGACTTTCGAGTAATAGATAAGGAAGAAAGACATATATGAGTGTTCATTCTTGAAGAAGAATAAAAGACTGACATGTTGTTTTGGCTTTTTTGCAAATTATAAGTAAAAAGAGAAACACAAATGTTCATGCATGGCTTTCTATTGATGATGAGCATGACAATATTTTGAATTATTTTTTTTTTCTTCTTCTTCTTTACTTGTTAGAAAAAGAGACTGTTGTTTTGCTTAATAACAAAAAAGAGAGACAAATTTTCTTTGCCCTCTGACTTGTATCTGTTTGGTTCCTTATCTTGTCTGCCTTTGTTCAAATACACAACCAACACATACAAATTATTCCTTGGCATGTTCAAAAACCCATTATTGTGAAATAGACCACCAATATAATATGCCTATATCTATCTAGATAAAGTTGCACTTGCGCCTGCATTATGAACAGCCTTGTGAATGAGATGGGTTTCGAAAGACGGATTCCAAATGTCTCGATTTTAACAAAAATCAGGGTGTTAAATTTTGGATACATCTAACGAGCTCGATCTACTAAGTTTTAATTGAATTTTTATTTTAGATTTTAACAAAAATAAAAGAAGAGGAAAAGAAACTTCTGTATTTCCTCTTGGACTTAATGGGCCCAGAATAGGCCCATCGACATTGACATTTTCAGTCCCGTGAAAACTTTGAAGCCCATCAATCCATTGAAAAAAAAAATACACACAAACCAAGGTATCTAGCGAGTCAAAACGCTGCCAACGGCTGAGTTCGAGTTCGCGCTCGAGCCCCCGCCTGAGTCTACGAGTCAGCTTCGGACAAACCTCGACCGTCTAGACCCGTTAAAACTCGTTGATTGGCGATTTCTGCTTGTAACAAGTGAAGCCGGTATCTGATTATATCAAGAGCAAACAAGTGTTTCGAAAAAGTTTCAAGCTTTAATGGAAATTCCAGACCCACACCTACGAATTCAAAAATTGAAATCAGTTATGGAATCATTGAACGTATGTACATATATATATATATATATATATATATATATTCCTTTTATGCATCTTCTCTTTCTATTTAGTTTCTTTTTTTTTTTAGCATTAATTTTTGCTAGACAATTTTTTTTTAAGGCTCTGGAGAGGCAGGAATCTGAATTGCAAGCTGAGGTTTTTCAAATGCAAGAAAAATTGGCAGCTGGTTATGACAAGGACAATCTCTCTGATGATCTAAGTGAAGCGCTTCAAAAACTAGATTTATCAAAAAGGGTATGTTCAGTGACAACCTTGTTTGTTGTTATGTTAGTTTTTTAATTTGGACAAATAGATTTTTCCTTTCAAAGTATGTGTTTTTGTTATACCTGCTGCAATGTAATATTGCTATCTAGAAGGAAGGGAGTAAATATCGGTAAATATCGGGGTCCAAAGTTTTGGAAAATGGAAATATCGCCAATATTCTTATAATACCGAGGATGTTTTCTATATCGGTCCTAAAATATTAAAAATATCATAAATATTTCCGTTATCGATATTTACTTCTTGTCTAGATGTTATGTATAAAGTGTTTTTGTAAACTATAATTTGAACTATTCTGGTAGGAACTTGCAGCTAAACTGAGGGAGATTCTATCTGTTAAGAGGAAACTTGACGACGTGCCATCCCATTCAGAACTCATCCAGTATGTTTATTTTTGCTTTTTCGCATTTACTCATCAACTTCATTTCCGTCTCTTGAAAAATTTCGTACATGTTCCAAGAAGCTTAAGTGAAGTTCTCCTATCATTGATAATGAAGTCATTCAACTTTTAAAAGTGAGTAAAAGTGATTTAGTGTACAACTTCCGTGGGCAACCGTTAAGTAATTTCTAATCAATTCATTCTTGGGTTTGAAAGTAGTACATATCAAAATAAATTATTCGAGCGTTCAATGTGAGATTACACTAGCTCTTTGGAACATATTATTCTCTAGCTACTGAACATATATATAATATGATTGATTCACAATTTACTTTCTACCTGTTGTATAAAATTTCTTCAAACTGAGAAGTATTCACAGTCACTTAAACTGTGAATAGACCTTCTGCATCATATTTGGCTCTGATTCTTTGGGTGACTCTTTTCCCCTCTCTTGTTTGCCATGGAATGACCTGGTATTCTAAACTTTCTATGCAGATACGAACGCCGGTTTTCAGAACTGTATGTTCAAATCCAGGTTCAAGAATGAAATATGTGTTTGATGGTGTCCGTCTTTTTTTAATGCTCTTCTCAAATCTATCTTTACTTGTACATTTGGAATTCTTAGTAGCAGTTTGTGAAAAAATGTATTTGATTTTCTTTAAAATATACAGGAAAAACATCAACAAACTCAAAAATTCTATGCTACCTACAATGCTCTTTTGGAGATTAAAGAGTTGATGCTCAAGGAAACTTCTTTATTGAACTCCATAAGTTCACAGGTATAAATCAAATTAGTTTTCAATTTTCAGGTTCTTGGTTATAATCAATGGCTTTTTATTCATGGATACACCTTTGCCCCAAGATGCATCTATGATGCTCTGTTATTGTTACAAATTGGTGTCTCTCTTCTGCTTATGATCTTGCATTTACTGCTCTTACGGAACCTTACATATTTGAGTCTATCATGTTCTGTGCAATTGCTTGTCTTCGTGATGAAGTAGCGTGGTGACTCTATGCGCTTGAAATGTGTAATGATAAAATCTCATTTTAGCTCATGCTAGAATAGTTAATAACTTAGTGATACCATAAAATATTCCTAATGTAGCCTTGGCTCTATTGAAAACTTTTAAGGCTTGTAAGTTCTTTCCATTTTATCACATTTAACCAAAAATCTTGTGGAAAGTACTCATGCTATCATCAAAGGGTTCCCTGGCAACGTACAACTTTCACTTTCCTCATTGAACCTGGGATTCATGCTATTATTAGTACAACATTGGACACTAAATTGAGATTTACTTTATTGAGTCAGAGACAGAACCTACTTCTTCTTCTACCACTTGAAGAATTAAGTTTGTCTCTTCAAATGAAGAAGAAGTACATTACAGCAGATTCTTCTCTGACTGGTGTGTGTGTGAATGAATGTAACTGTTGCTGCAGTTGATACTTGAAATTATCAGTTTTTCGGAATTCGTGATTACCATTCCCTAGAATGTATGTTACCAAGAGTAGCAGAGTACAGATCCTGTGTCTAAGTGATTTTCACCTTGCTGACTTGTTTTGTGCCTAATCATGTGCAGTTTCAAGATGCCATTACCAGCAGTGCTGGTCGCATGAAACTAATTGATTCTATGGAGAGAATTGTGAAAGGCAGCCAACAGGTAATTTTCACCTCTTTTCATATATGAACCATGGAAAGGAAATATTGTCTAATTTGTTTCTTAATTAATACAGAGGAATTATATGCTTGATATAGTTAGACCAACAATGTCTGCGAATTGAATTTTACATACAAAAACAGCATTTTCACTATTTATCTGGAGATGAAACAGCAGTTATACCCCTTTCTCCGTTCGTATTAAATATTTCTGGGAATTTCAGCTTAAATTTTTTCTATATCTTATTATAACTTAAAAAAATTCAATTTCGGCAAACTCCACATAATCAGCAGGAATCCTCGATCAGCCTATCCTCCCAATCAACAGTCTGTTCATACCATCTTATAAAGAATTCTTCGAATTAGTGATCAGTGGTTACATTTGCATCCGTTTTACAGAAGCTAGAGAAGGTGCAACTTGGATTGAGAGATGAGCAGAAGGTCTCTGATGCTTTAAAGGAGAAGTACGCTACGTCAGTTACAGAACAAAGGCGATGCCATTCTCTCTTAAAAGCTTTTCAGGTAATCTCTATAATCATGATTCTACACTAGTTCAAGTGATTTTATCTTTTCTTTTTTTAAGCTACAAAGACAGTGCAGGATCTGTCAAAAACTTCTTCACTCATTGACGGTTATCTGGTGTGGACTCTTTAAGGACGTAAAACGTATTACTCTCTTTGGTCTTACAGAACCCAAGACCTTTTCTTTTAATCTTTTACATAGTATTCCTTGTTTTACCTCGATTTTTAATTCAAGATATTTTCATCTGGGTGTTAATATGCAGTGGCAGATACACCATGGTAATATTATATATCAGAGACAAAATTATTGTTATAAACATCTTCATATGCATTGCTTGATTGAAATTTAAATCTTGCTCGCTTAATTATATATCCTTCAATTTCCCTTTTACATTTATTTTTATCATCATTGGTTATCTAATCTGGTTGGCGCGTTTTCATCGTCCTGGTCAGTTCCAATCCTTCTAAATTGCTGCTTTTGCAATTTTTCCAGGAAGAATGCGCGAAGAATGAGAGACTTAGGAGTCGAAGTTCCGTTTAGAAATACTGCGGTCTCATGTGAAGCTGAGATGTTTAAGAACCATTCATTTAATCAGTTGTTGATTGCATTGCAATACCTCTTAAAATCTATAAGATGATTGGCATCAGAACTTCTTGTGATTGAAAACATTCTCTCTTTTTCCAATTTTCTTTTGTAATTTTCAGTCTGTAACTTATTTTTGTTTTCATTTGTTCAGCTGTCATTAACCCAAAAAGAAAAAGAAAAAAAGACCTCATGCTTGTTTTCAGTTATTTTGTCTAGTTTACCTCAAATTATTTTTTGAATTCTCTTCCTATGGTGGATTTTCTTAAAAGAAATTCTTTGAAAACATTAAATATTTATCATAAAAAAAAATTAAAATTAATTCTAATCATACCCCAAAATCATATATCACTATAGGTAATATTAATATATATGTTCCTTTGCCCAAAAAAAAATACAATAAATATTTATGCGCCGCGGTGGCAATTATTAGTCAAAAGAGCAAACCCTCTCAAACTCAGTGAAGGCCAAAATATCATGAGGCATGCTAGCCATAGTCGCTCCTTAGGGAGCGACACCTGACCGCCATTAATTTGTTTTATTAAAATTTAATGTAAATTTTTTTTTTAGATCTTATATTTATATTTAACTTTCACATACACTAAATTATTATAAATATATTAATTTAATCCATATAATAAAATTTTTAATAATAAAATATAAATAAAATTACATTTAATTATTATTAAATTTAAAATTAAAAGTCAATTAACAAACTTCTCACACCCTTAGTCAACTATATTTAGTTTTAACTATTAAAATAATATTTTAATCATTTTATTTTATTATTTTTTTTAAAATATTAAAAAATATAATTTTATATATTAAAATGGAGGGTAAAGATTAAATATAACTTTTTTAAAAAAAATTTTAAATATAATTTTTAAATTATTAAAAAATAAAAGTGAAGATGAGATTTTCATCTTTTTTTTTTTCATTTTTTAAAAAGATATGAGATCTCCACCTTAATTTTTCCTCTCCATCTGGAGGCATGATCTCTATTGATGGAGACCAAGTATGATCTCCATACTTTCGTTTTGACTAGGTATGATCTCCATTATGGAAATCAGACATAATCCCTATCAATGGAAATCATGCCTTTAGATGGAGGATGAGGTCTCCATTATTTCTATGGAGACGATCTACATCGCTAGAAATCAAGGTGGAGATTCCATTTCTTTTCAAAAAAAAAAAAATAGAGATTCTCCACCTTTATTTTTTAATAATTTTAAAAAATATATTTGAAGTTTTAAAAAAAGTTATATTTAATCTCCACACTCCATTTTAAGATCTAAAATTATATTTTTTTTAATTTTAATTTTTTAATATTTTAAAAAATAAAAATAAAGTGAAAAGATTAAAATATTATTTTAATAGTTAAAACTAATTAGAGTTGACTAATAGTGAGAGAGGTTTGTGTCAATTAACTATAAATTTTTCTTTTAATTTTTAAATTTAAGAATAATTAATTGTGATTTAATTATTAAAAATTTTATTATATGAATTAAATTGATGTATTTATAATAATTTAGTGTTTATAATATTTAAATATAAATATAAAGAATAAAACGAAATTTTACATACAATTTAAAAATATATATATAGTGGAGGCCAGGTATCGCTCTCTCAACGAGCGACTGCTGCCTCCAGTCGCCTCATGCCTCAAATATTATTCTTGTATTTCAGACTCATGAATGTTGAATCGATGGAAAACGCAATTTGCATGGGATGTTTTGAGCATCAATATTCATGCAATAATTGTTGGTTGGCATACCCGTTAAATCAAGGATCATTTTCATTGAAAATAGTTGTGGTTAATAAAGCAATAACTTTTGATTGTATATAACTTATTAAATAAATAACATTCAATCTATTTAAAGATTAATAAATTATATTTAAAATTAAAATTTATATAAAATATTAACTTTTTCTTTTCTTAGGTGTAATTATTAAAAATAAATATTAACCGTCTAAAAATAGTAAAAAAATTAAAATAATTTTAATTAAAAATAAATTCATAATTTAATTTAAAAAATAAATGTAAAATTATAATTATATTTATAATTTTACTATAATATAATAAAATAATAACTTTTGATGGATCAGGGTAACTCATTATAGTTTTGTCTTTAGCAAATATTTGAATGAATCAGTTTCTTTTAGGTTGTTTGCCACGATGTTTGATGATGACTGTCTTATCCCCTTGTACGTTCTCCTGTCATCATTGTCTATACAAATTTTATCTTTCAACCTGAACATCAACCATCATGTTTCGCTTTTTTTGTTTTTGGATTTTGATGCTAACAGTGGCATTTTGTTTGCATGCATACACATGTACTTCTCAGTTATCATCACGTCCCTTCTGAATTTCTGAGCAAGGAAAAAGATTGCATAAGAACCCAAAACTGCCCTTCCATCAATCTCTTTGATTGTTCAGTTGAATTTCAGTGTTTATTGTTGATGTTTTGAAATGTAAATCTCTCAATTTTTTTGTGTGGATGATTTCATGAGTAGCCGAAAGTATATATTTATGATACTGATATCGAATCTCTTTTCGTCCATACATATATCTTCTTAATGCTTCTAAACCTAATTCATAAAGAAACTTATCAGTCTGTTATATTTTTTTTATTAACTTAAATTTTATTATATTCTTTTTGATAATTACTTTAAAATGATAACTATCAGGACTAACGGCCCAAACAGTTCTATTCTTAATATGAAAGAGAAATCTACTCACACAATTACGTTTTTACTTACAATAATGAGAATATATATTTACATACTTATTATTTACATAAAGCTACACAATGTGTTGAACATTGGTGGTTTGAAGGAGTTTAAAGTCTTTAACCATCAAATTAAGAGACCTTATATTTATTTTTTCTCTTATTCATGATATTTTAAAAATATAAATGTTTTAATTTTTATAGATGATTTTAGTGGCCGTATGTATATACTTTGGGTACATATTGAATCCCTTCTCGTCCGTATATTTCTTTTTGATGCTCATAAACCTAATTCATAAAGAGGTGACGAATTTATCAGCTTTTGTTTTTGGTTAACTTAAATTTTGTCACCTTCTTTCTTTGAAATAATTTCTGATTAATTTTTCTATTCTATATTTTGTCTTGTTACATCACCATTAATACAAAAATAGCATTGTCTACTTACTCTAATTATAAAATAAATTTATCTAGTCTATTTAATACAAAAACTTCGATATATTTAAAAGAAGTCGTGTGAGAATTTTTCGAATTTAACATATATCTAACTTTTCTCAAGCATTCTTAGATATGGACAAAAAAAACCCCTTGAAGTTTTCGTTTTTCAAAGATGCTTTTTTTGTACTTTAGTTCAAAGACAGATTGCAATTAAGCTACGTAACTACCCATCTCCAATTAAAGAACGACACGTCGTACCTAACAGTGTTGTTTTATGTGTCAACACGTGGCTGGTTCTATAAGTTTAGTTGACCATGAGTTGCCGATCAAGACAAAACCATCTTGTAAGATTTTTTTATTTTTTTTATTTTAACTTCAGTTTAGTCTCTATTTTTAATAAAAATATTTTTTTTTATTTATATATATTTTTTTATTTTTATAATTTTTAATATTTTTTAAATAAATCAAATTAATTATTTTAATTAATTTTTTAATGGTCAATTATCATAAAATTATTTAAAAAATAATTTTATCCTTAAAAAATTCAATTAATAAAATTATAATTTTATATTCCAATTAAAATATAATAAAAATAAATAAATATAAAAATATTAATAAAATAATATTAAATTAAATTATAAAAACTTAAAAATATAAAACATGTTAAAAAAATATTTTTTATTAAAAAAATTAATATTTAAAAAAGTAAAGAATAAAAAAAGGTTAAAATCTGGTAATAAAATAAAATAAATTAAATGGAGAATTAAAAACATTAAAGGAAATGTTTTGAAAAAAAATACAAAAACAAAAACATTTCTTTTATTTGTTCTAATTCTTCATTTTATTTATTTTATTCTTTAATTTTTTAAATGTTAATTTTTGTAATAAAATAACTTAATTTGGTTTTACATTTTTAAGTTTTATAATTTAGTTTAATGTTATTTTATTAATTTTTTCTATTTATTAATTATATTTTAATTAGAATGTAAAATTATAATTTTAATAATTAAATTCTTTAAGGATAAAACTGACTTTTAAATAATTTTGTAATAATTAATTATAAAAAAAAATTAATCAAAAATATTTGATCTATTTAAGAAAAAGTTATAAATTATATGAGTTAAAACAAAAAATATAAATAAAAAAAATAATATTTTATAAAAAAAATGGTGAACAAATTGAAGTTATTTATTTATTTATCTATCTATCAATATCATGAAGAATATTGTTATATAATTAACCGTCCTATATAGATGATGATTGTATATGTACAGTTGACACTTTGAAAGCTGTCTTGGTAGAGGTTTCACACACAAATAATCAGAAAGCATTTGTTTTTTTATCAAAAATGTGGATAATTACAAAACTTGCTTTAGTTTCTATAGTGTGAATTGATGAGAGAGAGAGAGAGAGAGAGAGTATGATATATAAACTAGCTAGCATGTCAATAATCCAGAAATGGGTCCATTGATTTGTGATCGAATGTTGACACATCTTCTACCTTCGTTGATTGATTATTTGGTTATTTGGTTTTAATCTTAAACAAATATATTACGTCGTTTTTATATTTCACCCAATAATTTATACTATTTATGAATATTTCACCCAATAATCCTTTTCATACAACTTAATTTCTAAAAAAAGAAAAAAAAAATTTTACATAAAAAACCCGAAGTCCAAACATATCTTATGTATTCATATCGGTGTACAAGTTTATCATATAATAATATAGTGGTCGTATTCATACATTATCAAAGCATATATATTAATTTATCAGTATCGTCAGTATTTTTGATTCTCTCAACGTTAGATATTTTTAATAGATAAGACTTTAGATTATTTTTAATAGATAAGACTTCTTTATTTTTTATTTTTTTGTTCCGTATAAAAATATAACTTGTCGTGCATGCATGAAAAAAAAAAAAGCAAATTTCATATCCAGATAAATCTAAACGTGACAATACTGATTAGACGATAAGAATTTCGTATGGAACATTATATAATATACGTTAAATTTCAATAATAGAAAGAGCTTTGTCGAGACTCTTTGCTTTTATACTAATAAATTCTCTCACAGTCACCGACCGATACCGAGGAGGTTGGCCAGAATTTAGAATCTTAGCGAGAGGTTTGACACTAGAATCGGTTGGTGGGCTGTAGAAATAAGCCATTGACAGTCTATGCCAGTTCTGGTTCACGAACACACGGTGGAGGACACTTGTATATCGACCGTTTGATAGGATATGGAGAAGATCACCGACGTTCACGACGAGTGCACCGGAGACTGGAAGCACTGGAATCCACCCAATCCCTTCTTTGAATATCTGGAGGCCACCACCAGTACTTATGGTGCTTTGGTGCAGGATTGTTATGATGGATGTGTCTGTGTGTGGAGCTAGACCCAAGGCCCGACTTGGGTCCGGACAAGACGGGTACGAGTTCAGCTGTAGAGCGGTGCTCGGATCATCATCCCACCACTTCATTTCTTCTTCTTCTTCTTCTTCTTCTTCTTCTGAGTAGATGTCAAGAGATTTGAAGATTAGCTTTGTTAATTGCTCTGCTAGAATCCTCATTTTCTTCTGATAATTGTCCATGACATCACTGTTAATCATATAACAAAACAAAGCACAATTATAGAAAGTAATTAATTAATTAATTATTCGTTTACTCTTAATCTGTTAAAATCTTCTTAAAATATATAATTAAAACTAATAAATTTAAATAACTATTATCTAACTCTTTATATATATATATATATATATCAAATTGAAGTCATGGTGTAGGAGTACTACATTTGTTTTCAATAAATTAATTCGACAAAGTCAGTACTTGTAATAACAAAACCATCTGCCATAATACAAATAAATAAAAAATTGTTTATAGCTACGTACAAATAAAATTAATTATTAATTTCTAACCTAATCAGACTTTGCTCATGATAGACTCAAACACAATCATGAATTTCACTTGTCACTTGAATATTTATATATATATATATATATATATATTATTTTTGATCTTGTAAGATAAATCATTAAAAAACCAGCAATTTCTCAATAACTAATTAATAAGCTATAAAATACATGAAATCATCAAGTAGTATTAATTTGTTTTTTATTTTATTTTTTTAAATCTTTAAACTTTCACATGAAATAATAGTCAACGTGCATGGAAGTGCATGGACTTACCAAAACCGTGCATGGTCATTTGGCCAAAGCGTATTCGCATGATCAAACGCCGAATTCATGATAGTGAACCCTTCATGCCACATGTACTTGGAGAAAAATGGAGTGATTCTCGCGATGCCATAACCAGTAGCACCAGCAGGAGCTCTCAACGCCTTCAATTTCTGCCGGACAGGGAGCGAAAACAGCCGGCGAGCCTCAGACTCCGCATCCCTCAGATGACTCAAAGGAATGCCATGGTTGACAACTTGAAACACCCCCCATGCCTCGCATGCATGTCCTATTAGTCCGGTTGCATCTGGATCGGAAAGGTCGATAACAGGCACCGTCGACCGGTCAACATCCGCCGGGAAATCATCATCGGAATTAGCCCAAACATGGGATTCGGGCACGTCCGGGAGGGAATTGAAATCTAAAGGGATGATATGGTGGAGGTGGAGAGGGTGGTCTCTATAAGCCTCAGAGAGAGTACTGCTCATGTTCTCGTGAAATTTCACGTACCATGAAAGAAAAGGAAAATTTTAGAATACTATTTGTGTGTGTGTGTGTGTGTATATATATGCGGAGTGATAGTTAATTATTTGAAGACATTAAAAAATGGAGTTAGGTTAAAGATGATACAGTTGGGAGAGGGTGGCTGTTGGACAATTTGGTGGCCGGTAGTGGTTTTGGAGGGATGTGGGATGACATGGTTAAAAGAGACAAAAGAGAGAACAAAATTTCTGCAGAAATTTTGTGGCATCTCAAAGACTTGAGACAGTTTCTTTTTGTACAATGATAAGGGGGCCTCTATTTTTTTTTATATTTTTTTTAAAGTACCTTTTTTTGTAGACAATTTTGACATGATTTTTGTCCACAAGCTGGAAAATTTGAAAACAAAATTGTTGAATGCCGAAGTATTTTTATGGAATTTAGAAATTTATAGGTAACCGAATTGCTGAATATATATATAAGAAAAGTTTGAATGGAATAGATATATCAAATATATATATAAAGGTGAATATAAATTCATGTATTATAGAATTTTGAGCTAATTGCATCGACCTCCCTTGAGGTTTTGTCAACTACAAACGGAGTCAACTTTATCGTTTATTGACAAATACCTCCCTTCCCTTAGTAAAATTTGATCAAATATAACTAAGGGAGGTCTTTGTCAAAAAAAACCTAAAAGTTAACTAATGGGAGGGAAGATCTTTGTCAATAAACCTAAAAGTTGATTAACGGGAGGGGAGATCTTTGTTAATAAACCCAAAAATTGACTATATCTGTAATTGAGCAAATCGCAGGGGTATGAACACAATTTTGTACTAGTATTATACTAATTAAAACTCTCACTTAATCGACAATATCGCCATGATAGAAAAATTTGATCCAACTTCTCTAATCTAAAAAACTTAAATTAATTAATAAATTTTATTTAATTAATGTCTTCCAATTTGTTTTGTAATTTAACTAATAACACTGGAAAGGTTTTTGAACTAAAATACAAGAATTCTCAATCAATTGGCCCCCATACTATGCTTCATTATCATTAGTTCCAAAACTACAACAATAATAATAATTACTGCTAAACTTACTTGTTAAATTAACATTCACTTCAATTTGGAAATTCTAATAGTTAAATCCGTGTGGTGTTGCATGTACAGTATGATAATAATCAAACATATCAACAAAGTTGAAGTCACGAGTTCGAATCCTTCACTCTTCGAGTTAAAAGAATATATATATATATATATATATATATATATATATATATATAGTTGAACCCACGTAACAGCAGCACATGGGTTTTATGTATGTATTCAAAAATTCTTCTTGAAAGGATTTTGTGTATCTTGCTCTTTGGACATGAAATCAAACAAAACACATGATGAAAAGAAAGCCTAAAGAGTTCGGTGTTGTACATTCCATGCTACCTGCTTTTCGGCCTGCCGACACAGACCGTATGCCAATTACTCGGACGTATGCGTTTAAGTTTTTAATGATATAAACGTTTTTTTTATTATCTATATGTTTCTTCAATCGAATATTATTATAAAGATTTTTTTTAATATTATACATAAAATCAGTTTTTATAAAATTACGAAACTGAACGATTAATTTTATTAAAATTTTATAATATTATTTTAAAATTTATTTTCAACAAAAAAAAACATAAAAGGTTGGTTTCACTTAAGTAGAGTGGGTAGGTGGGAATACTTTTGTTGGACAAAGTTCGGAGACTATTTTTTTATTTTTTTATTTTTTGGCGTTTGTGTAGTGTAGGGCATAATTAAATTAGGTGGACAAATTAGACCAAGAAATTTTCCCTCACTAAATTCCAAATACGTTATCATAACGCAAATTTCAATTTTCAGACAAGATCAGATCTATGGTTTTTTGAGAATACAGATCAAGTAGTTCATGATGATCACGAGGACATAGAAATTGAATCCTTTTATTCAAAAGGAGAAAATTACGGCCACATTTGTCCCTCCATATAATTTGGAAAATGTTGGAATTTATTGAGTCAATTTTCGCCACAAAATTATAGGAAGTGAAATATTTTTAATCGTGTCCAACACGATAATATCATATTCATATCTATAATATAATTATATAATTTTTATAATATATAATAGTATTTTAATGATTAAAATATTTTTATTCATCTATTTATAATTTAAATAGTTAATATAGTTTTTTATAGTTGATAAATTTCTATAAATTATTTATTTTGATTTTTTTCTAGATTATTTATTTTGAAATTTTAAATGGAGAATTTAGATTTACTTAGATCTTAAAAGCATATAAAAGTTAATATTTTAATAGCTTATTAGATATGATTATCTTTTTATTCTATAATCTACTTAAAAGGAAGCCCTATTACATGATAATTTAAACTTTTTTTTTATCATTACTTTAAATTGTAAAATAAATAAAATTTAGTCTCGTATCCTCCTATTTTGCTAAGTATAGTTTGGCACCTGTAATTTTTATCTTCTCATTATGTCCCTGATTATATATCTCTTATTATAAGAGTAAATATCTTAACGACACGTTTAATAATTAATCCTATAAATTTATAATTTTATAATTGTATAATTAAAAAAAAATACTTATAAATTGAAAATAGTAACTTTTTTTAAGTCAAAATGATAGATTTGAACTCTTATCAACAAACCATATATTTCTACAATCAAGACAGCCATGAACTCATGATGGAAGACCGGATTTTTAAAGCGAGAAAATCGATGTATTAAATATTATCTTTATTTACATATAATTGAATAAACAATACTATTTTTTAAATTTCAAGTGTTGTTCAAATAATTAATAGAATTTTTTTTGACTAATCAGAATCCCTTATATATATATATATATATATATATAAATACTGTCAATTGTCAAATACATGGTTTAATGTTTATTTTATTACAATTTTTTTTTGTGTCATTTTTTCTTTGAAATAAAAAAAAAAAAAAATGAAGACCTAACAACACAACTACTGAACTACCCACCTCTTTGACATCACTAGCAAGAACAATATGCAAACAATTCTATTGGTGCAGCCATGCTTTAATTAAATAATTTATTTTAATGTGGAAAAAATAATGTGGGATTTGAAAATCTTAGCTACCTAGGTCAGGTCATCTTACTTACTGGCTACTGCCCTTGTCATTAATAATATTAATAATTTGATAATTTTTATATAATAATAAAATTTCGAAGACAAAAGACAAAACAAAAGCCTATCACGAAGCATTTGTCTCATTCTATGTCTATGACTTTTTATAAATTAACAAAGTCCAAACTCTAAATAGGATATTTATCGATTTCTGATTAAAATAATCTGGCTGATTAGTCATCACTAGTACAGTCCCAATATAATTTAATTTAATTTTATAATAATAATAATAAAAAGAACGGCGATATTTACACCCTGAAAAGTCGTATGTGACTATTCATTTTTGTATGTATACCTTATTAAAAAAATTTCAAATGTTGTAGTTTGTAAGCATATACCCCACCTAAAATTAGAAGCATGGCAGGAGGTTCCCAGCATGCCTCCTTACTTTTTTATTTATTTATTTTAACTTATTTTACTAAAATGCTTTCCTATTTTTTTAGTATTAAATAGTTTTATTAATATGATATATGATTTGCATTTATAATTATTTATTTTACTCCTTTTAATTAGTTTTATTTAAGGATAATGAGAAAAATATTAATTTGGCCATTTTAGAGGGATGTGAATATTGCTAATCTAATTAAAAAATAAAAAAATAAATAAATCCTTTCGTATCCATTCTTAAAATTAATGGGCCTTAAAACTAGTTCAATATTGAAAGCCCAATACACTAGAAACTGAAACCCAAAATCCCAAGACTATCAATCCTTCTTCATTTTATCGGTCTGGTACTCTGTCTGGTGCTTGAATTGTGGGTATCTTTATCATGAGATATAGAAGACTCAACATTATCATCAAGGGATAAGTTCTCCATTAAACGATCCGTGTCAGCCTGCAATTCCATATCTTTATCATGCCACTGCCAAAATGGAATTCCAATGGGAATTTATGCGACGAATTTTTTAATTTTCCTTCAACCTATACAAGAAGACTGAAACTTGTTCAGTATTGAAAGCCCAATACTGTTGAAACTGAGGCCCAAAATTCCAGGACTATCACATCACATTCTCACTTCCCATCAGCTTCCTTCTTCATTTTTTATCGCTCTAGTCTGGTGCTTGAACTGCGGGTATTTTTATTTTTTAAGATTTGACACCTTACGATCATAATACTACTGAGATGTATCAAGATTAAATTTTTACTAGCACGATTTGAATATTTACTTTCATAGCGAAAACTGTCTACTCGATAATTATACTTTTATACAGAGTGGTGAGATAAATATATTATTAGATTTTGAATATTGATGGCTTAAAGGAATATATAAAGTTCCTCTAACTACTAAGGTAAGTGACTCTCAGTAAAGTCGTGGGTAGTTTTAGTGAGTTACAATAATGAGACAATTACGAGCAATACTAGATATAGTCCTCTGATTATATCATAAACTACTTTTAGTGACATTTAAAATAATGAAATGGAAAAATGTAGATGTTATGTAATTAAGAGAGTGATAGTTTTACCAGGTAAGTTGAATCAGCGTCATTACAGGTGGTAGTATCATATGTGTTAAACTATATTTCAGCAATTCAGAACAGCCAATTAATTCAAATTAAATTTCCATATATATTTGCTAGTTTTGGTATGTGTTTCCATGCACTAATAAATGACAAAGATAATGATTTGGGTCAAACTGAGGTTTCATTTTAAAAAGTTTCATAAAAGCAATTCCTCTTTGGACATCATTTTTAGATAATTCATGAAAACATTTCTAACAACAATTTTTTTTATTATTATTAAAATTTCAGTCAAATCTATATAATTTCTTTATCTCTATGCTTTAACGTCTACCAAAATTCAAAATGAAGAAAAAATTGAAAGTAGTGTCCCAAAATAATTCAATTATAAGAATTATTAATTTTATTTATACTCACCTCTTTTTCTTGGGTTAATTTCAACCTATCAATAATAATTAAAATTTCAGATAAAAAAAAATATTCCACCGGTCAATGTGGCTCAGTAATAAAGACGTTCATTCAGCCCGGTAATGTTTCAGTTTAAGTCGCTACCACTATATTAAAAAAATAATTAAGAAATACATCAATATATATATATATATATATATATATATATATATATTGACCCTTAGAGGGCAAGAAAAAATCATGTAAAAAATATTTTGTTTCTTATTTTTACTGTTGAGACTAGTCCTCTTTAATGGAGAAAAATTGGAATCAAATCAATAAAAAGATTTTGTTTTGAAAATTCTCTTTTATGGAAATTAATGAAGATTCTCTTCAATATTTTCCTTATTAATGGAAGTTACAATTTCCATATAAATATATTATACGTGCTACTACTCGGCTACTGATCTCTTCAATATTATAAGCTAAATTTTTCAAGCTTTCTTTTGATTTCTCTTTGTTGTTGTCGTGTTCTTCAATTCAATTCAATGGTGCCTGTAGAGACACACAGAATTAGGAAAAACAAATCGATGAACCTCAAGGTGGACGACGAGAATTGCAAGAAAGTGAGCTTCAAGAACAGGAAATCAACTCTGAAGAAGAAAGCAACCCAGTTGAGTACACTGTGTGATGTTAATGTCTGCATGGTCTGTTTTGGTCCTGGACGGGACGGTGGAGACGTGGCCGGAGAACAGATCGGACGTGCTTGATTTGATCATCAAGTACAAAAACCTGAGCGAGGAAGCGAGAGAAAAAAAGAAGCAGAAGTGCAATCTCCTAGGGTTTCTCGAAGACAAGAAGAGAAAACTTGTTGACAAGTTGAACAGGAAAGTGGATGATTCTTCATCAATGTTGTTGAAGAACAATCTAGCCGGGAGTGCGGTTTTGGCTTGGGATGAGAGGCTGAACCTGTTTTTGGAGGAAGAATTGGTGGGTTTGTGCGTTTCCTTGGATTCCAAGTTACAGGAAACGAGAGATAAAATCAGGACTCTTCAGACTATTGAGAAGGACAAAAAAGCATTTGAAGTTGAAAATAATCATGAAGTTGATCATGTCAACGTCGCAAATAATCTTAACTATGATCTTATGAGGTTCAATGGTGATTGTTTCCACAGCAATCAGCCGATTAATCTTGCAAATTATTGGCCTAGAGATTATCATGGTAGGATGATGAGGAGCAACAATTTCGGGTGGAGTGACAATTCTAATGTTGGAAGACAAGAGATTTTACCTTTTATCGAGGAAAAGTACAATTATGATCATATGGGTATAGTTGATATCAACAATAATCTTGTTTCTGAGAACAAATTTTCACTAGGGTTTGCTGATCATGCAAACATGAGGTTGGAAGAATGAAGAAAATTTTGGTTTGATGGGAGAGAGTAATCAGTACTTTATGCTTTCTCATACATCGCCGGCGTCTGCTCTTCATGAAATTTTACCAATCTCGATGAGGCCATTGCCTGCCGTTCTTCAATCAATCAACCTATTAGTTAATTAGTGCATCACCATTAGTATTATATATCAAGTTAGCAATCTCCGGATCTTCTTTTAATTTTTGTTGCTGTTTTTTTTTTTTTAGTTTGTGTTATAGGATCATATTCAAACAACTCAACTGTGTTTATTAATTTCTAGAGTTTAATCTAATATGCGAAAGTTTCCAATTTTGTTAAATTTTATTCTCTCCTTACCGGTTTGTTTAATATATTATGATTTTGCAGGCATCAATGATATTTTGCTTGGGATTCTTTTAAGATTTTAAGAAATAGTTGGTGTCATTTTGACGATTAATTGTACTGCTCGCAAAGTAGCTAATATTATCTGCTCTAATTATTTTGCCTCCACTTAAGTTTATTTCCATGTTTTATACTGACACAACACAGTAACACAGAGACCTGCTTGTGTCGGTTTTTCAACTTGACGAGCTAGCTAACTACTAGCACAACACAGGACAATAAAAAATTGGATTCGAACATATAAGTTGAGATCAGATTTTGTCAATTTTTGGGTCTCAAAAGCTGTCAAGTTTTTTAACATTTCAAGTAAGTGATCCATACACATACATGTGGCATGGGTAATAATTTTTTTTTCTTGGTCTGAAATTGACAAGATTATAGTAGGTACAGAAAAACACATGACCTAAATTTACTCAGCTTTTTCAAGCTTTTATATATGAATATAAACATCATTATTTTTGTGACAATCAAATCCCATTTAAGTTAAGAGCTCAGGTTTAGTTGTGTAATTATCAATTAATTTTTATTTTTTATTTTTTATTTTTGTGTGTATTATCCATCTAATGATAGACATTAAACATCATTGGATTGTTAAATAAAATTGTTCAAGCACGTACAATTTAATAAGGGATACTAGTTATTTTATTTTGGTAAAATCATTTTGATGAGTTAATTAAATTGATCAATTGATGATTGCTTAATTACTAAAGTATCCAACATGATCATTTAATCCTCTGCCCGTTAATATAGTTACGTATAAAATGAGAGTCTTTGTACTTTTTATCCAAATTTGGGTCAAATTCTAATTGAAACCAGTTTCATAAACCATTTGTTAATTTGTCTCCCTCTGCACCTTTTCAATGGAAAAAATTGATAATTTCCAACAAAAAAAAAAGTTTCTATAAAAAATAAATAAAATGTTTGGATCTCACATTATAATATATAGAGTAAATAACACTCAAACTTCCTGAGATTTGTTTTTCTATAAGTGGAAACAACATTTAAATTTATTAGCAAAAATATTTTCTACTATTAGTCAAATTTCATCCAACTTAATGGTGGACTAAATTTGACTTATAAAAAATACCAAAATGCTCACAAAATAATATATAAAATTACTAAAATTTATTAAATAAAAAAAGAAAAAGGGAAAAAAATAGTTAAGGTCTCCACTATCCATCTCAACTATTTTTATTTGTTATTTAATGAATTTTAGTAATATTATATACTATTTCGGGGCATTTTGAATTTTTTTCATAGTTAAACTTGGTCAACTGTTAAATTGGATAAAATTTAACTAACGGTAAGAAAAGTCTTTATCAATAAATTCAAACATTATTTTCACTTGTAGAAAAATAAATTTCAAAGGTTTAAATGTTATTTACTCTAATATATATAAAACAAAAATTGTTTGTATTAACCCTTGGGAGCTAATTTATGGCCTTTTACAAGTCAAAATGTGATATTTCAATATTTGTTTTGCATATAAAGAACGACTTCCTTTTGTTGGTGAGAAAAATAGGCTGAGGAGAAGTAGATTCCAAGCCCGATAGGGAACATTGCGTTTAGTATCCCATAATATTTAGAGGATCCCTATCGCACCTATATCGAGACCGAAGTTTATGGGACCTCCGCGAATGAATTTTTCGGATGTAAATATATCACTTCGCCAAAGACTAGTGGCAACAGCTTGAATTAGGGATCTTGTCCAAGCTTATGAGTGCTCTTACCGGGCTTTCTTTTATTAGCAAGAAAAATATATTAATTATAAATAAATAAATAAATTGAGACTGCCAAGTTTTGCCGATCGTGATAAGGCCGCCATTGCCATTCTCAGATGAGTCAGCTTAGTGAGGCAGGTTCAAGTAATCTAACCTTAACTCAAGATCTGAAAGCTGAGGATGCAATTGTCTATTTTAGTTCTTGGTTTTGTTTCTTCTCTTTTGTTTTGACAACAGTTGATTTGTTTTGAGTTGTGCTTTTCACTATATTTCACAGTATGTGTGAACCAGAAATAACATCCATTGCTTCTAAATTTAGACTTAAATACTCACAATTCTATATTTTTCTTTATCAGAGTATTCACAATGGGTACGAATGATTTAAATATTGAAGAATCTAGAATTTCTTGATAAAGAAAATTAATTTTATTCAAAATTTAGTATACAATGCTATCGAACATTAACAAAATCTGCATCACCTTGCTTATGGGCTACAGCTTTTACTAGAACTCCACAGATATGGGTAAAAAATCTTTAATGCAGATCATATTCTCTGATGAATGATGTTGTACAGTTATTGTAGTCTTGTATGTATCCACCCAAAGTGTCAGACAAACAAATTTGATGAGTCTGGTAAACAATATCAACGTATAATTCCGATCTGCAGTTAACACTAGATAAATTAGAGGAATCACTCAAGGATTCAATCTTACACTATACTTTGTTTTCTTCTTAAATAATAACACCAGTAAGACTGATACAGGTGAAAACTAGTGCCTGTACTTCTACACTTCCACATTATACAAAATAAAATAATATTATTGTAGTCTACAGCCAAACAACATCAGGTATCTCCATCATGCCATTTTGTTTTATTTAAGCCAAAAATTACTTCAATAAAAGTAGAAAAGATCAGAGAATCTTGGGTGTTAATTCAAATTTCTAAGGCTATCAAGATTCAAGATGGCTCGGCTACAACTATAAAATCCTAAGGGGACCCATTGTTATTACTTATTATAAAGTTTAACAAAAAGGAGTGAGACTCCCCTATCCTTGCATAATAGAAAGAGTAAATAACGCTTACCTCTCCTGAGGTTTGCTCAATTAAAGGACGGAGTCAACTTTTAGGTTTATTGACAAAGACTTTCTCTCCTGTTAGTCAATTTTTGGGTTTTTTAACAAAAATCCTCCCCTGGTCAACTATTACATTTGACCTAAATTTTACTAAGGGTAAGGGAGGTGTTTGTCAATAAACGATAAAGTTGACTCTGCTTATAATTGGCAAAACCTCAGGGGAGGTCGCTATAATTAGCTCTAATAGAAATTATAAAGCAATCGATATCTCAAAGAAACAAATAATAAATCATGGAAATGTAAATAGTCTTACAATTTGAAAATTCCTTCTCCTTGGAAGATGCCAACCTCCAAAGTCATGTCTTGTGCAAATGTTGACGGCCTACAATCAATGCAGATCCAATCAAACAGATCCATTCAATATAATCTTTACAATCTATATTGATATTGTCTAATCATGTATTCTTAAAAGTTCCATATGTGCCATGTTAACTAGTAATTGTAAGCAAAGCATAGAAGCAGAAAGCAGCAAGAATATTGTTGTTTACTACAAATTGTCTTCCAGTTAAAATGTTGTATTGAAGTAAGAACTTGCCAAAGTCAAGCCAGATTCTCACCAACCAAAGCAGTCATTATTATTAACATGAATATAAAATTTCTCCATCCAATATAGATAGATCATAGATGACTGACAAAGACAAACATGGAATTCAATACAGACATGATATTGGATTCATTAGCAATAAAACTAAATTTAGGTTTAATATTTTCCGACTCTACATAGAGTGCAAAGTTTAGCAATAAATGACCCACTCACTCACCTACACTCCCAATCTGTGATAAGAAAACAGCATAACAGCATAATCTAATATAACTTGACTAACACTAATCGACAGACCTTTTAGTTTGATATAATAAACAAACACCAAATGCTGATAATTAGGTAAGTCTAGTAAGCACTGATTCAGATGTTGAAATATTAAGAATAAACAACCACACAACAACTCTTAAGTTTGTAAGTCTTTATAGTCTAGACAGCAAACAGAATTAGTCACAGATAAAATAAATGCTCTCCATTTCACTAAAATCTTATTGGGTTATCTGCAAGCTATCATTGCCAAAAGGTAAACATTCTAAAACGTAATTGTCCATGAAACAAAGAGTCCACAATTAAGGTCAATATGAGCTTAAGCATGTTACAGAAACATACAAATTAAAGAAGCAAAAATTTAATAAAGAGCTATTCATAACAATATGATAGCAATATCAATGTTCACCAGCTTATAAATGAACAAATATATGAAGCAATACAATTAGACAAAGAATATTGCAATCAAATCAATAGAATAACTCACAAGCCACACCAACAAGGAACTCACCTTATTCCATAGTTGCTTCACTTCTGCCTGCAACTGGATTTTCTCATCACTCTTTCATCTCCCCTAAAAAGAAGCATATAATCAAATTCAGTTCATTTCAGAAAAGAAGTGGCAAAAAAACAAAACAAATATATATATATATTATATCTTTCTAAAACAATTATAGTTATCATTTATTAGAATTCCAAACCCTAAACAGCAGCAAAAACTAACTCGCTCAAGCCTTTTTGTGTTTAAAACGAATACAAAACTAACAAAAGTGGAAGTTATCAAGGGTTTTGAAGCCAAATAATAGTATGTAGGTAAATATTTTGAGGCTCATTTACACAGGTTTTTAATATATTAACCATCTTACCTCAAAAGAAAATGCTCAAGTCCACCCACGAAGAGAAAGAGAGATAGGTGCCTTTAAAGTAAATAGATTAGTGCGGCATACTAAATTCAAATAAGAATGGTCTTTAGTATAAATCAATTTTATCAGTAAGAAACTACCAACTTCCCGCATGCGTCCAAAACACCATATCCAACTCAATAACGTAACATCTGAGCCGTTCGAATTATAGAGCGAAGCCTCTTTGCTTCACTTGGAAACCCCGAACTATAAAGACCATTGATAACAGCTTGTTGAGCAGAATCTAGAAGTTTCAAGCCATTTCTTAGACAAGATAGTAGGAGCTTGGATGCACAACTATACCTACGAGCTTTACAAAGATTGTGAACCACAGAAGAGTAAGTAAATGTGTCCTTTCTCTCCATCGATTTGAACATTTCCATTGCATGATCAATCTGACCAGCTTTACCCAGACCATCGACCACACAGTTGTAGGCTACCAATTTTGAATCAAAACCCTCCATATTCATGGAATACAAATGTTCTGTGGCTCTCTTGATATCACCTGATCTGCATAATCCGTTTATCATAATCGTGTGGGTATACTTATCACATTCCAAACCCCTTTTTTCCATATCACACAACAACTTAGAAACAGCTTCTAGATTACCTTCTCTACAATATAAATTAATTAAGGTATTATATGATACAATATCAAGCTGAATACCACTCCTCATCATCTGCTCCATGTAATCAGTTGCCTCTTTCGTCCTACCTTCCTTAACTAATGCAGCAATGACTGTGCAGTAAGCATAACCATCAAAAGTATATCCTTTACGCTCCATGTCCAACAGTATCTCAAAGCCTTGTCTAAACTGTTTGTATTTAAAGCAGCATTTCATAACTGTAGTATATGTTATGGCATTCGGTGCATTACCTGATTCTCCGAGCTCCTTTAGTATCCTCTTAGCGGCCTGCACTCTACCTGCCTTACAGAGCCCATTGATAAGTGTATTGTATGTTATTAACTGGGGAACAAATCCACAACTTCGTAAATACCAAAATAATGTTAAGGCATAATCTGCATAGTTATTCTTGCAAAGACCATTAATCATGATGTTAAATGTAGCCGGAGAGGGAGACAAATCATTGTTCATAATATACCAGAAGATCTTAGTGGCCTCGTCCGGTTTCCCTGATGCGAAGAAACAATGCATTAAAGTGTTGAAACTCCAAACATCAGGATTTATACCCTTTTGACACATTTCATCAAACAGACCTTCCAAACGCGGTAATAAGCCCTCCTTGGCGGCTCCTGCCATCAACGAATTATAACTAATAACATCCGGCCTTATTCCTGCTTCTCTCATCCTATCAAGGACACAAAAAGCCGCATCTACGCCAACTAACTGGCAATACGCATCAATTAGTGTATTGTAAGTCACCACATTAGGCAGTATTCCCAATCTTATACTGTCAGCTATAACTGATTCCGCTTTCTCCAAACTGTGGGCTCTACATAAAGAAGCTATGCATATGTTCAACAACTTAGTAGATGATCTACAAAGCATTCTTTACAATAAGTCCAATCAACATAAAGAAAAAGACAGCACCATAACCTGCAAAATCGTAACTGTCACTATCAATATTTAAAAAATAAATAAATAAAGAAATTCAACTAAAGCAAATATAAAAATCTCCGGTTTTCAAAATCCAAACTTCACAACGGCCCTGAATCACTGCTAACTATCAAAGTCTTATAAACATATAAAGGTGAATTAAAAGAGAAACAGAATACATTTGAGTAAAAATATCGAACACTTGGTGAGTGAACCGTACCTTTAAAGCTGAAAATTTGATGGCGGGAAAAATGATTTTTCTCTTGGCTTCTTCAATTTGTAATGCTCAGCGGCCAAATAATTAATAAAAAGAAAATGAATGAATCGAGAATCTGTTCATGTCTAATGATTTCTCAGCCAAGCAAACAGCGAATTGCTCAATCGAGCAAATAAATCAGTTTTAAAGATTTTCGAGAGAGAGAGATTGACGAGTGTTTAATCGAAGAATAGAAATTTGAAAATGGAGATTATTGGATTGAGAGCGGATCTCGGAACTGTGATCGAAGTATATGGATGGAGAGTATAGTTTGTCAGACTGCGAAGAAAGAAAAAAAAAAAATGAGAGAGAGAGAGAGAATACAGCGTCGTTTTTCGAAGAGAGAGAGGGTTTTTAAAGGGTTTATGACTTTCATTTTGTAATTGTTATACTAAATTATTTTTTATTATTTATATATATATATATATTTGTTGAAGTACACAAATTTAGGAAATAAAAATATAATTTCAACTCACACAATCTCAAGTGAATATAATAGACATTCCACGCCTCTGACTAACAAAACATATTCTTGAAGAAGTAAAAAAAAAAAAAAAATCATTTGCATTGTTTGTTTTAAAATAAATTATTTAACTTCAATAATAAATTAATTAAAATTCAATTATACAAAACATATAATTAAATCTAATTAATTTATCTTAAACTTGTGACTAAATAAATTTTTAAAGTCGGCTAGGTTCGGGTTAAAAAAAAAAAAAACATTCACTAAATTTGGAGTAGAAAATTTTCATGAGGTATTTAGTTTACAACACATTACATTACATGAATAATCAATAACATCTTAAACCCACTAACTCACGTAGCTAGGACGAGCATATCTAATATTTATATATATTTGTATATGATGATCATTTGAGAGCTTAATTTAGATCCTCTAAAACAAGATAGAATTCCTCCACCTCTTTTACCAAAAAAGAAGAGAAACATATAAAAGTTGAAGCATAGATGACATTAAAGAAAAGAGCTTGTTCTTCCTAAAAGGACTAGACTACTACATGTTGATTGGAATCTACTTCAAACTCTCTTTAATATTACAATTCCCTAGTGTTGCTAATAGTAACATCAGATCATCTCCCTTTTCTCTTCAGTCCTAGGCTCTCCTGCTTGACTTGGGTTTCTTGGATCTTTAGCTACTACACTGCTGCCTTGATAACCTACAAAAAAAGCAATCAATTACAGTTACTAGTTGTAGAACATATGAAAATATATATATAGTTTCAGACCCGAATCATCGAAACGAGTAGTAGGCAAATGTAAAGGTCTAAAATGCCATGAAGAGCAAGCTTAACGATGCATTTGGATATAGCATTCGTTGATGGGATATACAATTAGACTCGTAACAAAAGTTGAAGGATCACCTGTTGGTGTTAAAATTCGATCATTAGAGCCAGTTCCTTGACTAGTGTTACCGGTAGCCAATAACCTCCCACGAAGTTCCTGTGGTAATGCCATGTTACTTGCAACACGTGCTTCAAGATCTCCACTCAGCGAGAGATTTTCAGTAAGTGCCCTCACAGTAGACTTTGGCGAATAGGTTGTTGACCAAGATCCTCCATTTGATCCAGCTAAGGCCATTATAACATCTGCCTGAAAGTAATTAAGGCAGCAATCAGGTTGTCATGGCTTGTTATGTAAGTGTAAATGATTCAAGTATCGAACGTTAGGAAAACAAATTTAAGACAATAAAACGGCCTAAAATCCATGCAGGGAAAAAAAAGAAAAAGCCCTAGTAAGGAAATGCTCCTAGTTAACTTTGCCAGCTTTGACTTTGGTAAGTATCTTACTGTCTAACCTTATACGTGCTCGGACAACATACTCAGAAGTGAAACATACAAAAGGTTTCTTTGGGTTTAGCTAAAAAGACTGTCAAATGCTTAAAACAACTGTTTTAAAGTTAGTTCAGCAACCTCATCTTGTTCCAACATTTCACCACAGAACGGGCCACTTGCCGCCTTTATCAGAACATAGAATCTTTATCGTTGCAACAGAATGGTACCCACTATGCTATGAGAAGGTTTCAAATACCGTATTATCTTACACTATGCAAAAACCACGATAACTCAAGTAAGGGACAGGAGAACCTCCAGCATAACAAAACTTCACCCTTACCTTCCGGGTGTACACACCATAGAAAATGAGAAACATACTCAAACAAAATTAATTGATGACTTCCTCGCACCAATCAACAAGATGAGGTTGTGACTTTGAGTCACCTCCTTCTCTCCAAACCTCCAAATTGTAATGGTTCAAAAAAATTAAAATAGCCAGCATCATCTTTCCAGCAGTACCAGGAAAGAAATTCTTAAATGTATTAAATGTTAGACGACGATGTGCATTGCACAGACGCCAAAAGAAGACTATTGCTTCAAGCAGCATGCAACACTATCAATTAGTGCAACCTATATCACTTCAATCATAAGCAAAAACTGGCACGAAAACAACAGAAAAGAAAATCAGAGCACAACCGATAACCAGAAGAGCAGACAAGTAGTCCACATAAGCACTTGCATGAAATATTGCATATTAAAATTCTGAACTGTACTAATTAAGAACCTTTTATGGTAAGGAACAAACATTGTTGTCCAAATATCACCTCTATTGAGCAGGAACAACAGACCATCATTTCATCTCACTTGTTCACAGTCAATTAATCAGGCAGCTATTTTATTCATGCTAGAATTTTGGAAAGTTCCTAAGCGGAAGATAAACAAAGTCATTCCTTAAAGCCTTAAATTGGTTGACAACAAAGCCAATGAGGATGCACTTAAGAAACCTATAACGACCTAAGGCGGATGTGCTTAGATCACCTTGGCTCTGTTATACAAAAAAAAAAAAAAAAAAATACTAGTGCTCAAAGCGACATAGCCAACGGGATTTCACTTCTCCCAGGCTAAGTCAAAGTTATTCAGCTTAAGAAAACTATATGTCAAACCAGCACTGGCTGATGACTTCTAAGCAACAGCTACACCTTAAAACACATGGATGACAACTTAACCAAGATGACTGAATTTCATGTCCTGCACCCATTTGGTGTACCCCTGGTCTAAAGAAGCTAGGAAATTTTCAATTTGATGTCAGCCTACAATAAAGCAACGAGAATGGAAACTGACTTTTAAGTTTTAACATTGAAATCCATATAGCGAAACAAAGAAAGTCACCAGAGAGGATAATATCTATGCTTCTATCGACCGAAAATAATGATTTCTATTGATGAAAGATCCAATAAGACCTAGTTACGTTCTGTTTTTCTCATGACTCAATATTAACCACACAAAGAGGCTATCTTCAGAGATGGGCTTCCAATCCAAAAGCTGAAAATTGAACATAGATGTCACAGTTTTCAAGTGCAAGCACTGTCAGGTGCATTTTAGTGGTGCCTTACAGGCTTCAGGTTCAATAACACGGGTACAGATAAGAAACCATCTCAAAGCCAGAACAGGTCTCTTCAATTGTCGTACACTAAACTCAGTAGTTAACGTCAAATGTAACTTGACACAAGAAGTACTTATCACACATTGCTCCAGAAATTCTACATAAAACGATAGCCAACTGCAAAACGGGTTAGCCAAGCTGATATTAGTTAAATATTTTTGATTAGCACATATTCATCAATATAGATCTTTGTAAAGACAGAAGCACCTCAACATAAAAGGTAAAACAAACCAATAACATTGCACAGATGCCTATATTATTGGCAAACAACTAGAAAACAAACCTTATTTGGATGGACATCATCGAAAACATGAGCTTGACCGCCATAGAATATAGTCATCTGTCGGCCAGCAGATGTTAATCCCTGTCGACTGTCAACAAAATAGTTCATAATGTACAAAACCAAACGACCGATCCAACAGAAAACAGTTGAAAAAAAGACATGGAGAAGAGAGTAAGCAATATCATTAAGCTCACTTCGGTGGAGTAGAGGATTCTGGCTCTGAGATAAGAGTTCCTGGCTTTGGCCTGCTTCCACTTGGCAGCACTACAGATGAGTTTTTCTCTGCAACACCGGCACTGGCATTACTGGAACTCAAAATTTCAGGACCTTTAATCCCAGTCCTAGATCCTTCATCAGCAGCTGATTGAGATATAATTGGGGGACCAGCATTGGCATCTTTGATTCTTTTTGGAGGTACTTGATGCATAAAAGGCACCAATTGGCCCCCACGTGAAGGATATTGTAAAGCAGGGCCAGCATTCATTGGAATACTCCGGTCCCATCTGGAAATATTGGCATCAATCCTACTGCCTGTGGGAGGCTGTAATATAAGAGAGGCAGAAGTTGGCCTCATTGACTGCATACCATAGAACACCTCATCGTCATTGGACCTTCTTGGTCGCTCTCCTCCTGCTCCGTTTCTTAGTATCTGAACAATGTCTAACAGTAATCAGCACAAGAATGACTAGTGCCAAATATGGAGTTTCTTGACTTGAACAAGAGTATAAGAATATAAACCTAATAAGATATCCACATATACCTTCATCAGATGTAAGCTCTCAGGATAGTCATGAGCCATGAAGGAAGATTCTGGATTACTCCGCTTACTTCCTCCTAATCTTGTGCTTATCTCAGGCCCAGAAATATCACTCCTAGTACCATAGAATGGAACCCCTTCAAGATGATTTCCACCCTGTCTTTCTACCAAAGTGATGAGACAAGGAATATTAAACTTTGATTACATAGTTCTAGTCCCAAATCATAAAACATAAGCACTATAAAAAGCACATTGCAATTTTAACTGTACAATTACAAGTAAGCTTCAAGATTAGTAATGTCCACTTATTGAGGTAGCTGGTGAAATTCCCAATAAAGAGAATTAAGAACATGAACAGAGAGAAATAAAGAATACAACTCAAGAAGCCATTTTGGCAAAAAGAGTCGAGAGATACTTCTACTTCATTAAATATCACAATCTGTAAAGAGAAATTTTCAAAAGAAAGGTTATAAATTGCTCAAATACTATAAATACTTAATACTTTTTTCTTTTTCTTTTTCTCTTTCTTTTTTTTTTGCATTCTCCAAGAGGTAACAATATCAAGTAACAAAAAAGAACACAACAGTACAATTCAAAGCAACATTATGTAAAGGGAAAAAAAGCAAACACATCATTGACCAAATCCTTTAAAATAAATGGCCAAAAAGAAGATATAAAGAGAGAAATTTAAAACCCCCAAAGAGTGAAAAGTTTTTTACAAATTCTACATGATCAGTTAAAGTTTAATAAAACACAATAATACAGCTAGAAGACCGACAAAAGCTAACAACCCCATCAATGGCCTCACGAATACTAATCCATAACAAAGACACCAACCCCACTATGAGTGAGTGAGAGAAAGAGATGGATAGCTTTATACATCACCAAATGAAAATCAAAGGCGACCCATCAAATCACACACGAGAGAAAGAAGAGAACTTTCTGCATTTCTTCTATATGATTTGTTACACTAAAATCACAATATGATAATCAAAACCACTCACAACAGTAAACTAAACAACCACCACAAGAGTTTGCAAAAACCACCACAAGAGCAAGAAAGAAAAGAAAATTAAAAAAAAAAAAAACACAGTTTTTTTCTACATTATTGATCAAACCACAGAGACTTCAAAAAAATGAAAACAAAAAAAACTAGAATACAGACTGCCGCACACAGAAAACAGAGAGATAATTTATAATGGACTGACCAGAAGCGAGATCAGAAGTAGAAGAGATGGGCGCACGGCCTCCGCCGGCACCACCGCCGCCGGAAGAAGCCCCGACAGAAGCGGAGGCAGATGGGGAGGCTTCCGATACAGCGGTTTTGGGGGCCAAAACGACAGGCGAAGAAGAATCAGTGGGCTTCATGCCCAGAAAGTCGTATAACATTGGCTTCACTTGCTGTAGCTGACTCGTTTTGTTGTTACTGGTGTTAGTAATAGTTGTCGCATTGTTTGCTGCTCTGTTTTGCTGCTGAGCCATTATCAGTGACGACGCCATTTCATCATCATCATCCCCATCTCATTCTTCTGCTCTCTTCACAGCTTCTCTGCTCTTCCCTTCACTTAACAGTCTCTTCACTCTCTCTCTCTCTCTCTCTCTCTCTCTACACACAACAGGGTGAGTGAGGGAAAAGACTCAAAAGAGAGCACGATTTTTGATAAAACAAGAGAGAGAGAGAGAATCAGTGTCTTTTTGATAGAGAGTGAGAGAGGAGCAATAAAAAGCAAAAGGTTCTTTTCTCAGTTGTTGATGTGTTGTTCAATTTATTGAGGCTTTTAAAAAACAAAAAATTATTTTCTCAGTTGTTGATGTGTTGTTCAATTTATTGAGGCTTTTAAAAAACAAAAAATTATTTTCTCTCTCTCTCTCTCTCTCTCTCATCGTGTTATATGTCCGTGTGGTGTTGGCTTGAGACCTTGAGAGAGGAATATATGTTGTTGTTGTGTGCGAGTGTGTAAATGTGTGCGTGTTTTGTTGTCTTGTAACTCTTGTTCTTACTTACAAAGAGAGGAGACAGAGATAATATATATATATATATATTTATTTATTTTTTAATCAATATTTTACGGGTTAAAGGGCTACTAAAATAGTATGGTTCGAATATCTATTTTCATAACGGAAGTCGTCTATTCTCAATATGAAAATCTACCCATAGTCATTACGCTTTTATGCATAATAGTGTGACAAATATATATATATATATAATATATATTGATAACTTGAAAGAACGTGTGAGACTTTTCTAACCATCAAGATAGGTGACTCTTAACTTAAGAATAATAAATAATATCTAAATGATTATAAAATACCATATATGAACTGTGATTTAAATTAAGCAATCTATGCTACACTTTCTCAATTGGATTTTGTTTAAAGGGCTAATTATAAAAAATTCAAAATTTTAAAAAATAAATCAAATTTATTTTCATAACAATTCGATATAGGCTTTAAGAGAGAATCTTCAATATACTTTAGCATGTGTATGCATTTGATCCAATAATATTATAATATCACGTAATATGAATAATTAATTAAATATATTTTTTATATATTATGATATAAGTTGTTTAGATACATGCATTAGATGCATCCAAGATTTTCTCACGCCACTAAAAGTACACAAAATGGAGATTCAAATTAGAGTTAATTGTGCATTTGCCATCAATACACCGTTTCTACTTTGAAAAATATACCATTTTTGAGAGATGAAGGATGCATATCTTTCCTTTTTGGAAAAAAAAAAAGTCTCACTATTAACTGTTAATAGATATCTAGCATATGATGGGGTTTGGGATTTGCAGCCACAACAAAGAGCCAAAGACAGCTCATTGAAAAATCAAAAAATCAAACATTGTTTTCAAATTTAAGGCAGAAAACAAAGAAGAGTACTCAATTTTCCAAAATTTTTTTTTTCTTTTCCTGATATACCTAAAATGGGATTCTTGGTTAAATATTAATTGTGTTGAATTAGAAAATAAATTGGAAAAAAAAACTTGGGTGGGATCACTCCTAGCCACGTGAAATAGTTTGATTTTAAACTTAACATTCACACGTTATTTTATGAGTAATGAGAACGGATTAGGCTCGTCTTAACAAAATGTACGTTAGTTAATGTGATTGGATATAAGGGAAAACGTGAGTGGTGTGATTGCATTTTGTCTGTTTTATTACAAGATTTTATGTCGAGAATGAATCATTTCTCAATTGAAAAAATTACAAAACTATTTATATATATATATATATATATACACCCAAATATATACATACATTAATATTAAAATAATAAAATGTAACAAGATAATTTGAAACCATAACAAAATATATTAGCAAATCAGTGATGGGATGTGTTTGTAAAGGCCAATGTCTAGTAAGAAAAGAGGGAGCATTGATTCTCTTTTGAAGATTTTCAAATACTTCCACCACTAAACATTATTTCTACAGGCTCTTCCTTCCAGTACAATCTATTAACCATTTTTTTTTTATTAAAAAAAAAAAACCCCTCTTAAATTATTATATTCATATACAGTGTTGTGTGTATATAATAATTTGAATTTCTTGGCACGTGTAGAATCTTAATTGGTTCAGGTGATGGGTCTAATAATTTCAGGTGTTTCACTCTCAAATTAACTTTTAGCAATTTTTGAGTATATAGAGTGAGTAATTTGTTAGTATGGTCTTCAAAAGCCAAGTAAATTTATTTATTTTTTTCAAGTTGTCTCCTTCGGATATTCATGATCACATGTGAGGTGTCCACAGTATCACTAGGATGCAATGTGATATGATACCACTAAATATTTTTCTGTTTTAGTGGAGTTTGAATATAAAATCTCGTGTATAATAATTAGTCCGTATTAACATTTAAAATATATTATAATCCATGATTAATTTTTTTAAAATATTATCTTATTATAAAATATTATGGAAGTAAAGACTTTAAGTTAAATTGTTGAAAACCTTTTGATTGATGATGTATAATGTATTCACCTTAGTCGATGCTCATAACAAATGCTATCGCTTAATTTTTATTTTTTTTAATATTATTTTGATACTAGTTACATAATTAAAAAAACACATGAATTTATTGGTATCAATAAAAAATGCATAGATTTTTTTTAAATATTTTTTAAAAATATAACAACATTTTATTAAATAAATGTGTGTAGATGTTATTGTATGTACACTTCTCCTTTTACTTTTATTGTAAGAGATTTAATATCTCATTATCCGTATTTATCACGTGAAAAGAGATATAATACGAGTTATTTGATCTCAGTGGATTTCTAATCCGATGAGATGAATGTAATGATTTAACATATATTTTATTATGAGAACTGAAAGCACTGAACATGCATGGATTGATGGAGACTACACAACCAAAACTAGAGGCTCTTATTATAGTAAACACAAGTAAAGAAAATCAAAGTATGATTACACAAAGCTGAGCAAGCAGTCCACTTCACAATCAGCGAATTGAACACCAATCATGCGCAAAAAGCCACCAACCCACCCAAGGTTTTGTCAGCAAACCAACAAATCCACCATGTATCCATCCATGCCTTCATTTTCTTCCAATACGCATTTGAATATAATAAATTACCTAATAATATCTTTCAAACCAATCCACAAAACATCAAAGTATCAAAGGCAGCATCTACATCAGCTTCAGTTACTTTCAGTGTATATACCCAACATATATATATATATATATATAGTCTTTGGGTGCAATTTATGATGTTTCTTCACTCCAAACTGTTTGACAATCTCAAATATGAGGATAGCTTTACAATCTATTTTTGTACAGTTAGGTGTTGACAGCAAAGGATCATTGAAAATCTTATATAGGAAGAGACATGATAAGCAATCAGTGAGCAAAGTGGGATTGACAAATGAGACCCCACCAATAATATGGGGTCAGTGTCACATCTTGAATTGAACAAGAGATTGCATCATGTAAAAATCAGTTGGTGTTTCTTACACCCTTCAAATATTCCCTATATGGTGGACCATATGTTCTATCAAAACTCTATTATTGGATCTAATTCCCTCCACTGGGCCTAAGATACTCCATTGTTAAAGAATTGGTTTACTAGGAATATGCAAAGCTGATGATCATTTGGACTATGACTTCTTAACTACATTGATGACTATGAGCATTAATTTTATATACTGGTCTGGAAAAGTGGGAACAATATAACTCAGATAAATACGAAGACAGATAGCAGATCTGAAGCGCGGATAGTGAAAGAGAACCTTATTAGGCAGGAAATAATGTAAGTGGGGTGGTCCTGACTCCTGAGGACAGGAAAATGTGGAGTTCAGAACCCAGAGCATATGATCCACTAAGCAAATTTCCTAATAATTAAACAAAGGGATTTGCTATGACTTAGAATAAAAGGTTGATCGAATCGAACTGTAATAGCTACTCAGTTGCTACCTCAAAAACGGTAGACGACAGGGTGCCCTAATAAGCAAACAGTGATCATTACTGAACTTTATCCCAGATGCCCGCAACATAACAGCAAAAATGCTGTAAATGTAAAGGGAAGAACAATAAGAAGAATATGCTAATTTAATAAATATCTAAAACAACCAATAACAAAGTCAGAGACCGGATGCAAATTGCCTGATTTTATGGCATATTTATTCAAGATAATTCTTAATCAACTCTTTTATTTCAGTTAAACAAGTCATTTCTCATTCTTTGGTTCTATAAGTCAATGATTATAACTAATGTAAGGTCGCTAAATTAACCTACATACCGCATGTTGTAGCCCATTTTCAAGTCGTTAATCACGGAATCTTACCAAAGGCAATCAATCATGAGTTCAGATATTCAAGATTTCAGAGCCAGCTTCCTAAGGTCTTTAGAAATAAGTGGATATAGAAACACCGCATGCAATTGCTGCCTCGCCAACCTCCACAACTCAGTGTTCGAATAAATCTTCATTCAGTAGCATCCAGATCATGTTTCATTTCCCTTCCTATCCCCCACGACCCAGTTTAATGCATTTGTATTTCCACGATCTGTCTTAATCACAACTTCCCTCAGATTACTGCTCAAATAATTGAGTAATCTTTCTGCATTACCAACACGTCAACTTACAAAGTAGAATTTCTCCACAACAGACTTCCAAAAATTTCCCAAATCAATAGTACAGCCGTGCAACTCAAGTTCATTTAAGGATTTCTTTTGACTACTCATACTTAGACGTCTCCTTGGGTCGTTTCTTGATGTCCTCGATCAATCTGTTTGCACGTGATACAACAGTCTCCAGTGAACTTCGATGCTTAACAAGTTCTCTTGGGTCTCTACAAGTCTTTAGGATATCAGACATGGCTTCAGCTCTCTGCATTATAGATTTTCTCCTTGCATGTCTAGCATCGACATCCTGACTGTATGTATTGGGCAACTCCGTTGAATGAGGGACAGAAGACATCAGAGTGCATAGTTTTCGTGCCATGTCAGTCATTCCCCGCTTCCTAAATTCATCATTCATTCGCTGGAAAGTAAGGTACTGAGGAACTATACCCCTCCGTATCATATCTTCAAACTCTGTAAAAGCCTCTTCAAACTTGTACATCTTGCAAAGCAAATGAATCAGCATGGTGCTAGTAGCTAAGTCCATATCACATCCTCTAGCTTTCATTTCCTTGCTAACTTGAACTGCCAATTCCAGTCTCTCCTCCTCGCACAACATCTTCAACAAAAGATGGTATGTGAGCCTATCAGGATTGTACCCAGATTCAATCATCTTGCTATAAAGGTTCATCGCTTCCTCAATTTTCCTGAATTTCGAAAAGTACCGAAAGAAATAATTATAGGTCGTAGGGGTTGGGAGAAAACCCCTGCTGATCATCATCTTAAGGATCTTACTAGCCCCTACAAGATCGCCTGCCTTGCAATAACCCTTCACCAAAGAATTGTAAGTAGATATAGTGGGGCCAGGTTCACATACCAAAAACCTTTCAATCATCCTTGAAACTTGCTTAAACTCCCCTGCAAAAGCTAATGCGTCAATAATCGGATTATACACTATTGCATTAGGCTCAATTCCTTCCCCTCTCATTTCTTTCACCAACTCGATCGCCCTCTCAACACGCTGCATCCGACAGTAGCCTTCCACAAGAGTACCATACGTTACAACGCTAGGTTTCACATTCTCTTTTCTCATATTCAGCCAAAGCCTCTCCGCGTTTTTCAGCTTTCTCGACCGAAGCCATCCATTTAACAGTATATTATAAACTCGAAGAGACGGAATCCAACTTGGGTCCAACTCCCTTCTTCTGTCAAAATACATTGAAGCCACCCTAACACGACCTTCTTTACAAAGGGAATCCAATAAAATTTCAAACAAACTCATTCTCGAATCAGATTTCTTAAATACGTCTAGATCGCTGGCAAATTCAAAAGTCCGAATGGCAGGTCTAGGCATACCTACATCAATGAACCAAATCACTTTAAGATGCAATATGCAAAAATCACAAGGAAATCAAACACTCTAATTTGAGTTACAGGCAAGTACATCTCCATTTTACAATACAAGCAAATTGAAATGTGAAGTTGCAGAGACAAAATGAACTACTAACTGTTCCGTTTAGAATATAATCATGCGTATCATATGCAAGTAAGTAAATATCCATAATATCCTAAAATTTCAGTTTTTTGGATTATTGGTGGTACTAAATAAAAAATATCGTCTATCGGAATTCTCTAAGTATATTTTCGATACTTCCACTGATATTTCCAAAAATTTAGACCCCAATATATCCATTGAAACAAATATTTACTTCCTTGATCATACCTGCGCGAGCGTAGCGTCTGATGAGAATAGCAATGGTGTCCTGAGAGACAAAATCAGGTCGCTGGTCTCCTCCACCTATCTTATCGAGCACCAAACACCAGGCAGAGTCGAATTCCCTTGCTTTAGCGAGAGCATTTACAGCAGAGTTGAACAACGTCGCAGAGGATTTGAACCCGGGCTTGCCTTCGGCCCAGAGAAACAGAGTGTGCAACAGCTTAGGAGAAGAGTCGAAGTGTTCGAACACGGCCTGGACCAGACCGGCATCCGGTTCGATCCCCGTCCGGTCCAGGGCGGACTCGAGGACCGGACCGGAGGAGACGCTAGGATTTCTAAGGAGATTGCAGATAATGGAGAAGTCGGTTTGCGAGAAACTGTGGGCTGGGATTGGGTCAGGCTGGGTGCAGGGAGGAAGTTGCGGTAGCGGCGGCGACGTCGGTGGCGGTGCGGGCCACTTGATGAGAGTGTTGCCGGGGGCAGAGAGCCATGATTGGTCGGAGAAGTGCTTGCGAAACGGTGCGTACAGAGGGAGAAGCTTGTGACCGTGGCGGCGACTGTGAAAAAAAGCGCTCATTTCGTTTGTACGGAAAACAAAATGTCCTTCAATAGAAGGAATTATGGAGCTTTACTAGCTGCTAAATTACCGTTTTATCCTTGTTGAAAGGTATAAAGTGAAACTCGGTTTAATAAAATAAAAAAAATAAAAAAATGTCCAGCCTCAACTTCACCTCCTTGTCATCAGTGTCACCACAGCCACCACATTTCTCCTCCAGCAACTACAACGCTAAGTCTAAGTTGAGACCTAGAAAGATATTCAATTCGGTGTCGTTTAGTGTAAATTCACAGGAATATTCTTCGCCGACCGAAGCTGAAAAGCCCGAAATCGAGCTCGAATTCATTGGAGTATGCATTTGTCATCGCTTAATTAGTCAAAATTATTGGTTTTTTTTACTAGTTACAAAGAATAATGTATTGAATTTTTGTCTACTTTGAATGGATTGGCAGCCGAAAGCGGGAAGCGATGGTTCGTATCCGGTGGAGAAGGCGAAAGCGATTAGTGGAGAGAAGCTACTCAGGAGCATCATGTCGGATAACAAGATCGAGCTCTACGCCGCCTATGTAAGTTTCCACCACTTTTATGGTTATAAAACTTCGACGTTTTCTTTTCGAAGACATATGGTGTGTCAGTTCGTTTCTTTAATCTATAACGTTATGTGTTGTGGTGTTGTGTTCGCTAGGGGAAGGTGATGAATTGTGGAGGTGGTGGAAGCTGTGGAACTTGCATTGTTGAGGTATCATTATAAAATAAAAATTATATGAGAATCGGCTTTTTATTGCAAAGAGTAAACTTTTTTTTTATTTTTATGTTATCTAATTACATCATGCTGTGTCTTTTAACTTGGTTGGCAGATCATTGATGGAAAAGATCTTTTGAATGAGAGAACAAATACCGAACTCCGGTATTTGAAAAAGGCACGCTCTTTTTTGTGCTTTTCTTTTTGTATGAGGAAGATTATAGAATTTTTCTTGTTGTGTGACCTTGTAATGTTGATATTCACTTGTCCTGAAATTTTTTGAAGAGGGCATTACATTTTTTAACATTAGTTATATCGATAAAAGCTAAAGAATCGTGAAGAAAATATGGTGTTTGATAAAGCTGATGACATCAATGTGTGTATGCCATTGTAATCCAAGTGGAATTTCTTGATGTGAAGTTTGTTTTCGGAATTTGGTTGTCGTGATTAATTGTGGTTTTACTAATGTACAGAAACCTGAATCTTGGAGGCTTGCTTGTCAAACTATAGTGGGAAATAAAGAAAATTCTGGCAAGGTATGGTGCAGAAGGTTTATATTTCTTTAGTCATATAGAGTTCCAAGCCCGGCATATTAGTCATGAGGTTATGGCCTCAGTTCTAGTTCCTCTAGAGAAACCAACAAAAAGAGATGTAGTTCAAAAGTTCTTATCGTGCTCGCAGATTGGTGCCTTTTGTGAACGAGAGAGTTCTAATCCATTTTTCTTTAACAGAATAAAGTACCGCTGCTGCAGGAATGATTTGGTTTTGATACCAAGAAATATTTTCTATGTTTTCAATTTCGTCCATTTATATATCATAAACTGTCTTCTTTTTTTTATGAGTTTCATCTAATATCATGTA
The DNA here is from genome assembly GCA_003430845.1 of Xanthoceras sorbifolium. Taxonomy (NCBI): domain Eukaryota; kingdom Viridiplantae; phylum Streptophyta; class Magnoliopsida; order Sapindales; family Sapindaceae; genus Xanthoceras; species Xanthoceras sorbifolium. The sequence continues at coordinate 30,495,513 of CM010616.1, forward strand.
CATTCATGAAAGAACTGAAAAAACGTTGATTTGGATATATACAAAGTTCTCAATTGGTCAAATGTAAAAAATAGACATATATCCGGTGTGTCCCACAGAATTTTTATTCAAAGTTTATTGTTTATGCAACTGAAGTAGAATTTCTCTGTCATTCTGTGATAAATAGATCTAATGGTTCTCACTGTTTTTATTGTTGAATTAAGGTTGTGGTTCAGAGGTTGCCCCAGTGGAAGAAATGATAGAAAGCCAGGCAGCAGACAATGTTAAAGTGCTAATCACATCGACCACTCTTGGCAACTAATTTCAGATTCGTAAGCATAATGCATGTATATTCTGTGTATTTATTCATTGTTTACTGCCACTGGTAACTTCTGTGCGGTACTTGTATTCAGTAATACACATGTAAAAAAATTGAAGTCTGTCATTTGTTCAGCATTTTAGAGTTTATTGATAAATATTGCAATCCATCTTAACCTAACAAACCTAAAAGTTTAAGTTTATAGGAAAAGGACCCAACAATATTCAATCACAGTGAGAGGGTTCAACCCAAGGACTCCTAGGTCAAACCAAGCTCTGATACTATGTTATTGACCAATAGATCTAAAAGTTTAAGCTGACGGGAAAGGAGCCAACAATAGTTTTTAAGCATTCTAACACAAACACAAGAGAGTTCCCCGTATTAGTAGCTACTCCACCATACCTTTGGTCGAAAACTCTTCCAAACCATTCCTTGGCCTTTTTCCAGCAATTTCACATGCTGCCTCTTTAACAGAGACATACGAAATATGGATGCACCCAGGCCCACCACATGCACTTCCTGGGAGGATTGTCTCCCCATGCCTTCGTGCAAGCCAGCTAACAACTTCAAAATCATTTATCTGCCGGTAGCTTTGCCCATAGTAGATTCCTCCTCCTCCACCAAGTACTGAAATTTCTCCAAGAGTTGAAAGAGCCTTTTTGATTAGTTCTCTATTTTTCACAAGATCTTTGACTTGACTTCTGACCCACTCACGTCCAGATTCTAAACAGTAGAAAGCCAAATTCTGTGAAACCATTGCAGCACAGATAGCTAGATTATCTTGAACCTTGAGCAACAGAGTTCGAAGATCCTCTTCCTCTGAGTGATAAACAATCTGAATGCAATAGAACATTTAAGTCACTTTGTTTGTGAATAATAAATATATGGGCCAATTGAAGAAGAACTTCTACTTACTATCCAACTCGCCATCCCATCATCCCATAATCCTTTGAGAAAGAAAATAGATTGATAACATGGTTTCCCTCTACTCAAGAATGCTTTACACCATCATACACAAAGTACCTGTAAACTTAAATGATGCAATCATAGAGATGAATTTGGCAGCCCAAACAGTTAAAATGTATATATTGTTGAAACTGATGGCTGGACTGTGGGAGGTTTAGCTAAGATTAAAATCTGTTAAAAACTAAACACTCTAATTCAAGCAATGAATCAGATATATATGTTGCCTTGCCTGGAATCAAATTATGTTTACTTAGCATTACTGCCACTGAAGCCTCCAGGAGCTCTAGATTATGTAGTTTGAGACATTCTTGCTCGTATGCATTATCCACCACTAGCCAACACCCAGCCCTCTCACAGACATCTAAAATTTCTCTGGTAGAAATAAGAAAATAAACTAGTTAGAGAATTTAACAATGTAGAAGCAAAATTTTTAGAGCTCTTGAGTGGAAAGAGGTACTTGATGCACGTACTCAAACGGGAACAAAGAGAGAAAGAAAAAAAAAACCCTTAAGAAGAGGTTCTGGAATACAGGTTCCTGATGGGTTTCCTGGATTTGCAATAGACACGAGCTTCGGGTGAAGTGTAAACTTGTTTTAGACCCAAACCATTTGAAGGCCCGAACTATTATGGGAGCCCAAACCCAAGCCCAAATAAATTAGAGTACAAGTCCATAAATAAGGTTCAAGCCCTTTATCTAGAATTCTCTAGGGTTTGGTAATTAGGCATAAAAATCAGTGGTCAATTGGAAGAATGTGGAAGGATGTAGAAGGATGAGGTGTATGGTTATTATAATTTTGGATTAGTTTATTTGTATGGTCTAAAATTGTTTGTAAGTAGTATAAATACCTCCTCCCCATTTTGGTTTAGACATCAAGAAGAAGCAAAGCTTCTAAGTGAGTGAAGAAGAAGTAAAGAGTGAGTGAGTTCTTGAGTGAGAGTGTTCTTGTAATATTTGTTTTGAGTTTAATAAAAAATTTTTGAGTGTTTTATTTCCAACAAAGTGGTATCAGAGCCGAGTTGGAAGGTGTGCACTATAGCATATCCAAATTGAAGTTCTCGACGAGACGAAGCCGACGCCACAAAAATCGCCCTGGTCAGAGTTCAAATGAGCCGCCACGGGCCGCCGGAAGTTTGCTGCCAGAGAGTGAGTTAACTCACCGAGTCCAAGCCGAGTTCAAGCCGAGTCAGCCGAGTTGGAAGTGAGTCCAGCCAAGTTGGAGCCGAGTTGACCGAGCCACTAAGCTTGTTGACCGAGCCGCCAAGCCGTTGACTGTTGACCAGGTTAGGTTGACCGTTGACTGTGACTTTGACCATAAAAATCGATTTTTTTGTCTGAGTTCATCTTAAGGTTTTTCGACGTTCTGAGTTCATCCGTGTAGTCAGAATTTCGAAATTCTCACTATATTGAGAGTTATGGCTAATGGTATGGCGTCGTTTCAAGTGCCAACACTCAAGAACGAAAACTATGATAATTGGAGTATCAAGATGAAGGCTCTCCTTGGAGCACACGATGTCTGGGAGGTCGTAGAGAAAGGTTACTTCGAACCAGAAGATGAGTCTACTCTATCCCAAACTCAAAAGGATAGCTTAAAAGACTCAAGGAAGAGAGACAAGAAAGCTCTATATCTCATCTATCAAGCCTTAGATGATGATGGTTTTGAGAAGATTTCGAGTGCAAGCTCCGCTAAGCAAGCGTGGGAGAAGTTGCAAATCTCTTACAAAGGAGTCGAAAAGGTAAAGAAGGTCCGTCTCCAAACATTAAAAGGTGAATTCGAATCCTTACACATGAAAGCATCTGAATCTATTTCAGATTATGTCTCAAGAGTAGCAGCTGTTTCTAACCAATTGAAAAGAAACGGTGAAAAGTTAGAAGATGTAAGAATAATAGAGAAGATACTCCGATCATTGGATCCCAAATTTGAGCACATTGTTGTGACGATAGAAGAAACTAAAGACCTGGAAGAAATGACGATCGAGCAATTCCAAGGATCATTGCAAGCATATGAAGAAAAACATAAAAGGAAGCAAGGGATCAACGAGCAACTCGTCAAGATGCAACTGAAAGAGAAGGAAGAAAGTCAAGGCTACGAGAGAAGCCAGCGTGGACGAGGTAGAGGTCGAGGCCGAGGACGAGGTAGAGGCCGTGGCCATGGACGAGGTTGGAATTCCAACAGCAGCAACCTCAACAACTACGAGAAAGAAGAAAGCTCAACAAGAGGCCGTGAGAGAAGCAATTCAAACTCGAGGTACGATAAATCTCAAGTTCAATGTTATAATTGTCAGAAATTTAGGCATTATGCTCCGGAATGTAGAGCTCCTAGCAGTAAGGTTGACGAAAGGTCCAATTATGTAGAAGTAAAAACCGAAGAGAAGGAGACAGTGCTACTAACTTGTAGAGACAATGATGGAGACCAAGAAAATGCTTGGTACCTCGACACTGGTGCAAGCAACCACATGTGTGGAAGAAGAAGTATGTTCGTAGAGCTAGATGAATCAGTGGCTGGCAATGTCTCATTTGGAGATGATTCAAAAATATCAGTGAAAGGAAAAGGTAACATCCTTATCCGCACTAAAAATGGTAGTCATTAATTAATCTCTAATGTCTACTATGTGCCCAACATGACATGCAACATCCTGAGTATGGGTCAACTCTTAGAAAAAGGCTATGATATTCATATGAAGGATTGTAGTCTTTTTATAAGAGATGGCAAAGGAAATCTAATAACCAAAGTAAAAATGTCAAAGAATAGATTATTTTCTTTGAACATTCAAAACAATGTTGCAAAGTGTCTGAAAGCTTGCTACAAAGATGCATCTTGGTTATGGCACATTCGATTTGGGCATCTCAATTTTGGAAGCTTGGAGCTACTATCTAAGAAGGAAATGGTGAGAGGACTACCATGCATCAATCATCTTGACCAACTTTGTGAAGGATGTTTACTCGGGAAGCAATTTAGAAATAGCTTTCCAAAAGAGTCAGACTCAAGAGCCAAGAAGCCACTCGAGCTAGTCCATACCGATGTGTGTGGTCCGATCAAGCCAAGCTCTCTCGGTAACAGTAATTATTTCCTTCTCTTCATTGATGATTTTTCAAGAAAAACATGGGTTTATTTCTTGAAGCAGAAATCAGAAGTCTTTGGAGTATTCAAAAAGTTCAAAGCAGCTGTGGAAAAAGCGAGTGGCCATAAGATCAAGGCACTGAGATCCGATAGAGGAGGAGAATTCACATCCAAGGAATTCCTGGAGTTTTGTGAAGCGAATGGAATTAGACGTCCTCTAACTGTTCCCAGATCCCCTCAACAAAACGGAGTTACAGAAAGGAAGAATAAAACAATCCTGGATTTGGCGCGAAGTATGCTCAAAAGCAAGAGATTGCCCAAGGAGTTTTGGGCCGAAGCAGTGGCGTGTGCAGTATATTTGTCCAATCGCTCTCCAACAAGAAATGTGTGGGGAAAGACACCTCAAGAAGCATGGAGTGGTAGAAAGCCCGGCATCTCCCACCTAAGAGTTTTTGGAAGCATAGCTCATGTTCATGTACCAGATGAGAGAAGAACCAAGCTTGACGATAGAAGTGAGAGTTTCATCTTCATCGGCTATCCCGCTTATTTGAAAGGTTACAAGCTATACAACCCGAACAACAAAAAGTTTGTGATCAGCCGAGATGTGATATTTGATGAAGAAGGAGAATGAGATTTTGGATCGCATGTAGACAACTTCAACTTCACTCCACAATTTGAAGAAACAGAGCAGACGCCAGTGGAGCAACTAGAAGAACCTCAACAAGAACCCACTACACCACCAGCATCACCAGCTTCAACAAATAATGGAAATTCACCACCATCATTTTTACAAGAAAGAGCAATGGAGCGAACAAGAGGTCTTCAAGATTTATACGAGGTAACTGAGAGATATGATAATCTTACTCTTTTTTGCCTCTTTGCTGATTGTGAACCAGTAAGTTTTAAAGAAGCTGCTCAAGAAAAGAAGTGGAGAGATGCGATGGATGAGGAAATCAAGGCCATTGAAAAGAACAACACTTGGGAACTTGTTCCACTTCCAAAAGGACATAAGGCAATTGGTGTCAAATGGGTGTACAAAACAAAGCGAAATTCTAAGGGAGAGATTGAAAGGCACAAGGCAAGGCTAGTTGCGAAGGGCTACAGTCAAAGAGCTGGAACAGACTATGATGAGGTATTTGCTCTAGTTGCTAGATTAGAAACTATAAGACTAATCATTTCTATGGCAGCGCAAAACAAGTGGAAGATACATCAGATGGATGTAAAGTCTGCCTTCCTAAATGGAGTTCTTGAAGAAGATGTCTACATTCAACAACCACTGTAGTAGCCAAAATATGTCTGGCCCAAAGTATGGCCCAAAGACAAAGCCCATAGCTAAAAGTGGTACTACACTCTCATGTAGTACGACGGTGGCTCAGCATGAAGACCAAGTCGCACGACATGGAGCACCATCATGTAGACGTACCAGTTCGAAGACTATGTCGCACGACATGAAGCACTCGTGTAGTACGACGACGTACCAGTTCGAAGATCTTGTCGCACGACATAAAGCACTCATGTAGTACGACGGTGCTACATCACGCAATCATAATCCAGATTGACAAGAAACCTACACGTCGTACGACATAGCATCTCCGTCGCTCCGAGGGAGAGCAGATTGTGATCTACTTTGAAACGGGTCCTACAAAGCCATAATGACACTTGATAGCAGCCCCATCAAAAGAAGTACCCAGATGCTTTCTTAGTGGAAAACAGAGAAGAGAGAATGATGAGATCTCTCAAAAAAGGAGAAGTATCAGTCTCCTATAAAGAGGAGAATAATCCCTCATAAGAAGAAGGGGCCAGGAAAAACTGAGATCCAGAGATTACTAATACAAAAACCACATCCTCCGGCCATTGTGAAGGTACTCCGATCACCTTCTGAACCTTACATCTCCTTTGATCTAAGAAACCCCAAATTGCCAAGATAGCAGGAAGTATCATTCACTCATCTTCATTTACAAGCATTACACATTTATTAGCACTCTCTAACTTGACCGTCGGAGTGACTTTGGCCGGCACCACCCCGGTGTCCCATACGTCCTGCGGGTCACGTGCGTTCTGTCTTTGCAGGTTGTAGTGCCCCGTGTCCCCGAGCGATTTTTGAGGACTACAACCACTGGGTTACGAAGTCAAAGGCCAAGAAGACAAAGTTCTGAAGCTGAGAAGAGCTCTCTATGGGTTAAAGCAAGCACCAAGGGCATGGAATAGCAGAATTGACAAGTACTTCCAACAAAATGGCTTCACTAAATGTCCCTACGAGCACGCCCTATATATCAAGATCATGAATGGAGATATTCTGGTAGTATGCTTGTACGTGGATGATTTGATTTTCACCGGCAATAACCTAAGCCTGATTGAAGAGTTCAAGAAAGCAATGGCCAAGGAATTTGAGATGACTGACATCGGATTAATGGCGTACTATCTTGGTATTGAAGTCAAGCAAAAGGAAGAAGGCATCTTTATCTCCCAAGAAAATTATGCAAAGGAGATACTCAAGAAGTTCAAGATGAATGATTGTAAGCCGATAAACATGCCAGCAGAATGCGGAATCAAACTATCGAAGCATGGTGAAGGTGAAAGCATAGATTTAACATTCTTCAAGAGTTTAGTTGGAAGCTTACGCTATTTGACGTACACAAGGCCAGATATTCTTTATGCTGTTGGACTTGTGAGTCGATACATGGAGAATCCAACAACCACCCATTTCAAAGTCGCTAAGCGAATCCTCCGTTATATCAAAGGTACAATTGATTTTGGTTTGTTTTATTCAGTTTCTAATGATTACAAGCTTGTGGGATATAGCGATAGTGATTGGGGTGGAGACATAGATGACAGGAAGAGCACCAGTGGGTTCGTATTCTTCATGGGAAACACAGCTTTCACATGGATGTCAAAGAAGCAACCGATTGTCACCCTATCCATTTGTGAAGCCGAATACGTAGCTGCTACTTCGTGCGTTTGTCATGTGATATGGCTCAGAAATTTGCTGAAAGAATTGGGTTTGCCACAAGAAGAACCAACTGAGATTTGTGTCGACAACAAGTCAGCCATTGCCCTAGCAAAGAATCCAGTGTTCCATGATTGAAGCAAGCATATTGATACTCGTTACCACTACATAAGGGAGTGCATAGCGAAAAGGGATGTGCAAATGTAGTACGTGAAGTCCAAAGATCAAATTGCATATATTTTCACCAAGCCACTCAGGTTTGAAGATTTTTCGAGATTAAGAAGTTTGCTTGGCATGGTAAAACAAGTTTAAAGGGGGTGTTGAAGTGTAAACTTGTTTTAGGCCCAAACCATTTGAAAGCCCGAACTATTATGGGAGCCCAAACCCAAGCCCAAATAAATTAGAGTCCAAGTCCATAAATAAGGTCCAAACCCTTTATCTAGAATTCTCTAGGGTTTGGTAATTAAGCATAAAAATCATGTGGTCAATTGGAAGAATGTGGAAGGATGTAGAAGGATGAGGTGTATGGTTATTATAATTTTGGATTAGTTTATTTGTGTGGTTTAAAATTGTTTGTAAGTAGTATAAATACCCCCTCCCCATTTTGGTTTAGACATCAAGAAGAAGCAAAGCTTCTAAGTGAGTGAAGAAGAAGTAAAGAGTGAGTGAGTTCTTGAGTGAGAGTGTTCTTGTAATATTTGTTTTGAGTTTTATAAAAGTTTTTTGAGTGTTTTATTTCCAACATCGGGACTGGTTTTGTTTCAAACAGAATTCTCTCTAACCAATCTACAAGGAAATTTACACATTTTTATTGCGTAGTGTACAAGTAAAATTGGCTCAACAAAAATAATATCATTAGTGCCAGGGTTGAATGCATGCCAACATGATGTTGCTCAAACTCCTGTAATCGTACTTATATTATTACTTTTTTTAACTTATTAGTTTGTGAGAACGTATAGTTCTTTAATGCTCAATTTAATTGCCAATAGCAAAGAAGATAAAACTTGGAATCTCCCATCAGCCGGTGCTGGTGCAGTCACAGCCAGTCGAGAGATTCCAAGAATTGGATTCTTTCCATATGGCTTTTTTTGGTAGTCACATAAAACTGAAAGGGGATAAATAGAGTACATAGTATATATGTAAAATCTCATTTTTATTATTTTATTTTAAATTATTATGAAGGGTGTATTTGAAATCTTTTGAAAATTTTTGATGAATGTGTGAGGACGTAAAAGATATATTTGAAAGTTGGCAATTAAAATTGTAATTTCGAAAAGTTGAGGGACAAAATGGAACTTTTCCAGTCCTATATATAGCACTTCATCTTCAACCTCTCACACGCGACCACCATTGTTGCCCATTTTCTCTTCAGTTTTCCTCAACCTTTGACCATTAATTCCGGCCACATCCGACCTCCATTTTGTTCGTTCTTGGTACCAATAGAAAGCTCTTGCGACAAAGAATCTTTTGGTACCAACTTTGGAGATTTTCATGGCCGTTTGAGTCTCCGATTTGGTGGAGAAAGTTAGGGATTTTCCAATTCGGAAAACCTCCGATTCCGGCGAATCTAGCCATTTCCCTCTCCGGCGACAGTTATAAACATTGACGAGGGAGACGAGGCGAACAAAACCCGACCATTTTTGGAGGTCGCCGGAAAGTTTCCAGAAAGTCGCCGCCGGCCGCCACGCACGGCGGGGGTAAGTTTCCGACCTCCCGAACTTAGAATTTGATTCCGAATCCGTTTACGTATTCGTTTTAAGTGTAGGATATTATTTTGAGGTAAATTGGATTATATGGCCGCCGTATATAAATTAAATAATTATATTCTCGTGTAGATTTTACCGATTGGGATAATTGAGATTGAAAGCGAGGCCGCAGCGAGTTGCGGGTAGCTTACACGAGGTAGGGGTTTCAAACTTAAATTTTTAGAATATTTTCCCTAAATGGTTTGGAGATAAATTGATTGTGGAAATTTGAGGAAATGTTTATTTGAATTGTGGAATTGATTTGAGGAATAAATTGGAATGTATTGTGTGGAAAATATGATTTTTATGCAGGTTTTGTATTTTGGGATTTTGATAAAAGCAGCCGTTATGCTGCCGAAATTTTATTAAAAATGATGAGTTTACATATGGGATGCATGGCAGATTTACTTAAATGGTTTGATGATTTTGAAAGGGTAACCGTCCTAGTCATTATATTATATATTATTATACGACTTTATGTCGGGGACTGCGCAGGGTATTTTCTGGTACGTACACCTTGTATATGAGGGTAGTACCAGGGTCACGGTGAGCAAAATATTTTTAAATGATAGGCCACCGGGTATGACTAGTGGACGTGTGGATATTACTTTCTGAAGGAAAGTGTTACTGTTTATTTAAAATTTTGTGAAAGTATTTAACCATGCAGGATTATCCCATGACTTTATAAAAATGATGTTTTCCACATACATTATCGGGGATTATACCCTACTGAGCTTTTAGCTCACCCCTTTTTATTTTCTTTTTCCCCCAGGGAGCGCCCACGCGGATTAGAAGATCGTTAGTTGATGTGGGTGAAGGCTTGTGAGATCTAAGGATTAGATTTCTGATATTAGTTATTAAATTTATGTTATTTGAGATTTGTAGTGATTAAAGAATTTGTATTTGTTATGGACTTATAACAAATGTTGGATAACTCAGTTTGTGAGTTAGGTTTGTTGATGTGCAAATCTTATAGTTGTGGATGATTAAGACTTCAGGAGTTATGCATGTTTCAGTATGATTATTATCTTGGAAATTGAATCCATGAATTCTAATGGGTGATCACATATCTGTGGGGTTATTTGGTGTTGACTTTTGAAATTTGGAAATATTTTGTTTGTAAACAGATTTTCACTTTGTTTGATACTCCGGAGTATCCAAAGAAATTTGTTGTGGTTTTTATGAAATTTTAATAAAGTCAAGTTGGAAACTATTGATTTTATTTACAACTCTGCCACGGCCTAGGGCCCGGGTCGTGACAGAAAAATGGTATCAGAGCTTTTGGTTTTCAAACCTCGGAATGTGACACCTACTAGTATGAATGGATGGTATTTCACTGAACATGCATCACAGATTGCTGATGATTTGATGTTTAAATTATAGGCCTTGAAAGATGCCTCCGAGAAGGAGAACTCGAGGGCAGGAGTCTAGGACTGATACACCACCTCCACCACCACCGCAACCTATTAATGAGCAAGTGGTAAATCTCTTGGAAGCAGTTATGAGGATGTCTGCCACACAAACTGTCCATGTGAAGGACAAGAATGAAAGACTCCGGGATTTCTGTCGGATATTTGATGCTCAGTTTGATGGCAGGCAAGATCCTATTGCTGCAGATAGATGGTTGAAGGCCATCAGGAGGGCCTTTTCTCAAGTTGATACTCCTAGTGAGTTCTGGGTGGATTTTGCTGTTTACAGGTTGACCGGTGATGCTGTGATATGGTGGGAAAATTTGTCAATTCAACGAGACATGACTGGTGTTGACTGGGAAGTCTTTGAGGGGTTATTCCGGGATAATTATTTTAATGCTGGCCATAGAAGGATGTTGGCAGATATGTTTGAGAATATTGAGCAAGGGGGGATGACTGTAAATGAATACTATACCAGGTTCATGGAGTTATCCCAGTATGCTGGAAGAGCCGACGAGTCACTGTTATTGTCAAAGTTCCTAATGCGTCTCAGACCGACGATACGGAACAGGATCTATACCCAAGAGTTTAGAAAGCTAACCGATTGTTTGGCTGCCGCCATTCTAGCTGAAACCAACTTCAGGGATATCCAGCCTCCCAGGAATCAACCTTCTGGCAGCAGAGACAGGAAAATGACCAAGAAAAATCAAGAAGGGTGGCGTGGCCCTAATTATGCTACTAGTGGGAGTGGTACAAGTAGCGGGTCTTCGGGACGGAGTTCACCATATGGCAACTGTTATAATTGCGGACAGCAGGGTCATCTAAAGAAGGCTTGTCCATATCCGCGAAGATTCCAATCATCTCGTGGAGGAGCCTCAGGGAGCCATTCAGATTCGGCTTCTTTCCAAGGCCAACCTATGCACCATCCATCCCATGCATCATCTCCAGCATTTGCTTCTCCTGACCCACAGCGCCAGTATGTTCCGCAATACCGTGCACCTACTTTGGGATTTGGCCAGAATGTTCCTCAAAATTTTCAGGTTCCACAAGCATCTGGGAGCCGTGGCACTTCAAGCTACAACATGGGTTCTAATGCTAGTGGGGGCCGTTCAGGAAAGGGAAGAGGAAAAGGAAGGGGCACCGGACAGGCTTATGCTGCCACAGTTGAGGAGGAGTGTGACCACTCAGGCAGAGGGGTGATTGATGGTATGGTTCTAATTTCTCGTTCTTGGGCTCATGCTTTGTTCGACACTGGTGCATCACATTCTTTCATTTCTTTGTTGTTTGCAAATACTTTGGGGTTGGGTTTTGAGAATCTTAGCATGCCATTGAGTTTGGAAACCCCATTGGGAAAAGCTCATGATTTAACACTATGTTGTAAATCAGTGAGCATTAGAATTGATGACAGGCGATTTTCTGATGATTTGATTGTGATGCCCATGGGACAATTTGATGTGATTTTCGGTATGGATTGGTTAACTAAATACCGAGCACAAATCGATTGTTACAACAAAAGGGTGATACTTTACACAAAGAATGACAAGGTTGTTTACCAAGCGACTCAGGGTATGAAACAGCTAAGTCCAATTTTGAAGACCTTATTTGGTGGAAAGAAAAGACTGGAAACCTATGGTAATGTATTTGCCATTCACTGGGAGACAAGTAAGGTAAACCAGTATTCCCAGGTATACGTGGTTGATGAGTATCCTGATGTATTTCCTGAAGAGTTACCAGGATTGCCACCAAGTAGAGAGATTGAGTTCTGTATTAATCTAGTTCCCGGGGCTCAACCAATTTCCACAACTCCATATCGTATGGCCCCAGCAGAACTAGTGGAATTACGGAAACAATTAGGAGAGCTCCTAGAAAAGGGATTTATTCGGGAGAGTACCTCTCCATGGGGAGCTCCTGTTTTGTTTGCAAAGAAAGCTGACGGTTCTTTGAGACTTTGTGTAGACTACCGAAAGTTGAACCAAGTGACAGTAAAGAATAAGTATCCCTTGCCCAGGATAGATGAGTTGTTTGATCAACTCGGAGGATCAAAATTCTTCTCGAAGATTGATTTGAGATCCGGTTATCACCAATTGAAGGTTCGGGCAGAGGATATTCCTAAAACAGCCTTTCGGACCCGTTATGGTCATTTTGAGTTCCTTGTTATGCCGTTTGGGTTAACTAATGCTCCTGCAGCTTTTATGGACATCATGAATCGAATTTTCAGGCCTTACCTGGATAAATTTGTTGTGGTGTTTATCGATGATATTTTGGTTTATTCCAGAACTTGTGAAGAGCATGTAGAGCATTTGAATATAGTCTTGCAGACACTTCGAATGAATCAACTCTATGCTAAGAAAGACAAATGTGATTTCTGGTTGACTGAAGTTAGGTTCTTGGGTCATATGATTTCCCAAGAAGGAATATCGGTGGATCCTGCAAAGGTGGAAGCTGTCCTTCAATGGGAGAGACCAACAAACGTCACAGAAGTTCGTAGTTTTCTTGGCCTAGCTGGTTATTATCGTCGTTTCGTTGAGAACTTTTCAAGGATTGCTATGCCATTGACCCAATTGACGAGGAAGAATGTAAAGTTTGTTTGGAATGAAGATTGTGAAGCCTCATTTATGACATTGAAGCAAAGATTAACCACAGCACCTGTCCTTACAGTACCGGATAGCAGTGAACCCTACGTAGTATACACGGATGCCTCAGGTACTGGTTTAGGTGGTGTTCTGATGCAAGGCGGAAAGGTAGTGGCTTACGCCTCCCGTCAATTGAAACCGCATGAGAAGAATTACCCTACCCATGATTTGGAGCTTGCTGCTGTGATTTTTGCATTAAAAATTTGGAGGTGTTACCTTTATGGAGTAAAGTTTGACATCTATTCAGATCATAAAAGTCTGAAATATCTTTTTACACAGCGGGATCTAAATTTGAGGCAAAGGAGATGGATTGAGTACATGGAGGATTATGATTTTAACCTTCAGTATCATCCTGGCAAGGCAAATGTGGTTGCAGATGCCTTGAGTAGAAAATCTCATGGAATTTTGGCCAATTTGGCATTGGAGGATTGGAAGAGAACTATGGTCATTGGAGATTATGATCTGTGTTTACAAGAAGACGAAGTAACAACTCGTGTTTACAATGTGGTGGCTACACCTAGTGTCCTGCAACGTGTTAAGCAGAGTCAATGGCAGGATGAAGAATTGAGAACTCTGTGGAATCGTTTGATAAATGGTGAGCATCTGGAGGGTTGGGAAATTAAGGCAGATGGATTTATTTATTATAAAGGAAAAGTGGTAGTTGCCAACGATCCAGAACTTAGAAGAGATGTGTTGGCTGAGGCCCATAAGTCCAAGTTTGTGGTACATCCAGGTAGCACAAAGATGTATCATGATCTCAAAAGGCAATACTGGTGGATCGGAATGAAACGAGAGGTAGCTGAATTTGTTGCTAAGTGTATGGTATGCCAACAGGTGAAAGCTGAACATCAACGACCGTCAGGGTTACTCCAACCATTACCAATTCCTGAGTGGAAATGGGATAAGATTTCCATGGACTTCGTGACAGGATTACCGTTGACTCCACAGAGATATGATGCAATATGGGTTATTGTGGACCGGCTAACAAAAACAGCTCACTTCATACCTATAAGGAAGGACTACAAGCTTAATAAGTTAGCCAGGCTCTATGTGGAGAATATTGTTCGGTTACATGGTGTACCCTCCAGCATTATTTCAGATAGAGACCCACGTTTCACTTCTAGATTTTGGAGAGCCTTACAGACTGCCTTGGGGACTGAATTGAACCTTAGTACCGCCCATCATCCTCAAACTGATGGACAGTCTGAGAGGACTATTCAGATATTGGAGGATATGCTCCGTTCTTGTATATTGGACTTTGGAGGGAATTGGGGCGAGCACCTATCTTTGGTGGAATTTGCTTATAACAATAGCTATCAGGCTAGTATCGGTATGGCCCCGTATGAGGCTCTTTATGGAAGGCCTTGTAGGTCACCTTCGTGTTGGGCTGAGCTAGACGAGCGGATTACTATTGGGCCAGAGATTATTGAAGAGACTACGAGCAAAGTTAGGATTATTCAAGAAAGGCTTAAAGTGGTCCAGAGTCGCCAAAAGAGTTATGCTGATCTTCACCGTCGTGAGGTGGAATATGAGATTGGTGACTATGTTTTCTTGAAAGTGACACCTATGCGAGGTGTGACTCGATTTGGAGTTAAAGGCAAGTTAGCTCCTAGATACATCGGGCCATTTGAGATTATCGAGAGAGTTGGGCAGGTTGCTTATCGCTTAAATTTGCCAGCTCAGTTGGGACATGTTCATAATGTCTTCCACGTGTCCATGTTGAGAAAGTACACCGCAGACCCATCTCACATTGTTCCCCACTCGGAGATTCCTCTGAGAGAAGATGTGACATATGAGGAACAACCCTTGCGGATCCTGGCAAGAGAGATCAAAGTGCTGCGAAATCGAGAAATCCGTATGGTTAAAGTGCTATGGCAAAATCATACGGGAGATGAGGCTACTTGGGAGTTAGAATCTGAAATGTATTATAAATACCCTCACTTGTTTGAGATTCAGCTTGAGGTTGTACTTTGAATTTCGGGACGAAATTCTTTTAAGGAGGGTAGAATGTAAAATCTCATTTTTATTATTTTATTTTAAATTATTATGAAGGGTGTATTTGAAATCTTTTGAAAATTTTTGATGAATGTGTGAGGACGTAAAAGATATATTTGAAAGTTGGCAATTAAAATTGTAATTTCGAAAAGTTGAGGGACAAAATGGAACTTTTCCAGTCCTATATATAGCACTTCATCTTCAACCTCTCACACGCGACCACCATTGTTGCCCATTTTCTCTTCAGTTTTCCTCAACCTTTGACCATTAATTCCGGCCACATCCGACCTCCATTTTGTTCGTTCTTGGTACCAATAGAAAGCTCTTGCGACAAAGAATCTTTTGGTACCAACTTTGGAGATTTTCATGGCCGTTTGAGTCTCCGATTTGGTGGAGAAAGTTAGGGATTTTCCAATTCGGAAAACCTCCGATTCCGGCGAATCTAGCCATTTCCCTCTCCGGCGACAGTTATAAACATTGACGAGGGAGACGAGGCGAACAAAACCCGACCATTTTTGGAGGTCGCCGGAAAGTTTCCAGAAAGTCGCCGCCGGCCGCCACGCACGGCGGGGGTAAGTTTTCGACCTCCCGAACTTAGAATTTGATTCCGAATCCGTTTACGTATTCGTTTTAAGTGTAGGATATTATTTTGAGGTAAATTGGATTATATGGCCGCCGTATATAAATTAAATAATTATATTCTCGTGTAGATTTTACCGATTGGGATAATTGAGATTGAAAGCGAGGCCGCAGCGAGTTGCGGGTAGCTTACACGAGGTAGGGGTTTCAAACTTAAATTTTTAGAATATTTTCCCTAAATGGTTTGGAGATAAATTGATTGTGGAAATTTGAGGAAATGTTTATTTGAATTGTGGAATTGATTTGAGGAATAAATTGGAATGTATTGTGTGGAAAATATGATTTTTATGCAGGTTTTGTATTTTGGGATTTTGATAAAAGCAGCCGTTATGCTGCCGAAATTTTATTAAAAATGATGAGTTTACATATGGGATGCATGGCAGATTTACTTAAATGGTTTGATGATTTTGAAAGGGTAACCGTCCTAGTCATTATATTATATATTATTATACGACTTTATGTCGGGGACTGCGCAGGGTATTTTCTGGTACGTACACCTTGTATATGAGGGTAGTACCAGGGTCACGGTGAGCAAAATATTTTTAAATGATAGGCCACCGGGTATGACTAGTGGACGTGTGGATATTACTTTCTGAAGGAAAGTGTTACTGTTTATTTAAAATTTTGTGAAAGTATTTAACCATGCAGGATTATCCCATGACTTTATAAAAATGATGTTTTCCACATACATTATCGGGGATTATACCCTACTGAGCTTTTAGCTCACCCCTTTTTATTTTCTTTTTCCCCCAGGGAGCGCCCACGCGGATTAGAAGATCGTTAGTTGATGTGGGTGAAGGCTTGTGAGATCTAAGGATTAGATTTCTGATATTAGTTATTAAATTTATGTTATTTGAGATTTGTAGTGATTAAAGAATTTGTATTTGTTATGGACTTATAACAAATGTTTGGATAACTCAGTTTGTGAGTTAGGTTTGTTGATGTGCAAATCTTATAGTTGTGGATGATTAAGACTTCAGGAGTTATGCATGTTTCAGTATGATTATTATCTTGGAAATTGAATCCATGAATTCTAATGGGTGATCACATATCTGTGGGGTTATTTGGTGTTGACTTTTGAAATTTGGAAATATTTTGTTTGTAAACAGATTTTCACTTTGTTTGATACTCCGGAGTATCCAAAGAAATTTGTTGTGGTTTTTATGAAATTTTAATAAAGTCAAGTTGGAAACTATTGATTTTATTTACAACTCTGCCACGGCCTAGGGCCCGGGTCGTGACAATATATGTATAGTTTAGTGCATAAACGCCCACGAGTACGAAACATCAGCTCAGGCAGGGTAAAAAAAGTAGGTTACTGCAGAATCAAGTTTGACAGTAGAAATAAATGCATCAACATTGAGAAAACACGTAAGTTTTGTCATAACAATTTCACAAGTGTAAACATACCAAGTATGTTTTACTCAGATCAGTTTGTTTTCCTGATAATTTAGGAATATCGCATGTTGAAATTTAAGTTTATGTGTTGAAATGAGTACCTTCTTTGTCGGTGCATTCCTGAGCTCTGGAAGACCTTCACGAGTTCCATAGTAACTTATTGAAGGCTCCGATGCTATTTCTTTAACCTTCTCCAGAGCCTGCTTAGGCGGTGTCCAAAGTAAATGGTTCCCTTCATCAAAATAGAGCATTAAATGGATGAAGTTCAATGTATATCTACTGATTATCAATTTATTCGTTTTCAAATATCCATTTATGACTATTTGCATGAAAACTTTCTTGAATTTTCGGTTATCACCCTAAAGAGTATCTGAGATTTTATCTGATTATGTTAACAATTGAAAACACAACAGAATATTTTAAGCAGAGCAAAAATAGACGTGTATTTGGAAGGAATTTTACTGCATTGATATTAAAGGTGAAATAGCCTTTTTATAGGCAATACAATCAATAAACTTGACTAATTATCAGAGACAACATGGACCACTAACATAAACAAACTGACCCACTAAAAATAAAAACAAAACCCACTAGCTGCATAACTAAAGCCTAAAGACCGGATAAAATACTAGACACGTAAAACAAACTTCCTAATCACTATGACATCTAAATAAGATTTCCAACAATCCCTCTCTTATGTTTGCAACCATCCAGTTTAATTACAATTTTCACACAGAATCCTCCCTCAATTTTGGTAAAAATATCAACAACCTGATCCTCACTCCTGCAATAAACAAGATCAATTAATTCATCCTTTGTGAGATCTCTCAGGAAATGATATCTCACATCTATGTGCTTGCATATTCCATGTAGAACAGGATTCTTTGGGAGTTGAATTGCTGAACTGTTGTCACAAAAAATCAGAGTAGAACCTTGTTGCTTAAACTGGAGTTCTTCAAGAATTTTTCTTAGCCAAAGAGCTTGACAAGCACAAGATGTTGCAGCTACAAATTCAGCTTCAGTGGTTGATAAAGTAACAAGTGGTTGCTTCTTCGAGGACCATGAAACCGCTACAGAACCGATCATAAAGACATATCCGGATGTGCTTCTTCTATCATTCAAATCTCCAGCATAATTACTGTCTGTAAATCCAAACAATTCTGATTTTTCACCCTTTCTATAGAAGAGCCAAAAATCAACTGTACCTTGCAAGTACCGAAGGATTCTCTTTGCAGCAAGAAGATGAATCTCTTTTGGTTGCTCCATATACCTGCTAATGAGACTCACCGAATACATCAAATCTGGTCGTGTTGCTGTCAAATACATCAGACTTCCAACGATTTGCTTGTAAAGCGTAGCATCAACCCGTTCTCCTGCTGGATCCTTTACAAGCTTCAAACCTTTTTCAACTGGCGTAGTGGTAGAGTTGCAGTTCTTCATTTGAAACCTGTCTAAAATTTCTTAGGCATATTTCTTTTGAGAAACAAAAACTCCAGTAATAGATTGTACAACCTCCAAGCCCAAAAAATAATGCATCTTTCCAAGATCAGACATGTCAAATTCAAGCATCATGTTCTCCTTAAATTTTTCAACCATGATGCTATCATTTCCCGTATAAATCAAATTATCAACATATAAGCATACAATAAGCATTTTTCCCTCATCTCTACTTTTTGTATACAATGTATGCTCATATGGACATTTTTGAAAACCCTCATTCTGAAAATAGGCATCTATACGACTATACCAAGCTCTAGGTGCTTGTTTTAGTCCATATATAGCCTTCTTCAATTTATAAAATTTATGCTCACAACCAAATTTCACATAACCAGGATCTATAAATACCTGCTCTTACAACTCTCCATGTAAGAATGCTGACTTCACATCCATTTGGTATATAGGCCATGAGTTTTGTCAAGCCAATGCAACCACCAATCTGATTGTATCATGCCTTCCAACAGGATTGTATCATGCCTTCCAACAGGAGCAAAAACCTCTTTGTAATTCACACTAAACTCTTGCTTGTAGCCTTTAGCAACTAGACGCGCCTTGTACTTGTCAACTTCACCATTCTCCTTCAACTTTGTCTTGTAAACCTACTTAACACCAATCGTCTTCTACCCTTTTGGAAGGTCCGTCAATTCCCAAGTGTTGTTTCTTTCAATAGCTGCTATTTATTCATTCATAGCTCTTTGCCACTTTACTTCTTTTAAAGCAGCTTCAAAACTTGTTGGATCACAATATGAAAATAGAGCAAAGTGTATAAGTGGGTCCTCCGAATTATTGACTCCAGTTACCTCAAATTCTGTCATCCATGCAGGCCTTCTTTTAACACATTGAGGACGTGAAACTGCTGTTGTATCAACCTGCTCATTAGCTTCTGTTGCTGCTGGTGGAACTTGATTTTGAGAAATTTCAAGAACAGGACCTGTTGGAACAAGATAATATAAAGGCTGCTGCATTAGTTCTCCATCATCACCATCAAAAGTTGTTGGAATACGTTGTTCAACTGTATTGATATTCCACGACCATGTTCTTTCTTCATTGAATACAACATCACGACTAATAACAATTTTCTTGGTAATAGGATTATACAATTTGTAAGCCTTTGATTGATCACCAACACCAAGAAAAATGCATTTTTCACCTTTGTCATCTAGCTTTTTCCTTTTCTCATCTACAATATAAGCATATGCTATACACCCAAAAACCCGAAAATAATCAACTAACAGTTTATGCCCACTCCAAGCTTCCTCAGGAGTTCTATTTTTAACAACAAAAGTAGGACTTCTGTTCAAAATATGAACACTCCAACTAACTGCTTCTGGCCAAAAACTTTTGGGAAGATTGCTCCATTTCAGAAGACTTCACACCATATTTAGAATTGTGCGATTTTTTCTTTCGCATACACCGTTCTGTTGAGGTGTATAAGCTGCAGTATGCTGTCTTTTGATTCCATATTTGTCACAAAATTTGTGAAATTCTTGCGAGTTGTATTCTCCACCACGATCAGTACGCAACACTTTTATTGGGCTGTCAGCTTCGTTTTCAACTCTTGTTTTAAAGCTTTTAAATGCTGTGAAAGCTTCAGATTTTTCCTGCAAAAAATAGATCCAAGTTTTCCGACTAAAATCATCAATGAATTAGATGATGTACTGTTTGCCTCCATTAGATATCGGATTTATTGGACCACACAAATCGGAATGCACAAGCTCCAGCACCTTCTTTGCCCTCCAAGATTTTCCCTTTTGAAAACTATGACGATGTTGTTTGCTAACAACACATTCTTCACATATCTCTGAAGAAGGCTCAAATTGTGGAAGAACTGCTACCATATTTTTCTGCTGCAAGGTCTTCAATCCACCAAAATAGAGGTGTACATATCGAAAATGCCACAGCCATGCTATATCTTTAAATTTGCAGCAAAGCATGAATGTGTAGTGTGCTGAAGATGCAATGGAAACATCCGATTAGTTGTCATTTCGACTTGAGCAATTAGACCCAATTTTTCATCTTGAATTCGACAAACTCTATTCTTGATAGAGATCTCATATCCCTTTTCTTGAAGCTGACCAACACTGAGCAGATTGGTTTTTCAATTTGGAACAAAAAAGACATTAGAGATAGAGTGAGTTGAATTTCCCTTGGTTTGGAGTGTTACCCTTCCTCTTCCCATGACAGATACTGTAGATTTGTAACATCCCGGATTTCGGGTGATGAATTTTTGATATATATGAAATATGTGAAAAATAAATTTTACTATTTGAGGGGGTGTAAATGTAATTAAATGTATGGTTATTTTATGATTTCCAGCGGACCGAATTGAATAGTGAAAAATGAATGAAAAATGAAAAATTGGAAAACTGGACCAGAGAGCATCGCGACCTGGTCACCGCGACCACAGGTCGCGACAGCTCGCTCGCGGTGAAAAACGCAAAAATCTGGCAGTGAGTACCGCGACCAGTCACCGCGACCACAGGTCGCGCTGGCTTGCTCGCGATGAAAATGGCAAAACCTGGCAGTGAGCAACGCGACCAGCCACCGCGACCACAGGTCGCGATGGACTGCTCGCGATGAAATTGTCAAAAACGGGCAGAGAGCAACGCGACCAGTCGCGCGACCAGGACGCGCTCGCGACGAAGGCGGTGCGCGCACTCCAGTGAGTGCCGCGACCTGGTGCCGCGACCACAGGTCGCGACGGCGGTCGCGATGGCGAAAAAAATATAAAAAAAAAGAGAAGCTTCTCGCAGAAGCTAGAGAAAACAGAAACAGAAAAGAGAAGAGAGAGTGACCGAGAGAAAAGGAGAGAAAGAGAGAAGAAAAAGAAGAAGAAGAAGAAGAAAGAAGAAGAAGAAAGAAAAGAAAAGAAAAAGAGGAAGAAGAGGAAGAAGGAGAAAGGAAAGGGAAAGGAAAACGAAATCGTGGAACCGCGGTTTGTCGAACGAAAAATACGGATTCGAGGTAGGTGTACTCTTGTTTTCGAAATCGTTTCGAGAATACTTTTTCGTTTTAGTTTTCGATTTCGTTTCTCGTTTTCGTTTCGTTTTCGATTTCGTTAAAAGTTTTCGATTCCGATTATTCGTATGAAAAATGTTTATATTATATGTAAAATCGATGATTTGTGGATCTATGGTTGATTATTGTTGATTTCGATATTTATATGATTATTGTTGATGCGTTTGAATATTTATATGATTATTGTTGATTTCGTTACATGTTGTTGATTTCGGAAAGATTCGGAAAGATTTTATATTATATCGTATTTGTTTGTGAAAATCGTTTATCGAAACGGCCCTAGGATACGTAGACATAGAAGTGGATATAGGAGGTTGGTATACCAGCTGGGTTTTATTGAGCAGTACTGCGCCGATATTGATTGATTGATATTGATGATATTGATGTACCTCCTCTTGGATTCGTCCAGAGGCTGGGAGATATGTACCTCCTCGGGATTCGTCCCGGGGGTTGGGAGTTAATGTACCTTCCCAAGGATTCGTTCCTGGGACAGGGAGCTATGTACCTCTCTAGGTTCCGTACCCACGGTCCTAGAGTTGGGAGACACGTACCTCCTCAGAATTCGTTCTGGGGGTTGGGAGCTTGACCCATATTCCAGTCCGTATATGTTTAGTATTCTAGTGGGCCAAAATTGATAGAATTGAAAGTGAATCGAATGATTTTATTGATCGAATTCTTATGATGATTTCATTATTGTACTTCGAGAAATTGAAATTGTTCAATGATTTAATTTTGGAAATTCAATTGTTTTGAAATCGATTAGTGATGAAAATGTTTATCTTGTGGTCTATTGCTTTTTAAAGACTAATTATATTGTAGTTTATTTAATTGAGTTTTTAGTACACCCACTAAGCTTTATGCTTAGCGCGTTAGTTTGTGTCTAACGCGTAGGTACCAGGAATCCGGACGAGGCGAAAGACTGAAGAACTGGAGGAATTGCAGACCGAGTCACAGGATTGTACAGTTGGGTAGCTATACTTTTGTTATGTGTATATAGATTCTGAAAGCATGCATATACAGGGAATTTGTAAATATGTTTTGTAAAATGTTTTGTAATTAATCAGTTTATGATTACTGTCTTTTATTATTTAAATGTAAATAGTAAAGTTTGATTTGTTATTATTTTATAAACTATTTGTGAAAGTCGCACTAAACGGCAGAGTGCGCAACTGATTGAAAGTGATAGAAGTGTTTGTGAAAAATGAGAATTGTTTTTGAATTGATTGTGTAAAACAGGTTTGGAAAGTCCGAAAAACAAACGGCACTCTGCCGAATTTTCGTAAAAAGTTTAATTATTTTTATGGGCTCACACTGATTTTAAAACGTAAAAATGAGTTTTGAAAAGTTTTGAAAGTCCGAGTGGCGCTTCCCGGATCGGTCCGGCCGGATCGGGTCGGGGGGTGCTACAAGATTCATCTCCAAACTTTACAGTGTTTCGAAAGGATTCATCCAAATCAGAGAAGACATTCTTGTCTCCACACATATGGTTGCTGCAACCAGTATCCAAATACCATAAATCCTGGTGAGTTTTTTCTTTGGTATGACACACCATGAGAAGAAAGACTTCTTCTTCCTCTTTTTCTGCAAAATTAGACCTTTTACTATGCTCACCGCGATTTTTATTTAAATTTACATGGCATTCCGAGCGATAATGACCATACTTGTGACAGCGAAAACATTCAACATTTATTTTGTCTGCAAACCTTGGCTTATAATCGGTTGAATTCTGACCGTCACGACCTTTCCATTTTCCTTGATAATCAGCACCTTTATTCTCTCCCAGCCACTGGTGTGCATTCTTGCCTCTCCAGCTACCTTTTCCACGTCCAGCTCCTTTCGGAATGATTGCTTGTAATGCCTGCTCCTCTTTATCCTACTGGTTGATTTTTTGTTCATGAACCAGCAAAGAACTTTGTAATTCATCAATTGACAGAGTGTCAATGTCTTTTGATTCCTCACTCGAACAAATGATATAATTGAATTTTACCGGCATTGATCGAAGAATCTTTTCAACTATGGTGACATCCTCCAACTTCTCCCCATGTATTCGCATCTTGTTTGCGATGGCCATCGTTCTTGAGAAGTACTCTGAAACCGACTCTCCTAACTTCATTCGTAGAGTCTCAAATTCACCACGAAGAGTTTGGAGTTGCAATCGTTTCGCCTTTGTTGTTCCCTGGTACTTCGTCTTCATGGAATCTCAAATCTGCTTGGAAGTATCTTTGCAAAGAATTGTTTCCAAGATTGAACGATCAATGGCTTGAAAAAGATAATTTTTTGCCTTGAGATCCTTCAGCTGCAATCCTTCTCGTTCGGTTCTCTGGGCATCCGTCAACACGACACCTTCAGCAAGTTCTGCTACTCCAGAATCAACGACCTGCCAATATTCTTTAGACTTTAAAAAAGTCTCCATCAGCATACTCCAATGATCATAATGGCCATCAAAACGTGAAATTGAAGGTTGCACAAAATTCTGTGTGTTCTCTGTAGCCCTCACTAATGACTGCTGCAATGAAAGTGAAAAAAAAAAAGATAACCAAGAAAGCTGCTGCAACTACACTGTTTCTCTCACTTTTCTCGACTTGGCTCTGATACCAATGTTAACAATTGAAAACACAACAGAATACTTTAAGCAGAGTAAAAATAAATGTGTATTTGGAAGGAATTTTACTGCATTGATATTAAAGGTGAAATAGCCTTTTTATAGGCAATACAATCAATAAATTTGACTAATTATCAGAGACAGCATGGACCACTAACATAAACAAACTGACCCACTAAGGTCATCTCCAATCACACTCTAAATACTCAATTTGAAGATCAAAATCACTCCAATCACACTCTAAATTGTTGTCCCCAAAAAATATCAAATGGAGATTGGCAAATAGATCTCCCAATTTGAAGATCCACTATTCCAATCTCTATTACTTTTTCAACATTATATATTCCACTATTACCCTTCAATCCATTCTTTAAACAAATTTCATTCCTCCCATATCCTCTTTAAATTTTTAACTAAACTCAATTAACTTGTTATAACTTTTTGTTTATAAATATAATTAGTATAAAAATTATATCATTAGAAATATTTTATTGAGATCTTTCAAGTGAGTATAATATTGACTATATTTTAATTATTTTTAAAATTTTCATTTATCATATTTATTTATTAATCTATAACCTAATAATTATTTTATTTAAAATTAAATTATTTGAAAGCTTCAATAAATATATATATATATATATATATATTTATCATTTAATATAATAATTAACTGAAAATAATTTAGTAAAATAAAAACAATTACATTAACATCTATAAATGAAAATATTATAATTAAAATAACCACAAAACAAGTACATAAAAATTAAATTAAAATCAATAAAAAAAACATTGAACTTTAAAACTTCTATTTTTTTAATATTTTGATAAATCATCTCCATTTCCACCATTAATATTACTAAAATCTTGGTCTACACCAAAAGACGCTCCTTGAAATTGGCTGGAATTGGAATCATCGGAATTTAAAAATGAAATCAAAGGTGAGGGTGAAGATGGCATATGAGATGGACCAGCTCCAAGACTCATTCTTAATAATAAATATGACAGTATCTTGAACTTTTTGGGTGAGGAATTGGATGGTAGAATGGGTGGCTTCGATTAGCTATTTTATAGAAAAAAAATAAAGAAGAAAAGAAAGTTAGGTGAAAATTAGACGTGTAAAATTAAACGTGGAAAGTTAGTTGAAGTAAATTATTAAGAAAGTTAAAAATATAATTTATAAAATAAAAAATAATAATAATTTATTATTTAGATATGGTAAAATGGAATATGATTGGAACTATGAATTTATGGAGATAGAATATTTTTGAAATATTCTATTTTTTATCTCCATTTTGATAAAAAAAATAGAGTACGATTGGAGATGGCCTAACAACAGAAACAAAACCCACAAGCTGCATAACTAAAGCCTAAAGACCAGGTAAAATACTAGACACGTAAAACAAACTTCCTAATCACTATGACATCTAAATAAGATTTCCAACAGATTAGTAGATGTGTGGATTGGCTCTTCTGCTGAAAGTTACTTGTATGTTAATGTGATTGAGTTTACCTTTCCAAGCGGCATGAGATCTTTGATATCCTTGCTCAACTCTTGCATCTGCAAACAAACATAATTCCACAGACCATGAATCTAAAACAATCTTGATTGCATGAAACATCAAACGAATTAGGTGAAAACTTTAAAACTTTTGAATACGGAACTTTAACTGTGATCAGAACATCAGTGTTAATATTTATAAGCAATGATAGGATAATATTTACAATACTAAGTTTTTAAACTTTAGTGGTTTGAAGAAGCTTCTGAGCCTTTAACCACCCAGACAAGTGACATTTAATGTTTATAAAACTTTTTTAGATTGACAAATGTTGAGTAATATTTTGATATATACTTTTTTGTGGTCCTTTTATCATGAGGAGCCCTTTTATAATAACATCCTTGTCTTTCTTTTTTAAATTTCAAATTATAATTAATATATATGATATTTAAATTTCAAAGCAGAATGTGGAAAGAAATGGCATGGTTCTTTTGATTGAAGGCTCCCCTCATCATAGTCATTTTTGATCTCTTGCATGGCATATACAATTAGATCTTTTGTTTTTGACTAATTGGAGGGTTATATAATTCATTGCTCTTCTTTTCTTTCGACACGATATTTAAATATGATTCTGTACCGTCTAATGTTACTCTTTGTATAATGTATATAAGAAAATAGAAATATATTTTAGTAAAAAAAAAAAGTTTAACTATTTTTTTTATATATTTATATTTTATCTTCAAAATTTGGAAAAGAAAAAAATACTCCTATGTTCAAAATTTTTTTGAATTTATTTTAATAAATATCTTTATTTTATTTTTATATTCATACAAGTTGACAAGTGGGTCATTTGCACTTTGAGGTAAGTTTTGCATTTCTTGCACAAACCTCCTCTTAAATAGCGTTGGGTAGCCGTTGACTAACTGAAAATCTAATATACTAATCGTAAAAATATCATTTTACACATTAATTAAAACAGTTGAAAATTAAAAAATAACTTTAAATATTTTGATAACTATAAATTCAATCTAAAATAATTATGAAAAGTGTCTAAATAGTTTTAAATTTTCAACAACAAAAAATAGAAAAAATATAAGCATATCTCCATTCTCATCTCCTCAATTGGGGTCTACAAATTTTTATTTTCTTTTTAAAATCTTTTAAAAAAATTGGGGTTTTTTTTTAGAATTTTAAAAAATATTTGGAATGAAAATTTTATTTTCTAATTATCATACAATGTCAGTACTAGATTATAATTTAGGACATTTTTTTATCTAATTAATGTTAATCAACACTAATTAAGAGGAGATTTGGTGCAACTTGGTGCAACAAACACAAAAAATACAAGATAAATGTAATTTCATTTAAATTAAAGGGTATTAGTGCGATTAACCCTTGACAAGTGGATCAAACTTCAACATACTTCTAAAGTCGTATTCACCATAATATTTTGATGTAGTAAATTTAATCAGTTACTATTGGACAATTGATATATTTTTATTTTTATTTTGTTTCGAAGGGAGACAATTTATATATTTTTAAATAGTGACTATTGAATAAAGTGTCAGTCTACATAAACTTGCTTTTTCTATTTCAAATCAAAAAGTAAAAAACAAGACACGTAGGCTTATTTTTATCATTAGTATCACTTTTATAAAATATACACACATTCACATTCACATTCACATTTAAGAAATCTCAATTAGTTTAATTATATATATATATATAAATAAAATAAAATCTTAATAAGATTTTAAAGAATAATTTAAAACAGCTAGATAGATCCATAATATTCAAACTCAAAAAAAAAATTAACATGTGAGGAGGAGATTCAAAATTCTTAGAAATTTGAATAGTTAATTAAAAATGAGAGAGAGAGAGAGAGAGAGATCTGACAAAACTGGAAGCCAGCTGATAATAACTGAGAAGAAGGGTGGTGGTGCCGTGGAGTGGAGAGACAGGCTGCTTCTACTGACAGTCAAAAAAGGAACTATGCATTTTTTAAAAATTGACCAGAGAGACCAGACCTACTACTATTTAGGGATTCTTTTGTCCACTCATTTCAACTTTATTAAACTTCTATTTACATGTTATGTGATTCATTGGTTTTAAATTATTCTTAAAAGGAGCAATTATTTTCACATAACAAAACCATTTATTCTTAATGGTTCTACTTTGTGGAGAAATGTTTTGGTGTATAGTGTATATATGTACATTCAATCCAGTCAAATTTATTCACGTGTATTTTATACACGTTATATGACACAATATCAGTGGATTAAACGTATACGCGAATATATAGGAGTTTTTTCTCCTACATGTAAATTACTAATATGTGTTTTTAGAATATGAATGAGTTGATATGCATATGCTTGTGAATTACTTATAGGTTAAAAACATGAAAAATAAAAAGAGGGTCAAGTTAGATTTTTTTTTTTTTTTTGTTAACGTCTGAACCGTTACAAATTTTGAAATATAGATAATAAATCATGTATACTCATATTAATATTATTTTTTTAGTAAATGACTGAGTTTTACGTAAAATTTGGCTCCCGTATTTTCTTACCTCTCATTGATTGTCAATGCTCTTTATATTTTATTAACATTATAGTAATGATCAAGTGACAACAAAATGGCTCTTATGATTTGGTAATTAAAATAGAATATTGATGAGCATGTGTTAGGTAAAAATTTCCATGCATATCTTAGTAGTGAATTAGTAGTATTTGTTAAAGGAGACTTTGCAATATTTCAGGGTCGTCTAGGGAGGCATAAATGGGATATAAATATGGTTGTTGGTGGTGCCTCCAACATCGTAGAATTATTGGAAGGAGATAGATGGGGACCATCGGACATTGACTTGTTTTTGTTTACAACACATCTCCATGTAAAATAACGTGCTCCCTCTCTCTTTTAATAATATTCATGATTCTTATAAGAGTATTCAAAAGTTGAATCATGAAAGTAATTAAGTTAGCTAAAAAAGCAAATAAATAAATTCACACCCCATTGAGAGGTTTTGAGTCTAAAAAATAACTAACGCTAACTGACTTTTTTCTCATGTTCCTTACGTACTGTGAGAGTTGCTATTCAAGCTGTATTAGTATGGCTTGATCTTACAAGTAAATGCTGACAAATTATGACTGGGTCTAAATAAATAAATTCACTTCTGAATGAGGTTCGAGTCTAAAAAAGAAAAATCGTAAGAGACTTCTTTCTTCGTTTTCCTTTTGCGATGTGAGAGCTACACTAGTACCGCGTGATCTTACAAACAAATGTTGACAAACCCTAACTGGGTACATAAATAAATTCACTTCTAATTGATGTTCGAGTATAAAAAATAACAACGGTAAAAAAAACTTTTCTCTCGTGTTTCGTCTGTATTATGATAGTTATTATTTAGGTTGGGCAAGTAAGTACTCTTGATCTAACAAGTAAATGCTGACAAATTCTAACCAACGGGGTCTACTAAATTCAATTTTTGAGCATCAAACATGACTTAATAGTCCAATATTGAAAAGAAAAAAGAAAAAGGGAGAAATTCAAATATAGCCCTTTAAGTATGGAGAAGATTGTTTTTGACCTCATTTTCAAAAATGATTGTTAGTGACCCTATCAAGTTTTTAAAAAACCCATGTAAAATTACAGATGAACCCATTATATATTCATACTTAAAATCAGATTTCCCAACCCTATTCTCATTTTGTTTCTTGCTGGTGTTTTTTTATTTTTTAACAAAATGGCAGTCTTTAGAGAGAGGAGAGATTGACGGCGAAGAAGAAGAAGAAGAAGCTGAAGAAGAAGAAGGAGAAGGAGCCACCGATCAGAAGAACAGCCGGACGCAAGGAGATCGACGGAGAGAACACCCATCGGAGAGAAGAACGCCGGCAAAGAAAAAGAAGAAGAAGAAGAAGCCGAAGACGCCAAAGAAGAAGAAGAAGAAGAACCGAACGCAAGAACGAGAAGGAGAACTGGACCCGTTCGACCGCGAGAGAGTTCGGGTTCGTTCAGACGACGGCGAGGTTAGGCTCCGTTTTGTTCGACTTCGTTCGATGTTTGCAGTCGGACTTGAAGCGGTACATCTTGCTGTTTGTGATTATAGATCTCTGTCACCTGTAAAACCAAAATTAAGTTCAACATTTCAAGTAAATTCATATAACTCAGTTTTTTTTAGCAGCAGCGATTTTAATTGTAATATGTTTTCGTACTTCATATTGTCTATATAATCACTGAAAAGTTCAAATATTAAGATGCAGGGACGGCAGGAAGAAGTTGAACGTGCTTGCCAGGGCTGAAGGGATGCTGAGAGCAAGCTTTCTTCTTTGGAGGCAAGTATCGGTTGCTTGATTTTTGTAATGAAGTTGTCATTATTGTCCTAAAATAGGTGCTGATATTATACGCTAATGTCATGTGGATTTGTTGGCAAAGTTTGTTTTGAACAATTAAAAAGTCTTGTAACTTTACATTGTGCTTTTGGCTCAGGTAATTTAATGATTTGTTTGCTATGATGTGTTTGTTTCTATAATTGCAGGCGGAACTGCAAAAGGTGAGAGTGGAAATGGCTGCCATGAAGAGGCATGCTGCCATGTACCACCCTCTTTGTTTTCATTTTCATTACACAAATACGATTATTGTTGCTGGGTTCTTTTTTTTTTTTTGGGTTGAATATTCATATATTTTGATATGTTTTTCTTGATGTTATGTTGCAGATGCAAACATTACAGGAGGAGATGCAAGATTAGAGCTTCTTGCTGCAACGAGATCTTTGATTGTCGCCATTGTCACAACGAGGCTCAGGTATTCCCAAGACATTTCCTTTTATGTTTTCTTCTTTGTTTAGCTCAAAAGTATTTCTCTATGTGCATTTGTTGATCTGGGATTTTTTGTGGTTTTTATTTGTTTTGGTTCATTATAACCTGTTGAGAAATATGCACTTATCATTGTACTTTGTTTGTTTAGCTTGAAGTTTTTGATGAAGCAATTTGGATTCTGATCTTGGTTTCATTGTTTTGTTTGGCTTTAGTTTTGATTTATAAGAACATGTTGAAAAACCATTTCCCAACTTTTAATTTATAAGAACATGCAATGAGGAGAGGTATAATTCAAAAACCATTTCCCAACTTTGGATTGGATTAGATAGTTTCCAATTGCTTTTACTTGTGGCCCATCCTAATCTGATTCACAAGAGGTTTGAAAATGCTATTCATAGGCCCGTCATGTTTCCTGGTTAACTTGTAATATATTAGTTTGGTGCATGCTAAAAGTTGTACTGTCATCATAGAATACTTGGACCAATGCCATTTACATATATTTATTGGCCGATAATGGGATTCATTTTCATTGAGATGTCACCGAGTGTTTTATTCGGAATACTGCAAAACTCAGGGTGGTGATATAAACCCAAAAGGACACCGAGTGTTTTATTCGGGATGCCAGGTAAATGTGCTTTGACAGCAAGTTATGAGAAACATCTGAATTTGATGTCCCGTTTAGTTGGAAAATTAAGAAGATTTTGGCAATACCTTTTAGTGAATTTTATTTATTAGAGCAAAATCTTTTGTGACTTGTGAGGATAGATCACACTATAATTGTAGTTTGTATGTAAACTTGTAAACACACACACATATATTTGAATTGTTATCTCACTTGTGGAAATCAAAATGATGTTTATACTCATATTACTAGTTAGCTTGTATCAAGCTCTTTCAGCTGTGGAAGTGTACACATGTAGCTAATCAAGTATGTTTGTGTTTTGAGAAAACATAATTACCCTAGTGACGTTTTTTCTTTCACTTAGATGGATTGTCTGGGCAATTATGCTTTGTGCTGCTGTGAAATTGTTGACTGATTTCAAATAATTGCTAACTTGACTGTTGATACTTGACTGTACAACACAGGATATTATGTATGTGCTCTGCTTTCGTTTGAGATCAATTATGGATATTTCTTGACTCAAATCTCTGCTTCCCTTTATGCCATTAGAGACTATTTTGAAGCATGATTTGAACCCTTTGAAGGTGAGTGTGCTTTTTCGAGGACACAGCCTTCAAAATTATAAGAGGAATAACCTTTGTATTGTACTTCAAGATTTGTTCTGCGCATATTTAGTTTCTTTTTACTGTTTGAAAGTTGTTCAAGCAGGCTGAATTAATTTCAATTTCAGTACATCAAAAGGCTTAATTCTTCATTTATCTCTTATAAACAGGTATGCCTACCATCTGTGGCATCGGAGTTTCTTAGACAGTCAAAAGCTGTCCGTCTGTTCACTGTGTCCAGAACCTTCATTTTTAATGACCTGCTGGAATCTGAACTTTCCAGGGCTTTCGGTGGGATTGAAAGGCTGAACATGTTCTTCCCATTTGATCCATGTTTGCTGAAGAAATGTGACAGGTTTACATTTACATCTTTTGGTTTGTTTACTTTTAACATGAAGATCAGCATACCTAAAAATTCAAACTCTACATTAAATGAAAATGTTTCTTTTTACCTTTTTTGAGGGACTGTTTTGAAAACCATATTTTCAAATGAGTCTAGGAAGATTAGCCAGTTTTTTAATCTGGATGTTTGAAAGCGAAAATGGAATTTGAGTCTCAATTTTTAATACTCTTTCGATATTAGAGGTTCAATCTTGCCTATGGTTGTCTACATATGTATGCCTGTAGAATTGGAATTGGATATTCTGTCATCTTTAGAAAATGTATTGCCTGTATGTTTGGTCCTCTTGATTACAATTCCAAATCTTTAATTCCATGCAAAATTTGTGTTGTTACTTCAAGTTTTATATGGATTTAATAACACTGGTTTGATGATTGGTTAAATTCTATATATTATTGTTTTAGACTTTTACATCCCTTTGGCACATGTGCAAATACTCATCTGCCAATGCCAAAATAGTATAGACTGATACCCATC
Organism: Xanthoceras sorbifolium; assembly: GCA_003430845.1. Lineage (NCBI taxonomy): Eukaryota > Viridiplantae > Streptophyta > Magnoliopsida > Sapindales > Sapindaceae > Xanthoceras > Xanthoceras sorbifolium. The sequence goes on from CM010616.1 coordinate 30,528,130, forward strand.
AGCCACTCTTTTTGATAATTTTGCCAATGCCATAATAGTCTAGACTAACAATTTAGGTAGCTGTAAGGGCACTGGAAAGCTCTGTGAATAGCAAGCACCAGGTCAGAGATTTTTATTTACCAAATCCTTGTGTCATTTTCTTCTCGTTTTTGTCACTATATATTATTGTTTTAGACTTTTAGCATGAACACCATCTTCTTTTGCTTCAAAATCAGATTCTCTAGACTGACAAAATATTATTGTTTTATATATTATTGTGAATATCGATCATTGCTTGCACACTTTAATTATGAGTTAAAATAGTACAACGCTGGTAGTATAGTGAGGTAACAAAAACTTTTATTATCGACTGACAATTTAGGTAGGTCAGACACTCTTTATTGACAATTTCATACTCTAGATCACACTTCCTTGCCTTATAAATCACACTTCCTTGTCTTCTCTAGTTATCATAAATCTACAATTTTGTATTTTTAATCTGTTTGTTTTGAGGGAATACTAGGCAAAATAATTTTATGAGTCTATGATATTAACTTTAGACTTATGAGTCTATTTTAGAAGAGTGGCTGATGGGTGTCAGTCTAGACTGACACTCATCTGCCATTGTTGGTTGCTAGAAGTCTATAAAATCAGAAGTAGTACATGCTCTCATGTAGTTAAATTAGTACTTTGATTCCATGATATTAACTTTAGACTTATGAGTCTATTTTAGAAGAGTGTCTGATGGGTGTCAGTTTGGGTGTCAGTCTAGACTGACACTCATCTACCATTGTTGGTTGCATATGACCAAAGTAGTCTAGACTGACACCCATCAGCCACTCTTTTTGACAATTTTGTTAACTTAATACACTGACACCCATCTGCCATGGTTGGTTGTATATGACTAAAATAGTCTAGAGTATAAAATCAGACTATTGTTTTTGTCACTATATATTATTGTTTTAGATTTTTTGCATGAACACTATCTTCTTTTTCTTCAAAATCAGATTCTCTTTTAGCATGACATATAGATTGACAATTTAGGTAGGCCAGCCACTCTTTATTGACAATTTTAGGTAGCTAGACTGACACCCATATGCCAATGCCGACCTAGTCATAGCTTTCATGATTTCATTTTCTTTAGGAGCTCTATAAATCACACTTCCTTGTCTTCTCCAGTGATCATAAATCTACAAAACCAAAAGAGAAGAAAAATAGTGTGTATAACAATGAAAAATATCATCTCACGCCGTTTTAGCAATATTTGTGTCTTTTGTGGGTCTAGTTCTGGTAAGAATAGGGAATTTGAGGAAGCTGCTGACCAACTTGGTAAGGTGTTAGCAGAGAAAAAGATTCATCTAGTTTATGGAGGAGGTAACATTGGGTTGATGGGTCGTGTCTCAAAAGCTGCTTGTGATGGTGGCAGTCAAGTTTTGGGTATCATCCCAAAAGCTTTGAGTGTGGGTGGTGTTACAGGAAATACAATTGGGGAAGTGCAGATTGTTTCAGACATGCATGAACGCAAGGCTGAAATGTTTAGCCATGCGGATGCATTCATAGCCTTACCAGGGGGATTTGGAACCTTAGAAGAACTCTTTGAAGTCATCTCATGGGCCCAACTCAAAATCCATCAAAAACCAATAGGCTTGTTGAATGTTAGTGGTTTTTATGATGGTCTATTGTCTTTCCTAGATCATGCGGTGGAAAATGAATTTATCTCACCTCTGGCTCGACGTATCATTGTCACTGCTTCTGATGTTCATCAATTGATTGAACAATTAGAAGCTTTTGTTCCCGAATATGACATAGTCACATCTAAGTTAGTTTGGTCGGTTGATGAGGGTAGCAAAAAGCGCAGATTGGCTTGACCTATGTATTTGTTTTTTCCTATTCTTGTTTTCAATAAAAATGTTATTTTTTTTCCTAAGACATTCTGTAGAGACCAATATATTCTTCAATAATATATTTTGCAAAATGTTATGTTTTTTGTTTCTTATTCTTTGGATAATAGTAAGTTCTAGTGCATGAAAAGTTGATCTTTGAGCAAAATGTTATGTGTTCTATGATATATACTCCTGTGTTGTGTATAGATTTTTATTGTTTGTGGTTTTCTTTGTATATTGTTATTGTTAAAATTGAACCCATCTTCAATTGACGTGCAGCAATTGCAGCTGAGAGAGATGCAGTGGAAGAATAGAATGCCATGCATAAAGTTGAAGAAGCTAAAGTCTTAGCAAGGGATTTTACGGAATCAGCTATTCTCAAGTGACAATGGGCACAGCATGTCATGGAAATTGCTGATTTGGCAGCTTACAAAGCAATAACAGCTCTTAGAATTGCTGAAGCTGCTCTAATTCAGATTGGAATTAATTATTTAATTACAGAGGAATGATAAGAGTGGTGGGTGTTTTTTGAAGTCTTTTGGAGGATGACTTTTGAAGAAGGAAAGTAATGTAATTTTGTATAGATTTTCGATTGGATGTACACGATGTATTATTATAACCTCACACCAAATGTTTGACAAGGAATTAACAGTTTATTTCCTTGAAAAAATTTGAAGAAAAAAGTGAGGAAGAAAATGACAGAAAAAAAAAGGATTCTAGAATATGGTATGATATACACAATAAATATCTACGTGTTTCACGGCAATTATTAACTTGTTTAATGGGAAAATAAGTTTGTATTTTACGCTAATATTAACATGTTACACGGTAACTATCAATGTGTTTCACGATAAATATCAATATATTTGTTGTAATTTTTGCGTGATTTACGTTAAAATTTTTACATGAAACACATTTAGTGTGATCACGCTACATTTTTACGCTACATTTAGTGTGAATCACGCTACATTTAGTGTGATTTACGTGATTCACGCTATAATTGCGTGAAACACGTTTCACGCAATAATTTCAGCGTGATTCACGTTGAAATGTTTGCGTGAAACCCGGTTTGCGTGAATCACGCAGAAATTATTGCGTGAAACGTGTTTCACGTAACAATTATAGCGTGAATCACGTTTCACGCAATAATTTCAGCGTGATTCACGCTGAAATTTTTGCGTGAAACCCGGTTTGCGTGAATCACGCAATAATTTTTGCGTGAATCACGCAGAAATTATTGCGTGAAACGTGTTTCACGTAACAATTACAGCGTGAATCACGACGTGGATTGGGACTGTTGCTGTACGACGTGGATTGGGACAACCCACGCGATTGTGTCCAGCTTCACCACATTTGGAGTATAAATTTCTACGCTGGGTCTCACCGGCCGAAGGTATCCTGGACTGTCTAGGCCTTCCAGATTGCCTTCTACCTTCGGGTGGTAGGACCACCTGACTGCTAACATCACTAGGTACGTCCCATGAGGATGCACTAGGAATCGGATTTATAGATGGGGCATATGCTGTCTTAAGCCATGATGTACTATAGAACTCGTGGCAAAACGAATTGAAGTTTATTTTCGAGAACCTATTAAAAAAAAAAAAGGAAACTAAATGAGTATGAACACAATGACATGTTTACAATTTAACAGAAGTAAAAATGAGAATATAGTGTGAAAATACCTTGCTATTGCAATAGCATGTGTACAAGGGAGTTGATCTAAGTCCCAATGTCGGCATGAACACGTCTTCTCATCGATGTTAACTAAACCATCGTGCTCACCACCTTTTACTAAGTATTTGGTGAGGTCAATAGGATATACCTGGAATGCTAATGACTCATCATACATAACTTTGCAATGATTAGAAGCCGCGGTTGTAAGATAAGTTGGATTTTTAGCCGCCTTCTCCCGTCGATCGTAGAACCACCTTTGAAGCATATCCCTTAAGAACTCCATAGCTGCGGTGATAGGCAACCTCCGTGCTCTCTTAATACAATTATTTAGTGCCTCTGCAATGTTTGTTGTCATCATTTGGTATCTCCGGCCTGGGCAATATGCACGTGCCCACCTATCAACCCCAGCCTCAACCAACATGTTAAATGAGGATGGGTGAGAATTTTGAATTTGAGTCAAGCTTGCATTACATGAATGAACTTGATATGAGTAAGCAGCCTTGGCATAAAGTTCCATGATATCTTTACGTCCCCTACAATGATTCTTTAGGTTTTGCTTCAGATGGTAATAACATACTAGGTGAGGTACACTCGGGTATACGCTGCTCATTGCCTTTGCAATGCTTTTGTGTCGATCAGAAACTATTACCAAGTTAGTAGGATTACCGTACGCTTCCCGTAAGTGTCTTAGAAAACAAGTCCACCCTTCTTCTGATTCACCATCCCCAAAACCAAAAGCCAATGGGTAGCACATTTCGTCCCTGTCCTTACTGGTAGCCACATAAATCACCCCAGAAAATGCACCCTTCAAATGGGTAGCATCAATGGCTATGACTGGTCGTATAACTGACCGAAACCCATGTATGCATGGCCCAAGTGCAAGGAATGAGTAAAGAAACTGACTGTTTTCATTTGTCTGTACCGCTGTGACAGTCCCTGGATTAGTCAATCTTAACATAAAAATATGATGTCAGTAAACTGTATGAATCCTCAGGTTTACCGTAAAGAATTTTCTCCGCATATTCTTTTGACCGCCAGGCCTTGGTGTACATTAGTTGTACACCATGTTGCTCCCTCATCTCAGAAATGATGTCAACGGGTCGAATGACACGACCATTCGTATTAAGTTTAGGTGCAAATATCTCACCAATGACAACAACACTAACAGATCGAAAGTGTGACTCATAAGCATCCAATGAACATGAATGGACCGTATTGAACTTCCGTACATGCCACACCGAGCAATTCTCTTTACGGATGGCCCGTAAGACAAACTTGCAATTAATGTCCCTACACCCTGCCTCAAAACGCCTCTTCGTCGACCGTCTTATCCTATTATTGAACTTCTGCATCATAGCATATTTACCCAGCGCAGCTTTCAAGTGATCCTTAGTTTGAAAAATCTTACCAGTATACAAACCTCCACGTAACGAATTAGAAGTTTCACTTCTGATAGGTTCAATACAATACTGATCTGCCCCCGGAATTACCCATCTGGATGGAACTGCATCAACTACTGGGAAATATGGGGGAACAACACTACCGGCCTGTTGATTATCTGGTTGTTCCATTCCTTGACAATCCTCATCTGACAAGTGCTCTGGAGTATGACACGAGGTTGGAGGCAACGGAATCCCATCATCATCGGACGAATTTGAATGAGTAACATTATCTGACTGTTCGTAATCATCTGCAAATGATGGTGGGATCCCGTGGTCACCCTCCCATAATGGGACAGCCGTAGACGGCGTGAAATTACTAGTGCTAGCACCTGCAAAATTGGTTCCAAAAGAAGGAGGACGTAATGCATCTGGAATTTTAGTGGACCACCCTGGAATCGGTGCAGGTATTTGCGGAGAATATCTACCATGATTGTCTACCTTTTCAACAATACCGACATATATCTCATGAACAGCTCGGTCACAAACTAGCAAAAAAATAAACATCTTCGTCACGTCGGATGATGTATTTTCTTCTTTCATTCATGTCATTGGAGACGACCGAACTGACAACTACATCATGCAAACTTCTATCAACCCCAATCAAACCATATATCAAATCTAACAACTGCGCATATGTCAAATCATCTGTAACCACCTGAACGAACGGCTCCCCACCAACATACTTCAACCCATCCCACTGCCCATTGTAATTAATTATCAGCCTGCGCATAGCCATTTTTCTGAAAAAATTAAAAAAAATTGGTTACAATTCATAACATTTTACATAAAATTTCAGAGTGTTGTAAGCCATATTTCATAAACTTTCATTTTACCGTGAAACATGTACCAATTTATGCGTGAAACACGGTTTGCGTGAATCACGCAGAAATTATAGCGTGATTCATGCAATAATTTTTTAGTGATTCACGCAGAAATTTCTGCGTGAAACACGCTAAAATTTTAGCGTGAATCACGCAGAAATTTCTGTGTGAAACCCGGTTTGCGTGAATCACGCAAAAAAAAATAACGTGTTTCATACAAAAATTCCTACGTGAATCACGCTGAAATTATTGCGTGAAACCTGGTTTGCGTGAATCACGCAAAAATAAAGTGTTTCACGCTAAAATATTTGCGTGAATCACGCAGAAATTGTTGCGTGAAACCCAATTTGCGTAAATCACGCAAAAATAATATGTTTCACGCAAAAATTTCTACGTGAATCACGCTGAAATTGTTACTTGAATCATACTGAAATTGTTGCGTGAAAACCGGTTTGCGTGAATCACGCAAAAATAATGTATTTCATGCTAAAATTTGTACATGATTCACGTTAAAATTTTAGCGTGATTCAAGCATAAATTGTTACGTGAAACCCGATTTGCGTGAATCACGCAATAATTTTTGCGTGAATCACGCAGAAATTATTGCGTGAAACGTGTTTCACGTAACAATTATAGCGTGATTCACGCAGAAATTATTGCGTGAAATGTGTTTCACGCAATAATTTCAGCGTGATTCACGCTGAAATATTTGCGTGAAACCCGGTTTGCGTGAATCACACAATAATTTTTACGTGAATCACGCATAAATTATTGCGTGAAACGTGTTTCACGTAACAATTATAGCGTGAATCACGCAACAATTATTGTGTGAAACATGTTTCACGCAATAATTTCAGCGTGATTCACGCTGAAATTATGTGTTTCACGCAAAAATTTCTACATGAAGCACACTGAAATTGTTGCGTGAAATCGGGTTTGCGTGAATCACGTAAAAATAATGTGTTTCACGCTAAAATATCTACGTGAATCACACTAAAATTGTTGCGTGAAACCCGGTTTGCGTGAATCACGCAAAAAAAATGTGTTTCACGCACAAATTTCTATGTGATTCACGCTAAAATTTTAGCGTGATTCACGCAAAAAATTTTGTGTGATTCACGCAAAATTTTTGCGTGAAACGTTTTATAGGTTGAAGAAAATATTAGGGAATCAATCTAAACCATCTCTACTCAATTAATAGATCAATGTAACAAATACTTATAACATATGATGTATTAACATACCTCAAAATTGGTGGTATATTTATGAACCAATACAGAAGTATAAAATGAAGAGACAAAAAAAAGCAGAGGAGAGAAATGACGAACTGATGAAGGAAATGAAGAAGATGAAGAAATGTTTCTGATTTTCAATTTTCAATTTTGGTCAAATGGTTTTTTTGTAATTTTATTTTTTTTAGGTATTTTTGTAATTTTATATACAATTAATGTGGGGTTAACTTATGTAATTTTTCAGGGGTAGCTTTTGTCAATATTTGGTTAAAATTTGAAATAAAATTTTTAAAGAGGTCACTAACAATCATTTTTGAAAATGAGGTTAAAAACAAATTTTCATAAATTTAGAAGGTTATTTTTGACAATTACCACAAAGAAAAAACTGAAACTTTTGTCTGCAGAGAGAGAGAGAGAGAGAGAGAGAGAGAGAGAGAGAGAGAGAGAGAGAGAGAGAGAGAGAGAGAGAGGAGTGTGTGTGGGGAATATAGGTGGTGGGAGGAGCGGAGGGCAAGAGCGGCCAAGCGGGGACCATCCTCCACATGCTTGGCTCCTCCACCAATCCTAGCTAAAACTTTCAGAGTTTATATAACCTTATCCTTTGTATCACCATTCACTCTTCATTGTGGACATCCAGATCAGTCTTTCATATATGTCAATGTGTGTACAGTTTTGGGTCCCTTGCAGATGACTTTTTTAAATAATTGCCGGATCCAAACGATAGTATTTAAGTTCTAATGCACAAGATGAACCCATTTGGAAACTAAATGTCCATGGCACGAGGGTTCACAGAAAGAATTATTATTATTATATTAACACACTACTTACTTACGGTGTAATAATTTAAATTTTAATTATTATCGGATCGAATGAGCGTTCTTTAATTATAAATTTATAAGGATAATCTATATTCTTCTTAAAAGTCCGAATTTCTAATTCTGCCGTTAGTTGCAATATTGTCGCTGTGAGAGTCTTTGTGGGTAAATGTTTTATATGTTTACGAAATTAATACGGCCATATTCATTTCATATTTATTTGAGGAAATTAATAATTTATTATAAATTATTTGAAATTCTAAATTTGTTATATACTATTTATAACTTGCTGAAAATATACTATACTAACAAATTTTTTATGATTTTTTTTTTGAACTATTATAAGTAATTCAAGATTTAAATGGGGATACGACTCAAATTGACAATTTCGATAGTGTGTAAGTGTTAGAAGACTATCATTAGCTTAATCTCATCTTGTCGTTATGATGAATTTACATACCAATAAAATTCATCATTGTTTGATATTATTATAGATCTAAACAACTAACATTGAACCTACATGAGATTTGATGACTTACATTCGGAACTAAAATTTGTAAAAATTCACATTAAACTCTTTTAACGTTAAGTTTGACCGTTAAATTAAAAAAGAAAAGTAAAAAAAAAAAAAAACGAGAGAATCATGATGGATCCATCTTTACTCGCGATCCAGGGGAGAATTAAGTCTAACGCTATAAGAGTTCAGTATGAATTTCTACAAATTTTAATTTGGAGTGTAATTCAACAAATTTCAGGTAACATTTATATATCATAACAGTTTGTCAAGTTTCTATTTCAATAAAATAACATTCCCTTTTTCATATGATCTTAACTAAATAAAAATATTAACCCTATATGTTACGAATTTAAAATGTGAATAAAACAATTTTTTTTTTCCAAAACACAATAAATATAAGAATAAATTATAAATTATTATTTTATTTTTAAACTGAATTAGGAAGAATACTGAAACACATCATCATCACAATACGGATGGTCAGGATTTTAATGTAATATTATTGTCCTTCACGATTTGACACCAAGAATATTGTCGGTGTAATAATTGCTCAATGAAAACCCACAAAAAAAAAAAAAAAAAAAAAAGCTTTCCACGAATCTTTTGAATTCTTGATTTGATTTCTTAAAAATATTAAATGATTTAAAAGAGAGTGGTTGTTTTTTGAGTTCAATATATTTCTTCTTATTGACTCACCATATCTACCTAGATCACAGACAATAAATAATAATCGAACAAAAAAATACACATTATTTTTTTGATAATTTAAAGAAGCATTTTAAATTAATGAATAGTTTTTTTCTCTTTAATTTTTTTTTTAAATTTAATCTAATTTTTATCATTTAATAGTTTTCTATATTTAGCTTCCATGCATATGTTTGTATTTTATCTGGCAGCACACCTGTTATGTTACTGGATTTTCTAATATTTTTACTATTTATTTAGAATTCATTTTAAAAAAAGAAACCAACAATATGTTTCTATTTTTGTTACAGATTTATATTCTTATTTCTCTTTATCAAAGGTGTGGTTATGGAAAAGAAAATGAACGAAAAATAACTACTAAGACTGGGAGGGATATATCCCGACAAATTATTGAATATTTGTTATCAGTTGTCGAGAATAAAACAACATGAAAAACAAATAAATAATGGCCTCAATCAAGTATTATTTCTATTATTGTGAATTTATAATACTTGTCATTCTCCATCCTCATATTTATATGTATACAGGATAAATATTACAAGATTTTTACAATTAATTACTAGCTGTCAAATTTTAGGGGGTTTGTTTTTACAAATCTCCTAATATAGTTAATATTTTTTTATTTATTATAATTAATTTAAAATTTAATAAACGAAAATACGATTTAAACTCGTAAAAATATAAGCAAAAGTGACTTGCTGAGTTATATAATTAATATTAATTTACACATCAAAGGAATCTTACATCTGTTATTTGAAAGTGAAATGTTCAAATCTTTTGGCACTCAAAATTTTAAATCTTTTTATTACATTCACCAAAAAGAGATCTTTATGAGTTGTCCAAAACACTTTTTTTTTTTTAAATTTTACAGTAATATAACAAACGTGTCAACATCTGATCCGTCCATCTAACCACTCCAGGTCCCGCCCAAACTAAATTTAATCTAGTCAAAGTAAACGAGACAGTGAGTGTGGAAACAGCAAAAACAGAAGCGGAAAAAACAACAAAAAATTTTCTTTTTTTTATTTTTTATTTTTTTTTATTTTTGGAAGTTTAAAATGTGCTCCGTCCCGCTCACGCTCCTCTCTCTCTCTCTTCAATTTAAGCGCACACAAACACACACTCTCTCGGACAATCACTCTATATCTCTCTCAGTCTCTTTATATCCAAAAAGCTCTCTCTTTGTTTCTCTCTAGAGCTCTCCGGACCACCCGAATCCGAGGTCTCGGAGCTCCTGATAACCTAGTAAGCTCGTTTTTCTCTCTCAACTCAAAGCAAACCTCAACTTTTCAATTTTTTATACGTTTTTTTTTTTTGCGTCTGTGTATTTTTGTTTTTGGATCGATGAAGCGTCGCAGATTTTGATTTCGTTTTGAGTTTCGACGCGTAGATCTGTGACGGCGGCTCTCGTTTGAGACATTTCCTTTGTTTTATGATATTTGACATTTTTTTTGTGTGTTTGGAGATTCGTGTGGTTTCATTCATGCGCATTTTGCGTTTGGTTTCTTGTTTACGTTTTTATTTTTTATTTATTATTTGCTTGGATGGAGAGAATTTATGAAGGAATTTTGGTTGATGAATAGGATATTATTTTGTTCGCATTGTTTGTTTAAATTGTTTTTCCCTCCTTTAGCATATTTTGAGTTTTGAATAATTGACGACAAAAGTAGACCAATTTTTTTAGAGGTTAAGGCTCTGATTCGATAATGTGGTTAAACTAGGGTCAATATAGTGAAAAGGTGGTTTAGTGGAACTGAAAGGAAAATAAAATGGATACTCAACTTCACAGGACTCTGTTGTTTAGCTTGGAATTTGGTTCTGAGAACATAGTTTTTGGATCTAATAAACAAATGAAAAAAAAAATTCAAATTTTTGTTCACATACACCACTGTCAGTGTAAACAGAGATTGTTCGTACGAAATAAGCGAAATGGAAATGACATGGTGGGTCTCACTTGTTGTAAGTTGGCAACAATAGCAGAGGAAGTTTTAAGATTTACGTATCAGTATCACTGTAGTGTCGATGAAAACCAAGGTTGAATCGAAGACCTTTGCTGTGTTTGAAAACATGAATACAGAAGTTGTGATTTCTTCTTTTCTGAAATCAAGAAAAAGTTAAATTTTAAATTTTGTCTCCAAGTGAAATTTCAAACCAAAGACGCTTGTTTTGTAACTTCATTGTGAATCAAAACATCTAGAGTCACATTGACGCGAAAACCAAGTGTGTTATGTTTTGCATTTTGAATTTCCCCTTAAAAATATGATGGGCTCCGCAAATTCTTTTGCAGTTCGAATGCTTAGGTTCGTTTGAATTGTTTTGCTTGTTTTAGTTAAGAGTAAAAATTAAATAATATAAAAAATCATGGTACACTCAGAGTTTCTTGTTCCTATTGTCTGACACTGAATTGGCAATAGAAGTGCAGGTCCAATGAACAGCTTTTCATATTAGAGTCATGCATTGCTCTTCTACAAGGCATGCAAATATGAATAAAGAAAATACAACTGCTGCCAAAGCTGAAGAGCCTACTGCACGGATCACACGAGCGCGAGCCAAAGCCATGGGGTCATCAGGAGGAGTGTTCCCCTCCTCAAAACCTACCTTTAAACCAGAGCAGAAGCGAGCTCTTAGAGGTAATTCCAAACGAGCAGCATCAGACGAGAGCAAAGCTCCTGTGAATGTCGCCTCAGGCCTTCAGCATAAGAGAAGGGCGGTACTCAAAGATGTAACAAACATTTGTGAAAATTCACAAATCAACTGCATCAATGTGTCGAACCTTCAGGTGAGGATATTTGATTTTGTGATCAATCTGCATATGTTCAGTTTGTCACATCTTATGATAACATATGTCAAGGAACTTTATGGTTATTTGATTTCATCATAACTCTGAATTGGTGGTGGGATGTTCAGTTGTTCTTGATAGTATCAACCAAGAAACGGCAACAGTACTATTTCTTTGTATCAACTGCATAGTTTGTCTAGTTTCAGAATCTTTTGATTGTTGCTAAAAAGATACCTACTTTGTCTCTGTTGATATTGCTGTTTGAAAGACTGGCAAGCGGGCTACTAATGGTCCTCCAAAGAAGATTGCGAAGGTGGCGGCAGATGTCTCTGTGGGGATGTTACATGTTGAAGATGAAGAAGATGCGAAAACAAAATTAGCTGAAGAACTATCGAAAATAAGGATGGTGGAACCACAGGAGATCGCACTACCAGTGAAGTTAAAAGAAAGAGAACCAGTAGAAATGAGCACTTGTAACAACAGAAGTGAATGTGACAAAGCCAACCGGACTTTCCCAAGATGTGCTGCCAAGAAACCTTTTGGACTCCAAGCCTCTCAAAAGAAAGGTTTGTGTTTAATTTCAAGTTTCTCCCAAACAATCTGCGCAAAATATGAATTGTTTAAATTGTAATGAATATTATATATGACTACTTTTCATCTCTATTTCAGAAGGCTGCGTTCAATGTTTCTCAAAAAAAAAAAAAATATGTCATATCAACATATACTTCAACTAAATTATTTGTGTTGTGAACTAGAACTTTTCAAACATATATATATATATATATATTTAATTCTACTGTACTTGAGCATGAGGTAAAAGATTCTCATGTAAGTTGCAGGAGAACAGTTTGAGTTAGCCACAGTAGAAAATGGCTACATCGTAATACAGTGTTATGTTTCTAAATTTATGTCAGCTAAGGTGACACTGTTTTGATTGGATTTTGCAGAAGAAAAAAAACAGGAACTGGAATCAAATGATTTATGCATTGTGGATATTGATTCAAATCTCAAAGATCCTCAAGCATGCGCCTTGTATGCCCCTGATATATACAATAATATACGTGTCACGGAGGTTGGTTCTGTAGATTTTATTTTCTAATACTTGTTTAGGAGCTCTTTCATTCACCAAATACCATTATCACTTTCCATGCTTAACTGAAGACTGCACCTGGTTTGGATTTTAAATATTGTTATGATATATTCTTAAAATGCTGTTATTGCAATTCTTTGGAAGCATACATTCTGACTACAGAATGACCCTACTCACTGTGATTATCATCAGATCATTTGAAAATCTAGTATTTACATGTGAGTTATGTATTGTCACACTGAAAATAAAACTTAAGGAAATCAGTTTGATTTTCGAACAAAATTAGTTACTTTTTGGTTATATTTCCTCTTTGGGGGAAGAAGCTTTGAAAAGGAAGTACTGCTAGGTTAATTACAGTATACAGCTTTGTATTTGATGTATATATCAACATATTTGATGCTGATTGCATGAAACCTCTCCTCAGCTTCATCAAAGACCTACAACTACTTATATGGAAAGGTTGCAGCAAGATATCAATCCTAACATGCGCGGAATTCTGATTGATTGGCTTGTAGAGGTTAGTGGAAGCATATCTATCACATGCATACTGTTTTACATCTATATTTAACCCACAGTGTTTATCCTAGCTTACAACAAGCATTAATTTGAAACAAAATGGTCCAATATCTCATTGTTATCCCTTCTTTCGTGTTATTATGGTTTAGTATGGACTTAAAACTTGCACTAATTATTTAAACCAATCTCGCCTTAGATCTGAAGTTCCCATACAGTCAACGGGCAGGAATGGAATCATGATGAATTTTTTTATTTCTGTCCCTCTAAATCTTCAGGCCAAACAATATTTTTTAGTTCTGTATATTTCAAATTTTTTGTCTTCTCAATTATTATTTTAGTTTACTACTGAAGTTGCCAATGAAATAGCAGCTAATTGAAGCTGTAGGTTTTTGCTTCTCTTGAGCAGAAATGAAATTCAATAATTGAAAATTGACCACTATTTTGAACTTTTGTTATTTACCAGTTTCATATCTGACTTTTAACCATTAGTCCTTACAGAATTTCTCAATTCTCTTGTTGTATTGTTGCAAACCTTTGTGTTCTTTATGACCTATGGTAGATGTATGCATATCGCATTTGTAATTTATGTTTCCTCTTTCAGGTTTCTGAAGAATATAAATTGGTTCCAGACACACTTTACCTCACTGTGAATCTCATTGATCGGTTTCTCTCCCAAAATTATATTGAAAAACAAAGACTCCAGCTGCTTGGCGTCTCCTGCATGCTAATTGCCTCGTAAGTTACTGTGTTTGTTGCGCCCTTAATCGCAATGAATTAATATTTTCTTTAAAAGTTTTATTAAGACCTGTGATTGCAGTGATGATAGCACAAATAAGGATGACATTCTTAATTTTGAATGCACCATTGATATAAATTTTATAAACTAAGTGGTTGGTTTAAGATACATCGAATATAAGAGGCAGATGAAAGGTAATGAGATACTGAGACCAAGTTGTCTCAGACTTATAGATTGCAGGACTAACAGAATGCTAGTCCCTGGTGAATACTGTAACTCTGTAATTATTGTTCTTTTTTTTTTGTTTTTTTGTTTATAAAATTAATGTTGACAACAATATGAGATTTTTTCTATTGATGTATAAATCACTCTCTTTCCCTCTCTCTCTCCCTCTGTTTCTCTCACTTTCTTGTGAGAGCAGAGCTAAGGAAGCAGTGGTTTTTGTTTTTTATCCCTTTACAATCATTACTTTGTTCTAAAATGTAAAATATTACTCACATTGCTTAAGTTTGATGTAGCCTAAACATTCTTGAATGAATATGGTAGCACCATTAACACTTGATGTTTCTGTTGTGTGTTTATGTTTCATTACGGCTTGAAGAAAGTATGAAGAAATCAGTGCACCACCAGTCGAAGAATTCTGCTTCATCACAGATAATACTTACACAAGGGGAGAGGTATGCTCCAACCTGACATTTGATGATGCTTCAAATATTTTGATTCTTAATTCTATGATCATTTTATCAGTTGAAACAATAATTGTTTATTCTGTAATAGTTATATTTGTTAGTCAATTGTTTATTCTTTTTAACGGGAAGGATTCTTAGTAAAATAATGTGTTGGTATACTGAGAAAGAGCGGTTTAAGGTAGTTTGTTCAATTCCAGTGAAGTTCAATCAGTAGGAAGGAATAATTGGATTCAAGATGAAGGCACCAAGAGGCAAGAAAAACCAAAAGGAATCTTGGCTTGTGTCTACTGAGAAATGGTGTAATAGCTCATGGATAAATGTTCCAGCTACAGTCCAAGGGAAATTTCCATTTGCTAATTGATTCCAACTGTGTCGTTTAATGCTAATCTGAATGTGGTTTAGACGTTTAGTTTGGCTCTATGAAAGTGTGCAAATTTCTTCAGTAACTTATGCTGAACTCCAGCATCAAACTTAGTATCCTGCAACCTTAAACCAAGAACATCGTTAATGAAGAACATAGAATAAAAAATAGTTCAACTCTTTATCTACTTCGAAGCTGCAGTAATAGAAATGAAAGGTTAACAACCAACTCGAGTTATTCATTTCAGGATGGAACTTACTTTCCAGTTACTTCTCAGAGGCAATTGCATCTTGCCATAATGTTAAGTTTAACCTCTGGTTTTGATGTTAATGCCTTCATGAACAGCCTTTTCTATAAGGCATTGCTTACTCTCATACTCAGAAATGTTTGTTGATTACAGGAAAACTAAAATAAGCAACATCAGTCACTGCTGATTTATAGTTTGTAGTTGCTATGGCATTCACTGAAATTATGCTAGACTTACTATTTTCATACAGTAACATCAGTCACCGCTGATTTATAAGGTTCTGACTGAAGTCACGTGGCAGGTGTTAAAAATGGAAAGTCAAGTTCTGAATTTCTTGTACTTTCAATTATCTGTTCCCACCACAAAAACATTTCTCAGGTTACCATCTTCTACCTTTGCTTTTCTTCAACTATCATATATAGTGATTTCCATAAAATTTTTCTGATCCTCCTCATTTTCCGTTTCAGGAGGTTCATTCAAGCGGCACAAGCTTCTTATGAGGTATTGTCAATTGAACTCGTTGTCCCTGGTTCAACTTCTTGAATGACAATTTAGTGTTTAAGAAAACTAATCAGATAGCTTAATCGCTTTTTGGTATCCAGGTTTCTTGTGTAGAACTTGAATTCTTGGCGAATTATTTAGCAGAGTTAACTCTTGTCGAGTATGACTTCCTAAAGTTCCTCCCCTCCATCACAGCTGCATCTGCTGTGTTCCTCGCCAGATGGACACTCAATCAGTCAGAACACCCATGGGTTAGCGCTTCTTTCCCCTTAATCGTGTTGGAATCCTCTCCCTCTCTCTCTTTCATTTTCTTTTGCGGTTGAAAAAGTTTTTTGAAGGTTTTTCTGTGTACTCCTTGCAGAATCCAACTCTAGAGCACTATACTAATTACAAGGCGTCAGAACTTAAATGTACAGTACTCGCACTAGAAGATTTGCAGCTAAATACTAATGGATGTTCGCTACATGCTATACGTGAGAAGTATAGACAAGAAAAGGTAACAATTGTTTGCTAAATCACGAATTCAAGTTTGTCTTGATGCCTATACTGCATCAACTTGAATTGATAACAAGTGTTTCCATATTTTCAATACAAAGCTGTTCTGATAGAATTGCTGCTGTCCTGACAGTTCAAGCATGTAGCAACTTTAACCCCCACAGAGCGAGTTCTATCAATCTTCTGAAGATGATGCACTGCACAAAAGCTGATTTCTTCCTTAAAATATGAATGGAGTTTATATATTCAGTCGACACAGCCCCCTACCATTTTCGATACATTTCAAGGTCGATCTCCTAATTCCCGCCATAACACTTCTACCTTTCATTTCACCTTCTAATTTTTAAGTTATTATTGTCTGTTTATCTGTTTGTAACATCTTATCCGGCTCTGGTGCTTCCAGATCGAAAGTTGTAACCTGTAATTGCTAGAGAGTGACACATTTAGACAATTGGTTCACATGCCCCCTTGTGAAGAATAATTTCTCAGAACCTCCCAGCCTCTGGGAAGTCCTGTCCTTAACCGCGGCTAGAGTTTGTTTCTTAGGTTGCAAGCAAGTAGGCACTTTGTAGCTATTCCAAGAGTCCTTTGTATCTAAAAGTTTGATTAATCAAAAAGATTAAAAAAAAATAGAAAAGAAAAAGAAAAGCAATTTACATTTTTTTTTTCCATCTCATATTTTCTGTTTCTTCTAGTATGATATTCTCTTCCTGCCCTTTTTATTCGAATTCGCAGAGCATTCAAATGTTCCAAGTACTAGAGAGCTTGGTGAATTATGGGTTCATATGGATATATATCGGAGATTCAAATCTATGGAAATATTAGTGGAAATTTATAAAATCTTACTGGAATTTTGATATATTGACTATATATTAGGAAAATGTTGGAAATATTATCTATATTTACTATTTTATCTCTCTCTATTTTATGTGTCATAAATTATAAGAAGATGGATTCTAGAAATATCATTACATTGGGTTTTTTTCACACATACACACACTATATATATATATATATATATATAGAGCTGAAATTCTATTTTTAGCGGCTGAAGTAGGAGTAAATCTTAAATGTACCGGTGGATTCTCTTTGGACCCTAATTTTCATAAAATTTGAGGTTTTATTTTATATTTTTGGATACACTTTCGGATTTTAATTAACTTTATAGAAAACGTGATCAGATTTATGTTTTTTATTTTTACTGACAAACCTTTGTAAGAAGGTTCCATGACAAATTTAAAGTTTTTTGTTTTAATTTTTGTTTTTATTTTTATGAGTTTCAAGAAAGGACTTAAATAAAAATTTAAAATCATTATAAGATTTATATTTCATTGGAAGTCAATTTGAATTTTATTATTTTTAATAATGTGAAGAAAAAAAGCTATAATAAATAGTTCTCTAACTTTCTATTCTTTTGAAAAGTAAAATCTAAGGGAAAAAGTAATTGATTGAGCGTTCATGGTATTGAATTTGCACCCCGCCAGCCAATCAAACCTGCCAAATTATACGACCTTACAGATATTCCAATATGTTATATGTACAATCATTTCAGCTTTTTATAGTATTTTTATGCTTTTCTCTTCTGTGCACACTATTGATACAGTCATAGAATTATTATCTTTCTTTTTTCTATTTCTTTTAATACAAGGTAAACTGTAATCTCCAAATGGGTGGATTTGGATCATAAAATCTCCTACGTCACCATAAATCTCACCCTTTTTTTTTCTTTTTTTGAAAGTTGATGCCGAAGAATCATATCACGATAAAAAAATTGTACACATATTAATAAATGTAAATATGAGATTTAAACCTTATACCTAACATGGATTAAAAAATTATACACTATTAGAGTTACGAAGAAATGTGTGTGATTTCTTTTTTCTAAAAAATATAATCTTACTTATTAACGTAGTATTCATAGTCATATAAAATCATTATTATAAAAATTAGAGATCCAAAATAACTCTACACTTTCTAATTGTTATTATAATATTCCAATATCATATTTGGTATTCTTACTATGTATTGTTTTTAAAATTTAGGAAGCTTCAACTTAGTCTCTAATATTTAATTAAATATTTTTTTATTTACTTTTTCTCTTTTAGTTCAAGGGATTTCTTACGTTTTTTAAATAAATTAAATTGATCATTTGATTAACTATTTGACAGTCAACCTATCACAAATTTTTTTAAAAGATAATTTTACCTTTGAAGAATTTAATTAATATAGTTATAATTTTATATACAATTAAAATATAATAAAAATAAATAAATAGAAAAAAGAATAGAATAATATTAAGCTAAATTATAAAAACTTAAAAATACAAAATTTGTTAAAAAAATATTTAAATTAAGTTATTTTATCAGAAAAATTAATATTAATAAATATTAATTTTCTTAATAATATAATTTAATTTAAATATTTTTTTACCAAATTTTATATTTTTAAGTTAGTTTAATATTATTTTATTTATTTATTTTTATTATATTTTAATTAGAATGTAAAATTATAATTCTATTAATTCTTCAAGGGTAAAACTGTAAATAATAATAGTTAACTGTCAAATAGTTAGTTAAAGGATCAATTTGATCTATTTAAAAAATGTGAAATACCATATGAACTAAAAAAAAAATAGTTAAAAAAATAATATTTCATCAAACATTACGGATTTAAATTAATAGTCTT
The DNA here is from genome assembly GCA_003430845.1 of Xanthoceras sorbifolium. Lineage (NCBI taxonomy): Eukaryota > Viridiplantae > Streptophyta > Magnoliopsida > Sapindales > Sapindaceae > Xanthoceras > Xanthoceras sorbifolium. The sequence goes on from CM010616.1 coordinate 30,547,297, forward strand.
CCTTAAAATTCACTGAGATGAAAAGTAAAATGGCATTATTAGAATGAAATGGAGAAAGAAACCAAGATAATCTTCTTCAATTAATAATTTATCAATATACTATAATGATTTTAAAAAGTAAGTAAAATCTCAGATGAAGATGGTGTCCAAATTTTTTATGACAAAAATAAGAATAATGTTATTATATTATTTATATTATAATAAAAATGTACCATCTAAAATGAATTGATCAATAAAAACACAAAAAACTAAGCCGTCCTGATTTTGTATCTGGTGCACAATTGTTCCATAGCAACAGTAAGATCACATGCTCACCATTAACTCAATCCAAGGGCCAAAAGATCCTAAACGATGAACCAAAAAAAAAAAAAAAAGAGACACCAATCCAACGGTCGGAGGCGCACGTGTAAATTGTAATCATTGTATTACCTTGCACCACCGAAAAAAAAAAAAAAAACCAGACAATTTCAAAATAAAGCAAGCAATGTTTGGTTGAGTAGTAAACATCTTCCTTCAAATTTTAACTCAACTCTTCGATCTAATATTCACCGGGGTTGTTATATTAATTAATAAATAAATTTATATAATAATTAAAATAAATTAATATTAATTATAAATTTATTCACTAATTAATTTCACAACTGTCTTGAAAATTTGAAGTCTGCAGCCTAGTATTAGTTATCTTATTAATATAACTCATTTATTTTTTAAATAAATTAATTCATTTGCTGTTTTTTTTTTTTCTAAAAAAGAAACCTGCATTTTCCGAGAAAATGCCATAATTTTCTCATGAGACCGAGAAAAAGAAAAAGAAAACCCAACAAAACAAACAAAGACATTTTCATTATAGTTTAGTTTGGGTACTGTTCTGTTCTGTCCTGTCTTCCATGGAGATCAAATCTTAACCCAACCCAACAACAACCTTAAAATCTACCACTTCTTAGATCTCCGTCCCCAAAACTCTCCCTCTCTCTAAAAGTTTCTTTTCTGTGGATCTTCCAGTATCTGGATTCCTATGTAACTTTGTAATCAACATCCAAGATTCCCATCTCTCTCTCATTTTCTCTTTCTCTTTCAAATTTGAGGAAGATTTGGGTAATCATTAAATGGTTTGATTGTTTGCATGCAATCGTAATCATATATATATTTACCCACAATTTTTTTTTTCCCAATCAAGATCTGATATTTCTTCCATCAATGATTTTCCACCCGCATTTCCACCTAGATCCATGACCCCATTCTAGGGTTTCGTTTCTTGGCCCTATTTATCGAATGAGTTGACATGCCTTCAATTTGAAGCATTGTTTTTTTTTTTGTTGTATTGAACATTTTGATATATTTGTTGTGTCCCTCTTTTTTTCTTTTCAAAAATGTTCAGGCAATTTTTCAGTAAACTCCCTAAAAAATCGTTGAAACAGGACTCGCCCGAGTTGACTCGGTCCAACTCGTTCACCCAACCTACCGCCGCGGCCAGCTCTGCTGCTTCCGGGGCTCACCATAAGTCCGGTGGCGGAGATAAAGATAAATCCTCCTCGGGGGGCGGCAGATCGAACGTCGCGAAACGGACGTCGTCCGCCGTGTTTCCCGCCAGCGTGGTGGCTGGAATCGAGCCGCTGATTCCGTTCAAGGACGTGCCCAATGCGGAGAAGATGAACCTTTTTGTGAGTAAAGTGAGCCTTTGTTGTGTGACATTTGATTTCACTGACCCAAGTAAGAATTGCATCGAAAAAGATGTTAAAAAACAGACCTTGATTGAGCTTCTAGACTTTGTAGCATCTGGGTCCATGAAATTTAGCGAGCCAGCGATTTTGGCCATGTGTAGAATGTGTGCTGTTAATTTGTTTAGAGTTTTTCCGCCTAATTATCGGTCCAGTAATCATAACAGTGAAAATGATGATGATGAGCCTATGTTCGACCCCGCCTGGCCACATTTGCAAATTGTGTATGAGTTGTTGCTCAAGTTTATTACTTCTTCGTGTCTTGATGCAAAAGTCGCGAAAAGGTATATAGATCATTCGTTTATATTGAGATTGCTTGACTTGTTTGATTCGGAGGATCCTAGAGAAAGGGAGTGTTTAAAAACTATTTTGCATAGGGTTTATGGGAAGTTTATGGTTCACAGGCCATTTATTCGAAAGTCAATAAGTAATATATTTTATCGGTTTGTTTTTGAGACTGAGAAGCATAATGGGATTGCGGAGTTGTTGGAGATTTTCGGGAGTATAATTAGTGGGTTTGCGTTGCCTTTGAAAGAGGAGCATAAGATCTTCTTGAGGAAGGTTTTGATTCCTCTACACAAGCCCAAGTCGTTGGGGGCTTACTTTCAACAGCTCTCCTATTGTATTATGCAGTTCATAGAGAAGGAGCCGAAGTTGGCTAGTGTTGTGATAAATGGGTTGTTGAAATACTGGCCTATAACAAATAGCCAGAAAGAGGTGATGTTCCTCGGTGAAATAGAAGAAATTTTGGAGTCAATTAACATGGTTGAATTTCAAAAGGTCATGGTACCGTTGTTCTGGCGAATTGGATGCTGCATTAACAGTTTCCACTTCCAGGTATTGTTTGTTTTTCATTGTCAGACTATTGTGTGATTCTATTTCAATATTTTTGCTATTGCAGTATTAGCCTTTTAACTGTTATATGGGTGACAACCTTGTATGTAACTGTTATATGACTGGTTGTCACTATTTCATTTGAGAGCTTCATGGATAGTTTTGTTCCCCTATCATGTTATGAACTTATGATGGAGCAATCCACACTAGGGAACCAACCAATTGATCTGAGAATAGTGTGTGAATATTTGGTCCAGTTGATGGCTTGAATACGGGCTGGAGGTGCCGACCAAATAGTTTCTTATCATGCATACGTGGGATTTTCTTGGTGCCGCTGTGACATAAAAATGTTATAGAGCATATCATTCTGGTTTGTGTTGACACCTGAATTGAATTTTACGTATGTAAGACCATAGAGTGACTTCCTGGACAACATTTGTACTTGGGAGGATTTTGGCCCAATTCTTTGTAACATCTGTGCAGTTTCTATGGGTTACTATGGAACCTCTTATAATTGCGCATTTCATCATCACTAGTAAGTCCTGTGATGAGGTGGATGGGTTTTAAACATGTGACTCTTGTTTTTCCTACTAAGTTCATATTAAATCAGTTTCAAATTCAATTTGTATAATGTCCTTATAGATATTAAACTTTATGGGTCCATCATTAAAGGTGTTTGTGGAATTAGTTGGTTTTGGAACATTATAGTTTATTTGGGAGAAAGGTTACTGTAGACTTTTGGTTGATGCTAATGCTTGACTAGGATAAATTCCTTGCAATTGTTTCTTCTGGTCTTTGCTAGCAATGATTGATTTTCTTGCTTAGATGGCTTGTCTTGGACGAGATGCTGCCTGAGCCTCGTTGTTGGGTGCCAGGCTTTAGTTTTTGTTGTTGTTGGGTCTCTTTAGCTGGTTGCCCTTTACTTTTCTTAATCCATTCTATTTGTTTTCTTTTTAACTGAAAATGCTTTCCTCTGAGCTTTATGCTTCTTTGGTAAGTACAGTAATTGTATACTTTGACTCGCATAATTCCCGTCTTTCTTAAGTGTTGGTTTCTGCATTGAATATGTATTAAACTCATGAGACACAGACCCATATGTGAGTAAAAAGAAGTTTTGGGATTTATTTTCTCTACTTCTTTCGTTTCAGGTGGCTGAAAGGGCCCTTTTCTTGTGGAACAATGATCAAATTGTCAACTTGATTGCACATAACCGGCATGTGGTTCTGCCCATCCTATTTCCCATTCTAGAGAAAAATGCCCAAACCCATTGGAACCAGGCAGTGCTCAACCTCACTTTGAATGTCAGAAAGTTGTTCTCGGAGATGGATGACGTGCTGTTCTTGTCTTGCCGTGCCCAATTCCTAGAAGAAGAAGCAAAGCTAAGCTTGGCAGCTGAGAAGCGGAAGGAAGTTTGGGAGCAACTAGAAATCGCAGCAGCCCGTCTCCAACCAATTGCTGGCAATACTGCTGTTCTGGTAACTCCTTTAGCAACCTCAATTGCCTGTTAAAAGAATCATCCCCATTTCATAACTGTTCTAAATTTCTATTCTCCCTTGTAAACTCAAAAAAAAAAAAAAAAAAAAAATGTAAGAAAATGGCTGTTGTTTGGATTGGTAGGGTTTTTTTTTCTTTCTTTTTTTGGATAGTCCTGTAACAGCCTGTTGTTGTAACTTGTTTCTTGATCTTGTGTTTTGCCTTTTGCTGTTGTATGGCAATGTTTTTATTAAGTCCTCAAAAATGTTATGGGAAGGGCCATGCAGTGGATTATACCATTTCTGTATCAGCCTCAGTATTTTCTTCTTTAATCAGAAAAAAAAGTGCACCTGATGGACCGGGCATCTTCGATACAAATAATATTATGTGAGATGGGTAAACAATCATATATTTAATTTTTATATCACATGTCGTGATTTGTACGGAAGATGCACCATATCCATCGGGAAGTCCTTTTCGAATGTCATGATTTTATCTTATTCTCTCCAAATATGTCTATACTCCCTTGCACTTATAGAAATTACATGAATTTTACAAGTCAGTTAATTTGTGATCTAAAACAGTAATAGGATCTATCTTTTTGTATATTTAGCATTTGGTATGGTATTTAATTTTCTGTTTAAATGGAAAAATCCAAAAAAAGAAAAGAAAAGATTTATTATATTCTTATTTATTAAAAAAAAAAATTGGCTAAGAATTATTGGATTTTATCCAAAAGTGGTATCCAATTTTTTTTTAAAATATATTTATATCTAATTGTCAAAAACAAATAATTCTTTTAAAAATATTTAGCTCGAAAATTTAATTTAATATAATCAGACTTTTATCATAATTATACCTTTTAAAATAAATATAAAAACATATATCTATTTATATTTTAAATAGTTTAATATTTGAAAATTTATTATATTATAAAAGTATATATTCAAATCGTGTATGTTAATTAATTAATAGTGGTATATCTTAATAAATTTATAATTATATAATTAAAATAAAATATAAAAATAATCTTAATATTTAAAATAAAAATATTCTAAAATAAATGATCTGATAGAATATACGAATTAGTTACCTTCTCATAATTCTATATTCTGCATTCTATAAAAGTAGTAGCAGCCAGCCGATTCTTCATTGGATTGGGTGGCTTCGTGTTTAGCTCGTCAATGTTTATTGACATTGTCGTTGTTTTAATTAGCTATACAAAGACAGGTGGACCCTATCATTACATCTTTCTGTCGACTTGTCAATATCTGATATGCTGACGTGGCATACAATCTCACCTACTATGCTCGACATGTGCTTTTCTCCTAACATTTATGTGTTTTAATTTCCTAGATATTTTCGTATCATTTGTATGTATACATGTATATCCGTTTAAAAATAATTTATTTATAAATTTTGAAAGTTTGAAGTCAAATGTAATTTGAATGATAATTTCATTAGAGTAAATACGAACAGCACACGTAAGTAATATATGAATGACAAAGTTCATCTATGTTTAATAAAATAATAATACGTAAATGGTATTTATCATAACTTTTAGCGGCTAATGATAATATTAATAAATATATATTTATTTAAATTTAATTAAATATATAAATAAAATAGTATTAAATTATCTAAATTTTTAATATAAAATTATATTTAAATTATAAAATAAAATAAGATATAATTAACACATCGTATTATATTTTCTAATAATTTACAAAATAATTATAATTTACATCTCATATTATTTAGTCTATTTATTATTACTTATAAAATAAAAAATAAAAATCTTATTATAACAAAGGAAAGGACGAAAATAAATAAAATATGTAGCTCCGGTGAATTATGTGATATTTTTATCTATAAATATAAATACAAATATATATTAATATATATATATATATATATATATATATATATATATATATATATTCTCAGATCACGCGGCGAAGTAAACGGACGTAGAAATCTGAGACTCTTTTATCTCTCTCTTTTATAAAGAAAACGACAATACGAAGGAAGAGAAAAAAAAAAATCACTCCCAAAACTTGAGAACGTCACCGTTTTTGTCCCGTCTCTCCGATTCTTCTCCCAACTCTTTACTCCAATCGTCCCTGAAGTTATATTCCATACAATACGGTACAGTTTTTATCTCTCTATTATCTCTTTCTCTCGCTCTATATTCATCCGAATTTCATGGTTTTTCTTTTTTGATTGTGAATTTGATGTGTTTCGATTGGTCGATCGTTCGTTTGAAGATTGGTCAACGTTAGGGTTTCTTCGAGCTTGTATTGATCAGAGAACTGAGTTTATAATCTGCATATGTCGGTTGCCTATTTAAATACGTTCCTTATTCGAAATTGTCGTGTTATTGTTAATAAACGGATTGATTGTTGTTTGTTTCAAGAAAATTGTCGAGTCTTGTATTTTCATATATGTAGGTTTAATGATGCAAAGATTTTCAGATTATAAAAACTAAATTTAAATTTTTTATTTTGGAGGACAAAAAAGAAATATAAATTATGATTAAATTGTGGTTTGTTTCTTGTTTTGACAGCAATTGAGGTTTGTGGATACAAGTTGAGGGATTCTTGGAGAAAGTCACATTTGTTTTTGAAAAACAGTTGAGAGAAGTTTGGGGGGAAGATTTGGGTGATTAGCTGATTGTTGTGGGTGTTGCTGTTGCTGCTGTTGTTGTTGTTTTGTGATTCTATGCTTTCATTATTTGCAATTGCGTTGGTGGACTTAGATGGATGTTCCCTTCGCGGGACTAGACAGTGAAAGTGAAAGTGACACCTGCCCGTTGTTGATGGAGCGCCCTGAGAACCTTAATGGCGGTGGCGAGCATGTTATCAATATACCCATTTCTGATGCTTTATCGTCTAGTTCGCCTCATGATAGAACTCCTTATAACTTGGATAGCTTGCATCACGAAGACAGGTCTTCGAGTAGTGCGAGGAATTCTTCTTCTCAACCATCTTCAAGTAATGCAAGAACTCCTATTTCTCAACCAACAATGTCTACCAGTGGATCAAATTCCAGAAATGTCACGTCGTCGTATGTTAGGAGAGGGGACACTCGCAGCCGTCGGAGGAGTCCTTTAAACTCTGGTTTATGGATTTCTATTGAACTAGCTCTCACAGTGAGCCAGATTGTCGCGTCTGTTATTGTTTTGTCAGTGTCGAGACACGAGAATCCACGTGCACCTTTGTTTGAATGGATTGTGGGTTATGCAAGTGGTTGTGTTGCAACCCTTCCCTTTCTATATTGGCGATATCATCATCGTAACCAGGGTTCAGAGCCGGACACAGTGCAGTCTCGTAGTGCTTCATCTCGCGTTAATGTTCCTGGTGGACCCTTTTCTATTTCTGTCCCCAGGACTCCGGAAGGGGAAGATCAACGGGCTGCTGCTACATCGCAAAGAAGTGTGCAAAATGCTGGAGTACCAAGTGCAAGGTATGAATCTTAAAGAGTAATTGGTTTTGTTGAAATGACTAGTTCCATTTCAAACTATTTGTTCTGTTTATCAAAGTTGCATTGCATAATTATTGAAGCTCCTGGTGGTTGGGAGTTAGTAAATGTTTATTTCTTTTAGATTTTGTCTATGAATGCAAAATTAATTTTTGGAAAAACATAAATGGTAGGTGTAGTTGACTTAGATATCTGAAGTGGAAGATTTTCATCATATCTTTACTATTTTGGATTTTATGTGCTTTAATTTTGCAATATCACTTTTGATCGATTCCTCTTGTAAGCTTTGGTTTTTAGTGCCAAATAAGGGATATTTCCACGTAGTGCTGGTTTGATCAAATTAAATTGCTCAAGTGCAGCTGGTGTCATTTTGTGATTTCAGAAGGAAGAGATTCAGATAATTCCTCAAGATGTTTAAAAATTCCCTTTTGCCGTAGAACCACATCAGTCCTTATTTCTTGTTACGAAGTGTATATCTTAAGTCAGTTAATTCAGTTCTGTGTTTTGTGTTTGCAATTAAATTGTGTCAATGAAGAGCTTGACTTGATAAATATGTAATAAATTAGTTAATTTCTGTTCACAGGCTTAAGGTACTGGTGGAATACTTCAAAATGGCATTGGATTGCTTCTTTGCTGTTTGGTTTGTGGTTGGCAATGTGTGGATATTTGGAGGGCATTCATCAGCCTCAGATGCTCCTAACTTGTACAGGTATTGCTTGGTGCCAGGTATCACATTTACTTATTCTCATTTCTGTCTCTTGTTAAATCTCACCTGATTTGCATCATTTATACTTTGTAGGTTGTGTATAGTGTTTCTTGTCATTAGCTGTGTTGGATATGCCATGCCCTTCATTCTGTGTGCAACAATCTGCTGCTGCCTGCCTTGTATTATTTCCGTTCTTGGGTTAAGAGAGGATCTGACACAAACCAGAGGAGCCACACCAGAATCAATAAATGCTTTACCAACATACAAGTTTAAGTTGAAGAAATCTAGAAGTGGTAGCGATAGAGATAACAGCTCGGGTGCTGGTGATGGTGGGGTTGTGGCTGCAGGGACAGACAAGGAACGTGTGATCTCTGGAGAAGATGCGGTAAGTGTTTGATGATTTTATTCTTGGGTTTGGATCCCTGATTGTTAACCTTAGTGATCTGTTGTTCTCTGTGAACATTACACGTCACTGTCAGGAGGGTTTCTGCCTTGTGTTTTTTATTTTTTCCCCCCTTTGGAGTATTAGATTCCGTCTATAAAAAGGTTGCAATTTGGTAATTTTAATATGCAATGAAGCGGGTCAATTTTTGAACTGATTATTTTTCATTATATTGCATGCCAGTCACAAGCATCTGATGACTCAAAATTCCCATTTTCGTCTTTTCATCTTTTAAGTTGTTAGCAACCTGGTTGAACCAGTATTGGCAAAATCATTTGGCATTGCGGTTCAGTATCCATTTCAACTCGTGTTTGCTGTAAGAATTGAGAAGATTATGACGTTAGATTCTCCTTGCCTGTTAAAAAATTACATGTAGCACCCTGCTGAAATGACTTCCAATTTAAAGCTGCTGACTTTTTCTTTCTTTCTTTTTTTTTTAATTGAAAAGGTATACAATTGTTGGTATGATGTTAGTTGTAACTATGTACAGGTTTGTTGTATTTGTTTGGCAAAATATGCAAACAATGATGAGCTGAGGGAGTTGCCATGTTCTCATTTTTTCCACAAGGAGTGTGTCGATAAGTGGTTGAAAATTAATGCATCGTGTCCTCTTTGCAAGAGTGAGGTTGGTGAGACTGTTCTGGGTTCAATCTCGGCTTCAACTGCAAGCATTTTGGGTACAAGTACCGGTACAAACGACATACATCAGCAAAGGAGTGAAAGGAGGGTTGGCAATGGCTCGGCAAACGCAGCTGTGTTCTAATGTAATAATATATATATATATATAAATTTGGAATACGTATTAACCTTCCTTAAATGTGTATCTATGACCTGCAACTTAATAGCTTGAAAATCACTTCTTGTCTGGTTGGATTTGGATGTGGATTGTTGTCCAAGCTCATCCATTTCATTTTTCTTGGTTGAGAGGTAGCGAGTAGATGCAAAGCAATTGCCTTGGAAAAAAGCACTTTTATAATACAGATTGTTGTATACAGGCGACATCAGATGCTAGTAGGGTGGCCATTCAATATCAGAATGATAAAAGATGTGTATTTAATTTATAAAAATGTTATTGCATAATATACAAGATGTTGAAAATTTTCAACTTTTTGGTGACAAATATTTCTCTTGGTTTCTCAGAAAAAAAAAAAAAATGTTTGGACATTGGTTTTTTTTTTTTTGAAAGGAGTACAAGTACAACATTAATAACTGCTGGGACCTGTCGAGATTAATCACTAAGCGCGCGGTTCGAATATTTATTTTAACGGGAGATATCTACTTCCATAATAATGGGAGAAAATTACCCACACATGCTAATATGTATATAGTGAGAATTGAATTCCTCACTACTGAGATCGGAATGAGGTGCACTAACCACTTTACTACAAGTGGATGTGCATGTTTGAACATTGTTATTGAACGAAACAAATCTTCAATGAAGTGAGTTTTATCTTGTCATTTAGATGAATACAATTATCTAATTTGATGAACTATATAAGTCATCTAGTACAATGCAATTTATGAAGCATAAAATACTCTTATCCTTGCTATATAAATATGTAATGCTTCTCGGATTCGGTTTGGGATCACGGTGGGATTATAGTTTTATAACGTAAGAGAGCAACATCTTGCCCATAAATATTATATAACTAAGATCACAAATTTATATATCTATATAAAGGATAATTCTTTAATACAAACCTTTTTAAAAAATTTCTTGTTAAAAGATTGTATATTATTATATGGTTATTAAATAGATCACAAATTTTTTTCTAATTTAGAAATTATAATCTGATATCATTTTATTAGAAACTTTATAAATTTATAAATTTTTTTTTATATAATTGGATTTTAATTGAAGGGATGTTTCAACATTTAAATGTTTTCATTTAAAAAACATTTATATATTTAAAAAAATGTACATTAAATTACACCATGTGAATTTGTCGGATGTATTTTTCACATGTAGTTGTTGTATACCATAAGCCGATCGGTGTAGAACTGCAGGTTTTATTTTTATGTATTTAAAATTCAAATTTTTTTTTGAATAATTACAATCAAATTAGAGATTCGGAGAGGGGAACACGACTCGAACTCACAACCTCAATGATGCGTTTGATATATGGACGAGACAGGACAGGGTGGGACATAACAGGACGACTGTTCCATATTGTATTTGGTATATTTGGACAAAACTGTGTATTGTACTGTTATGTGTTTGGTATGGCTGGAACAGGACAGTACAAGGGTTTAAATGACCAGATTACCTTTTTTGTCCCGTCTAATGTTTGTTACAACATATTAGTGATAAATAAGATAGGACAAAAGAATGTTTTTATTAAATATTTTTTTTATATAATATAATAATAATAATATAAAATGTGGAGATCTCCAAATTGGATCTTCAAAAAAAAAAAATTACTGGAGATCCAGCCATGGCAATGGAGGTTGCAGCAGTGGAAGGTGAAAAGTGAGAAGTTTGGTGGAGTTGGCTGCAACGCGAAATGAGAGGAGAAAGTGAGAAAAGTAGGTTAGAGTTTTAATTTATATTAGGCTTAATTGTAATTTTTGAAAGAATTAAAGGTATATGGATCATTTCTAAACTTGTCCCATGTCATGAGACTATTTATCCGAGGGTTTGGGATGAGACAACCTTTTTGAGTTTTTTATCTCACGTTGTCCCACGTCCATGTCGCGCCAAACATGGGACAAAAACAGACTGTCATACGTTGTCTTGTCTTGTCCCATGTACCAAATGCATTCCCAAGGGTTTAAGTGTGATGGGCAAATCACTGGGTCAACCTTTTCTTATATTTATAATTCAATTTAAGAAGCCACAAAAATGCTAAGGGGGGTGTATTCACTTTTAATCTTATGGTTTAAAGTTTAGGTGATTCAACATGCTCCTTCATTTATCGGGTTTTTAAGTTTATTCTTTAAAGTCAATAGGTATTCATAGATTTTATATCTTTTAAAATTACAATTTGAGGTATCAATAGACTTTTTAAAGTCCTATATATGGTATTGAATAGTAGACTGTATAAGTATAAAAAAGTAGGGGTATTCAAAGTTCATACTTTTATGGACTTATAAAAATCTAGACTTTCGTAGATTTGTTTAAACTTAAATACTAACCACAAAGATCACCGTTCATTCCCACAAAATTTGTAGACTTTCAATTTGAAACAACGACGTGGAGGTTAATTTTGACTTTTACAAACTTTTTTTAAGTGATAGATTTTTATAGACCCCCTTAGGGTTCAAGTTCTAGGTAAGCAAATCGTTTTTCTTATTTTTATATTATTATTATTATTTTAAAAATAGTTATTCTTGATTTGTTGATTTTGATGTTATAGCTTTTTCATATTGCTCTCTTCTTTTGTTGATTTTGATTTTTTGGTTTTAAACAAAAAAATTAACAATATAGGTAGGACTTAAGTTTAAGTTTGGTTATTAATATTTGCACATTGGTTTACATTCCATTTAGATGTATTGAAAACATGTGTAGGAAAAAAGTTTTAATTCCTATCTCCTTCTCCTCCACTATTTTTACCTCAGTTTGCCTAAATTTATATGTTTATTATTATCAGCTAGTCTAAAAACAAATTAACTTGAGTGATTTAAAAATATAAGGATCAAGAAACAGCCTAGATAGAAAATAAAACTCATTCGACCTGACAGTGTTTCAATTTCGAATGGTTAGACCATATAGTAATAATTCTTCTTAAAAGGATCGACTTGGTTAGACTGTACATACAAATTATATATATATATATATATATATATATATATATATATATATATATATATATATTTGTAAAATCCCATTAAAGCTTTTTATTATAAATTATAGTAAGGAGAGTGCAACAATTGATATAATAAATTTACAACAAATAAGTTAGAAAATAAATATAATTTAGACAATCAATACATCATTAACATGCGTAATTAGAATAATATGAACTTATGCAAACAATTAGTAATAGAAAAAAAGCAAAAATAAAAAAACAAAGAATTTTATATCCATATGACATCGAAATACATGCTTATTAAGAAAAAAAAAATCACCATAATAAAATAAAATCAAAAGATCATATCTTATTGTTGCTCAAAATTTAGTGCAACTGTAGCACCCCCCGACCCGACCCGGCCGGACCGATCCGGGGAGCGCTACTCGGTCTTTCAAAACCTTTTCCAAACTTCATTTTTCATTTTAAAATCAGTGTGAGCCCATAAAACATTTTAAACTTTTTACGAAAATTCGGCAGAGTACCGTTTGTTTTTCGGACTTTCCAAAACCTGCTTTTATACAAAACAATTCCAATTCACATTACATTTTCACAAACACTTCAATAACAATTTTAAACAATTGCGCACTCTGCCGTTTAGTGCGACTTATCAATCACAATTTATAAAATAGAACAGTTCAAACTTTTTTTTATATATATATATATACAGACATTCAGAAATCGTAAAGTAATTAATTAAAAACATATTACAAAACATATTTACAATTCCCCTGTATATGCATGCTTTCAGAATATATATATATACACATAACAAAATATAACTACCCAACTGTACAAATCCTGTGACTCGGTCTGCGACTCTTTCTTCCTTCAGTCTTTATCTTCGTCCGGATTCTTGGTACCTACGCGTTAGACACAAAAACTAACGCGCTAAGCATAAAGCTTAGTGGGTGTACTAAAAACTCAATTAAATAAATTACAATATAATTATTCTTTAAAGAGAAATAAACCACAAGATCAACATTTTCATCACTAATCGATTTCAAAACAATTCAATTTCCAAAATTAAATCATTAAACAATTTCAATTTCTCGAAGTACAATAATAAAATCAACATAAGAATTCGATCAGTAAAATCATTCGATTCACTTTCAATTCTATCAATTTTGGCCCTCTAGAATACTAAACATATACGGACTGGAATATGGGTCAAGCTCCCAACCCCCAGAACGAATTCTGAGGAGGTACGTGTCTCCCAACTCTAGGACCGTGGGTACGGAACCTAGAGAGGTACATAGCTCCCTATCCCAGGAACGAATCCTTGGGAAGGTACATTAACTCCCAACCCCCGGGACGAATCCCGAGGAGGTACGTATCTCCCAGCCTCTGGACGAATCCAAGAGGAGGTACATCAATATCATCAATATCAATCAATCAATATCGGCGCAGTACTGCTCAATAAAACCCAGCTGGTATACCAACCTCCTATATCCACTTCTATGTCTACGTATCCTAGGGCCGTTTCGATAAACAAATACGATATAATATAAAATCTTTCCGAATCTTTCTGAAATCAACAACATATAACGAAATCAACAATAATCATATAAATATTCAAACGCATCAACAATAAGCATATAAATATCGAAATCAACAATAATCAACCGTAGATCCACAAATCATCGATTTTACATATAATATAAACATTTTCCATACGAATAATCGGAATCGAAAACTTTTAACGAAATCGAAAACGAAAACAAAAACGAGAAACGAAATCGAAAACTAAAACGAAAAAGTAAACGAACTATTTCTCGAAACGATTTCGAAAACGAGAGTACACCTACCTCGAATCCGTATTTTTCGTTCGACAAACCGCGGTTCCACGATTTCTTTCCCTTCTCTTTTTCCTTTCTCCTTCTTCCTCTTTTTCTTTTCTTTTCTTTCTTCTTCTTCTTTCTTCTTCTTCTTCTTTTTCTTCTCTCTTTTTCTCGGTTCTTTCTCTCTCTGTTTTGGCTTCTCGCTTCTGCGAGAAGCTTCTATTTTTTTTTTTTTTATATTTTTTTCGCCATCGCGACCGCCGTCGCGACCTGTGGTCGCGGCACCAGGTCGCGACACTCACTGGAGTGCGCGCACCGCCTTCGTCGCGAGCGCGCCCTGGTCGCGCGAATGGTCGCGTTGCTCTCTGCCTGTTTTTGACAATTTCGTCGCGAGCAGTCCATCGCGACCTGTGGTCGCGGTGGCTGGTCGCGTTGCTCACTGCCAGGTTTTGCCATTTTCATCGCGAGCAAGCCATCGCGACCTGTGGTCGCGGTGACTGGTCGCGGTACTCACTGCCAGATTTTGCGTTTTTCACCGCGAGCGAGCTGTCGCGACCTGTGGTCGCGGTGACCAGGTCGCGATGCTCTCTGGTCCAGTTTTCCAATTTTTCATTTTTCATTCATTTTTCACTATTCAATCCGGTCCACTGGAAATCATAAAATAAACATACATTTAATTACATTTACACCCCCTCAAATAGTAAAATTTTATTTTCACATATATCATATATATCAAAAATTCATCACCCGAAATCCGGGATGTTACAGCAACTCCACAAAAATAATAAATACAAAAAGGAATGTATCTCCCATTTCACTTTGTTCTTTCCCTAATTATTTTCTTTTTATCGAATTCTTTTTTTCGTTGTTTATCATTTGGGTTTGGAGAAATATGGTTCATGAAGCTTGAAATTATTAGAGTTTTTTAGGTTTTAATTCTTGTTGCGGTATTTGCTTTATTTTGGGTTAAATATATTAGATTAATGAATAATTAAATTATTTTAAAAAAACTTATTATTTTAATTATCAAGTCATCAACCAGTATGTATTATTTATCTAAAGAATGTATCATATTTTTTTTTATATTATGTACTTGGTTTCAATACATCATCCAATAAATTTTGATATAATATACATTTGTTTTAAAATGAAAGTCTATAAAAGTCTATAAAAGTCATTTATAGAATTTTTTTCAACTCTATAAAAGTCAATAAAAATCTATTAATGTCAATAAAATTTTTTTAAAATGAAAGTCCATAAAAGTTTGTTAGAATTCTGTAAACTCTATAAAAATTAATAAAAGTTGGTAAAATCTATAAAAATCCATCACTTAAAAAAGTCTGTAAAAGTCATTAAAAGTCAAAATTGAATACAAAATGCTAAATGTCACTTATCTAGGTGGTTGGAGGAGCCTCACACATGCTCCTTCAATTTATCGAGGTTCAAAATATAAGTATTTATATATTTATTCCACAATTATGTATTAACATAAAATTACAATTAATATAAATAGATCTTTACTGTATTAGGAATTAAAGTAGATGTCTAAATTCTACTCATAGGAGTTTAATTTCGATAGGTTTCGTTTGTTTGTTGTTCGTAACATGTTATATTTAAAAAAAAAAAAAAAAGGACAAAGAATCAGGCGGTTCAAACTTCCACACAAAATCTATGTAAATTTGGTGGGTTCCACAACGCACGTGTTAACCTCCCCGTACGTGTTAACTGAGCTGGCTTCTATAAAAATGCAGTTTGCGATTGACATGGGTACATATAAGTAATTTCGTTCTCTCTCAGATCAGATTAAAAAGAAAAAAAAAAAAATTTCTAGGGTTTTTTATTTTCAGCCAAACAAAGCTCTTGCCAAGTCAAGCCCAACCTCATCTCTCTAGCCGTCTCTCTCTCTCTCTCTCTGATCGGCTTAGTTCTTCGATTCCGTTGCCGGCCGGAGCCTCTTCGGCGGATCTCCGGTAATTTACCTGTCAACACTTCGATACGTTGTTTTAGCTAAGTCGAGTATTATTTTTAGGTTATATATCTCTTTCTGATTCGAATCTGTGATCTTTGATTTCGTGTTTACTCTCTCGCTGCTTATACTTTTTACAGTTCTATTAGTTCGCTAATTAGATTTTTTTCTTTATTTTTTATTTTTTTATTGGGGATTGATGAGATGTTTCATTTGAATGAAATTGTATTTGTGTTTTACAGATTATGTCTTTCATATATTTATAATCAATTTTTATTTTTTATTTTTATTGAAAAGATATAATAACATTGAAGTCTCCCCTAAGCAGCAGCAGCTTGTGATTTAATTTTATGTTTATTGCTAACGTGTGATCTGGTTGGTGTTTTAGCTACTTAATATGTATCAAAGAAGTAAATTTTGGTTTTGATGGATGTGTCTAAACTTGTTAAAATGTGTGGAAATATTGAAGAAATCACCAGATTTTTATTTTGACGATATTTGATATTGGTGCCGTCGGGAATCCAAAAATATAGCCAAAAATATCACCAAAAATTTGTGGATATTATCGATATTTACTTCTTTGCTCTGTATATTTGACCTGAAATTCCTCCTGTGATGGTCAGTTTTATTTTATTATGCGATCTAATTTGTTGATGCCCAGATGGTTGATAATGTTGCTCTACCACATAAGGGTTGCATTTATTTATTGAGAATGGTTCCAGGATGTTGTAAAGTTGATGGCAAGCATCTGTGTTGATTACGATATATTTGGAATAAACCAGTAGTTAAAAGTCAAAAAGAGCTTTTAAATTTCATGTCCTACTGTATTTCAGATCTGCATGGCAAGAGTACATTCTCTTAATATCTTGTTTGTACTTTTATTCCTAGTTATGTTTCTGAATTTTGGAGCTAGAATTGCATAATTGTTATTTTGTTTGTTAGAGTTTTAGAGCTATATTTTTGTTCGATGGGAAAGTGATGGGAAAGTACAGCATTCTTAGTCGCGTGTCAATATTGTGAAGTCATATTTATATGTTTGTGTTTGAGTGATTGCTATATGATCTGAACTGTGCTAAGCTGAGGACTTGTTTGTTTATATTGCAGTTTTTGGCATATGATTTATGTTGCTGGTCTAGCATGTCCAACGATCTAGCATCACAGCAGTTATCAATGTCAAGCAACCAAATGGGTCAATTGGAACCCATTACAAATGCTTTGGACTCATCCATACAAATGGGATTGATGGGATCGGGGACCACTGGTTCGCTGCAGCAGATGTCTGTATCAAATATGCAGGTCAGACCAATGGCATCAGGATACAATGATTCTGTACCTCAGCAAATGTCAGTTTCGAACATGCAAATGGGAATATTGCACCCAATGTCTAACACTTTTGGGTCTCAGATGCTATCTACAACAAACCAGCAGACTGGACAGATGGAACCCCATACATATAATCTGGCAGCGCAGCAATTTTTTCTAGCGAACAAGCAACGGGGAGAGATTGGAACAATGTCGAATAATGTGGTGTTGCAGCAATTATCATCATTTAATAAGCGAAAAGCAATGATGGAGCCCATGCCCAACTACTCTGTGCCTCAAAAGTCATCAATATCAAACAAGCGTGTGGCACAAGCGGAACATAGGCCATGGTTGCAGCAAAGCTCTGCCGCTGATAAAAGAGCTGCACAGGTGCAATTCATGCCCAATTCACCAGGATCACAGCATTTGCTGGCACCAAATAAGAAAGTGGTAAAAAAGGAATCTGTTCCTAGTAAATCTGGGCCACTTAAACAATCTCTGCCAAAAATTCACAATGCACATATGCAACCATCTGTAAAGGGTCAAACCGAGTCATTTGGGTCTGTTAGATCCAAGATGAGGGAATCATTAGCAGCTGCACTGGCCTTGGCTTCTCAGGAGCAGGAAAATCCTTCCAATGCAGAAAAGGATTCCCAAAATGAGCCTGCAAATAGTCCAGGAAAGATACTAGAGAATTCTCAACCTGCTAGATCTGTGTCCACTGCTTCAGATGCTCTTGAACCTAAGTCTGGAGAGTCCAAGGGAAGATTACCTTCCAAGGAGGATTCTTCTGCTCCAATGTGCCTAGATGGCCAAAGTGCATCCCATGAGAATTTTGCTAATGGAAACACCACTGATGATACTCGGACCTCAAAAAGTGACGGTCAATCTTTTCATTATACTACTCTTTTGCCTGATGAGGACGTACCATTTAGCGATAACTTTTTTGCTAGAGATGAACTTTTGCAGGGAAATGGGCTCGCTTGGGTTTTGGAACCTATAGTAGCAGTTGAAGAGAAGAAGGAAATTCCAACTGCCATTAGACAAGATTTAGGCAACTTAAAAGTTGGTGGAGATGGAGATGGGCAAGAACAGCCATCAGATCGATATCCGGAAATTGTTGCTTTTGAAATTGAAGCTGAACTCTTTAAATTATTTGGAGGTGTGAATAAAAAGTACAAAGAGAAGGGAAGATCTCTTCTGTTCAATTTAAAGGATCGGAGCAACCCTGAACTAAGAGAAAGAGTCATGTCTGGAGAAATTTCCCCACACCGTTTGTGTTCTATGACTGCAGAGGAACTTGCTTCTAAAGAGCTTTCTGAGTGGCGCATGGCGAAGGCAGAAGAGTTTGCTCAAATGGTAGTTTTGCCTGATTCAGATGGTGATATGAGGCGATTGGTGAAGAAAACACATAAGGGTGAATTCCAAGTAGAAGTTGAACAAGTTGATACTGCTTCAGCAGATGTATCTGTTGGAGCAAGCTCACTTGTTCGTGCTTCATCAAAAGTCAGCGAGAAAGAAGCTCCTCCCCCATCGAATGTTGATGGTATGGAAGATGAATCAAGAACCACTGCAGCTGACAAGAAGAGTAATATTAAAGATGAGGAAAGTCCATGTACCATTACCATTTCATCAAATGAGGGGACTGATTTGATGCAAGGGCTCATGGTGGATAATGAATTGAAGGATGCTGACTTTCTTCCTCCAATTGTCTCTCTTGATGAATTCATGGAGTCCCTTAATTCAGAACCACCATTTGAAAATTTACCTGTGGATGCTGATAAATCAGCACTCGTATACAGACAAGGATGACTCAGTATCTGGTTCTGAATCAAAATCTCCTGTTCAAAGTGCTCCAGATCCTGAAACTACACCGTCAAAACCTGACAATGATGAGAATGCTGATGTAATGAATACCAAACTGGATGCTGACATGAAGCCTGGTAACAGCCCTGTGAAATCAGAAACTGTGCCTTCTGCAATTGCATCCATGGGTGAACTTGTATGGGACGGCCGACTTCAGCTGAATATTTCATCCACAGTACCAGTCGTTGGAGTCTATAAAAGGTTTGTGCCGCTTGAGCATTATTTTGTCTCTAAGTTTTATTTTACATGGACCGTGTTCAATTATTTGTTTTCTCTTGCAAATTTGTCTACTATTTTTTTATTGGGCTGCTTACAATGTGTTGTCTCACACACACCACACTTGTGCATCATACAGACATGTATGATTATCTCTAGTGGATATATACAAGGACAATTGATATAATGAGTTACAGGAGATCTGAAGAAGTGGCTGCCTTATTTCCCTATTTGCTGAGCATTTCATTTCAGATATTGTAGTTATTTGTTTCTGCCAATTCATTTCTCTTACAAGCAATGTGCACCTTCTGCTTATTTTGTTGCATGATCTCTTACTGAAAAAAGAAAAGAAAAGAAAAGAAAAGAATCTCCTTTTATGATCAACATTTCTATATTTTCTTATTTTGTTACCTCTTGTGCTTCAAATAGAAGATTACGGCAAGAAGCAGGTGCAGAACTTGTGTATCCTATCTTGGGCCAGCACTTATATATGAATCATGTTGCTTAACATGTAGCAAATGGTTCAATCTTCTAGTTATTATATTTTAAACCAATGGTTAAGGAAAGACGGTTTTGCAAGAAGTTAATCTTTTTTTTTTGCTTGGCCTTGTTCTGGGCCATTAGTATGGATGGTTGGGTTAGAGTTAGATGACTTTTAGAACTGAAACTTGGAATGGAAATTCAGTAACCAGTTAAATTTGATTTGGAATTGCACTCCAAAAAGAAAAAAAGAAAGAAATATAGCCCACAGACGTGGCTTCGGATGTTAAAGTTGAATGAATTGGTGCATAAGAAAAACTAGATAAAAAGTTAACATGGTGTGAACATGATTTACACGTGGAAGGAACTTAGAGAAGGAGATGACCAGATTAATAATTGGGGCTGTGTTTATTTGAGCCTGCACTAGTTGTTTTGATGAAATATGTTAAGTTTAATTATGATATACTGCTTTTAATTTGACTTTTTTTTTTGTGTGGATGATAATTCTTTTTCTTGGAAAACATGATGTTTGTAATTTTTTAGTTTTTTTTTTTAATGTATGTTGCATTGTTGTTGTTGATCTGGTTTTCAACCGTTCAGTGGCGAAAAAACTTCCACAAAAGAATGGGCCAACTTCATGGAGATCAAGGGAAGAGTCAGACTGGATGCATTTGAGAAATTCCTCCAAGAGCTTCCAATGTCACGAAGTCGTGCTGTAATGGTATCTAAAATTTGTTTGCATTGTATTAAATTGGTGACCTGTTTGTTTCCTCTCCTTACAAGCAAAAGAAAAAAGAGGAAGAAGGGAGAAGAACCCTTCTGTCCCATTTTATTCCAATTTGCTGTTGATGCATGTAGGAACTTCTCTTCTTTGGTGTTACATAACTTGATTTTTAGGTTAATGACAATTTATATAAAATATTGGGCTGTAAAACTTGTTAGTAATTTGTTAGGTGGCGGATTTCTTTGTTTAAATAAGCTTTTATATAGTATTGTTAATCTTGAAAAAAGCATCTCTCTGGATTGGCAAAAAGCCAAAAACATGGCATGGGTTGCTCGCAGGTCGCATATCCCATGCCTGTTGTTTGAATAGAAGATGAAAATATTTTCTAATGCTTTAAATAATAAATTTTTGGTAATGGAGACAGATTCTGTTGACACATATTATCGAACAGCTTATACCCAGTCTCGTTTGGACAATATCTTGTACCGAGGAAGGCTCTAGCGCAAAATTGGATTAAAAAATATTCGTTTATTTTTCTTTTTTAACTTAAACAGTACCATTACAACACATGTTCCAAAATTGTAGTACGCCGTTGTTATAATAACAAATGCATGTTAACGGAACTAGAAAATCAAGACACATAATATCAGTAATTGTTGTACTGAACAGCATTTTCTTTTTGTTTTATCCTTTACTATTTACAGGTAATTGTTGACTAGTTTTCTGTCTTGCAGATTGTCCACTTTGTTGGTAAGGAGGCTTCACCAAAAAGCGAACACGGGAACATGTCAGAGGTAACAGAGCTTCAAATTCTTTTTGCTAGGCTTTTTATTTTTTTATTTTTTATTTTTGACTTGTTTAGGGGTTGGAGTCTGTGTATGTAACTGTGATGTGATTATGCAGGTTGCTGAATCTTATGTTTCAGGATGGGAGGGTGGGTTTTGCTGAGCCTGGCCCTGGCTTTGAACTATATTTTTGCCCCCCTCACAAAAGAAGCATTGATATGCTCGGCAAGATCCTCCCGATCGGCCAACTTGAGGCACTTAACGCTATTGATAATGGTCTAATTGGTGTTGTTGTATGGCGAAAAGCTCAATTAACATCAACTATATCTCCCAACTCAACTTCACATCATAAGCACAGCTCTAAGAAACAACACTTCACTTCTAGGAGACAATACCAAGATAAGGATACAAACATGAACGTGAATAGAACTTCCAAATCTTCTGCTGCGTCTAACGGTAGACCTCCTGTTTTTTCCAAACAACCCACACATATGGATGATCATGATGATGATTTAGACGATGATGTTCCTCCTGGGTTTGGCCCTGGTGCCAGGCCGGGACGATGATGACCTTCCTGAGTTCAATTTTGCTGGTGGTTCGACCCATAATTCCCAACGGGGGCCCAGAGTGGCACCTCTTCACTCACATCCTCAGACCCCATCACGTCCCTGTAGATCAGATACGGGAACTTATATTCAAATATGGACAGACTCAAACCCAACCCCAAGGGCCTACCTCTTCAGACAAAAGAGGGGTTGGAGTTGCGATGCAGCCATGGAATGATGACGATGACGATGATATACCAGAGTGGCAGCCACAGGCTCCACCACAACACCAGCCTCCACCCCACGCCTGTTCATGGTTTTCAGCGACCCCATAGCCACATGGTTAATCAACAACAACAAATTGGACTAATGCAATCTCATCAACAGCAATACCCTCCAACTGCAGTGACCGTAATGCAAGGTCATGGTCAACAAAATGTAGCCCACACATGGGCTCAAGGTCAAGGGACGCATTGGGTTCCTCCACCTGTTTCGCAGCCACCTGTTTGTCAGCCGAGTGGGCCGCAATATTATGGGCAGCCGGGAGTAGTCCTGGCGGCAAGATGCGCCCAAAAGTAGAGGCTTTTGAGTTCTTTAGATTGTAAATTAAGTTTTTCCTTTTTGGCTTTTTCTGGTCTGTAATAGCTAGTAGTCAGAAATGTAGTTTCTTAAATTTGTAGCAAACTGGGAAACTAGTGTTATGATCAGTGCAAATTGGGCTGTTTAGAAGAGCATTTACGCTGCATAACAAAAGCAAAATTCTCTGGTCAAAAGCACAAGGACAACTTGTCGTTTTCTCTAATAGAAATAGTAATCTGAACAGAGCCTTTCTCTAACAAATTTATAGACTCTCTTTAATTCAATCTCTCTCTTTTTCTCATAAGAACAATGATCCTCCTCTCATCTAAATCTTTTTAAAGTTGTGATATGTTGGTTTGGTTTTCTGGCATTCACTCTAGTTTCGTAAAAAAAATGACAAAAATCAAATTTAAATCTCATTATAAATTTGTAAACAAAATATGCATTATTGATTAAAAAAAAAAAAAAATCCTGTCTTCATGTAGAACATTACACAGGGTGGATCCGATCTTTGGAGGATTCATCCAGCAAAGTCAAGCAGGGGAGCAGAACAAATATCAAACAAAATGGTACAACTAAATGAAAAATACATATATCCACAGCCTCTACTCCCTCTTTGCCCCAATCAACCCACAAAACTAATATGAAAAAGAAGTGGATTAAAAAAAAAAAATCAATTACAATCAATAAGCACAGAAAGAAAATAAAGAATTGTGGACTGGCCGGAACTGTCGATAGCTTCTGTATTATAGACTGATGAGAACGTCAAAAATGTTACCAGAACAGTGATTCTGGTCCAACAGATTTTCATATGCAGACACCTCTCCCTTTGTAACTACCAGTCAATGGAACCAAGCTCAGCTTTGGCTTTCTGAGGATCTCTTGGTTCAAGTTAGAGGCTAATATGGACGAGAAGGTCCTAATTATCATCAACCACCCAAGGCACGCTTGAGTCCTGCTCGTTGTTCTGGTGTCAATCTTGTAGGGAACTTCACCTCGAATTTGATTCTCAGATCACCCCTATTACCCGGCTCCCTTGCTATTGGCATTCCCTCCCTGTCAACAACAAGCTCATATCCAGGGCTAACTATATCCGTTACTGGGATTGATAGATCACGACCATCAAGGGTGGTGAGATTTACGGTGGTCCCCCCTAGTGCTTCAGCTAGTGACACTCTATGGTTGATAATAAGGTCATTGCTATCTCTCTTGTAGATATCATGGGGCTTCTCATCAATCACAAACACAAGGTCTGCTGGAAGCTGATTTGGCTGCTCATTTCCTTTATCTGGAAAAGTGATCTTTGTTCCCTTCTTCCACCCAGGCTTCACATCAATTGTTAATATTTCTGATTCTGGTGCTTGCCTTCTGCAAAGTAACGAATCTAAATCAACAATAAGAATTTTGGCCATTATAGTCCAAGTACATGTAGCGTTATAAAGCAATGCAATGGGTTATTATGTTACTTTTATAGCTACCCGCTCAAGTATGAAACAATAAATCTTAAGCAATCACAAGAGTAATATAATGGGACACTGACTGTGGGGTAGAAAATTCCAGGAGCAATTTTGGTTAACCCTTGCTTTAACTGGGAGACAAAGTATCATTTAGCTAAAGCTGTCTTTCTAATAACAAGTGCGATAACATTATTTCCAATTGACAAGAAGTATTAGAAAAATAACAAGAACGAAGAGGCCATTTGCCTCTCCACATGTTGATCAAACAATAGAGCCTTTTCCAGTTTTCGCAAAATTTTCCATTAAGATGACGCACAACCAAAACATGATAGATAAATCTACTTCAAAATGTTTGCTAAACCTTTAAAAACTTCAGTTTAACTAGGTATACCCATGTGAGCCTGATAGAATTTACATAAAGCTCGAGTACAATCCTATAAAAGAAAGAATTCCATCCTTCGGCCTCTAATTCTATCTGTTATTCCAAGCTGATAACTACCACAAAATTCAAACAGGTCAACAAATTAGAGATTTCAATAGTAAGATGGCCCAGTTGTGCAATGAAGCTAATCCCCATTTAAGCAAGGAGGTAAACTGAAAATGTCATATATAAAGTCAAAAGGCAAAGAAAAGAAAAACGCTCCATGTTTGAAGGCTAGATATTAAGTTAAGATCAATTAGTCAATCTATATAATATTGGTTCAGTCCATCTAATTTACCAAACATATAGTGCACTATTGCATCTATCAGAAGAACACATTCAAAGAAGAAGGTGTTTGGATAAGACAAAAAAGAGGGTGGGTGTGAGGTGGATAGAAAGAACAGAACAAGCAGAATTACCGAGATTAATATACATACCCATTGACATCAATTACAGTTCTAGAGATCTTCATTTTCCTTGTTGATCCAGTATATAGCTCCTCGAGGCTGCATGGTAGTTTGCTTTCCACTGGTGGAGGCTTCCTCGTGTGATTCCCCTCACTATAACTTCGGAAGATATTTTCACTTGAACTAAATCCTCCAAACATACTTCCTCCATCTGACTGGAACCTCGTGGACCTCCCAGGTCCACTTGACCCAAATCCAAAAGGACTACTTCCGAAGAATTCTGCAAAGATGTCTTCAGCATTCCTAGGATTGAACCCATTGGAGTTACAACTACTACCATTTCCGAATGGGAAGCCACCACTGCTAGGTGGTGGCATGTCTTTCAACCCTTCTTCACCATACTGATCATAAACAACTCTCTTCTGCGGGTCGCTCAAGACCTGAATTCACAAAAGTATCTCAAAACACCATAATGTAACCCAGTCAAAGTGCCACTTAAGTTGTTTAATACATAAAATCATCCAAAACCATACACATGATCGTTAGAGGAATAACATTGTGAAATTTCATATTAAGCAAACACTAGCTGATGCTTATAAGCTCCATTCCAATACCAAAAAGATGCAAGTAAAGGAAAATAATTTAAATTCAAATGTTGATATTATAATTAGACAAACTGTATCGACATTTTCCTCAATTACTCCCTATAATATCTCGTGAACATACCACCAGTATATCTCAACATTCTCTTTATCTACCGTCAGATCATGATTATACTGTTTCTAGACTAGCAACACCATACATTTTATAGAAGAAAACATTCATAATATATACATTAAAGCTCCAAGTATATCTACTTTTCTTCAAGTAAATTTTCTAGATAATCCAGATATAATAGAGAAGAAAACAATCCAATTCAACAAGAGGAAAATGTACAACAAATCTAACAAAATGGAAAACAAAAGTGCTTGCCTCATAAGCCTCAGAGATCTGCTTGAATTTGGCCTCAGCTTCTTTTTTGCTGCTAGGGTTCTTGTCTGGATGCCATTTCATAGCCAATCTCCTATAAGATTTCTTGAGATCATCCTCTGTTGCATCCTTGTTTACCTTCAATACGTTATAATAATCAACTCCCATCTTCTCTTTTTCCTGATACAATCCACCCAACAAGATTCTACTTTGCTCGCAATCTATCAATCATCAAAATAAAAGGCATTTAAAAACACCTGATCATCAAAACTGAAACCCTCCAATCCCTTCTCTCTCTCTCTCTCTCTCTATATATATATATATATATGTATATTAAAATTCAATACAAGATCTCAGCACAGAATATGTATATTAAAATTCAATACAAGATCTCAGCACAGAACTATAGTTGCCAAAAGAACCCTCAAAAGGGTGACCCAGAAAGATTGATTATATGATGATTCTGGTCATGCAACCCAAAAAAAAAATAAATAAAGAAATTCTGAGTGTTGACAAATGGGAATTGTTGATCTTTTATTGATCTGGGTTTCAAAGATGGATTGAAAAGAAAGAATCTGTGAATGAATCTATGGTGTCTTAAAAGACATCCGATGCAGACTTGTCTTTAACGACCGAGAATACGGAAACTTGTTTATTTGGTAATTTTGGTCTTAAAAAGTAAAAAAGAAAAACGTTTTCTCCTTTGCTTTGTCTTTTTTATTCATATCCGGCTTTCCATTGAAAATGTCACGTCAGCACCTTAACTGCATCTGTCGATTATAATTCCCTTTTTTGTACTTAATATTCACATCTTTAAACGACTTATTTTTGGCTTCTTTTACCAATATTTTTGAATCAACTAGTCAATTAGGCAAAATTTATTCAATCAACAGCCACTTCGTTGATGGATTATTATGTTAATGTATCCTCCTTAGGCCACATATATTGATTATTAAAGATTTCTTCGATTGAATATTGTTGCTTCTTCTAATTTACTTTGTAATAGCTGTGAATCTGTGATTGTCACCAATTTGCATTGGTTTAAGATAGTGTCTGTGGACCAAATTCCTTAAGAGGAGCAGTGGAAAATATCACAAATCAAAATACAATTTACATGCAATTTGTCCTCTGTTTTTGATAACTTCAATGGACTTGGCAACACAGTTGCTGCCTGATACAATCGGAAGTCCTCTCTAAGTGTGAATATACAAGTGAGAAGTCTACATTAGAGAATTTCCGGTGAATTTGTTCATGTATGTATTTACAGTGAGAAACATCGACACACACTTTAATGCCAAAGCAAATGAAAACACCAACAATCAATCAGAGATCACTTTACTACAATCCGCTTTATATAATTGCACAAGGGGCTTTTGACCCATTCTAACGAAAACATTAGCTCTAGCAAGGACGAGAGAAGCTTAGGACACAAGCACCTCGGGAAACTATACATGCGTAACCAAACATCATAACATGTATGATATATGATATGATATACCTCCCATCTCTCCAAGGAAACACCCCTAATTACATACTTCTTATCCACAATTTGTAAGAAGTTAAAAAGGGAAAACCAAAAAAAGGGTAAAGAAACACTTGCAACTTGTCTCTCACAAAATCAATCAAATCAAGAGACAACGGCTGGGTCTGCGGAAGCAGATGATGAAGCACTGACTTCAGGTACTACATTCTTCAGTTTTAAGGATGCACACTCAGATGAAGCTCCGGATTCTGAGACATCACCAATGTCCAAAGTGTCTGGTAGATTTTCAGAAGACTCCGTGTCAAACTGCAGACAAAGAATAACATCCACCCTTTCAATCGCCGAAAATTAAAGAGTTAAAAGTAAATTCTCAATTAGAGCAACAAGAATAATAAATTGACATGCAGCAACTCCAATATGCTTCTCTAATAGCTCCTTTGAAATTGATCTTATTTAACCACCCATGAGGGACATCCTTTAATTGAAAATCAAAATGGTTCCCTTATCACCAAGCAAAAAAGCATAGCACTCTCTTGCCATGAAGAAAACAATTCCAACATTCCATGTGCAACTGCTACTTATCTAACTAGTCTATCAACTATGATATCAAAGGGACTCCCCATTCATTAGATAGACAAGATCGGATACGTCATTACCGATAGTATCATGACAGAGCAAACAACTGAAATATAGATGTCATATGTAGCTCGCAGTTTAGAGGGATATTATTCTCTTAGATAAAGCTTCACTAAATGGCTGCCAATGCATAAAATTAATGCCTCAAGATGGAACAGCCGCTCCACCCCTCTCCTGTTGCACACATTTAATAACCAAACACAAATAATGCTGACTTACTGTTGTTTCACAGATAAATCAGGAGCATCTGCAGAATTCAAGAAAATCAGTTTTAATAACATGACAGCGACCTTCGTACGCTGTTGTGCGATGTCACAGGTAGCCAAGCAACTGATAACAAGCTCAAACTTTCTCTCCCCCAAACCAAACCAACAAATGAAACAGGAGGAATAGACAATCGACACCATGAAACTATTTAGTGCAAGATATTTAACAACTTCAAATATAAAATTAACAACTTTACCTCAAGTTGGGTTAGCATGTCAATAGTAGCTTCCAAGTCTCCCTTGTTTGCCAAATAGACATCAGTGAGGGACTGGTCAGATAAACCAGGAAACGACATTTGCAGATATTCCATATCCATGTCAAATTCTTCATCCGCTGTCTGCTTACTCGAGGACGACCCATAAGAACCATGGACAGGGTGGCTCTTCATTGAAGGTGCTTCAGGAATGGGAAATTTTTCAGCACCCTGAGAAACAGTGTTGAGAGAAACTTTGCTTTGATGCTGGTTCTGCGTGACATTCACAGGGTGACCATACCAAACAGTCTCATTGCCACTCTTAAAATCTTTTGCAGTATGTTCAGTTCTACTGTATGCTTCTCTTTTTGAGAGTGGTACATATGACGCTGCATACGGATTTAAGGAAGAAACTCCTGACTTCATTGCTTCAGTTACCAAAAAGAGGATCACTATCAATACAAAAGAAAAACACACAAAATGTGATGTTGCACAATTTCACGCACATAAAAGCAACCACTTAGCACCCAGTTAAAAAAAGTTGAGTCCATCTCATAAAAATTCATCAAACTGTTTCTCTCGGAATCATTTCTCCCAAAATTAAAACTTAAAACTTAAAAGTAAACAAACCACAAAGCAGAGTTCAATGCAACACTCTATTCTCCATGTCATCAATAAAAACACGCAACCAAAAATGAAAAGAAAAACGCTGAGCGTGTTCCTGTTCGCATAATCTGAATTCAAACTCTAAGCTTAAACTATACTTTCATGGTATATACTCAACTTTTAGAACCTTGAAAGCAAGAACGAAAGCAAATGAAGATTTCAAATTTTCTTTATTGGTTGCTGATTTTTCTCCTTTTCATTTTAATGTTAATTTCAAGTTTTAGCAATTGATTCAACTAAATCAAACAAATCATCTGAAAAAAAAAGAGAACTTTTTAAAAATAAAAGTAAACAACTAACTAGAATCCAACAACTAATTCAGCTATGTTAATCCATTCTCGATAGAAACAACACCTCATCAAAAGTGGAAACCAAAAAACAAAAAGAGAAAAGAAAATCCCTAATCGAACTTCTATTTCAATCAAACACTACCGATCACGATCAATACTAAAAATCACAATTTTTCTCGCTATTATTAAGATCGCATAAGTTGAAACCACAAAATAAAAATAAAAAAGAAGAGAAAAGAATCATATAATTACCAGAAGTAACCAATCTAAAGAGGCGAAAAAGCAGAGACGACGATCGAAGAGATCTGCAAAAATGAACCCCAAAAAAAAAAAAAAAAAAAAGGTTAATAATAGAGAGCTTTTTAGAGTAACAGGAGCAAGGACGGACGTTTACTTGAAATTCGTGCAACTTTGGGTCCGTTTGGAAACGAAATTATTTTATTCTACCCTCGTCGTTGGCTAATCCCGATCCCCTCCTTCATTTTCCCACGTGGCAATCTATATTAGTTAGTGGTTCCTCCATTAAAACTTTTTTATTTGCCATGTAATAATTTATAGTATAATATAATAAAAATAACTTTAAAAAAAAAAGAAACTAATAAACTGACTAATATACAAAATCGCAGTGGATGAGCCTAGTATCACAACAATGGTTGTTCTCTCTCCATCATCAATCTCCCTCTCGAACCTCCATTTCTTCAGGTTACACACTTTCTCTCTATTTCTCTGTTATATGCTGGTATGTATGTATATGCATAATTGTAAGTAATTGTTTTTTTAATAAATAAATGAATAAATCTGAAATTGTATTGTGGTGGGTGTGCAGCAGAAACCAGGCCAGTGCTGTGCAGAGCCAGAAGAGTTGCAGATTACAAGAGAAGTTAATAGTTTGTTCTTGTGTAGGTTCAAAACCCACTTCACAAAATGGGTTTAGGAGAAGGGATTTGGTTCTCTTTAGTCTGTCTTCGTCAATGTCCTTGGTATTTCCTTCTCCAGGTAAGCTTATCCAGACTTGTGTTTGGTTTTTTCAGTGTTCAAAGTACGATATTTTTGGTTCTCTTTAGTCTATGTTGTGATATATTTTCATTTTCATTTATTTTAATTTCCGAGATAAGCGAAGACCGGTTGAGAAAATGTTAATTAGAAACTTTAAGGGTAGTGGGATGTTGTCTTATGGCTTTTCATACTTGAGATGTTGCGCTTCTTGGCTGACATGATACATTGATACTGCACCGTGTCTTATGATGGCGTTATATGAAGCAATATGTTGCTTTCGTTTTTGGAAAATAGAGTGAATGGAGAGCCGAGTAAACTCTAATGCATAGAATTTAGCCATAGGCTTTTAGTTTCTGATGATTTTTGTAATGTACATCAAAAGATTACCCCTTAATGAAGATTGAAGCTCGTGATAATTGTGATTTTACATTACTGTTTAACGTTTGATTCATGCTAGAGATGGCATTAGGAATCCAGTTAGGTTCTTGCTTTCAGACATTTGTACCCTTAGATTCCAAACATGTAATTTTCTTGTCAACTATCCATGTTCTCTTTTCATGCTGCGACAACTGATTAATTGTGGTTGGAAAAGTCATCACCTGATTCTCTGACTGTCCTGTTAACATGACATCCTCATAAGATACTATCATGAAACAGTTAAAATACATACTTAATTAGTTTTTTTATCTGAGAATTACTTGATCTTTCATGTACTTTATCTTCTACAGAATATTATAATATCTTTGTTGCAGGATCCCTTGCTGAGGAGGAGGATCTGAAAATGGCTTCATTTGTTGATGAAACAAATGCCTATTCTTATATGTATCCAGCGGAGTTGCCATCTAATAAGTTCCTCTTCAAATGGTAGGCTTTCAACAAGAATTAGATTTGGTTCAAACTGTTGCATCTTCCCTTTATTTGTATATTCTATCTGTTAGTTGGAGTCAGCAAAGATTTGTGGCCAAGTTGGATGATTGTGTTGTTGAATAGAAAACATGTCTGAAGTTACTTACTACAGGAGTTCACGAAAGAAAAAGAAGGGGACAAATTTATAAATTTCAAACTTTTAAAGTTTCTGAGCAACTAAAGTTCAATTTTTATTTAATGGAAAGTCAATGAAATTTATAAAATAAAATTGGATAATATTTATTGCTGCCAGTAAATTTCAAAATCTTTTAGTATTCCTTCATGCATGCCCATGTCTCTTTGTTCATTTTCTTCTTCTCAGGTGATAATTTTGTTTTGTGGTTTCAACTGATGGGACTCTTTTACGTGGATTCTTTTAGAAAGAATAGCTTTATTTTCTTTCACAGCCAATGGCGTAGTTTGCATACTGTTCAAAAGTCTTTTCCTAAAATGATATCCAAATAACTTCTATTTTCGGCATATTATCAATGCTAAAACAAAATATAACGCTTCTTTATTATTGCTTTTATATTTTCTTGAAGGGTGGAATCCAGGAAGCCAGAACGCTATTCATCAGCTGCTCCATTGTCTCGTAAGTTCAAATATTTTTTTCTCTATTTAAATGATGAATTTTCTTCCTGCATGAAAAAAATAAAAAAAATTTTCTCCTTTCCAAATTTTAGCTTAGACTTTTTCTTTTATATCATATGCATATGATTAACTGAACATTTATTTGAATATGATGCAGCTAATGCACGCCTGCGAATTGTGTCTGAACGCGTTGACTTTATTGATAACCTCATCATTTCTGTTGCGGTAACTTTTGATACAACTTTATACTTGATAGATGCAATCTGCTCCGGTTCTCTTGTCAAGCTTTTACGAGTTCATATCCTTTGTTTCAGATAGGTCCTCCAAATTTTGAGCTGATGAAATCAAAGGACAAAAGTACATGGAGAGCTAAAGATGTTGCTGATTCTGTTTTGTCTGATAAGTCTGCATTGGTAATTGATCTGCCTGCCTTTACAACAAGCTTTTTCTTTCAGCAAATATAGATGATGAGTCTCATACTCTGTTTTGGACCACTGGCACTAGCGTATTTCTAATTTTAGAATATATGCAATTTGAAATTTTGACCTACTTGGTGTGAATTGCAGTGAAAAAATTTAGGACAAAACATGTGAATATGTCAATTTTGAACTGAAATTATCTCCACCCTACAGAAGGAATCCTATCTAATGCACCATGTAATTATGGGAATGCTTGAAAGTTTAAATAGTCCATAGAGAGGTTTCTTGAATTCTATTTCTTCTGAAGAGTTAACTCCTTGGAGGCTAGTTAACATGTTCCGTCCTTCTGCAGCGAGTCACTTCAAGTCAGCGTATGGATGAGAGTTCAGTTCTTGATGCACATACTAGTGAAGTAATCTCTAAAACCTTGCTTCAATTTTTGGTCTTGAAAATTGAATTAACCATTGCTAGTGATATGATATAACAAATAAAAGAATTTACTTTTACACCAGTGTTTATGCACATGATTTTATGTGTATGTATATATATACACACACACATATTGTGTTTATATGTGACTGAACTTGCAATTGAAATTTGCTCTAATTATTTTTTTCTTCTTAGATTGACGGTGAACCATACTGGTATTATGAATATCTTGTTCGCAAATCGCCTACCAATATTGTAAGTTTTTCTTTCTCACTAGCAGGTCACGGTGGAGAGATTTGTATGTATTATTACTCCTCTCAGTTGTTGATGCCTTCAATGCAATGGCAGGCTCAGGAACCAAACCTATATCGACATTATGTTGCTTCAACTGCTGAACGTGATGGTATTGAGATAATATTTGTTTTTAGTATTTCTTGTCTTCCAGGCATGCTGTTATCAATTTTCATTCAGGCCATTTTCTCAACATTTCTGTCTTAGCGCTGATTTTGAACTTCGCTTGGGATTCATAACCAGAGCTTGAAATTTTCCAAGTTTATTAGACTAGAAAAGTTAATAAATGAATAAAACACCTGGCCATCGGTGAGCTACCCGGCTCGTTAGCCGATAAAATTTGACATTATGGAGAGAAAGAACAGCGAATATGTGGGCATATTCAACGGGTGGGCTAGTTTTCACTTGAGGGGCGGTGATGTGATTTAGTGATGCTTCCACTACAG
This sequence comes from Xanthoceras sorbifolium, assembly GCA_003430845.1. NCBI lineage: Eukaryota > Viridiplantae > Streptophyta > Magnoliopsida > Sapindales > Sapindaceae > Xanthoceras > Xanthoceras sorbifolium. The sequence continues at coordinate 30,580,849 of CM010616.1, forward strand.
AAGATATATATTCAGCTTAATTTTTGTGTTTTTTCCTCTTTTTCACTCTGGGACTTCTAATTGCAGGTTATTTTTATTCTCTAAATGCTTCAACACTTGGCAAGCAGTGGAACAAGGTCTCTCTTTATTGAATTATATATATATATATATATATATATATATATACACACACACACAACACCATTGATGCATCTGTGCATGCATAATTCATATACATACATTTTAACCACGGATTTGTATCCATTTTGCCCTTACAACCACATGAATCGAGATTTTATCCAAATACTGATTGTTATATGAGAATGATAATATGATTTTTACCATAACAGTTATTCTGCGATCACCATGACATACATAAATATTTTCATTAACTAAAAATGACAGTTGCATAATTTTCATTAACTGTCATTTTTCAAGTTGCCATCACCCATTCACTTGTTGGCTGGTGATATAATCAATCAGCCTACTAGAAGCATATTACTGAAAGAGATCATAAATCTCGTTCACGGTTATTTACCTATTAAAATCCACCTTCTTATCACCATTGCTTATTGATTATTCATGGCAGTGAAGAAGAGAACAGAAGATTCATCCCAAATAAAATTCTTAGCATCCATCAATTCTTATGATTCATTATATTTTACAACAATGGGATTTGTAATGTCTTGTCTGATGCAGATGGGACCTTTCTTGGAAAAAACTGTGGCCTCTTTTCGCCTTCTGCCTCCAACAGAAAACTACGTTCCTCCGTATAAAGATCCATGGAGATTTTGGTGACAACATTCTTTTTTTTTTCTTTTTCTTTTTCTCTTCTTCACTTTCACTCCATATAACAGTTAGTGTAAAACTTAGTAAATGTTGAGCATTAGGTTATTCTTTATTTCTGTGATTTTGTCTTGCTTTGATTCATATGAAAATCCGGCATGTTTGGTCCGGCAAGGGCGCAAGGCTCTTATATTTCTCCTACAAGTTCTATAATGTCGATTCACCGATGACTGGCAACTAGAAACAGACACAGAAAAGACCAGGGTACAAACAACATGAAGCAAATATACAAAAAAAAAAAAAAATGGAAAACAACTCTGGCTTTTTTTGTGTTACTAGCAAGTTGCCATTGTAGCTCAATAGCAACACTGACTCACTGTGTCATGAAGGTAAACTATTATAATTCTCAACTGAGTTGAGACATTTCCAATGTTTTATTTGAGGAATCGTAACAAATAAAAAGTAATTTCTTTCACAACCATAATATTGAGATTTTAAATTTGAGTATTTTTTTTTAATTTTAAAATTTTATAGTATTTCAATATATATATATACATGTATTGAATTGGTATTTTTTTTATTTCAGAATGATATCTTATATAATTTGTAATAATTAAAAAAAAAACACAAATAAAAATATAAAATTGATCATTTTCAGAAGAGGAGCCTATAAGGGTTGCAATGCTATCAAGATCTTCAAACGACTGATCCAAATTGTTTGATATTATTGTCGATAAGGTCATCCTCGTCATTTCACATATTTTCCAGTGGCATTTCGGTCAATGAACATTTAGAATTCCAGTTCCCTTCAGTCCCTCCCACTCTTCAAAAAAAAAAAACAAAAACAAAAACAAAAACAAAACCAAAAACAAAACAAAGCAAAACAAAGCGAAGCGAAGCAAAGCAAAGCAAGCAACCGTCTCTCTATCTCAAAAAGAAGACAAAAGATTGAAAGCAAACAGAAGAAAACCCAATACGCCAATCCGACACTTCGCGCTTAAATGCCCCGGCACATCTTTCCATGTACGTATAAGTGTTTTTTTTTTTTTTATAAAAAATTTACTGCAGTATTTGGTTGCCAAGAAAAACGGAGGAAAAAAATTTGGAAACTTGTTGTCCTTTTTGAATTAATTATTGTTTAGTTATGTTACTTGGTATGTAGTGTTATTGTTGTATAATGATGGTGTTGGAAGCTATCAGATGAACACTCGTATGATTCTTCTACTTTATTTTGGTGTTTTTTTTTCTTTTTCAACTTGGTTGTTAAGACTGTTGATTTGTATTATTATTGTTATTGTTGTAAGTGATTTTACTGTTTGCAGGGTCTGGATGGTCGGTCGCTCTAAGATAATCTGGACTGCGAGGGGACTGAGAGCAGGTTCTCAGTCCCCATCACATGAGGTGTGAAATTAGTTTGTTAGGGCAATAATGAGTATAAAACTTCAGAGTCCATTTCTTGGCATTGAATTACATGGCGCTTTAAGTAGTAGAAACACTGGCAGTTGCCTTTTTTTGGATAGATGGAGGTTTCTGAAAAGGGGGGCTTCTCACAAGTGTAAATGTGAAAAGAGGCACAACGAATGGATAGCTCAAGCGATTAGATTTTCGCATTTTTGTGGTAAAAATGTAGAATTATTGAGGAAATCCATTGGGTCAAGAAATGGGTTGGTGGTGAATTGTGTACAAGAACCCTTTGTTCGGAGTAAAGCTCTGGTGAAGTCTTTGGCTCCTTTGTGGAAAGAAGGGTTGTTGTTAGTGAGGTGTTCTGTTTTCGTGGCTGTGATATCTGGGGTGTGCTTATTGGTGTGGTATGGCCAGACAAAAGCCAAGAGTTTGATTGAAGCCAAGCTTTTGCCTTCTGTTTGTTCAATGCTCAGTGAATATATCCAGCGTGATATTGATTTTGGAAAGGTTCGAAGAGTTTCACCTTTGAGCATTACATTAGAGTCCTGCTCGATTGGACCTCATAATGAGGAGTTTTCTTGTGGCGAAGTACCCACTATGAAACTTCGTGTTCGTCCTTTTGCAAGTTTGAGTAGGGGAAAGATTGTGATTGATGCGGTTTTGTCTCATCCGAGTGTCTTGGTTGTGCAAAAGAAGGATTATACTTGGTTAGGGATACCCTCATCTGAAGATGATGGTTTGCAGAGGCACTTATCTACTGAAGAAGGGATTGATTATCGTACTAAAACCAGGAGGATTGCCAGAGAGGAAGCAGCTGCTCGCTGGTCCAAAGATAGGGATTATATGGCCCGGGAAGCTGCAGAGATAGGTTACAAGATTTCCGAAAAAAGTTCCTGTTTCCAAGATGATGATTTGAGGGAGGCAAGTCATTCTACTGAACTAGCAAGTTTTGAATACTTTACATGCATGGATGAGAAGATGCATTGGAGAGATCATCATTGCATGGACACAGGTGTTGATTATGATATGAAGCATGCAGACTTGGAAAAATCATTTGGTGTGAAGATTCCTGGATCGGGACTAAAGTTCTGGTCGAAAGTGGTACAAGGACCTAAAAAGCAAAAATTTAAGAAAGCTAATGGGAGTGATATTTCTGCAGCTGGTGTTAGTGCAAAAAAACGAATCCTTGAGCGTAGTGCATTAGCGGCGTTAGCATATTTCCAGGGTCTATCAGAAGGGAAATTTCATGAACATTCACAAGCATCTGGAAACCATAATGTATTGAATCTAGAGAAGATTATGGATAAAAGTACAGATGATATTGTTGCTAGAACTTCTATTGACACTAGTTATCAAGATCATATAGTAGCTGATAACCAGGGTGGAAAACCACATGCAGATTCGAAAGTCCATCCTCTTACTGCAGACCAAAATGTTAATGGATATTTAAACAAATTTGATTTTATACGTGATCCTTTTCTTATGACTATAAATAGACTTAATGAAATTAGAAAGAGCGCTGAAAATCTTCCATCTGCTAAAAGTGTCGTAGGAGTTACTGAAACCAATAGCTGTAATGTTAACAATGAGGATTTAGTAGTTGATTATGTAAATAAACACATTGATGATGGTACATCTCAGAGTGAAAGAGGGCATGCATCTCAAAGTTCGACTTCCATAAAGTCTGAGCCTCAAGCTGCAATTTCTGATTCAGTTCTGCTATGGCCACCTGGCTTGAAATCAGGCTTACTGTCTATTTCTAGAAAAGTGAGGCTTGTTTTATCTGAATTTGTTACTGGTCCCTTTCAAACATTGAAATTGGGTGCGGGTCCAAGGGTTGAAGATGTTGTAGCCGAACTTGCTGATGGGGTATACACAGTGGAGAATGAAGGCATTGAGAAGATGCTTCCAGTTACTCTAGATTCTGTTCATTTCAAAGGCGGAACACTGATGTTGCTTGCGTATGGTGACAGTGAGCCTAGGTGAGAGCCACATATTTTTGTACTGTATTATTGAACACAAAATTATGCCGTCACTTGCTGAATAATTTGAACATTGTTTATCTTATTCAGCAAACCATCTTCACTAAATGCAATATTTCATACTTTTCAATCATGGGATATTATTACTGGGAAGTTCACAGATTCTTGATTAGCTGTTTGACTGCATGCCTAGTTGGATAAAGTAATGCAAAGGACAGGAATTTCAATAAACTTGAAAAGAAAAAAAAAAAAAAAGAAGATTTTAGTTAAAATTATAGGGTCTTCCACAGAGTAACATGTACAGAATGGAGGGAAAGTAATTCCTAAGCGCTAAGTCATTTGATTATATTTGCTGTGAGAATACTAATGATATTTGCTTAAATCAGACTGGGTACATAAATTGTATTCACATCATATAGTCATTATCCATGTGTACAAGGGTTTTGCATCCTTTCCTTGTCACTCTCTGTTGCAATTTTACTTATAGAAAGAATTGAGATTCTTATAGACAGGCATGTATAAACCAAGAGAAAGCACATAAAAAATAACGTGTTAACCTGATTGTGAAAATTTAGAGATCAAATCTCCAGCTTAATCTTTTATAAGCTTAATTCGAGTAAGTTACTTCCCGGCTGTTAGCATAAAAAATTTAAGGAAGAGTGATTCACTCGCCAAGCCAGAAACAATGAAACTTGATCATATTGGTCCTTGTAGAAAATGTCCATCAATGTTGCACATGCTTCATAGATTGCCCAAGGCTGGGTTCCATCTGCTTTCCCTTGAACTAAAGGCCCACTTGTTGTGCTTCTAGTTGTTATCCTCAAAAACTGTTGAGGCTTTTGAGTATCCTGCATGGAAATAAAAACTATATGATACTATCAGCCTGCCATGTGGGTTGTGCATATTTCTTTGATTCTGTTGAAAATAGTTTACAACATATTTCTTTCATTCATTATGAAAAAATGTATTGAAGTTATTATATTACATTTACATGTTCTTATAAATAAAAGCACATTGTTTTTTGTATACATATTATTCAGCTCTCTCTGTCCCTTTCTTTTTCTTTGTTTGGTGTCTGTAAGAATTTCCTCATCTCTGCCAGCTTACACTGTAATTATGCATCAGTTTAAGTTTTTTGTAGTACATTTTTTTTTTCTTTTTTTATGTATTTGAAGTTCCATTGCTTGTCCAATGTCTTTTGCTGCAATGGTTTCAATCGCTACCATTTTCACAAATCCATGTGTTAATTCTAACATTTTTTACTTTCATGCTTCGTCTAGAGAGATGGAGAATGTCATTGGACATGTGAAGTTTCAAAATCACTATGGCCGTGTGCATGTACAACTTAATGGCAATTGTAAGATTTGGAGATCAGATGCGATGTCTGAAGATGGTGGCTGGTTGTCTGCGGATGTTTTTGTGGACAGCATAGAGCAGAAATGGCATGCCAATTTAAAAATCGCAAACCTCTTTGCTCCGGTAAGGTATACTGTCAATGGGATATATAACTAGAACCATTTCACTCTTCGCAAGTAAGGTGTGGACTTTTGCTTTTGTCTCCTGTTTGTTCATTTTGTACAGCTTTTTGAAAGAATATTAGAAATTCCAATCATGTGGTCCAAGGGGAGAGCCACTGGTGAGGTGCTTCTCTAACTCCAACTTAGTTTCTTCTTTCTACAATTTCCGAGTTTTGTCAGAAATTATTCTAAGTTTGGACGTCTGGGACTCTGCATGGTGATTTTTGTCCAGGTTTTCTTACACATTCATTCTCATGTCAAAAAGTTGATTAGATGGTAGTCCTTTATTCAATTGTCGTGATCTTTTTAAAAAAAATAATAAATAAAAATTCTTTCTGGTTTTCCTGACTTTAGAATTTCAGAAATTTCTCATTCCTCTTCTGATAGAATCATGACGGCACTTGATAATAAAACTGCATAAACTGCTCTTTTTCTAGATTATACTAAATTTTCCATGTTCAAGACGTTGGTCGAACTAAATCATAAGCTTAGAAAAATAAATTCAATTGGATGTATTGACGCTATGGAGCTTTAGTATTAAATGTCTCAACTAGTTGTAAATTGTATTCCAAGTTATTCAGATGTTTTGCCATGATAAGAAAAGGACTGATATTCAACTCCTTAACACAATCTCATTAACAAGTACAAATTTTGATAACTATGACATGTCCTGGTCAACATTTAATTGCTTTTCTGAATTCTTATACTTTACCCAATTGCAGGTTCACATATGCATGTCGAGGGGGGAAACATTTCCAAATCTTTATGGACAACTCGACGTGACAGGATTGACCTTTCAAATATTTGATGCTCCATCTTGGTTTTCTGTACGTCCTGGTTCCATCTGAATTGCTTGTCTCCTCTCATCTCTTGCAGTGCATCATGTTATTTTATTTCTGATTGTAACTACTTGAAGAAAAGATTCTTTGTCATGTAGCTGTTTAATGACATTGATGACTCATTCTATAAATCTCATTGCATTTCTGGCAGTCTTCTGTGATTTATGAAAGGATAATCCGAGCCCAGTTGATACATGAGTTTAAGTGGTGTTTTGCTTAGGAAATGCAATATATTGTTGAAGTTTTCAAAGCGCATGTTAGTATGATTTGGTGTACTAATTTTGTGGCATGGAGCAAAGATATCTTCAAACCATCTTAATTTCATGCTCTATGGACACATTTTAACCCACTAATGTTGTAGACCACTAGAGCCGTTTATTGAGCATGAGAGGATTTTTCAAGGACATTCACAGTGGGTTTGAGTGGGGAAAATTGGGTGGAAGGGAAGAGATATATATTATTGGAACAGCATTTCTCTTGTTTGGGTACTCATATGAGGAAGGGGAAAAATTGGATACAAGTATAGATGAATTACTTCTATCATTGGCACCCTCTGTAGCATTGCAAAATCTCTAAAAACTAATCTTGCATCATTTTCTTTCTGATTGCTTTTATATTTGTGCAATGCTTCAGGCTTTATATTGATGTATTGTGAAAAGTGAAATCATTGTAGTTAGTCTGTTATATCAAGCATGATTAGTAGTGTGGAATATTATTTTGTATCATGTGTGCCTCCATTGCAGGATATTTCAACAAGTTTATGTTTCCGTGGTCAACGAATATTCCTACACAATGCAAGTGGCTGGTTTGGCAATGTTCCTTTAGAAGCTTCTGGAGATTTTGGGATTCATCCTGACGAAGGGGAGTTTCATCTGATGTGCCAGGTATGGTCATTCAATCATTTTATTGAATGTGATAAGACTTAGGATTAGTATTTGGGCTAATGGTTGGTGCTGCTGATGTGTACTAAAGCCTTAATGAAGAATGTATTTTGTTGAGGAAAAATGCTGATTGAATTTTTGTTATTCAGATCAACGTTTGACCTGATTAATTTTCTTTTCATGATATAAAATGTGGTAAATGAGGGCATCTATAAGCTATACTAAGTCTCGTCTGTTTTCTCGTTGTTAAAAACTCATGACTTATAATTCAAGGTGTTTCCTTTGAGCTTGGACCTGCAATTTGGCTGCTGTTTATTTTGTCTTGCTGGCAGCTTTTAGCATTTACTAGTAATTTGTGTATCATCTTTCATTTACAGGTTCCATGTGTGGAAGTAAATGCTTTAATGAAAACTTTCAAGATGAAACCTTTGCTGTTCCCGGTATGTGATCTTGATTTTTTTTTTATATATACTTTTGAATAATGGTGGGACTTCATTTTCAGTGATTCTGTTTGTTATTTGTGTAAATCCGATAGATTAGTTCCTCTTGCACTTCATTTGTACCTAATTTTTTTTCTTTTATGATAATGTGAATTCATCCTTACCATCTGTGGTACAAATATAATTTATTGAGAAAAAGAGGCAGGTGGTATATGGAAAGCTTAATCGTGAACAAACCCAAAAAGTTTAAAATTACAAGACAATGAATCTTTTTTTATCATTTGAAACAAAAACAAAAGAATTTTATTAACACAAAAATGTGAACAAGCAGGAGAAAAAGAGGGCTACATGGACAAACTGAAACTCTTAACAAAAGGCTACACAAACATAAAACTGGTCCCAAAACCAATATCTAACTCAAAACAAAAGGCTCCCAAAAAAACCCTCCATGGAAATAAATTGATTATTAAGATAATTGAATTTGATATCCTTATTTTTTGTCTTATTCTTCATTGACTGCAGTTGGCTGGTTCTGTAACTGCTGTATTTAACTGTCAAGGCCCATTGGATGCACCGGTATTTGTGGGAAGTGGAATGGCTTCTAGAAAGATGGCTAATTCAGTTTCTGATGTCCCAGCAACCTCTGCATCTGAGGCAATGTTGAAAAGCAAGGAGGCTGGAGCTTTGGGAGCATTTGACCGTGTTCCGTTTTCGTATCTGTCAGCTAACTTTACTTTTAATACTGATAATTGCGTAAGTTTTTTGGAACAGTTGATTACGTGTTCATTTAAAAGTAACAGAGGTGGTTTCAGTAAAAACTGTTATTATTTTTCTGAAAAAAATACATATATATTTTGTGTGTGATAGGTTGCTGACTTATATGGAATCAGAGCTAACCTTGTAGATGGTGGTGAAATTCGAGGGGCCGGGAATGCATGGATTTGCCCAGAGGTACTGAGATAGCCTGTCTTTGTTTCTATTGTTTTTCTTTTTCTTTTTCTCTTGGAATAGAGGTATCCTGTCCTTTTGGTCAATGAAACCAGGCTTAGCTTTTAAATCTATTCTAGTATCTCTATAAGCTATATGTATTGATAACACGTTGAGTGCCCTTCTTTCTGTTTCTCAATATGCATGTGTGTGTGTTTTCTACCATGGTGTCTGAAGTGCTTGATCAGTGACATTATAGCATTGATTGCTGAATGTGTTTTTGCTTGTCCAATCTTCTCTTTGGCTGATTGATCCTCATAAATGTTACGATGTACCACCGACCACGTAATCAATGGCTGCTTTGACTGTTCTGGTCTACAGTTGTAACCTCTTGGTTGGTATATGTAACATCTTTTTCAACCAGGTTTATAGACTGGCTGGCTGGGATTGAAACACAGTGAATTGTCTTCCAAATACATTGAATACTGTGTTTCTAAGATTTGTTTCCTTCTTTCTGATGTAAAATGCTTTATTTTGCAGGGTGAAGTAGATGATACAGCAATCGATGTAAATTTCTCTGGAAATTTGTTTTTTGAAAAAATCATGTACCGTTATATACCAGGCAATCTTCAACTGATGCCGCTCAAATTAGGGGATTTATGTGGAGAAACAAAACTTTCTGGATCTCTTTTGAGACCGTAAGTTTCTTAGGCCTTCAGTATTGCTGACTAGTTCTTATTGATGTTGTCACCAATTAGTTTCATGTTCTTACATTTATGTTCATGTACCAATGGACATTGATTATACTAGCAGTCGGCTTATGTGCCCCTTTTTTTTAACACAGGAGGTTTGACATTAAATGGGTTGCACCAAAAGCGGAAGGGTCATTTACTGATGCTCGAGGAGATATCATGATCTCACATGATTGTATTACTGTTAGTTCATCGTCCGTTGCTTTTGAATTGTACACAGTGGTGCAAACATCTTATCCTGATGACTACTGGGTAGACAGAGAAGAGTACAATATGAAGCGTGCAGTGCCATTTACTGTTGAAGGGGTTGAGTTGGACTTACGTATGCGTGGTTTTGAGTTTTTTAGCCTGGTCTCTTATCCTTTTGATTCTCCAAGGCCTACACATTTGAAAGCAACTGGAAAAATCAAATTTCAGGGAAAAGTTCTGAAGCCATGTAGTCAATCTACTGAGCAGAATTTTGGTTCTGAGGAGAACAATCAGAATATGAAAATGCCTGATAAAGAAAATAAACAAAGTCTTGTTGGGGAGGTGTCAGTTTCTGGTCTCAAACTGAATCAGCTGATGCTGGCTCCTCAATTGGTTGGACCATTGAGCATTTCACGTGACCATATCAAGGTAATGTCTATGACTTTCATCTTTAAACCAGTTATGTCTAGAACCTGTACTTGTCTGTGCAAGTGTTCCATGCTATGCTGCACTGTAGGTTTTTATTTTTATTTTAAAAAAGCATTTTTCCATTCTGCATTGCTCACGGAATTTGAAATCTCTGAAATGCTTTATTTATGTGACTGTACAAATTGCTGACTGGCACAATATAAGTGTTCTTTAAGGGTCAAGTGGTTCTGTCCTCTTATAGTTTTTAGGTTTCTCCTAATTGGTGATTCCTGATGAGCAACTCTCTTTTTCCATCATTTGGACGGTACAGACAGCAACTAACCCTGTCTTGTTATTCTCCTGCTTTTAAAGCTTGTGGTTCCTAAATACTTCTCCTTGAATTAGCTCCTTATTGTGATAACCGTTAGAGTCTTCTGTGAGGCTGCATCTATTCTGGGAGCAAAAAGAGTTGGGAAATTTTATTTTGGAGAATGTTTCTCCCCGAAATTGATTGTGATACCTTCTGCCTGATTTCAAGGTTTGACAGAAGTGTTTGGACAAATCCTCCTTGATTTAGTAATACATTTTATTTTCATCAAAATTCTATTTTCTAATGACGTCTCTCTGCATTTTTCAATCAACTATGATGAATAAGTGAATGGTCTTAATTTATAAGACTTGGTATTTTCTATAAAAATAATAATAATAAGACTTCGTAGTTGGAATAAAATGATGTTCTCTTTGAAGAAAATTAAAGCTCTGAATTTTTTTGTTATAGTTGGAGTGATGAATTCATTTACATATTGTGTTATGCTTAAATAATTTGAAGGAATCTACTTTTAGCTTCTGTGTTTTCATTGGTTTTACCATTGGTCAAAACGTGACCATCTTTTTCTGCTAAGATGATATTTCTCACTTCAATTTATGATTCAAATACTATTACACAGCAGTGTATCTTAAGAACATTCGTCAAGTCTGACCTTTTTTTTTTTTCCTTGAGTAGCATTTAGTATTTGTATATGAAATCTAGTTTGTTTGTTTAGGTTATATTATTAAATTTTTTTACTATGCAAACACTGTAGTGACTATGTGATAATTAATTAATTAATATAGATAGTTTAAGTATGAAGGATGAGGCGATTCACCCAAATATAACCAATTATTTCTTTCTGTTTACATGCTAATTTGTTCTGAAATCTTTGGTTATTTCTGGTAATGCAGTTGGATGCCACAGGTAGACCAGATGAAAGTCTAGCGGTAGAGGTTGTAGGGCCATTACAGCCTAGTTGTGAAGAGAACTCACAAAATGGGAAGTTGATGTCTTTTTCCTTGCAGAAGGGGCAACTTAAAGCTAATGTTTGCTTTCGACCATTACATTCAGTTAACCTGGAGGTAGTTAAAACCTTGAGGTGTTTGAAGCAAATGGGTTTTGTGGTGTTCTTATCTTTAAAAAAAAAGATTTTTTGAAAATGTGGGTAATTTAACATTCCTGCATGCTTACTTTGCTGGTTCTAGGTACGCCATTTGCCACTTGACGAATTGGAGCTGGCTTCACTTCGAGGAACAATACAAAGGGTATGATTTGATGTGGGCCTTCCACTGTCTTGTTTATATTCTCCTCCTCAACCCAAATCCAGTGGGTATCTATATTGTTCATGATGCTGATCCCATCAGTCATGAGCAGTTTAAATGCATACAGGATCTTTTTCCTGCCTAAAGAGGTTTCTTGCTCATCCTTCTCTTCCAGAGACATGCTCCTAGGAAAATAGGTCATGTTATATGTGTATCTGTGCATAATGCATACATGCATGTGTCCACATCCACAACTATGCGCACACATATAAGGGGGGGGGGGGGGAGAGAGAGAGAGAGACTGATGTCTTGGAAGGCCTTCTCCCACATCCAAGCTGTTAATATGAAAGAGGAGGAGGCACCAAAGACAAGGATAGCCTGTAAAGCTGGTGAGAAAATTTAGAATCCTATATTTTACCTTGAGGCATGAGATTTGACAGCCTGCAATGCAGGATTGGATTATTGAATGTGGAAGCAGTTTAAGAGCCTGAAGATATGTATAGATAGATTGAGTTTTGACATGTTACTTATGCACATATACATAGATACATGCTTTTCATGATTCACAAGAAGTAGAGGGCCTTTTTTTTTTCCCTGTGTGCAAATTGGAAAAGTATCATTCCAATGTTTCAACTGTTACAGTTATGGTAAACAAAGCTTAAGCTCTATCATAATCTGGTAAACAAGTATTTGGTGATTTCTTCCTTGGCAATCTAAAAAAATAGCTGAATGTTCTGGGCTTTTCCATTGGCAACCATGATGATTCATGTCATGACTTAAATAAGTTCCAGGAGGTGCATTCAAGTGTTATATGTAAAAGGGCATTGCAGGAGGTGGTGATTTGCTTCCTTTAAATCTCACTTGACAAAATGCTCCATACTGCTAGCAACCATGTTGTCAGGGAGAAATGGGAGATCTTATCTCCTGGTTGCCAAACTTATGTAGTAGGCAATATTAGGAATTAAAGGTCTCCAGAAATGGTACCTGCTTTTGTGGTGAAACCTTTTTTTTTTTCTTTTGCAAAAGTTCCTTGTCTTAAGACATTGGTTTCTATCTCGAAAAGTGGAACATCCATTTGATCAAAAAAAACTTTCCTTTGTGGGAAATTTGATATATGTATAGTTTATGCCTCTGGTAGAAGTTTCTACTCTCCGTGCTCAGGTTTTTATGGTAATTATATTAAAATGTTTCTGCTTCTACTATTTCGTTTATAAAGTGTTCAAGTCAAAATGAACCTATGCTGATCTGTGGAAAATTTGCTTGAATTTTAATGATTACCTATGCAATTATGGTTACCTATCAGTAGTGATCTAACTTAAAATCTTCTCCTCAATCATTACGTGCTTGTTTGCTATCAGGCAGAAATTCAGCTTAATCTTCAGAAAAGAAGGGGTCATGGCGTGTTATCTGTAATCCGGCCAAAATTCAGCGGTCTGCTTGGTGAAGCACTAGATGTGGCTGCCAGATGGAGCGGGGATGTTGTGAGTACCCAAACCTAAGGTTTTCGTACCTTTAGTCAGGCCTTTTGTGGGTTTAGTGTAAAATTGGTTGGAAGTCCTATAAATGATCATCGTTATATGGGGTTAACATCTTTATTTTCAAATACAGTTTACTTAAGTGTGACTTTATTATTTGTAAATGTCAATCAATCATCATTAATGCCTCTGATTTTATAATGTACAATTTGAATCCAGGTGGAAACAGTTTTTTTCTGACATTTATTTTTACACAGACATGCAAAGCCTCAATCATTTTTTTCTTTTTATTATTTTAATCACATTAAATCAAAACCAAACCCTCTTGACCCCCAACTCGTAAATACACACTCTTGTCATCCTGTAGCTAAGTTGAGATGTTCTCTATTAATTTCACGTTAGGGTTATAAAAGTTAACCTCTTCTCCTCTCTCTATTATATGTTTCTAATCATCAATAAGGTTTCATCGCTGAATGATAGTTGAATTGATTTGTATTGACTTAAATGTGAACAGCAATTTTAAAGAGTATTGTTTTCAGTTATGTTGCTAATAAGTCTGTAATGTCAAATCAAAAACTTTTTATTGGTTGATGATTAAAATATTATTGTTTAGATTTATGGATAACAGTTGTGGAACAAATTAAAAGCTTGCTGTTGCCTAAACTAATGATAGATTTAATAATCCTGATCTGTTATGATCTTTAATGCCCTTTTATTGTATAACTGAATACAACATGACATTGTGAACGATATGGCTGATGCTGTTACTTGTGTGGTGTGAATTCAGATCACTGTTGAAAAAACTGTTTTGGAACAAATGAATAGCCGTTATGAGCTGCAAGGTGAATATGTTTTGCCTGGAACACGGGATCGAAACATTTCTGGGAAGGAAAGGGTTGGTTTGTTTAAAAGGGCTATGACTGGTCATCTGGGTAGTGTTATATCTTCAATGGGAAGGTGGAGAATGAGACTTGAAGTTCCTCGAGCTGAGGTTGCAGAGATGCTTCCACTTGCTAGACTTCTCTCTCGAAGTACCGATCCTGCTGTTCGCTCAAGATCAAAGGTCATATTCTGCTTAAATGCATTAGAAAGAATATGAATTACAATAATGGTGTAGGAAAAATTATCAAATTATAGGCTTTAAAATCTAGATGAGTAGTAAAGGGGATATAAGGTTAAAATTTGGATACAATCCAGAATTTGTTTGATCAATGTTCCTAAGAATTTCTTTTTTCAATATTGAAATTGAAGAACTGTGAAGCAAATAGTTGCTGTGAGTACTACACTAAGTAGTTTCTTATTAAAAAAAAGTGATAATGCATGAACACTGATGCGAGTGTTACCTGTCTAAAGTACTGTGAGAAGCAATTTTAAAGTTTTGGATATTATAAAAAAAAAAAATTAAGAAATTGGAATTACAAGAAGAACACTCAACTGTCCCAAATAAGCTCACTTCCTAAGGCATATTTACAGACTTGACTCTTATTTTATGTGATTTCAGTTCCTCCTCTTCCTGGAAAGCATATCTAGAAGCAATAAATTGACAAAATATCATAGTGAATATGTCGATGATTGATATTCTTTTCTCATTTCGCAGATATGGCATATATACACGACGTATTAAATTTCTTGTTTTTGGAACAAAACAATCAAGAAAAAATAGAATAAAGAAGAAGCTTTCTCATGCCAACAATATGTTTTTATGTTATTTGATATTCTCAACTGAGACACATGCAGTATTTAATCTTGTCAATTACAAATCGCTGATTGTGATTTTGTGTTCATTATGCATTCTGCAGGACCTTTTCATACAAAGTTTGCAATCTGTGGGATTATATACTGAAAGTCTTCAAGACTTGCTCGAGGTACTTGCTAACTAGAAAAATTCTTGTTTCTTATTGAAAAAGCTGCTATAGTTAATGCCTTCAGCTTGGTGCTTATGATACTGGAATGGAAATCATTTGCTTCTTTATAACATGAGTTAGAGTACTTATGAATTTAATATATTTGTGTATATTCAGGTCATACGGACACATTATACTCCATCAAATGAAGTTATTCTTGAAGACTTGAGCCTTCCAGGTTTAGCCGAACTAAAAGGCCACTGGCATGGCTCTCTTGATGCAAGTGGTGGAGGCAATGGAGACACGATGGTATAAATTTTTTGGTCATTGCACAAGCTCATAAAATTTAGAAATTTTAAATTTTGTGAAAATTTAAGCTGTGAAATATTATAAAAAAGATGCAGATCAACATTCTCTAATGCTGGATGTTAAGTGTATAAATTTTTTAAGTCTTGGGAAATGGTACTAATATACACTTTTTATTTGAGAAAATAGATCCGAGTTGGATATATGACAGGGAAAAATATACTGGTTGTTGGCCATTATGAGGAATGCTTTTTGATACATTCGTAGTTGCATACTTTTTTCTCTTTCAAATTAGAATGATCATATTCATGTATCTTGATTAAATATTCACACCTGTACTGAAGCTTGGCCCTTGGGGATTTTTATTTTATTTTATTATTATTTCATGTCTTTCCTCAACATCCCAGCTTGATTTGTAAGGATATAATAGGTCTAATTACAATTTTATTCGGTTGGAAAAAAAAAATTTGCCATTTTGTTACTGCCACTATTTTTTCTAAACTTTCATGCCTATGTAGTGGTTGTTTTCTTACAATTGTTTGTCTTATTCTATCTATTTCTCAGGCAGATTTTGACTTTCATGGGGAGGACTGGGAGTGGGGAACCTATAGAACTCACCGCGTTCTGGCAATTGGTGCATACAGCAACAATGATGGGCTACGCCTTGAGAAAATCTTTATCCAAAAAGATAATGCTACAGTTCATGCTGATGGAACATTGCTGGGGCCAAAAACTAATCTTCACTTCGCTGTTTTAAATTTTCCTGTTAGTCTAGTCCCTACTGTTGTTCAAGTCATTGAATCTTCAGCTACTGATGCCATTCATTCTTTGCGGCAATTTTTTGCACCAATTAGGGGTATACTGCACATGGAAGGAGATCTAAGAGGAAATCTTGCAAAACCAGAGTGTGATGTGCAAGTAAGACTCCTAGATGGTGCCATTGGCGGCATTGATCTTGGACGAGCTGAAATAGTTGCTTCCTTAACATCAACTAGTCGTTTTCTCTTCAATGCAAAAGTCGAACCAGTCATCCAAAATGGCCATGTACACATACAAGGAAGTGTTCCTGTTACTTTCGTCCACAGTAACATGTCAGAGGAAGAAGATGCAGAAACAGATAAAAGTGGAGCAGTTTGGGTCCCTGGTTGGGTGAAGGAAAAAGGTAAAGGTTCTGCTGATGAAGCCAGTGAGAAGAAAATTCTTAGAGACAGAAATGAAGACGGTTGGGATACTCAATTAGCAGAAAGCCTCAAAGGTTTAAATTGGAACATTTTGGATGTAGGAGAAGTGAGGGTTGATGCTGATATAAAGGATGGGGGCATGATGTTATTAACAGCTTTGTCTCCTTATGCCAAGTGGCTTCATGGCAATGCTGACATAATGCTTCAGGTGGGTAAGATAGGTTCTTTATGGGCTAATGTTTTGAAAAGCATATATTTACTATAATTATTATGTCTTCAACTGCGATTTAGAAAGATCTAAAATTTACTTTCTAAGGCTTGTGATTTTTAAATAAATAGGTCAGGGGTACTGTTGAGCAACCTGTCCTCGATGGGTCTGCATCATTCCACAGGGCATCTATATCTTCACCCGTACTCAGGAAACCACTCACAAATTTTGGTGGCACTGTACATGTGAAATCAAATAGGTTGTGCATCACTTCATTGGAAAGCAGGGTAAGCAGAAGGGGCAAGCTGTTTATAAAAGGGAATCTTCCCCTGAGAACAAATGAAGCATCTCTTGGTGATAAAATTGACCTGAAATGTGAAGTTCTTGAAGTACGGGCAAAGAATCTTTTAAGGTGCCGTAATTTCTATTTTGGATCTTTGGCAAGCATACACATTACCTATTTGGCTACATCACTCTTTATCTTATATTGTGTATTTTTGCTTGGTTCGTCTACTGATACTCTGTATTTGATTCTTGAGTTACTGATTGCATGCTAGATTCTAATGTTCACTGTTTCTCAAGAATTAAAGATGAATTTACACTCTCAATGTTGTTTCTCTAATTCTTCTGGTTGTTATAACTGCTTTATTTCCTTGATACCGTTACATATTAATTGTAATGTAATGTCCTGCCAAAATCAGTGGTCAGGTTGATACTCAGATGCAAATAACTGGTTCTATATTGCAACCAGACATTTCGGGGAATATCAAATTAAGCCATGGAGAAGCATATCTACCTCATGATAAGGGTAGCGGAACTGCTCCTTTAAATAGATTGGAGTCAAATCAGTCTAGGCTTCCAGGTGGTGGTATCAATCGTGCAGTTGCTTCTCGATATGTTTCACGGTTTTTTAGTTCAGAACCTGATGCCTCAAGAACCAAGTTCCCTCAAACAACGGGTAACATTTAATACTCGCTAGTTTCACTTTATAATGTGATTCTTTCCCTCATGATCTGCCACTATTTTTTAAATAGAAGACGATGTTTTGAACCTTGTTACTTGAAACTCTCAGAATGTTTCTTTTTTATGGAGGAGGTTGATCACACTTCAGTGAGAAGCCTTCTTTCTTCCTTGATTTTGCCCAAGCTGAAGTAGTTACTTGGAAAATGACAATTTTACCACCCTGTTTTCTATTTGTGAAGTTCACACACTGAATTCAGATGTAGGAAGGCTAATATTCAGAGGAACTAAATATGAGATCAAATTCATGGATTAAACAAAGATAACAGTAATCTAAATTATGCTCATGTTTGTGTTAGTCTTCTAAGTATACCGCATAATTATTATTTTCTTATACAACTGCTCTTTGCAGTTAAATCAACTGAAGTGGAGAAAGAGCAGGTGAACATCAAACCCAATGTCGATATTCGCTTAAGTGATCTGAAGCTGGTTTTAGGTCCAGAATTGAGGATAGTATATCCTTTGATTCTTAATTTTGCTGTTAGTGGAGAGCTTGAGTTAAATGGTCCAGGCACATCCCAAGTTGATAAAGCCTAAAGGCATTCTAACATTTGAGAATGGTGATGTGAATCTTGTTGCGACGCAAGTGAGTCTCTCTCTCTCCTTTCTTTAATGTACTGTAGTTAAGTACAATTCATGCAGTGCGTGTTTTCTTGTTTTGCCCTAAGTTGGTTGCCATTTTCATTAAAAATGCTGACATTGACCTTTCTGAATTCAGGTGAGGCTTAAGCGAGAGCATTTAAATGTTGCAAAATTTGAGCCTGAGCATGGGCTAGACCCGATGTTAGACTTAGCTTTGGTAGGATCAGAGTGGCAATTCAGGATTCAAAGTCGAGCCAGCAATTGGCAGGACAAAATCGTTGTGACTTCAACGCGTTCCTGTGGAACAGGATGTCCTCTCACCTACTGAGGTACATAACGTTGAATACCCTGGTAGAGGGGTCATCATTTTTCAGTATCCTTCGGCTGTGCCTGTAATAATTATCAATCTGTAAAGTTAGCTACAAAACGCTAGTCTACTTCCCTTTGTTGCCATGTGTACATATGTGTATGTACTTGAAGCAACTTGATGAAATCTTCATTTCCAATTGGTACAGGCTGCTAGAGTATTTGAGAGTCAATTGGCTGAGTCCATATTGGAAGGAGACGGCCAACTTGCATTCAAAAAGCTTGCCACTGCAACACTAGAAACACTGATGCCAAGAATAGAAGGGAAGGGAGAGATTGGTCAGGCAAGGTGGAGGCTGGTCTATGCCCCGCAAATACCTAGCCTGCTCTCTGTTGATCCCACAGTTGATCCTCTCAAATCTCTGGCCAGTAACATCTCATTCGGAACAGAAGTTGAAGTTCAGCTTGGGAAACGACTTCAGGTTATCCAAATGCTAAATTCTTTGCTTTAACGTTTTCATTTCTTCTGTTTTCTTTTAAGGAGCTTCTCATTTGGAAAATGAAGTGATAAAGGAGCGATTGAAACTGGGCTTATACAGAAAATAATATTGCTTTCAAGAAAAATGACGGCATCTGTTAAATAGTAATTATTGACCAGGGCTCTCACTACTTTTCTGAACCTTTCTATCTCATTTGTGAAATTCTACAAATAATAATGATGATGGTTTTAAAAATGGGGTTTTCTAATAACTTAGATGTGAAGTAAAATTCTGTCAATTTTCTCTGAGTTATATCGTTAATTATCATTAAACTTCTCATCTTCTGTGTCTTTTCTTCTTAGGCTTCAATCGTTAGGCAGATGAAAGACTCGGAGATGGCTATGCAATGGACGTTGATCTACCAGCTTACAAGCCGCCTCAGAGTGCTCCTACAATCTGCTCCTTCGAAACGTCTTCTTTTTGAATATTCTGCAACCTCACAAGACTAAGTCACTGCCTTTCCTCTTCGAGCTGAATTTCTTCTTTGGAGCAGATCATGTTGGTTGATCGGTTGAAATACCATTTGATATTAGTAATATTGTTTTCCAAATGTCTTTTCTGTAAAAAAATTAAGTGTATTTAAAATACACTCGAAGAGATATAGAGGAAAAAATTAGTTTTAGAAATGTAAAACTAGAATTTAAAGGCATATCATTATTCTTTGCTCAGAAATGAATGAGCTTGTTGATATTTTATATCTCAAATTTGTACAAAGGTAAAAATCAATGAAATCTCAAATATTTTGTACTCACATGGCTACCCCTTTTATTGATGCAAAATATTAGGCCAAGGTCCATGTACATTCAGCACCATTGTGATGTATGAAAATCTTCTAAATAGTGGTGAACCGACTACTGAAAATGTTGTGTTATAAAAAAAAATGCACATGTCATTTGAATTTGATTTTTTTGCCACGGACATATATAACTGTCAAATGTAACATTTTCTGCAACATAATTTCTCACTACTTTTCACTCAACGAGCAACAACATGAGAAACCATGCATATAACCAAAGTATAGAGTACCAGACAAAATCAGAAAGTTTCTCATTTGTACGAACATCCACATAAAGTATTAAGTAGAGCATGCCAGAGGAAGCGGTTCGATATCAATAGTGTCCAGGTAAGAATTTTCAATGAACAAAACTGCCAAAACAATGTGTCCCATTACAACAGAACAATAATAAGACCCAAAATGCCAACAGGGAACTTTTCTTTAGTCCATGGCAATGAACTAGAATGTCATCTTTCATGAAAATACAGCCAAGAGCCCACCGTTTATTTTCCATGTCATGTATATGAACAATGAGAAATACATGTTCATATATCTTCCAGAAGAAATGAGGCTTTTACCGCACTGGCTGCTGGTTATAATGGTTCTTTTCCTTTTTTCTTTGCTGCAGCAAGCCTTGCATTCCTTGCAGCAGCTTCTTGGGCAGCAGCTTTGGCAGCAGCATCCATCTCTTTACCAGATTTCTTCTTCTTCGAGGACGCCACCTTCTTTAGCTTCTCTTTAACATCAACATTAGATGCATCCTCCTCTACCTGTTGAAGCTACAGCAGCTTTATCTGGCCCATTTATGACATTTGAATCGTTAGGCTGATCCGGTGCTTCTTTCACCTCCTTTGAAGATTTATCCTTCTTTTTCTTCTTCTTAGCACTCTTGGATTCTCCGGGGGCATTTTCCTTCTTTTCTACCTCTCCATTGGGCTCCCCATCTTTCTTGTCTCGAGCAACCTCTGTATATTAAAAGTCTTGCTCAGCAGAGATTCAATATTTTACTCATATAAAAAGGACACAAATGCATATGCTCAAACATTATACGACTGCAAGGCATTCATAATTATTTCAGTGTTATTAATCAACAGATCATTAAAGAAGTAACTGAAGTTCAAAAGAAATTATCACAGTTCAGATAATCTTTAGTGTCTCTGCTCAAGTGCATGTGTAGTTTGTTTGTACTGAGCATGGGCATGCCGGTGCATGCATGCCCATACATATGTATCTGTGTATGTGTGCACACTGCCCATGCAATGAAAGAGGGCACCCTAAAAGTCTTGCTGAGCTGAGATGCAATACTACTCATTTAAGAAGAACAAAAATGCATATGCTCAAACATTACACGGCTGCAAATCCTATAGATCAAGGCATTCATAAATTTCAAAGAGTGATTATTAATCGGTAAGTCATTAAAGAGGTAACTGAAGTTTCAAAAGAGACTATCACAGGTTCATCTAATCTTTAGTGTCTGTGCTCCAGTACATGTGTCATTTGTTTGCACTGACCAATGACATGCCAGCGTGCATGCACGTACATAAGTATTTCTTTGTATGTGTGCACACACCCATGCAATGAAAGGGGCTTCAGCACCCTATTTGACTTCCTCCTCTCCCTCTCTATCGAATTTTGCAATTCAAGATGTATTGCATGAATGGTCCTAACATGAAAATTTTCAGTTTGTGCATGCAACTATAAGAACATAGATCCTTCCCTATAATTATGGATCATAGAACTAACATAGTTCTTAATGTGAAAACTACAAAGTATGAAAGTAATTGCAGCATATAACGGGTCAATTACCACGTGATTCATCTTGGCCATTGCTCTCTTTCGGGGCAACTCCAAAATCTGCTAGAAGAGCCTCAAGCTCCGCAAGTTCCTTCTTCTTCCTCTCCTTCTTTGAAAGTTGCCTTTCTGCCTCCTTAGGTGCCGCAGAAACTTCTGGAGGCATCTTCACCACCGGCTCGTGGTGAACTGCAACCTCAGGTTCATGATCATGTTCATCCTCTACATCGTCATCACCTTCATCAAGATCTAGAATATCTTCTTCACTCTCACTATCCTGTAATCACAGACTATTAATGTCAAGCCGCTGGAAAAGCTTGCATGTCATAAGCATTACTAAATTTTTATCTGCTGCAAAAACTGTTTTTTATTCAATTGTGTAGTGCACACCGCCACAAATTTTTGTACATGATAAATTTTTTTCCACTATTTTGTTTTTGTGGACCCCTGACTTATCTAGCTTTGTAATTTTCTTCTCTTTCGTAACGTTCTCAATTCCTTTAAAAAAATTGTAAGGGACCTACCACAGGCGGAAGTGTGTGTCCACTAACCATAAGCTACTGGAAAATTAGAGGCATAAACAACAAAAGAGCTGCACAAAGGTAGATAGGACATACAATCACACAACAGCCATCTGCTCACATAATGGCCAAACTCTCTTTATCATCCAGGCCTCTTCCTGGCCAATAAACCAAAAAACAATGTAACTGAAATACAGCATTCAACACACTTTTTACACTACAATAGTATAATACACCATGAAGCCAATACTTCTATTAGACATTTTTTGGCTTATAACTTACAATAGCTACCCCCCACCAGAATCACAAAAAGTTCTACAATTCCCAAAACCATTATTTATAAGAACTCAACTTCAGATCTTCAAAAAAGTTGAGTACAACTCCAAAAGGCATTGAGTACAGACTCCTTACACAGAGAGCTATATACACAAATAAGAAAAAAAAAAGTAGAAACAAAACCAAAAAAAAAATGATTTTTAAGAGAGAAATATGACAAAAGTCCAGAAAGAATTCTATAAGTAATTTCCATCTATGAACTGCCAAGAATAATTTTTTTCTACTTAATAGGAAAAAAATGAAGGATAAATCAACAAAGCCGCACCATCTAGATTATCACACCAGCACTCGCAGGGAAAAAATATCAGTTATATCCTGACCTCAAAAACACAAATTAGAAAAACTTAAAATTTCCAAGCATCCAACAATAGAAATAAAATCTGAGCAGAACAATCTATTTAAAAATTAAACTCAGTACAGCATCAGACATGAATATATCATGTAATTATAGTTTCACATGAAATGAAATTTTCCCTTACTACTTCAACATTTCAAGTATATGTGGACCGTAAAAATGTCATCCCACCATTAAATTCCTCATCACTACCACAACTAATTCTTCTCCACAAACATATCAGCAAACACACAGGCTCAATATAACCCATTTCCGCAAGTCATTCATAATGTTCACATGGTTCTAATTTATTTGACTCTTTGAATCATTAACCCAAAAGATAACATCACCTTCAAATACCACTGCCACAAAAGATGAAGGAAGAATAAATAAAGAGAAAAGGTTCCAAATGTCATATGTTTGCAGTGCCTTGACACCACTAGAAATGATATTATATAAATACTATCTGGAAAGGAACTGACTTACCCATTTCTATCTTGCAGTAATTTGCCACCTTATTTCTACATCTCAAACCATTCAAAAAGTTAAATAAATCCATGAAGTGCATTGCATATGAATTTAACCTTTTTCAAGGCTCAAAACTAATTCCTCTCTCCATTATACTATCAATCCAACTTCAGTAGAACCCAACATTTACACGAGATGAGGTTGGCCCAATGGTATGCCCCTCACACCTACACCACTGAGGTGGTGGATTCGAGTCATGCCCTCCTCCCAAAATCCCGAATTAATTGTAATAGTTCAAGAACAAAGAACCCAAAATTTTCCAAAATAAAATAGGTCTTTTAGTCTTTATATATTGGCTTTTGTTCAATGAATAAGAGCTGAAAGACGTATTTTAGTATAACATAACAGATTCCAAAATAAGTTAAGTCTTTAGTCACATTTTTTTATTTTAACTATTACAATTTGTGTATTTTGATGTGGATGTGAGGTACATACCACTAGACCAACCTCATCTCGTCAAGCCTTTTACTTTTTAAATCTTATTTGTTGATGTTTGTTCAATGAATAAGAGTTAAAAATCTTATTTTGTTAAAGAAAAATGAGTTCTACTGAAGTAATAGTATGGGGGAGAAAAAAATTAGTGTTGAGCCTTGAAAAGGAATTCATATAGCACCTCTTAAACTAGCTTCATACACTCACGATATAATAGGCAAGCACATGAATCACATAAAAAGAGGTATTAAACACTAAACAGAACACTATATGCTACTGTACTCACAATAACAACAAAAAAAACCTCCAAAACTAACAATAAAAAGATTGTGTATTCATGAAAACGTTACCAATAAATTGTCATTAAATGCACTTCATGAAAGGCATCTCCATCACCTCCCATAACTTTGACAAAAATAAAATCAATAAAAAATAGAAAACATATACAAGCCACATCAACAGTGCCATGGAGGCAGCAGCTCTTGTAAAGACAAAACTTTACGTAGGTAATAACTAATAAGATCACCAGGCCCCCCAACAGAAGAAAATAACATAAACAAAAACCTATAAGACACTCTGCATATCCCTGTTACATCAATGATTGATATATAAAATGAAACAACATATGAACCTAGCCTGCCCAAAAACCAATCAAAACAATTATCTAAATGAGGAACATGTATATATATACACACAAAGAATCGGCATCAGCTTCTCACCTCAACAACATTGCTGGGATTTTCCTCCTGACTATGTGGGGCCTCCGACGATCCCCAGGCCGTCTGGGGAGGAGCTGTGGTGGCGTAATAATCGTCATCGTCATCAACATCAGCCCACGACGAGACTTTCAATGGAGACGGGGCCCAGAACACCTGGGGTTCCTCGGGCGCTTTGTTGTTGTTCTGCTGCTGCGATTTAGAGCCGTTGCCGGTTTTCGAGGAACCGCGGTCTTTATCGGACTTCTTCTTCTTTCTCAGAGTCTCCAGCGCCGCGAAAACGTTCGTGTTGTTGATCACCCGCGATCCTTCGTCTCTCCTGCTGCCGCCGCCAGCCATTTTCTCTTTCTTTTTTGTTCTCTCTATAAATTGGCTTAGACCAGCGAACACGAGAAAGTGCAAATGACAAGGAAGTCTCGAGATGGGGTGAAAATTACAAATTGTTCAAATCTCGAGACTGGAACTTAAAAGTTTATCCAAAAATTTGCAACCACAGTGTCGACAAATTATGATGACAAAATTAATGTAAAAAAATATAAAAACAAAAAACAAAATTAACCGTAATTAATATTATAAAAAAATAGAAAAACAAGATTTGTACGGGGCTCTAGGAAGATCTGTACGGAACTCGAGACTTAGATTTGTGACGACAAATAATGATCGTTGGGATTTGATATTGAAAATGATCCAAAAATTAGGGTTCAGAAGAGGCAGCGAGATCACAGAGAAAAAGAGATATTCGAGGATTTTTTTTTTTTTTTTTTTTTTTTGAGCGATAGATAGATAGATAGATAGATAGAAAATTAGGGTTTGAAAAGGATTAAATAAAATAGTGGAATCGTGGTCAGGTTTGCAGCGGTGGAAGCTTGTGAACAATGTAGGGCTCGCAATGGAGAGGTAACGTATCGACGGGAACACGAAAGAGTGATATTTATAGCATGGGCTTTTTCGCCTTTTTTTATATTATTATTATAAAATGGTGGTATTCCTGTTAGCTTCTATTGATGATTTTTCAATCAAAATGTGCTTGAGTTAACAGAAGCGGTGTCGTTTTGGAATTTAATGTTTTGATAAGTGTCGCTCGTGGGGGCGTTTTAGCTTGTTAGATTAACCTATTAGCTGTCACTGTTTTTTTTTTTTTTCTCCTAATATATTAGAAATTCACTCCATTTCTTTTTTATTTTATTTTTTACTTCAAATTCACTCTATTTCTATCCAAAGAAATAAAGGAAAATATCAACATTTATTAAGAAATTTGAGAATTTGGATTCACACCAATTAAAATGTTAAGATAAGGATATAGTAATTCGAGATTTAAAAAGAAATTTCAATATTATAAAATGAGGAGTATATAATTATATCGATCTCTGATCCCTTATGATTTATTATGCAGATATTTTTTGTTAAATCATATAATTTTTTACTTCGAAAATTCTCCATAGAACTCTTGTTGAGCTTTTGCGATCGTATAAACACATGGTATTGATAAATTATCGATAAATATGATTCATTTTTTCTTATTTTTTTTAAATTGGTAATTAAATCACAAATTTAAAAAGTGTTGATACTAGATCAAGAGACGAAATTTACTTTCTGAGGACACTGTACAGAAATGTCAGACTCAGACTGAATATAGTTTAATAACACAACTGAAAGGAAGAGCATTGTAGGATTGCGATATCGAGTGCACATTTTCACTATAATAACAACTGGAATCAGCCTTCATTTCACTTCAGATTCTGAAGCACATACATGAAGACGAAAGCAAACAAAAAAGAAAGACAACTAAAATGGCACATCCCCAGATCGACAGAATATATAATTAATAGCTTTTAAAAGTAAAAGGTCGTGTTGCAGACATTATCGACTAGTGATATTGGCTTCTCAGGAAGAATTTCATAAAAAGAAAAATAAAAACTTTATTGTGGGTAGTGCAATGAGAAGCACAAATGAAGTTTAGTCATAATTCTGGATCTACGAACATCATTAGAAAATGACTTGAAATTTCACCCTGGAACAAATAGTAAGTACGTTATATTCCCAGAAAAAGAGCAACATTGGAATCAATAGTTTTTGCAGTTCTCATTGTTTTCAACACCTTGTACAGTTGCATGTATCCGAACATACATATTACATAAACAAACTTAGTGTAATCATACCTCTCCATGAACATGTTGCTGCTTAAACCGGAGAAAGGAGAAAAAAGAATTATGTAAAGAATGGCTGCGACTCATCACTAGTGAAAAACAACACTATAATTTCTTCTTTCTTTTCAATTACTCGTTTCTCTGCATTGATTATGCCACAAAGAATAGGAAAATCATGAGGAAAAAAATCAATACAAAGAATATCTTGATCATCAACCACCTATTTGATGATATACTGTTCAGGTACTTAAGCAAATGCCCCTGCGCCCCCTCCACATTTGCTACTGTGTCATCCATGTTCTCGTCAATCCTGCAACATAAATTCCAGTCTATCACAAAAAAAATGAAAAATGAATTTACACTTCCAACAATCAAAGCGTATGCATGCAGCAGTTTCTCAACAAACTGGAAATGTTTTTAAATTACTGTAAACTATAACCAACTTCATTCAATGTAAAAGGTATGCCTATTTATTCAGTGTAGGTAGGTGTGATTTGTGGAGAAGCATAGGTTGTATTGGTCCAGGTCTCTAAATAACATGCTTCAAAATGTTGGTACAATTAATCACTTTGTTTTTTAATTAAAAAAAAAAAAGAGATTGTTGGTACCACAACAAAATATTTTTTGAGTTACAAGACAAAAAATCTGTTTGATTGAAACTTTTGTACCCTCCAATAGATAATTTCAGGATCCCATGAAATTCAATTTTATGCAGCAACCACACATATAAATATGTCTCTGAAAACTTGAGCCACTACCTTAATCCACAAAAATAATTGACATTAAAAAAAATGTCGTGATGGCCAATTGATTTTATATAAGTACTCTAGCACAGTCATATCATTGTGCAAAGTTCTACCCGAGCTTATTACAATCTTGGAAAGCTAATCAATCAAACTTCTCTCAGAAGTCAGAAGTTGGATGCAAATTTGTTAATGGCTGCATGTGCTACAAATAATTCCAAACACAATTATCTATAATTACACATTTGTCACATATGCTGTGTGTGACAACTAGAATATATGTTCTGTTAGAAATATAACGTGTAAGCCTGTAATATATATGAATATTAAGCATAGCGTATGCAAAGTGCAATTAAGTTACTAGCTAGAACAGCAAATAAAACCTGATGGCAATCTCCCCTTGCTGAGAGACTAGAGTCGCCAGCTGGTTGAAGATATTGCCCAGCTCATGGATGGTAGACTCCACATTTTGAAGAGCTTCAGCTCTACTCTGCATGTAAGTGTCTTGCAATGGAACCATCTGTTGCTGCTGCTGTTGTTGTTGTTGTTGATGGTGTTGTTGCTGCTGTATCAACGGCTCACTCTCCCCATCCATCTGCTTCCTGTAAAACAAAGAACCAAGAACATATTTAGCAATTGGGAATAAATTAGTGGTAACCAACAAGTTTGAGAATAGTTTTGTGATTACATATGCATACAGCAGAAGAGACAGGAAAGACCAAATAGTTAACTATGACAAAAAGAAATATCATGAACAAGATTACAATTACAAGAAACTGAGGGAAAATTTTGGCTGCATAAATATTCATCGTCATGACCAACAAAGGATAATTGTAGAATTAGCCGAGATGTTTCACTTAAAATAAAGTGTGCAATTAGTTGCAAGAATCACAGTGAAGTTGGACTGTTGGAGAGCTGAGAAACATTGTTTAAGAACACAATATTAATCATTGTTATACTGTCCTGCCAAAAATCATGGTAATATCGACTTTCCCTATTCTGAACAAAATCTAGAAAGCTTCTTGATAGAAGTTACTAATGTTGAATCACATTCCTCTAATAATAATAATATATTAAATCAAGACTTTGAAATGGTAAACCGTTTTCCAACAATTACATTGAAATGCCTGCTACTACATACCAAGACAACTTTACAAGCTATTACCTGGGAAACAACTGAGATGAAGATGTGGAACCATTGGCCCATGGAGGAGGGGATGTTGAAGTACTAGCAGCTGCTCTGGTAGCCAGTGGACGTTGACGAACAAAAGGATTTGCAGAATCCTTAGAAGTAGTGGAAGAAAACAATTGTCTTCTGTTCTCATGAACCTTCAAATTCTACACAAACCCGATAAAATTCCATTAGCCTATGGTAAATTAACTAATA